>OZ017738.1:79693101-80893101 GCA_963969285.1 Odontomyia ornata
ACGACTCATACCCAATGCATTCCGACAATTATCCACACCACGAGCTCTATGTTAAACAGATAAAGGAAAAACCACAATGTTTACAAAAAACTTATAACTAAAATTTAATGCTGCAAAAATACATTCACTACTCCCATACGCCCCCCCCTGTGTGTTGACTACTACATGTACAAAGTTCAGTGTTTAGGTTATACTTACGCGGGTTTCGTTTTAGATTAAAAGCTTCTGCGGGAAAGAAGTATGGCCGGTAGAAACTTGTTTGGAATTCCCACTAATGTTGCGTGGACTACAGAAGGTTGAGCAGCAGTGAAGATGGATGATCTGGCCATGAACTAAACTTGAACAGAGATAAAGAACCGTTGCGGCGCTACTTATTAAAAGGGCCAGCGAGGGAGAAAGCTTTTTTTTCGCGGCAAACGAGTCAAGAAGTAACAGCCCTCCATCAAGGCGGAAGAAAAAAATACAGGCGGAAGGCTACAATTTGTTCTTTTGGGAAGAAATCACCGGTTGTTAAGGACGATCCGGATTGTCTGTGGCAACGTATCTTCTTTTTGTTGCGGTAATCATCGTGCGAAACAATGTAATGTGCCAACAAGTGGGCAAATCTGGTAGCCATCATCAAAAGGGCCCCCAAAATACCACGTAAGATATAGAGCAAAGTTAGATAATTTTATTAGGTTAAACATTATTTTAAAATCTAAATTGCGCCAAGATAATAGCGATTATAACTTCATTAGTGCATGAACTCATTTCAAAACCATGCTTTACATTTACTAGTCAACATAAAGTACTTTGTTACAGCCAGCGTACTTGCTTATGGAGTGAGCTCGCCTATTCGTGGTGTTAAATTCGCATGTGGAGTGCGGAAATCCTTTGGGGTTACAGAAAATGTTTAGAGATATCGTGAATTTGTAAGCTCCTGTGAAGTGTCTGGTGGTGATTGTAGTTTTGTAGCGTTTTGATTGACGGAGAATATTCCCTTATGCACTGTGGTAAACTTTACGACAGAGTGGTGGTAAGTTCAGGTTTGCCTCAGGGAATCAGTGAAAAAGTCTACTGATATTGGGGGAGTTCCGTATTCGGTTGGTATCCACGTGTTTTGAGCTTATTCTAGCACCCAGTGTTTAGCTCCCACATATTTGTTATCCAATGCGACGTTCTGATACGCTGGTGAGCCGTGTTTTTTCGCTTGGCAGCTCAAAAGAGGCTAATTTGTCTAAGCAACTGGCGCCCTTTGACGAGCTATCTGGGACCGCAAGCCGCAGTTGGAGCACCCTCATGTAAGGAGGGTAATAAGATATATGCCATGACGAAGAAACTGAACACCTGGATCGACGCCATGGAGCGTAGAGCAGAAACTGCTTCCCAAGCACTCTCCCTGAACTTGGGATTTCCCGGTACTTCAGAGGCTCAAGCCCGAGCGAAAAGTACCCAGCTCTTCTATGATCCTGATGGCCCTGGTATACCAGCCAAGACTCAGCCAGGTTCAACAACCAACATTAGGTCCGGTGACTCCACGAGAGCAACGCAGACCTCAACACTTATCGTATGGATTGAAGCCAACTCAAGTCCAAGACATCATACACGGCTGGAATCTCCACTTTAGCGGAGAACCATGGTCCATCACAGTCGAGGTCTTTATTGCTCGAGTGGAATCATTGATTGATCAGATGCTGGCGGGAGACCACACGGCGCTAGCCGGCTACTTGCCGATGTTGTTGCGAGGAGCAGTGCTCGAAACCTACTGGCGCATACATGCCACTCCTCCACTCCAGCGCCGATCATGGTTGAAATAAGTATTACTTATGGAATATTCTACCGTCAATATGGATGAGAGGACACTGGATAAAATCCAAGCCAGATGGCAATGACCGGATGAATCGTTTTTTACGGCTCAATGACCAACTGACAGAGCTCTAGACCTAGACCCAATTGTTGCGGGTGTCAAAGTACAATTTATGGCCTGAGTTTCAATGCCACATTGCAAACTCAAACCATCAGGACATGACGTCACTTTTGCAAGCCGTCAGCAGATAGGAAGGAGTTGAAGAGGACTTACCTGCTGATGAAACCTGATCTGCTGCGCGGGACTTCAGAAGTGGCACCGAAAGCAATCACTCCTGATCTGGAAGATATCTCTGGGGAGCCAGACAAGTTTGCAGTAGCCGTGGTAGGCAACCTCACGACCTGCTGGAACTGCAGACAAACCAGAAATCGGTTTGTTGTGTGTCGAGCAGAGCGCATGGTTTTCCGCTACGGATGTGGTAAACCAAATACTTACTTCCCAGATTGTCCGGATTGCACCATTTCAAAAAATGGACCAACGAGTAACCGACCACCTCAGTGATACTCCAAAGCTCAACCGTATGTTGCCAGCTCACTGCGAATACCAAACATAGCAACACTACACTGGCCATGATACCAATGACTGTGGGTTTTTTTCTCTCGCGGAGGCTTCTCTAAAGATAATTTTGAAGTGACTACATCACCAACCAACATTTGAAGGCAGACCGCCGTTGGTTCATGTACTGAAGCCATATCACATTTGACCGCAGGAATATCGTTCGGTTCGAAGGCGAATATTTGCATCAGAAGAGGTCACCTCGCGTTTGCACGAAATAAAATGGTCCAGTCATCGTTGGTCGAGCTTCCCTAAGAGAGTACGCACCTGCCATCAAATCTTGAACATATTCAACATCTTGAAGGTTTCCGAGAATGACACCAGACCTTATGCACCAATCAAATCGTTAGAGGAAATCGCTGCCGCATTAATTGACACAGGCGCAAGTATTAGCTGCCTAGCCTCGAGCCTCGGCTCAAAGGTACTCCATCACAATCCTACGTTGGTAAAATCTTGGCACTCTAACGTCAGTACAACTGATGGCACAAAACATTCTATCAAGGGTAGATTGATAACACCCGTCACGTTTAACGATCAAACTATCACATTTTACATCATCCCTCACTGACTCAGAACGTGTATCTCGGCGTCAACTTTGTCTTGCAATTTGGTTTAGCCCCAGATTTATTCGTGGATTCACATTTTAACACTAGACATGTCTATGAACTTACTTCTATGCCCGACAGACACGAATTAACTGCTAACCAGCGACAACGCCTGGAGGCATCCATTGCTGCTTTTCCATCTTACTACACAAGGCCTTGGCCACACTACTCTGGTCTCGCATTTTAGCGATGTTGGCAATAGCGAACCGATAAATCAGAGAGACTACGCCAACTTTCCGGCCGTGGAAAAGTTAGTATACGCAGAGTTGGACAGGATGCTAGAGTTGGGAGCAGTAGAGGATCTCAAACTGCCTGGTCTTCCCCAATAACATTGATGGTAAAACCAGGAAAAGTCCATCTTTGTCTAGGTGCCTGAAAAGTCAATGCTGTAATCGTCAAAGACGCGTACTCTCTTCCACTCATCGATTGAATTTTGGAAAGACTGCCGAAAGCAAACTACATTACGAGTCTCGACTTGAAGGATGCCTACTGGGAAATTCCATTCGATGTAGGGTCGAGGGATAAAACTACTTTCACAGTGCTGGGATGACCACTATACTAGTTCATCACAATACCTTACGGCCTGTGTAACGCATCGTAAACGATAACCCGTGTAATGGACAAAGTCATTCCACCTCACCTGAAACAATAAATGTTCGTTTACCTGGATGACCTTCTATTCATCATGGAAACGTCTGACAAACATCTTCTACTGCAAGCAAGGCAGGACTCACCATCAATGTTCAAAAAAGCAAGTTCATCATGACCGAAGTCCGATATCTAGGACATGTCATCGGACATGGTACCATCAGAACAGACCCGGACAAAACTCGGGCGATTGATGAGTTTGCCTTACTGAAGACCGTTAAGCAGCTACAACGTTTCCTAGGGGTGTGCAGTTGGTATCGAAAGTTCATTTGGAATGGTTTAAGCACGTCTGTTGGACATGCTCCGGAAAGATAAGTTCATCTGGTCCAAGCTCAGCTGAAAAGTATTCGAAGAGATCAAGCAAGCTTTGACATTGGCCCAAGTCTTACACAGCACTGACTTTCAGAAACCATTCTCCATTCATTGCGACGCAAGTCAATATGGAATTGGAGCCAAAGAGGGAGAAGAAACTCGCATTGCTTCTTTGTCCAAGAAGCTGAACTTGGCCCAGAGGAACTACACCGTATCCGAACAAGAGTGTCTGGTAGCGGTGATGGCTGTCAAGAAATTGTGAGCGTATATAAAAGGCTACCCATTAAAGATCATCACTCACCAGGCTTTGTTACAATGGCTGATGAACCAAGCGGACCTACATGGACGTCTCGCTCAATGGGCTCTTAAACTGGAAGTGTGTAAATTTTCCATCAAACACCGAAAAGAACACAAAACATCGTGCCCAATACTCTCTTGTGAATGTTTCCACCCGAGCAAGCAGAATTGGTATTAAATGACAATAGCCCCATCGACATTGATTTGGACAGCCTGCATTTCAATTCAGACAACTACAACGAATTGGGGCAAACCATCGTAACCCAACAAAGATAGTTGCCTGATTTGAAAGTGGTCGACGGCTGTATTTACCGATATAATGAAAACGCAACCGGTGACTCGTTGCAGGAAAAAGAGTCTTGGAACTGTGGGTGCTGGAGGAGATGAATTACAGTCCGATCCTTCGTGCACATGACCTTCCCGGTACCTTTGAGTAACTGATGCTCACTGTTAACAGCTTTTGGAGATGTGACATTGGAACTTGACCCTTATAAGGTAGTGGTCTGAATCACATACGGCACTGCAGAACGAACGTGTATCAAGAATGCTGGAGGCCGCTCGTTTTATGTATGAGAACATGGTCAATCTGGCTGAATGTGCGACCTCCTGGGGATTCCCACCTTCTTTTATGGCTGTCTCGATGTGGAAAGCATGTGGACCTTACTCTGAATTCTCTACTAGTTGCAAAGTCTGTCAGGCCTTGCCCGTTGTCACTGGTCTCTGTGTAGAGGCTGTATCTTCCAGTTGTTGTTGATTTGTCCATTGAAGTCACCCAGAACAATTTAATATAATTTGATGGCGCAGCATCGACAATGTGTTCCGGGGTGCTGTAAAATTCGTCTTTCATTGCCTCTCTCTTGTCTTCTGTAGCCACGTGATAGTTGACCAGCCCGACTCTGAAGTATTTGGTCTTGATACGAATCACACAGACCTTTCGTTAATGGGCTTGAAGTCGGTGATAATTCGCTTAAATGCACTGTCAACAATAAAAGCCATCCCAAAATCATGGCTTACTTGCAGTTTTGCAAGGTGTGCATTCGCATGTCAAACATGTCTTCGCTATGCGATCTGATTTCTTGCACTATCAGGATGTTGATTTTAGAATTCTTTATATCCAGACTTTGTCGCAGTGCACCTGGTCTGTTCAATTATTGAACATTCCACGTTCCAAAAGAAAAGTCCTTGTTATATTGCGATAGTCGTTGTCGTTTATCCAATCCAAGGCCAATGTCCTGGTTCTACGACAAGTGAATACTAATTGGGGCCTTGTCAACGCTTCGACTTAGTCGATTTTGGTCCATGACTGGTATTTTATTCCCCACATACCCACCGGCTGGCCGGTTAGAGCACCCTATATTCGCTACCTGAGGACGCGTCCAATGGAGTAGCAAAAGCCCCACACCGACATAAACTGCTATAGGAACTGGACTATATGAACTGAAAAATTTTCAGATAAGGAAATCCAGCATAATACAAATGACATATTATTAAGTCGAACAGAATTTGCCTGAGTTTGGTTTGGTAAATTTGTAGTTTTTGTTATTTATTATTTGATCAATGGAATTTTCGGAGTATAGAGTATTATGAAGTCTGTTACTAGGCTCTAAGGCGTTTTTGGGATATTGTTGAAACTGAATATGTTGGTTGAGTTGTCATTAAGACAGTGGATGCTTCCCCAGGAAGTAGGGGTAGTATGCCGGTTCTGAACCACTTTCTGTATATGAATCGGGAATGATTTTGCACACCACCTAGTGGCGCAAATTGGAACCTGGAGTATTAGCGTGGTATAGGTGTGTACCTGGGATAGGATAGTGGTGAATGACTTGAATTGTTGTCGAGGATGTGTGGCTGCGTGTATTAGATTGGTATATGTGGATGCCTGGGATGATAAGGTATGGGTCATGGATACATTACATAACCAGTATACCCTATACTGGTATGATCTGGGTGCTCGATTTGATGTGTATCCTATATACATCATCAAGGCTCCCGAGGGGAGATCTACCTGTAAGACATTTACCTGCCACCATAACCATACAAACTAAATCAACCGAGGCAAGTGTTAATTTTAAGGAATTATTGTATTCTTCATTTTTTTAAGAAATTTATATTAAAACAGAATTAATAAATTGCATTTACAATTATTTATTTATTAAAAACCTCTTACTCCAGCCATCCAGAAGAGTGTAACAACTGGACGAGCTAATGGATCGCGATGGCCACACGATATGAAACGCCAAAGAGCCAATTGAGTACCGTGGCACAAGCCAACGCCTCGCCCTTCACCATTTCTTCAGACACTGGACAGCACTTACAACTCAAACTTGAATCCCGTTATTACACGTAAGGTTAAACTAATGGATAGCAGCACGCTCCCTTTTGAATTCGAGCAAGAGTGCTTGGTATGCTTTGCCCAAGAACTTTAAATACCGTTCTTTCGTGAGCTTTCAACCTAAATTCTCTTTAAAGGTGTTGAGAAGCCAAACACGTGCGCTCTCGTTCCACGAAAGCTTTTCCTTCCCGCTCCGTCTCGCTTGCTCGGATGGTGAATATGCGAAACTTGGGAAATTGAGCGAAAGAGAGCTTTGCGCTTAAGTTTTCGGCTTTCCCACGATCTTTTGAGGTGAAATAGCGAAACTTGGGACATGGAACAAGAGAGCGTTTACGCCGGAACTTTCGATTTTCCTTTCCGCTTATCACTCTTCGAAGCACACCCAAAGCATATCGTTCACGATCTGAATATCATATGAAGTGCATTGCGGTTTAATCGTTTTTGTTTACTTTTCCGCTCGCTTATTTATTTTCACGCTTACACTTTGGACGAAATGCTTCAATAGCAGTGGGCGTATGCGCTTCTTTGACTAATTTCATTGGCGAAGTGCGAGTACATAGGTAGTGTTTGCTCGCCCGCAACTACTTCAGTGATGAAGCGTAAGTATACAAGAGTATGTTGTATGTACTCACTCGCAACATATAAATATATTATGTGCATCCGTTGCTTGGTTAAGTAGGTGAGATTCCAGAATTACGATACAGATGAGTGATTCCCAGTCTCGCATAAAAAATAGAAAATTGATTCGTGTCTAGGATAGTTGTATGGCTTGAATTAAAAGGCGCATACAGTGATAGACTAACTTATTTATACGCTCATCCATTATTGTTTGATTATTGCAGGTATAGACACAAATCTTGTATTAATGGGTTTATCTTAGATTAATTGAGGTTAGCTTTGTCTTAGTTATACTATTGTTGGAATTTTTAGAGCTTACATAGAAATTTTATTCATTCATCCATATATTTAATTATTTGAATTTTTCTAATGTTCCTAAATCTTCTCCTTCTTCTAAGTACTACAGCCCCTCTTGGGCTTCTGCTTCCTGCGAATAGCACCTCCAACTATCTCCATGGACCGCGTCCTCCAATGTCAAAATCCAAGGAGCGATGAACTGTCTTCATCGACCGAGTCAGACTAGCGTTTCCTCGGTTTCTCCACTAGTCTCCAGCTTTCAGTTCTCCCAACGTATACCTTTTGGGTATCCGTTGTTCATCCATACGATTCATATGGGCAGTTCATTGCAAATTCTACAATCTTACAACCCTTGAGACCCCTGGCTCGTCGAAAATTTCATACAGCTCATGGTTGTATCGAATTCGCTATCGGTCCCCATCTTGCTTCACTCCAATCATTCGCCTCAGAATCCGTTGCTCAATATATTTGCGGATGCTTGGGTTAGAGTCCATGTTTCACACCCATAGCATAGCACAGGTCTTATCAAAGATTTGTACACTTGGAGCTTTATTTTCCTGTTTATGCAGATGGTATTCGAAATCCTCAAAATTGAATAAAATATTTTATTTGTGAGCTGTATTCTTCGGTTATTTCGTCTTTTTCATTACCTGTTTTAGTTATTTTGGCGCCTAAATAAACGAATTCGCCAACATTTTCGATACTGAATTCGTCATGTGCGATATTTTGTGTATTTGAGGTTATTTTTCCTTGACTGCATCATGAGCTTTGTTTTATTCACATTGATGTGTAGTCCTACTAGTTTTACTTCGTTGTCCAGTTTCAGAAAGAGTTCCCTTGGCCATTGTTAATGACCGTTAAAAAATCTTGATACCATCCGCATAGGCTACTACTTGGCTCAACTTGCGTGATAATGTACCCCGTGTATCACCAGGTAGCTTTCTGATAACATATTCCAGAGCCAAACTGAATAGCAATGTCCAGCCCATCTCCCTGCTTTAGGCCGATATTTGTGTCAAACGCATCGGTGAGTTTGTTATTAATATGGAGGTTGTTGAGATCATTGTCATTTTAAAGGACGTACTTATTTGGCTGGGATACCAAAGCAAAGCATTCTATGGTATAGTACGTTACAATCAATACTGTCGCATGCTTACTTGAAGCCAGCAAAAATTTGGTGTTCGTCTATGTTGAGCTCCCAGAAATTTTCAATTACCTGCTTGACAGTGAATAATTGGTCTATCGTCGATCTGCTTGCTCGAGAGCCACCTTATTATTTCGCAACAATGGCGTTGGCCTTTGACCCAATTTTATTTCTTAAAATCTTTGAATTTGTACGCAGTACAAAGTAGTGATATGGCTCTATAACATTGTGGCTTATCACCTCTTCGGTGGATAGGGAATATAATTGATTGGTTCTACTCTTTTGGCATATGTTCTTTTTCAGCATTTATTCTTGTTGCTGGATGACTATGTTTTTATATGATGAGCTCCACTAGAATCGTATCGCTGCCTCGTGCTTTTTTATTCTTTTAGGCTTTGATCGTAGGGCAAACTTCACCCAGAGTTGGTGGGGCCAATGGAAGCTCTCTGCAGGTATATTTAGGCTCCGATATTCTTCAGAGGATGCTATTGCCAATATCATCACGACAGAGCGTGGTTTTAGACCGATAACTACGTTTCAGGCCTTTTATTATTTTGTATGCTTATCTTGTGTTGTTGTTGACCAGACTTACATCGATACTTCTCAATTGGTTGCCATGGTGTTTTCTTTTTTTAATTCGAATTATCTTATTCGCTACTGTTCGCCCTGGTTTACCTACATAATTTCTATTTGTACGCCTAATTATTTTTGCCTAACGCATTATGGCAATCATCATCGAACCAATCATTTCTATTGGACCAGGCCTGATGTCCGCTTGTGTCTTCGACACTGGCCTAAATAGCTGCTTTCACTTCCATCCAGATCTCGTTGCTTATTTTCGGCGATGCCTCTGATAAGATGGGAGCATGCTATTTGTTGAGGATCTCTGTGAAATTTTTGGCGACAAACGCTATTTGGAGCCTTCCAATGTCAAATTTTTGTATCGGGCTGGTCTTAGATGAATACACTTTTGACATACGACATCGGAAGGTTAATTTGATCAAGTAATGATCTGAGTTGCAATAGGCTGCTCAGTATGTACGGACGTCAAGTATGCTCACGTTTTGTGTGTTGCCGTCTACTGATACCCAGGTCATTTAATGAATGCGTCGATAAGGCAATTTGAACGTATGACTAAATTTCTGCTACATGAAAAGTCAATCAGGTGCTGGATGGCTATACCATCCAGTCATTCCGCGATGAGATAGCTTATTGCCAATCTTAGCATTGAAATCGCCAAGAATTATTTTTGTGTTGTTTGTGGGCAATCAGTCGGCTTATTTTTCCTGATGAACGTTTCCCCAATGTTTTTTTCCTTTTCTTTGGTCGAGGCTTGTATATTGATCAGCCAGATTGTGAAGAGTTTCGCTTGTATATGGATCGCACACAACCGTTCGTTTATTGCCTGAAAATAAATAACCTGCGATTTGAACTCCCTCACTCGGAATTCTCGTTTTCCAGTAGATTTCCCACTTTTCAATATTGTGTGCGATCTCATGTCTTGAAGATAATTTCCAGTTCATTTCCTGGATTGCCAGTATTTTCAATTGATATTGACTGCCCTGTTGTAAAAGGTCCTTAGCAGCACCAGGGTAATTGAGTGATCTGACATTCTAGGTCGCTGCCGTGAGTCCAACCAATTTCGAGGTTTTTTTTACAGGTTTTGAAACATTGTAGGGTTTTTCAGGGACGGAAAGTTAGCCCGTCACGTAACTTCAATTCCAGCAGCATGGTTATTACTCCGATTCTGTTAGCAGGTCCGGAAGACCCGCCTTCATCCTCTTACATCCCCACAAGAGAGGTGTTCAAACAATCAACTTTTGTCATCAAATATTGCTTCTTACATTAGAATCATTCCGATGATATTCAATTCCTATGTCTGCAATTGTTCCTGCACGCGCAATCGTAAATTCATTTTTTACCTATCTCATAGAATAACTCTAAATGTAATTGGAACATTGATTTCCTGTTTTTGCATATTTTCTTTACACGCGCGAATCAATTACCGAAATTCGCGGATCATTTTTGCTGACCACATAGCGCGTGCATTAAAAGTTCATAAGAAATATATGACAAATAATTTGCTTTGTAAAGCAAAAATATTGTACTTAAAGATCATGAAAATTGTCATTTAATTATTATTAAAGTTGTTATCAGAAGAAGCAGTTGTGCTTTTTAGAAAGGTAACAAGAGGTGTAAGTAGGATTTAGTAGTAGAGTTGTAGATGTATTTACAGTTATTCGCATCTCTCGGCATTTAATGTCCCATAATCGAGGAACTAGTAAACCCTGAGAATATTTGCTGCAATTTAATTGGGAGGTTTAAAGTTGAAGAATCATGGAAGCTGTGGGTTGGGGAAACAAGGATTTCCCTCTTCCTTTCCCAAACGGGCTTGAGACCATCTACCGCGGAGTTCACCAATTAAAATAGAGTTCTGGAATATCAATTTTCAGGCCAACTGGTTAAGCAGTAACATTTCGGTAAAACGGTGATGCAATCGAAGATTCTAATCATTTTTCCTGTTAATTGAAACGTTACTGAAATGCATCAAAAAGATAGCAAAATTTTACCCCAGTTGATTAATTTAGAAGTCGATGACATTTTTTTTTTTGATAAGAAAACATTCTTTATTGAACGAAGAAATCATTAAGTAGTTAATCGGACCTCGTTTCTCCTTCAGCACGAAGTATTTACTAGTCAGATGATGACCTTTTTCCTGTTTTACTTTCATCAAATTCGTTACACGTTCTCCATACCCTATCTGTGCACGCTGCCACAAATACTATTTCACGCGCCAGGAAATCATGTTATTCCAAAATTTGTATGAATTGGCCGTACTTGTTGGTTATTGTATTATGGTTTTGGCTTCCTGATTGGTTACTCAGTGCCATTATTTGTTTTGGTATTTTTCATTAGCGTATCGTTTTGAATTAGATTACCTTATGTCTAACACTGCATTGATAGGTAGATCGGGAACGCGCCAATTTGATTTTGTTATTTCAGAGCTATTAAAAGCCTCACAAGGGCTACGTTGAGGTTATGGCGGAATTTTTCTTCGGAAAATTTTTGAACGAGCATTTGATCGGTGGCGCATATACGAATCTGAACTTAGTCGACTCGTGTAAGATCTGTGACCGAAATTCCTTCCAAACTAGCTGGTCTGCAAGCACTCATCTCGAAGCAGACTAAAGTTGCTCGGAACTATTGACTTTTAAGTGATAGTCTGTTGACGCATAGCGGGACTTCACGTCATTTAACCGTTGAGACGTTGTTTTCTATTTTTTTTCATCAAAATTCGCGGAAAAATAAAGGTGAAATCGTTACAGAATTAAAACTGCATTCAAAGTTAACAACACCATCGGAAATAAAGTGAAACAAAAACTGAATTAAACATCAATATACAAGCTGAAATCCAAGAACTACGACATGGTGTACATAGGAAGGACAATCTTTCTTACATAACAACGTAGACTCTAATTATGTGATGCACCTACAAAACCATGTACACGAGCCTGACGCTATTACAAGCTCTATTGCATTGCTTCTTTTTCAGGATAAAACTCAAAAAATCGAACAGTTAAGTTTTTAACCAATTGACATAAATTTGCTTAATAGTTTTGTGACTGGCTGATTTTTTTATCATGCCGTAACAATCACTCAAAATATATTATGTTCTCTCCAATTTTTGGCATATATATATATATATATATATATATATATATATATATATATATATATATATATATATATATATATATATATATATATATATATATTGTTACAAGTACAAATAATTCTGCTAGCTACTGTCGCAATTGTTTTCATAATCATTAAGAACGTCAACAAATGAATTTACTCGAACCCACGAGAAACCAACAAGCATGATCAACATCTGCAAATGACGTCACTCCATTCATTAATTTGCTCGAATCTACCAGGTACCTCTCGGTAGAACATTCGCTAATGTACGAGAAATGGGTGAATAGGTAGAGACCCTATATAAAGGCGAGCTGAATGAATTGGGGGATCATTCATTCGACGGCGATAAGAACTGCGATAGTGTGTGGGAAGTGATTTTCGTAATAGTGAAGTGATTTAGAAGACAATTGCGATAAGAAATTTATGGACAAGTGTTAGATTTGTTTAATAGTGAAAATTAAAATTAGTGCAAGTGTTAAACTGATTATTGTGCATATTTGTGGTCAAATAACCTCTTTTAATTTAATTTAAAAGACATTGCGTTTTCACTTTCCCGGAACGTTAAAATTATTGGCCGCGAACCAAAAACACGCGACAATGGTGTCAGAAGTGGGATTAAAATTTTGAAAGTGGATATTTGAACATTTTTATAGTGCACAATAGTAAAATTTAAAGAAACATTAAAAATGCCACGAAGCTTAAACTTAAAAATTAATTAATTGACCATGTCGGAGCTTAAGGAAGAGCTGGAGCAGCGAAACCTGGCTACGCAAGGTACAAAGGCAACACTGATTACACGCTTGCGTGACGCGATTGAATCGGAAAGTGCGTATCTGGATTCAGGTGAGCCTATAGATGCAGAAAAAGGCGCAGAAGGTGGTGAAGCCGAAACAGCGAAACCAAAGGAACCAGAAAATGCGCTGATGCAAATGTTAATGCTGATGCAGCAAGAGCAGTGACAACAGTCGTCCAATTTAACTACGAAGCTAGATGAACAATCAGCGAAGTTAAATGAACAATCAGCGAAGTTTAATGAACAATCATCGAAGCTAAATGAACAATCAGGCAGCTAAATGAACAGACATCCAGTTTAGCTGCGAAGCTAAATGAACAATCAGCGCAGCTAAATGAACAGACATCCAGTTTAGCTGCGAAGCTAAATGAACAATCAGCAAAAATGAACCAACAAGCGATCGAAATCAATGCGGATTTGCAAAAACAGTCCACCGGAATAAAAGCGGAGCTCAGTAGTCTCAACAGCCAAATTAAATGCGTCGAGGAAAAGGTAAAGCAGGTCGAGGCGAGAATTAACCTTGAGATCAGCCAGGTCGAGGAGAGAATCAACCATGAGATGGAAAAAGTGAAAAAGGACTTGGAAGCAGCGAAGGCAGTAGTAACCGCTTCACCAGCCCCACTTATAACCGCAGCGCAAAGCTCATCTAGAAGTGTGCAAGCACCAATATTCGACGGGCAAACGGTCTGGAGTATTTACAAAATTCAGTTTGAAGCCGCCGCTAGGATAAATCACTGGAATGAGCAGGAACGAGCAACTGCATTAATTCTTGCTCTGAGAGGCCCAGCTGCCGAGCTTTTGCAGACTATCCCCGTTGAGTTGCATTCAAACCCGGCTGCTATAATGAATGCGCTCGACATGCGCTATGGAGACGATCATCTGAAGCTGATTTACCGGGCACAGCTAAGGCATTGGATGCAGAAGTCTGGTGAAACCTTGCAGCAGCTAGCACAAGACATTGAGTGACCGGTACTTTTGGCTTACCCAGCGTACGACTCGGAACATCGAGATGACGTAGCAACAGAAGCATTCATCAGCGCCTTACAGGACAAGGAATTGCAACAAGTCGTGCGGTTAGCTCAAAAGCAGACGGTTAAGGACGCATTGATTTACAGTTTTAACTTCGAGGCAACACAAAATGTGACTCGTACAACTGCCCGGGTCCGTGAGGTAGTGGCAGACGAGTGCAGGTGTGAGCGCGTGGAAAATGAGCGAGAGCCGCCGGCAAATGGAGCGCCTAGATGCTGGGATTGCGGTGAGAAGGGGCACCTGCAAAGAGACTGCAAGAAGCGAAGAAAACGGAGCTATTGCACAAGATGGTGGAGATCCAGACCGTGTCAGGAGCCTAGAATGGAGGCCCATCAAACTGCAAGGGCTAACTTCGTGGGGCAAACGTTAGCTAGGAGGATCGACATCCCCAGCACCACCATCACCGTGCCAAAGCAACATCGTGGAGAAGCAGACAGATGCCTTCCTGGTCAAGTTGATGAAGAACATTGCACCATAACAAACGACACTGGTGCAACCCGATCGACTATTCGACCAGACCATGTGAGGCCCCAACTACTTCACAAGGGCAGAGTTCGTGGAAATGCTGACGCCCCAACTCGTCATCCATGTCCAGCTAACTGCAAGCATTGCCGGCGGATTGAGGAAAAGGAGCCGACCGTTGATCTTCGACTCATAACGGCCGAATTCGATGAAGGTTGGTCATCGGAGGAGATTCGAAATGCCCAGCTAGCCGATGAAGACATCGGACCATTGCTCGTATGGAAGGAGACGACTGGGCGACCTGAGTGGAAAGACTTTTCAACGCATGGCGCAACCCTGAAAAGCTATTGGGCACAATGGAACTCCCTTCAGGTGGAGGGTGGCATACTCAAGCGGAAATGGGAAACGGTGGATGGCAGCTCCTATAGGATGCAAACTATACTACCCAAAAGCCGAATCCACGATGTGGTTAAGGAGATGCATGGAGGATCCTCGGGAGGCCACCTTGGTGTTAACAAGACCTTAGCGAAATTGCGGGAAAGGTTCTACTGGCTCCACGCTCGAGAAGACGTAGAGGACTGGTGTCGCAGATGCACAGTTTGCACTTCCGTCAAAGGCCCAAAGCGACGACTGAGAGGCCAAATGCAAACCTATAACGTAGGCGTGCCACTCGAAAGGATTGCTGTTGACATCGCAGGACCCTTTCCTGAATCTGAATGGGGAAATCGATACACGCTGGTTGTAGCCGATGATTTCAGCAAGTGGCCCGAGGTCTACCCCATTCCCAACCAGGAAGCAACTACTGTAGCTGAACAGCTAGTGTTAAATTGGGTCAGTAGGTACGGCGTACCTGGCGAACTTCATTCGGATCAAGGCCGAAACTTTGAGTCACTAGTTTTTGGCGAAATGTGCGAGCTGCTCGGAATACGGAAAACGAGGACAACACCGCTGCATCCCCAATCCGATGGAATGGTCGAACGTTTCAACGGTACGCTCAATAAACACCTGGCCAAAATGGTTGACGAGAACCAAACGGACTGGGACCGACATATCCCACTATTTTTAATGGCGTATAGAGCCGCTGAACATGCATCGACGGGCCAAGCCCCAGCCAAAGTCATTTTTGGAAAGACTATTCGTTTGCCAGCCGATATAAAGTTCGGAACACCCCCTGAGAAACCCCAAACGGTCTCGGAGTACGCAAGTGATCTAAGACAACGGTTGAACCAGATACATCGGACAGTTCGAAAACACCTCGAATCGGCTACTGACCGCATGAAGACCAGGTATGATCTAAAGGCTAATTCTACTGGCTTCCAGCAAGATGACTTGGTGTGGCTTTATAACCCGCAACGGCAAAAGGGTAGGTCTCCAAAGTTGCAACATAATTGGGAGGGACCATAACGAGTTACAAAGCGAATCAACGACGTCGTGTACCGAATACAGGAACATCGTAAGCCGAGAGCTAAAATGAAAATCGTGCATCTGGACCGTCTTGCCCCATATTACACCCAGGGAGAATTGACTACAACTGGCGACACATCTTTTCGGGGCGAAAAGAACTGAGGTGGGGGCAGTGTTACATGTACAAATAATTACATGTACAAATAATTCTGCGAGCTACTGTCGCAATTGTTTTCATAATCATTCAGAACGTCAACAAATGAATTTACTCGAACCCATGAGAACCCAACAAGCATGATCAACATCTGCAAGTGACGTCACTCCATTCATTAATTTGCTCGAATCTACCAGGTACCTCTCGGTAGAACATTCGCTAATGTACGAGAAATGGGTGAACAGGTAGAGACCCTATATAAAGGCGAGCTGAATGAATGGGGGGATCATTCATTCGACCACGATAAGAACCGCGATAGTGTGTGGGATTTTCGTAATAGTGAAGTGATTTAGAAGACAATTGCGATAAGAAATTTATGGACAAGTGTTAGATTTGTTTAATAGTGAAAATTAAAATTAGTGCAAGTGTTAAACTGATTATTGTGCATATTTGTGATCAAATAACCTCTTTTAATTTAATTTAAAAGACATTGCGTTTTCACTTTCCCGGAACGTTAAAATTATTGGCCGCGAACCAAAACACGCGACAATATATATATATATATATATATATATATATATATATATATATATATATATATATATATATATATATATATATATATATATATATATATATATATATATATATATATATAACAATAAAACTGTAATATTTTGCAAATGAATACAATTCAACAGAATCTTCACTGATTTTGTCCATGGTCGCTATTAGAGTACCATAAAAATAATTAGGATATAATCCTGCAAAAGTTCCACCTTTCATTAGATTTCGACGACAAATATTAAATGAAGATTTTACAGTTGTACATAATTCTGAAAGTTTCTCTGCCTCACCTATGTCACATCATACGTGAAAATTCTTCAGAGCAAAGGCTTCGACCTGACACCTCCACCCTTGAAACCATACTTACTAAATTTTGATAATCAAATCTGTTTGGTGGGCAAATGAGGAAAAAACCGTGGTGTGAGCAATCCATTAACACTTCAACAATTCAGTAAGAAAGAAGAAATACGACTACGACTATGGAATTGCATAAGTTTTTAAATACAATATGGCAAAAGTTGCGAGTTTACTGTTAAGCAAAGTTATTTGTAGTTCAACCTGCGTGGCAAGTACTCGTACATACACTTTCACTCTGAGAACTTGTAGAACATGTTCATTGCGTCGGAGCTCCTACTCCTGTGTCGGTCTCCCAACCTCTCAACGCTCACCGACATATCCTTTTTGTTTCAACGTGCTTGGTGTTCTTTCTTTGGGTTCCTTTTCATTCCGCCGTTGCCTGTATCTACCGCTCGCTTTCCACTCTACTCCATTCGTTCAAAGTTTTTTAATTAAACTTTCTAACAAATTTTACTGTAGACGGTGAAATTAGTAACAGCATTGGAGTCTTTTGATAATATTTGTGAAGCTTTTTTCAAGCTAATAAGTCAATTCTAGTATTATTTGAAAAGATGAGCTTAACATTTTCCTGCCTGTACCAAGTCCACAGTCCAAAGGAACTTTGTTGTAATAAAGTGAAACATCAATAAAAATATGTCCTTCCGTTTGTTGACATTTGGTTTTATTATTTGTTCTACCTTTGTTTTTGTTTGGTGATTCTTATTTCCTGGCAGGATGCGGTGATTTGGAACAGATGGTCTAGAATTTTAATTTTTGTTTTTTTTTTCTAGTCAGGAAACTGGATATTGATGTTAGTTATGGGTGTGGTTTGTAATTATAAAAATTATCAAATTAATTTAGCAAGTATGCTCTGAAATATATCATTCTAATGTATTCTAAAGTCTTAGGCATTAAAATAACATTGGTGAAAAAGGACGGAATAAACTTTACAGAATCGTAGCCATATAAAATTTTTCCAGTTTAAATGACGTCTGATTTTTTTGTGGTTGGGAGGTGAATGCACATTACGCACTGATTGTGGGAGTCTTATTCTTACAAGTGACTGGACTATCCACTAAACACCTCCTCTGTCAAGCCGAGAACCCAGCCTGAAACCATTTGACACATTACTTCGCGCAGAATGATGTCTGATTAAGAAGTGGTTGCGCTCATTTTTTCAAAACGAAAAAATTACAAGAAATTGTGTAGTTATATACGCATTCTTATGGAAGCATTCTTTCTGTTGAATCTGGTGCCGATTTGTACCGAAGAGGCATCTAATTTCTCAAATAGAAGAATGTTCATTATAATGAAGGACTTTCCAACAAGAGGTGTTATTTTGAATAGCCCGCTATTTCGGTAGATGTCACTTTTGAAGCTATTATTTTTTGACATTTGACAAGCAGAAATTACGCCATTAATAAAAATGGAACAATGCAGTTTCAAAAATGCATTGAGAAATAATTAAAATTCACTATAAAAGTCGTGAACATTTGGCAGAGACGGTTCGTAAAACTCCAACATTTTTGGGTCGTCGTGAAGCACCTTGTCGGACCGCCATACAGAAATTGGTGGAAATATTCGAGCTGTTGGGACAACTTAGTGATGTGAAGAATAAAAGCCGTTCACGTCACTCAAGAACAGCCAAGAATATTGCTGCTGTAGCCGAAGTGTTGAAAAAAACGCAGGTTTGTCCATTCCCGTCGTATTTTGTATGAAGATTTGGGTCTTAAGCCTTATAAAGTTCAGTTAACACAAGACTTCAAGCCAGTCGATCATCAACACCGTCGTGTCTTTGCTGATTGGGTCCTTGAAATGCATGAAAATGATCCGGAATTCCATCGAAAAATCATCTTGAGTGATGAGGCCCATTTCCACCTCGGTAGCTTCGTCAACAAGCAAAATTATCACATCTGTATCCTCAACGTGTGACTGTTTGGTGCAGTTTATGGTCCAGCGGAGTCATTGGACCTTACTTTTTCAAAAATGAGGCTGGTCCAACAGTTACGGTGAATGGATTACGCTATCGAGAGATGATTAATGATTTTTTCTTTTTTGGCCGAAATTGGATGGTATTGATCTGGACAACGTTGACTTACAACAAGACTGCGCTACGTGCCAAACAAGCAACGAAACCATTGATCTTTTACGGGAAAAGTTTCCGGACGGTGTTATCTCTCGAAGAGGTGATCACAATCCGCCACCGAGATCTTGTGATTTAACATCTTGCAACTTCTTCCTTTAGGGCCACGTGAAAGAGAAGGTCTACGTCAACAGCCTAGCGTCGATTCAAGACCTCAAAGTTTGAATTCGTGAGGCTATCGAGGACATAGGATAGCCACTTTGCAATTTGGTTATGGAAAATTTCATGAAAAGGATATGCTCCTGTAAGCGTGGTTGTGGCGGTCATTTGCCTGATATTATTCTTGACTATTAACAACATACCTTTTTCTTTATAATCAAATAAGCATCCGTCATTTATATTGAAAAATGGCATTTTTCTTTCAATATCAAAATAACACCTCTTACTGGAAAACCCTGTATATATATATATATATATATATATATATATATATATATATATATATATATATATATATATATATATATATATATATATGTTAATTTTCGTAAATTCGACACCCGGGGCAAATTTATTACGGCACATACCTAAACACTATGGGTATGAGCACATGATGATCACCGGGTATCATTTCCAAAACCGAATGCTGTATAAATAACCTATCATGAAGGTACGCCAAGCAGATTGAGTCAGTCTTAAGTTCAATGAAGATGATTTGGTAAAAATTATTGTACTGGGTGTAGTACCTCGAGGAACTACTATGAAAAAAGTACTACTGATTTAAGGCTCGAGCGTTAGATGTGTCAATGCGAATACAAAAACCACTGCTGTATAAAACGCAAATGACTGGTGAACCAATGAGCTATCTGAGTACCACCCTAAATGTATGATGTCTAAGAGATGAAGACAACGCGGCATAAACCAGCCCAAATATGACGTGCTCTAGAGCTTATACTAATAGGTTAGGAAGGAGTTGAACCTAGTTATTTGAAAGATCAAAAAATGATGCTACAAAAAATTATGCGAAAACCAATGGGATGGAGCACACTAAGTGTCATGTTAATTACAAAAATATTAAGATCAATGCAAGTGAGCTTTCCTATGCTTTCTGGGAGCGTCTTTTAAACGCAATTTCATCTTCATTAGCGAAAATTTCAGAGTTTAGCTGTCTACATATAATAGATATTATAGCACCTGTCATCAGAAACGAATAATAGGAGGTGTGTTGTAGATTGAAAGAGAACGGATTACGTTATTTTGATAGAATTTTGAATAAATAGCTTTAAATAGTCACGAAGTCCAAGCCCCACAATTATCGTGAATATCTTTAGTGGATGACTATTTGATAAAACTGCTTTAAAATTTGGAAAGAAGAACAGAATTTTGCTGCCAAAACCCAACAAACTACCAGGAGAACAAACCGCGTATCGGTCTGTTTGCTTATTTTTTTGCAATTTAGAGAAAGAGGCTATTTAAATCCAAATAGTGGTGCTCCTTGATAGGCAAGGCATCCAGGCATATAACTGAATATCTCTCCTGTCAATATGAGAGATTCCTTTGATCTAAGCCTCTTCTTTCTGCACCGTGAGCCACCAGCAAGTTGGGTTGAGTGAGAAGAGAAAGAGAGGGATTGCTGGAAAGTGACCCCTCAGCCCTTATGCTCCCTCCTTCTCAAGTAACTACTTTTTATCCGATAATACTGGCCATGTTTTTTATCTGTTAATAGTGACCGAACCCATGGAAGCATTTCCCTGATTAAACTATCCAAAAAGAGCTCTTCTCTCATCTCATCTCATCTCATCTCATCAGCTGTCTCATCTTTTGCATTTAAGAGTTATGCGGCAGAAATTGTCTTCCTGTGGATAATCTACAGTCAGGGAATCGCGACTAACCAGTCGTTTGAAATAACACAGGAAATATCCGTGCCTGCTCAAGAGCTGAGTAAATTCGAAGTCAATCTCATCGTGTCTTCAAATGAGCCCTATCTTAAATTAGTGATGAGGCTCACTGTCTATCTCCCATTTGTACTATTTGCCCAAATTGCTGGTTATTAATGAGTGAGCGTTCTCTCTCCTTGCTTGTAACTGTCTCTCTAATGTCTTCTTTTTGACGCAGGCCAAAATCCAGCATTCTTTAGGAAGATACGTGAAGGTTATCAGACCAATATTGACCAAACCATCAAACAAGAAACTATTAGAAACGCAGATGCAATCCTAAGTGCTTCTCCACTCTATGATTATTTTGAGCCTTTTGCTCCATATTTCTGCTCAGCATAGTGTCACAATCTCTACGGCGCTCATCAGAAGTAACCTTCTTGACAGGTTTGGTCTACACATGTTGGCTGTAAGTTGTCTTAGAGATAATACAATTATCAAACGACAGCCTTTTGTTTTTAAGCTGATCAGGCATCCCAGGTACTTTACTGCTGGTTTTGTTTCGACCAACACTTCTCCATTACTGATAATCCTTCCTTTTCTTACTTCATTTTTTACTTCTTTCTCAGTATGACCACCTGTATTTCTCCTATACTAGGCTGGAATCACAAATAGGCAGCAAATTTCTCACTCTGAACATTATCATACTTAGTATGAGTTTCATTTGTCCGTCCAATAACTACGAGGGTGGTCCCAAAAGTATACTGGTAGTTTTAAAAAAAAATTACTGCAATTGACAATACCACCTTTCAACAACTTCATGTGAAAAATTCATAACGGTTGTTTAAGTTTTTTTTTTTTTACAGACATCCAAAGTGAACGCTCTCAGTGAATTTGTAAATATGGAAAACAAGTTGGGTAAACAGACTTACGCTCATGTCAGAAGGGTTTTGTATTCAGTTTACAAAATGCAGTCACCAGATCGAATCAAATCAAGAAACATGTCAAAGACGATTTTATTGGAGAAAATATGAAATACTATTATTAACAAAGTTGAACGAATTTCGACTTGATAATTATTTCAGATGTCCATTTGCGAGGGTAGAAACACAATTTTCATGCATTTCCCCCCTGTGCCCCCACTGAAGCAAAAACTGACAGTTTAAGAACTGATTTGAAAAGCTCCCATGAAAACTTTCATTTCATACTCATATCGGCTACATTTCATGATTTTTTTTCAGGGGCCACTCTCCTGTACTGTTATCATCGATTCATGGCCAATTTTTTCGAATCCTAGAATGGTTACAAACCCCTTTTGCTAGGAGCTCTCTCCCGCCTCCTTGATTTGTTCCACTTATGAGCATTAATTGTAGGTACTCATCTTCAGTCATTCATTAAATTGAATCAAGTGTTCAAAGCATGCACCTTAAACGTTGAAGTTGGGAAAAAATAACTCAACATTATTCAATCTTCGCATTTAAAACAGCCACTATTTTGTTTTACGGTTACTGATACCACTAGCTGAACCGATTCTCAAAGATATACATAACAGCTATCATTCCTGAAATTTCCGTGCAAATCCTAGCAAAACTGTTGTGTCTGAGTCGGTAAAAAGCGCATGTTGTTCCATAGCCATATGTTGCAATAATAATAAATGCAGCGCATATTGTTCCATAGTAATACAGGAAAATTCAAACCGCTATAACTTCGCTAAATATCATTCAATCTTTATGAAACTTTCAGGGTAGATCAATCTTATAAATAGACATTCACGTTCATCGAATTTAAGGGTACCGTTAAGATTTTATTGAAGAAAACATAAAACCGATACATCATACTATTACTAACAAAGTTGATTGAATTGTGACTTCTAACGTATTTGTTGTTGTTGTACTCAGTAAGGCCTACATTCCTGATTTTTTTCAGAATTTTCGGATCACAGGTGTGCAATCGCGCGGGGGGGGGGGGGGGGTACACAAATTTTTCGTGTGTTTCCCCTCCCTGTGCGCCCCTCGAAGCAAATTTTGCCAAACTAAGACCTGTTTTAATCAAGACCTACGTTCTCATCAAGACTTTTCATTTGATACCCATATCGGCTACCTTTAATGAAATATTTTTTCGGGGGGTCACTCCCCTATATGGGAAGACCCCCCTTAAATACCTTATAAAATTTTTTTGTGGTTGAACTTTGAAGAGAGCACCACCTTACACCTACATACAAAATTTGATGTTTCTAGCTTCAGTAGTTTCCGAGAAAAACTGCTGTGACACACGGACGGACGGACAGACGGACAGACAGACGGACAGACAGACAAAAAGCACGCGATTTTAGTAGGGTTTTGTAAAATTATTTTACAAAACCCTAAAAATGGGCATCGTTATGTGATACAATGCTTTCATTTGAAAGGTCTAAGTCCAACCGATATCAAAGCCGAGTTGGGTTCTACTCTGACGAAGTCTGCTCCTTTGTTTACATTAGTCAAATATTGGGTAGCTGAGTTTAAGCGAGGCCATACAAGCTGCCAAGATGAACAACGCAGTGGTCGACCAAATGAGGTCACTACGTCAGAAAATGTGAAGAAAATCCACAAAATGGTATTGGATGACCGTCGACTAAAAGTGCGCGAGATAGCAGACATAGCAGGCATTTCAAAAAGTGCTGTACATCGCATTTTGATTGAAAATTTAGACATGAGAAAGCTGTGTGCAAGATGGGTGCCGCGTCTGCTCACAATGGAGCACAAACAGCGACGTGAGGATGTTTCCATCGAGTGTTTGACAATGTTTCGCAGCAATAAAGCCAAGTTTTTGCATCGACTCATAACCACGGAAAAAACATGAGTCCATCATTTTACACCTGAGAACAAGGAGCAGTCAAAGCAGTGGACTGAAAAGGCAGAACCCGTTCCAAAGAAAGGAAAGACAATTCAGTGAGCTGGCAAGGTCATGGCATCCGTTTTCTGGGATGCCCGTGGAATAATATTTACTGATTATCTAGAAAAAGGCAAAACAATCAACAGCGCATATAATGCAGCCTTATTGCAGCGTTTGAGTGATGAAATCAAGAAAAAACGGCCCCATCTGACGAAAAAGAAAGTGTTGTTTCATCACGACAACGCGCCAGTCAACATGTGCGTCATTGCCATGGCTAAAATCAATGAATTGAAGTCCGAATTGCTTCTTCACGCACTCTATTCGCCGGCCCTGGCTCCCTATGATTATTTTCTTTTTCCGAATTTGAAAAAATGGCTTGGCGGCAAAAGATTTGCCAACAATGAACTAGTAGAGTCTGCAGTTTATAGCTATTTTGAGGAGCTTGGTGGTTCCTACTATAAAATGGGTATCGATGCTATTGAACATCGTTGGGAAAAGTATATCAAGCTGAAAGGAGAAAATTTTGAAAAAGAATAAACATTTTTGCAATTTTTTTACTGTTCTCTTTGTCAGGTCGGGTACTTTTGGGACCATCCTCGTAGCGTTGCAATTTCATCCATGTAGCTGATCAGGCACGACGCATTTGATAGTTTAAATCTCAGTAGCAAAAAGCAAGCATCATTGCTTCAGGTAGACCCTCAAAAAACCATATAAAGTATTTTCAACATATTTAAAATATCCGCCCTTTTAGCGGAGTTGAAAGCCTTTCGGGCATCAAGTACCACAAACAGAACCACCCATCAATTTGTACGGCACTGAGCCACACTTACCACCTCTGCAACTATACCAATGACATGGAGTGTCCTATTGTAAAGCCATAATACTGGGAAGATAGGTCCGCGTAAATTGAATTCATGAATCTTCCCATGATAAGCTTCTTGAGCACTTCCTCAACTATGATTTACATACATAACAGGTAGTATGTAGATGAAAACTCGGAGTTTCCCTTCCCCATGCTGACCAGTGCGAGCCTTGCCACTCTTAACGTTTCGAGAATACCCCTTTCCGCAGGCAGTATACTGAGCAGCAAGGTACAATACCTTAACTGAGACGCTATCTAGTCTGGGGTCTTCCTTGTTTTCAGTAAAAGCACCGCCTTTTATAGTTCCAGTAGCATGAAAAATAGGAATTTGACTGCTATTTCACCATAAACAGTGAAAGCACAAATAGGCAGAAAAAGTTCCCCAACATTTTGACCTTTTTTCTGCTTCTTTTATGCAGGGCAGGGTATTGTCCCGATCTCACATAAACTGAGCTTAAATTCACAGGAATATCCAGTTAACAACTCGCCTGTCAATCTGAGAACCTAGTCTGGAACCATTTGACACATTACTTGGGGACAGGTCTCGTTTTGCTACATTGTGAGATGCCTTCAAGCGGGGCAACCTCCTCTAAGGGAGGGAGGAAGAGGAATCGCAAGACAAATGAACCCCTGGGTCCGACATCTCTAGTTGCTGCGAGTCCCTTTTATTTTTAAGACCGCCGAGCATAATGTGCCACATGGTATCATGTGTTAATCGATCAAAGCCTCGCCGAGGCTGCACTATTCGGGGTGAGCTCTTCCATCTACTTGTAGAGGTTTCGTCACAGCTTTTTCCATTTTTTGCAACCAACAATGAGTGGCCTCCTCTTCTGGGCAAAACCAACTGTCAGGGAACGTGACTTACCAATCTTGTGCAGGAAAGACTGAAAACACCCATGCCAGCTCTAAAGCTGGGTCAAATAGTGGTCAGTTTCACTACGCCTTCAACTTAGCTAAGGTATCATATCCAGGATGAAGCGCGTGGCTTCATCCTGGATATGATACCTTAGCCCATCATTTGATTCATCCAAGGCTGCTGCCAATAATTACGTGAGCGCGTACAGCAGCACTGACCACAATGCACTCATCAAGAAGCATCTTCTTGATGGAGTGGGTCCGTTACTTTGGTGACAAGCCCACTCTCAGCCGATACGCCCGAAGCATTCTTCTCAGCCATCGCCCTGATTTGTTCAGCAAAACACTTCTTTGAGTCTATCAGTAGCTCCAGGTACTTCACCGCTGGCTTAAATTTAATTAGTTTGTCTCAAATACTGATCATTCTTACTCTAGGAGCTATCTTCCATGTCAAAATGGCCACTTTGGTTTTCTCCAGTGCTAGACTGAGCCCAGGAGTAGTCATTCAGTCTCTCACTTGGTGCATTAACATACGTAGCCTACGTTACGCTTGTTCAATGGTATGTATAGTGATTAGTGCCGCAACATCATCCCCAGTTTCAGTTGTTGTTGTTGTTGTTGTAGCACTATAGCCCTTTTTGGGCCTTTGTTTAGAGATAGAGTATCTCATTACACGGTGATATGGTCACTGTCATGCTTTGGCTGTGTGTCCGTCCACCCACCTGCGATACTTTCTGATTTTAAACCAGCACGTATCATAGCTTAACGAGCTTATAACCCGTCTGAAGAATCACTCCAAATAAATCTCGTTGCCACTAACGAGAGTCAAACTAGATGTCATGCTTTGGCTGTGTGTCCATCCACCCAGCTGTGATACGTTCTGATTTTAAACCAGCACGTATCATAACTTAACGAGCTTATAACCCGTCTGAAGAATCACTCCAAATAAATCTCGTTGCCACTAACGAGAGTCGAACTAGAAAACTTCGGCTTGCCACGCGGACTACAGTAGCCTAGTTTCAGTAGCCGGTCTTAAATATGTTCCACAGTCCTGGACTAATCATAAACCTCTTTGCACCATCCGATATCACTGCCATCCTTCGTTGCTCTTGTGTTGTATCGTAAAGAGGGCTTCCTACTTCAGGTACTCCCGCAAAATCCGCATTAGATATTCTGGAACTTGAAAGCGATATCCAACGTATACAGAATATCTACCCATCTAGTGGAATCAAAGACGTTCCTAACGGCGAGCGTCTCTTGGTGCCATTATGTGTCTCTGCCTTTTGGACCACCCTCATCACCTATGCAATCGCATCAAAAGTGGAGCGTCTTGCTCTAAAGCCATAACACGAAGGAGCCTCAGCAGCACGAATCAAGACAGTGAGTCTTTTGGGTATCCGGAGTTTCGATTCTCCTTGCTGATCAACACCAGCCTTACCAACTTCCATCATACCGTAGGCAAGCGTTGAATGTGCTAAACAGCTAGTCAAGAAAATGATGATAGACAAGTTGTAGCACGTCAGCTGATAGGACCGCCTCTTCTAACTCCAGCTCTGTGAAGAGTGGAAACTCGAATGTGGGGAAGAGTGCTCATACTATCTCTTTCATCCTATTCATGTATACAAGGCGTCCATAAGGCACCAAGCTTCTGCATAACTAGCCATGGCCCCCTAGACTTTGCCAGCAACAAGCCTTGCAGTTGTTAATCGATTCGTGAAGGCATTTCCTGGCCGATTTATATGCTGCCACCCGGTTACATGCCTCGGCACGGTTTCGCGTCTGTGAGCTTCACGCCAAAGGTTGTGACTCCTCCTTGGCTTTTCAGTGATTCAGTTGACAACCAGTACAATGGGGGTTTGTGATGCTGGGGTCTTCGACAAGGCATAGAAGAGTTGCAAGCAGTCGTGATGATGCTCATAGTTGAGTTAACCATGTCTTGAGCTGTCAATTCTTCTGTCCTCTGCGAATCACCCTGCAGCGGAGCGCCTACCGCGAGCACTTCGACGTCCATCCTCCCGATGTTCCGTACAATTGCAGAAGGTCAAGAGCACGGATGTTGGGAAACACCATCATGGATCTCAAGCAGAATGCACTCCTCTGATACGCTCCAATTTTGTATCCTTCGTACTAAGGACTCCGAGGTGAGTGCCACGTTTGGTGTGGTTCCTTCACTGCCAATACGGTGAAAAGTCTTGGTATTATTTCTAGGACTAATTTTCCCGTGGATTTTAAAAAATCATACCCCATTCGATTGCTTTAGCGTTGAAGTCTCCCCTCTACGAGGACGTTGCCAACTATGTGCAGGACAGCGTCCTCCAAAGTATCAAGCTTACCTTGAAAAGATGATATCGTTTCGCTCAGCGCTAAGTACACACTAAAGAAGGCAGTCCCTGAGCACCGAGCCCACACTAAACAATCCACATGTACCCAGCCCTCCGTCCGGAAATTGCTGTTCCAAACTCAGATGGCAGCAGTACGAGCTTCATCAAGATATCATGATACAGGATGTTTATCGTAGTATTGTTCACTCAATAGCAAAAATTTTCCTTGGCTAGGACTTCCTGGAGAATCCAAGACCTGCCTAAGATCCTTGCAAAGGAACTAGTGTACTACTTCGTAAACTCTTTTTTTATGTCCCATTTCTCCGAATTTGTAACATAGGGAACTCCTATCGGGTACTTTGGGTAAGTACGCAAAGGACCCGATGTTTGAAACATTGAACAGGCATTTGAAACATTGAACAGGCTGTGCTCTTTGCTGTATCCTGGATACAACCCATCCTATTCTTATTTTGCATTTATTCAAAAATTGTTCGGCCTCCTTTTCAGTCAAGTAAACGACGGTCATTCGTTGTCCCCCATGGTTTTCTGGTGTCAGCCTTGCTTTAGTCCTTCCCACGCTTGGAAGCTCCCATTGATAGCCTCTTCTACCTCGGCCAGATTCGTAATGCTGTTAATGTGATTATTTTGATCATTGCCATTAGCTCAAGCGAGGCTTTAGTTGCGCTTTTGCCGAGAACTTTTCTACTGCATCGCAGACTACTTCTTTATTGTCGGCCTCTGCTCCTAATTCGGCCAGTATACGGTCGTACTGTTTTAATAGCAGTGGTGGTGTCTGTGGACCTTACATTCCCCCCGACGTCCCGCAACACGTCTGTGTAGGATTGGCAATCTTGGGATTTACAAGCAGTGCCTGCTGCTGAGGTCTTTGTCGTCACTTTTACTCTCATGTTTGACAACATGTGTTTTTTCTTGCTGGGGGTCTGTGCGAACTTTATCTTTTGACATCTATCAAGTGCAAATTCTTTCGATTGTGCTAACCATCATTCTTTTATTGATGTTTGTTGTTGAAGTCATCTGCACGTGCCCTCTAGCCTTAGCTCTCAGTGCCTCTTTAGCCTTCTGCTCTTCTTTGACCTTCTGGTCCTCTTCGGCCTTCAACAAGCCCCTGCTTTAATGTCCTATGCATTTTAGGAGCACTTCTAATTCAAGGATTCCATTTTTCAAACGCTTGCTGATTTTTGGCGAGTTGCATGCATATTTTATTCTATTTAGAACGTCACCCGATTTTCTGATCAGCCTTTTTTTGTGATGTCTCTACATGGCAATTGTACTTTGCAACCCCCTTTCTTGGCAGGGATTATCGGCTTCCGCATCTAAGTACAGTACTTTAGCCAGTTGCTCTAGTTTGACTGGGTCCTCCTTGGAGCCGCTATCTCCGTTTGTGTGTATAGTCACATTTTTGGTTCCATGGTTATCTTTACAGGGCAGGCCATTGTGGGGACAAGTGTTCAGAGCCAGACCAGCATTAATCGGCAGTCCGTCTCAACCGAACCTGCACTACCAATCGAATGATGCAAACTTGGAATATATTTCGAGGCCTGGTAAGGCTTACCGCTCGTTCACGCATGAGTGCCACCTTGACGCTACCGTGCAAAGCAGATCCAAACCATCATATCCACTAGCCCAAAGAATCAATTCAAATTCATTGGTTAAAGCGTAGTCCAGATTCAGTCAACTAAGAAGGAACCTCACCGTGGCATCCATATTTTTTGGTGCATGGGGGTGGCACTCGCCAAAGAATGCTAGCCTCCAAGACTAGTACCGTCGACCGGTATTCCCTCTGTGTATGCCTCCCCGAGATATGTAATCATTTGCCAAATACTAATGTCAGCAACTGCGATGACTTCCGCGATTGTAAAAGATATTAATAAAACGTGGTGGTTTTGTATCCGTAGAAACTATAAGTTTCTCGAGAACAATAATAAATTTTAAAGTTAGGCCTCTAATTTCAAAATAGTAGCTGTTCAAAATTTGAAATTTCAAACGTCTTTAAAAGTCACAATGTTGATTCAATTTGCGTGGAACTTAGTTGTGAGATGAGGATTAGTTCCAATGATCTTGTTATTTGCGTGATCATCTTTTTGCAAGTTTTAAGAAGCTGGCGGTTCGAATATGCCAAATTTTTCATTTTTCGTGGCCTCGTGGTGGCCAGGCTATGACAATTGGATGATGAATAAAAAAGTCGAAAATTTAAAACAGAATATTTTTAAGCTGCTATTTCCAAGAAAAATCTAATATTTTACTCCAGTCCAGGGCGCCGATATGAATGAAATTCGGCATAGTGGTTGATGAGACTCCGTAAAGTCTCATCAACCACTATGCCAAATTTCTATATTCATAGATGCTTTTAAAATAATCCAAAATAAAACGTTCAAACTCAAAATGGCGGCCCTAAACCTCAGAAAGTAAGCGGAATTTGTTATTTTAGTAGCAACTTAGTGTTGAATGTATTTTTGAGGAAAAATTTGAAAAAGCTAAGCTTAAAAGTATTTATACAACAGAACATTTTTCTCAAACCTTGTTTGACTTTCACGGTGGCGACCAATCGAATTATTATTTGTGTTTTGAAAACAAGGATGTCTACGAGAAACTAGCCTTGTCGGCTGGTGATGCCCATGTGGATTTTCATTTTTCTGCCGATACCTTGGAGGTTATATTTAAATTTTCTCCAAACAAAGCAAATAAACAACACAATTACACCATTATGAAGCCATGTTAGGCCTTTGTAACATTCCCACGATTTTTTGGGTCATTTGGCCGCAAAACACCATTTATCGGATACTCAGGAGCAGTTTAGGTCCTTTTGATTTTAATGAATTTTTCTCGCTATATTCACGTCCTGAATTGTTGTAAAAATGTATTCAGGCTTTGTATATTTCTGCTCGGGTCAGAGAAGAAGTATTCGTATATTCCCAGTATAGCGAAATTCGACTGCAAAGTGATAACTCCAAATAACAAAGCACGTATAGAATGGTTTTAAGTATTTATTTAAGATTTAAGTAAATATTTGTTGAATTTTAAATTACAAGCATATCGAAGAGTTCCGTTTCAAGAGAAATCTCCGCACATAAAATTTAAGGCATTCATTACCATTGATTGCATGCAAGTCGCTTCGCAGCTCAACATCTTAATTAAGAGCGACGCTAAACGTTTCAAGTTATTACAGGATCCAGTCCTTGTAAATACACCTATCGTTCTTCGAGACACCTCATACTGCCATTTATACGCATTGCGCCAGAAATACCAGAACTCAAATCATAAACAACAAACCATCATTTTATACGGCTACCACTGCCGTAACCAGCGCCAACGTCAATGCCTTCATTCCCCCCAAACTGCCATCATATGAGCCAGGATACCAGAGCAAAATAAATTTTCATGCAAAACATTCATCAAAATTTAAGCGTGCTTGACTAATTAATAATGTTGTATAATGCAGGCTTGATACTCTCTGTCAGAGAGGGTCATGTTTTCACCGTAATGGGTAATGCGTTAAAATGTAACATGATTTGTAATATTAAATTTAATATGCAACAGGTGGCCTTGTACATGCGTTACATTACACTTACAATTACTCGCCCATTTATCCGAAACAGGAGGAACCCGAACATTTCTACATATGTTAGTGTAACCAACTGTAAGTACGAATATATGCACACATTCCTGCATACCACACATCCTGTGCGTTTGCAGGCGTTTGTTTGCTATGTATGAGATTAGTGTCGCAATTTTGCTACAGTGAAAAATCGATGGTAATTATAGTATGAATTACTCTCGTTTGCATTTCAAAAATAAAGTCATAAATCTCGGCAATATGTCACACCAAAAAGTAAATGTTTTTTTTTTCCTTATTGTCGTTCTCGGTTCCGATTTAAGTGAAGTTGATGTTGCTCAAATACAAATTCATATAAATACATGAGTTTCTAGTGATAGCAAGCATTCTTTCTACGCGTCAAAACCTCAAAATGAAATTTATGACACTTTTAGGCATATGAAATATGTCTCGGAATTTTTGCAAATATTATTACACATGAAATCGTACGGAGCACATGGTAAGTCGTAAAGATCTTAACAAACACGTTTTGATAAATGACTAAATCTCCAAATACCACATAAAATTCGAAGTTATTCCATAATCGGAGTTCATAGTATAGAGTATGGATATACGAGTATGTTCGCTATGAGGAGGGGCAAGTGGCCGGTTGATATTATTTAGTAGTCTCAAAATGATGGAAGGGTCCATAAAGGACTGGAACGGTATCATGCGGCCTCAGCAAGCCAAAGATTTGTGCTCAACGGGAAACGACCTGATCTAGAAACGCGGGCGATGTCATTGATGTACCTCCACTGAATGAGGAAATGATTGCTGCATCGACGCCATCATCTCCAAATAGAACGGTTAATTTTGAGTTGTCCTCAAGTGCCAACGAACTTCCAGTAAACTGGTCCACCTAGTTCATTGGTACAATGAAAACCAATTCTCTCAAAGGTAATCATTCTCGTAATTGCAAAATGACCACAATATTTTAATTACATTTCTTCGATTGCCAATGAATTACAAAAGTGCTTATTAATAACAGTAAGCATTATTTTAGAATATTTTGTACTCACGATTAGTTTACCGCGAGATTTAGGAATACTGGCAATTCAGTATTCCTATGCGAAATTTCTTCAACGAGTTTTGGATTTTATTCAACGAGTAAATGTTGAGATTTTCTTTACAAGCACAGAGTTTATTTATAAAGTATGACATGTAATAGTTACGAATTCGCAAATTAATATTGAAGTTGCTACTTGAGCCGACAAATTGAATCTTACATTTCAAAATTTTTTACAAACTAGGAAACCTATTAGCGATTACACATTTTTGTAGTGGGGAACTGAAGGACTATGATTGGTTAACAAAAAATAAGAAAGGATGTTGCAAAGTACATATTTCCTTTTCCTCCTTTTTTTCCTTTTTTTTGTAGAGAGAAACCAGGTAAAAAGGATACGGCGTCGAGGACTGATTCATTGCCGGAGGACCCAAATTTTTATTGCGGAAAAAAACGCTAGTTATAGAATTACAAAATACTTAATAACGAATGCTATGGTGCTTTTGTATGTTTTTTTTTTTTTTTTTGTTATAATAGTGAATAGCATATTACGGACTAGACTGGGAAATTCCCAGGAATTGGGAATTGTTGAAAAAAAACAGAGACGGAACATACTGCCGCCTTTGAACAGTCTTGTTCAAATAATGAGAGTTACGTCTAGCATATTATATTAGTGTAATAACAAGATGATGTTGAGTAAAAATAATTTGGATAAGATAACAATAATCAATGTAATGTGTGGTGTATTTGTAGTCTAAAAATAATGTGTAGAAGATCGATCGTACTCTATGGGCAAAAGACAAAGCCTTCTAAAACATCGTTTGTAGACTCCGTTGTTGGTCCTCAGCATAACCACTCGTACGACGCCATCGTCTCCTGGATAGGTGGCGATGATTCTTCCGAGAGACCATTGTAGAGGTGGCAGGTTGGCTTCCCGGGTGAGAACTAGCTGGCCAATTTTGATATGATCCACGAGGTTTGAATGCTGATTATTTCTGGTCAGTGGCTTGTTAAGATATTCCTTTTGCCATCGTTTGCAAAAGTGTTGCCTCAGCTGTTGTGCGTGTTGCCATGAAGACAACCGATTTGGCGGCAAGTCTATTAAGTCTACCTGTGAAAGGCTTGTTAATGGACCACCAATAAGGAGATGACCAGGAGTTAAAGGATGCAAGTCATTGGGATCAGAGGACATGGGATACAAAGGGCGAGAGTTCAGGATAGCCTCTATTTCTATTACATATGTTTCAAGTTGCTCGAAAGCTAATAGCGTTTTTCCTATGTTAACCAAAAAATGTTTCTAAAACGATTTTACGCCGGCTTCCCAGATGCCACCAAAATATGAAGCTCTAGGCCGTATGATATTTTTTCATTATTCAAGTATGTTATTGCCGTATCAGCATATTGTGCTCTTGTGACTCGATTGTTTTAACTAATTCGTTAGATTCGCGATTAGCACCGACAAATGTTGTAGCATTATCAGAATATATATTTTGGGCCTTTCCTCTTCTAGAAACTAAACGTTTCAAGCTGGCAATGAATGAATCGGTAGTAAGGTCTCCAATTAGTTCTAGATGTACTGCTTTATTGTACATACAAATGAATACTGCCACGTATGCCTTAATTTTATTTCGGTTGCGAAAACGCTTTTCTTTAATAAACAAGTTGAAGTAGCAGGAGGATGCTCCTGCCAGAAGGGTATTGTAAAACAATTAGTAAATCAAACAATATATCCTGCATATCAAAACTTGACTAATATACAGCTTCCATAAATTGAGTTCGAAAAATTATTATGGTTATTATGATTTTAAACTCGCCACTATTTTGTTTCATGTGTTTTGACCCCGTTGCTTGATTAGTCGTGATAACGCATGTATATTACAAACCATTTCTAAAATTTTTATCAAAACTCCTACATATTTGTAGTGTCTAGGTCCGTTGCAAGCGTGTATCTCCCTAGTATCACGTGTTAATGCTGTTGTAATTGTTAGATATTCAATCGGTTGTAACTTAGCTGTTTATTGCTCAGAAAACTTAAATTGTAGATTTTGGGAAATTCAAGGGTCCCATCTTGATTTTATAGACAAAAAAGCAAAATTTATAAAATGAACTATTATTAACAAAGTTGATCAAATTTTGACTTCTAAGGTATTTGTTGCCCTTGTGAAGGAAAAATTGTCAGTTTAAGTACTATTTTGAAAAGCTCTTACAAAGAACTTTCATTTGATGTTCATATCGGCTACCTTTGATGAAATTTTTGTGCAGCGGCCACTCCCCTGTACTGTTATCATCGATTCATTGCCTATTTTTTCGAATCCTAGAATGGTTACAAAGCCCATTTACCAGGAGCTCTCTCCTGCCTCCTCGACTTGTTTTACCTATGAGTATTAATTGTAGGTACTCATCTTCAGGCATTCATTAAATTGAATCAAGTATTAAAAGCATGCGCCTTAAACGTTCAAGATGGGGCAAAATACATCAAAATTATTCAATCTTCGCATTTAAAACAGCCACTATTTTGCTTTACCATTACTAATACCGCTAGCTGAGCCAATTCTCAAAGAAATTCATGATACCTATCATTCCTGAAATTTTCATGCAAATCCTAACAAAGCTGTAGTATCTGAGTCGGTAAAAAGCGCATATTGTTCCATAGCCATATGTTGCCATAGTAATACAGCGCATATTGTTCCATAGTAATACAGGAAAATTCAAATCGCTATAACTTCATGAAATACCATTCGATCTTTATGAAACTTACAGGACAGATTGGTCTCATAAATAGTCATCAGTGTACTGAATTTCATTAAATTTAATGGCACCGTTAAGATTTTGATCAAGAAAACATAAAATCGATAAATCATACTATCACTAACAAAGTTGAGTGAATTTTGACTTCTCACGTATTTATTGTTATTGTACTCATAAAGGCCTACATCCATGGTTTTTTTCAGATTTTTCGGATCAGAGGTGTCGAATCGCAAGGGGGGGGACAAAAATTTTTCTTACTTTTCCCCTTCCCCTGCACCCCTCAAAGCAAAATTTGTCATTTTAAGACCTGTTTTGAAAAGTGCTCATTAAGACCTTTCATTTGATACCCATATTGCTTACATGCGATGAAAACTTTTTTCAGGGGCAACTCCCCTACATGGGGAGACCCCCCTTAAAGACCTTATAAATTTTTTTTCGTGTTGAAACTTTAAAGAGGGCGTCACTTCGCACCCACTTACAAAACCTTATGTTTCTAGCTTATGTAGTTTCCGAGAAAAAGTGGTGTGACACACGGACGGACGGACGGACGGACGGACGGACGGACAGACGGACAGACAGGACGCGATGTTAGTAGGGTATTGTAAAATGATTTTACAATACCCTAAAAATGGTCCACAATAATCAACACCAACATTGAGGAAAAGGCCGGAGTAATTTACTCGATCCATTGGCAAGTTACCCATCGTATGAGTGATGAAACGGGGCTTAGCGCGAAAACAAGGAATGCATTCGTGTATTATTTTCCTGGTAATGTTTCGACTATTAAAGGGCCAGAAGTTTTCTCTAACAGAATATAAGGTGGTTTATGCACCGGCGTGTTTCAATATGATGTGTTCTTCTCGGATTATTGTGCGCTTCTTCTTCTTCTTAGCACTACAGCCCCTTTTGGGCCTTCGCTTCCTGCAAACAACGCCTCCAACTGTCTCGGTCCGAGCAGCGATGAACTGTCTTCGTCGACCGAGTCAGACCAGCGTTTCCTCGGTTTCCCCACTGGCCGCCGGCCTTCAGTTCTCCCAACGAATACCTTCTTGGGTATCCGTTGTTCGTCCATACGATTCATGTGGCCAGCCCATTGCAACTTCCGCAGTCTTACAATCCTTGAGACCTCCGGTTCGTCGAAAATTTCATACAGCTCATAGTTGTATCGAATTCACCATTGGTCTCCGTCTAGCTTCGCTCCGATTATCCGCCTCAGGACCCGTTGCTCAAGGCGTTCAATATATTCGCGGATGCTTGGGTTAGGGTCCGTGTTTCGCACCCATAGCATAATACAGGTCTTATTACAGATTTGTATACTTGGAGTTTTGTTTTTCTGTGTATGCAGCTGGTCTTCAAGATCGTCAATACTGAATAAAATATTTTATTTGCGAGCTATATTCTTCGGCGTATTTCGTCTCTTTCATTACCCGTTTTCGTTATTTTGGCGCCTAAATACACAAATTCGCTAACATTTTCGATATTGTATTCGCCAAGTGTGATATTTTGTGTACTTGGGGTATTTTTCCTAGACGGCATCATGAGCTTTATTTTATTTTCGTTGATTTGTAGCCCTACTAGTTTTGCTTCGCTGTCGAGTTTCAGGAAGAGTTCTTTAGCAGTTGTTAGTGACCGTGAAAGAATTTTGATGTCGTCCGCATAGGCCTGACTTGTATGGTAATGTACCTCGCGTATCGACAGGTAGCTTCTGTATGACGTACTCTAGAGCTAAATTGAATAGCAATGGGGCCAGCCCATCTCCCTGCTTTAGTCCGATATTTGTGTCAAAGGCATCGGTGAGTTGGTTATTGATGCGGACTTGGGAGGTTGTCGACGTCATTGTCATTTTGGTAAGATGGACTAATTTGGCTGGGATGCCAAAACCAAGCATTATTTGGTACAGTACGTTACGATCAATACTGTCGTATGCATGCTTAACGTCAACGTAAATTTGGTGTACGTCTATGTTAAACTCCCAGCATTTTTCAAGTACCTGTTGACTGTGAACAATTGGTCTGTTGTTGATCTACCTGCCCTTAAACCACCTTGATACTCCCCAATAATACTGTTGGCGTATGATCCGATTTTATTTTCTAAGATTTTAGAAAATATTTTGTACGCCGCACAAAGTAGTGATATGCCTCTATAATTTTCGCACTGTAGCTTGTCACCTTTTTTGTGGATAGGGAATATAATTGATTGGCTCCACTCTTTCGGCATATGTTCTTGTTGCCAAATGAACCATATTTGATGAACTCCACTGGAATCTCATCAATGCCCGGCGCTTTATTATTCTTTTGGGCTTTGATGATGGAACAAACTTCATCCAGAGTTATTGGGGCCAATGAAAGCTCTCCGCAGACATCTATAGGCTCTGATTTTCTGGAGCTGTGCGGAGGATTAAGGAGGTGCTTGAAATATGTTGCTCATCTTTCCTTAATCTTGATTTCATCAGCGATTATATTGCCGCTGTCATCACGACAGAGCGTGGTTTTGGGCTGATAACCACGTTTCAGGCTTTTCACTACTTTGTATGCTTGTCTTGTGTTATTGCTCGCTAAACTTACATCTATACATCTCAATTGGTCGTCATAGTATTTTCTTTTCTTATTACTGATTATCTTATTCGCTACTCTTCTGAGATTTTCATAGTGTTCTCTCTTCGTCCTGGTTTTCCTACCTACGTATTCTTTGTACGCCTGATTCTTTTTATCTAACGCATTATGGCACTCATCATCGAACCAATCATTCCTCTTGCGCCGGGCTTGATGTCCAATCGGCTGTTCTGCCACGGTTCTGATAGCCGCTTTTACTTCCGTCCAAAGCTCGTTGCGTCTGATAAAATTGGAACCAGCTGGTTGTCGAGGGTCTCCGTGAAATTTTCGGCCACAGACGCCGTTTCGAGCCTTTTGATGTCAAATTTTTGTAGCGGGCTGGTCTTCGCTGAGTATGCCTTTGACATACGACATCGATAGTTTAATTTGATCAAGTAATGATCTGTGCTACAATTGGCTCCTCGGTATGTACGGATGTCAAGTATGCTCGAGGCCCAACGTTGTTGGATCGGAACATGATCAATCTGGTTTTGTGTGTTACCATCCGGCGATATCCAGGTCATTTAATGAATGCGTCGATCTGGGAAGCAAGTCGAACGTATGACTAGATTTTTGCTACATGCAAAGTCAATCAGGCGCTGGCCGTTGTCATTTGTTTCATCGTGGAAGCTATATCCTCCAGTCGTTCCCCGATGAGATAGCTCATTGCCAACCTTAGCGATAAAATCACCCAGAATAATTTTTGTGTCGTTTGCGGGCAATGAGTCGACCAGTCTTTCCAGGTGATTTTAAAACGATTCCTTCGTTTCTTCGTCGTTTTCTTCGGTCGGGGCGTGAACATTAATCAGCCAGATTTTGAAGAATTTCGCTTTTATACGGTCACACACAACCGTTCATGGACTGCCTTAAAATCAATAACGTGCGATTTGAACTCCCTATCCACAATGAAGGCCACTCCAAATTCTCGTTTTTCAGTAGGCTTCCCACTTTTAAATATTGTGTGCGATCTCATGTCTTGAATGTCGTTTCCAGTCCAATTCGTTTCCTGGACTGCCAGTATTTTTAATTGATATTGACTGGCCTGTTGTATAAGGTCCAGGGTAATTGAGTGATCTGACATTCCAGGATCCAATGCCATACTCCTTTTTTCATTTGCGAGGTCGTTGCCGTGAGTCCAATCCATTCCGAGGCCTATCTGCAGGTTTCGAAACATTCAAAGATTTTCCAGGGACGGGGAATTAGCCCGTCGCCCAACCTCCATTCCGGTGGCATGGTTATTACGTCGATTCCGTTGTCAGGCGTGGAAGATTCGCCTTCACCCTCTTACGTCCAAACAAAGGAGGTGTAAGCAGGATTTAGTAGCAGAGCTGTAGATGTATTCACAGTTATGAGCATTTCTCGACATTTAATGTTACATTATTGGGGAACCAGTATACCCAATGTGCACCCCGAGGGCATTTACTACCATTTACTTGGGGGGGTTTGGGATGAGGAATCATGAAAGCTATGGGTTGGGGAAACAAGGGGTGCTCTCCCCCTTTCTCAAACGGGCTTGGGACCGTCTATGGCGCAGTTGATGATGATCAGCAGGTAATAAAATTGGATGCCTTTGTTCTATAGGTATTTTTGCTTCTAAGAGTCTGCCGCTGACGCGCAAAATTTCATCTTTATCTAAATTGAGACGACTAGTGGAGTTAAGTGCGTTTCCTCTCTGCAATGTTTCGATTTCCTTGGAAAATGCGGTCAACTGCACGCACTTTATTATGTTGACCAATGATACATTCATTGCAGTTGCTTCTAATGGACCAATGATTTCTTCTTTTTGTTTTTCGAATTGTGGGCGAAACGAAATAAATATGCGATTATGCGCTGTAACTTAACTATATTGCTATATCAAGATAGCAGGCTGATAAACTGTGTTGAATTTGATTGTAAGAGATTCTTTAATGGTCTTATAAAGGTGCAATAATATAACTGCGGAACTCAATATTCTAGAAGAGGTAAGGTTAATGAAACAACTGGAGCTACTCGCGATTTGGAACAAATTAAATTCATGTGAATTTGCCGTATTTGTCAACAGACCGGAGATAAAAGCAAGCACTGTAGGCCTTTTCACTTGAATCACAAAATCCGTGCACTTGTACTCCTATAAAATCCGGTGGAAGCATTGATAGGTCAAATTGTACACTATTTATTAGGGGAAGCTGATCTTTGTATGCTTGCCATGCAGTGTGTTTGTCTGATGGAATTGATTCATCCAAAGTTACACCAGTCTTCCACAGTAATTGCATCATTATTTTGGCCTTGACTATAACGGATCCCAGTAACCCCAAAGGATCAAAAAGTTTCGCTACTTGTGACAATATTGCGCACTTCGTGACCTTTTTAGAAAAATTTTCTAAGTTTACGTGATAGAAAATCGTGTCCGTACGAGAATCCCAGTTATTTCCTAAAGTATTGATTGTTAAAATCAAGGTCAAGAGATATGTGCGTATGATTTGGATTTTTGTGATAGTCAGTAACTAATGTGGGGTCATTAGAGGCTCACTTTCGAAGCAAAAATCCACCGTTTTGTAAAAGACTCAATAATTTGTCACCTAAATTCTCCGCGGCCTCCTGTGTGTCAGCACTTGTTAATAAGTCGTCCACGTAAAAATCCCGCTTGACTCGCGGCATGCGGGAAGGCAGTACCTTTGTCTGTAGCTAACTATTGGAGTGCCCATATTGCGAGGAAAGAGGCAGGAGAAGCGCCATAAGTGACAGTGTTAAGATTATATTCGAGAATAGGGCTATTGGGGTTGTCACGAAATAAATTTTTTTGGTATTTGGCATCATCTGGGTGAATTAAAATTTGCCGATACATTTTCTCAATGTCAGCATTGAGAACGATGGCATGGGTTCAAAAACGAGTGAGAATAGCAAAGAGATCATCTTGAAGCTTAGGATCGACCATGAGCGAATCGTTTAGCGATATACCAGTGGAGGATTTACAGGATGCGTCGAAAACGACTCTGGTCTTGGTTGTAATACTATCTTTCTTAATTACGGCGTGGTGAGGCAGGTAAAAACAAGAATTATCATTGCTACTCTGGTTACTAATCGACATGTGTTTTAAGTCTTTCTATTCTAACAAAAATTCCGTCTAATCATTTTTTAATTGAGGTTCTTTCTCGAATCTATTTTCTAACGCATGAACACGTCTCAATGCCATCGTGCGCGATTCACCGATTAAATTGTTTTTTTTTTTTTATTAAACGGTAATCTAACCATATAACGACCTTCTTGCGTTCGAATGGTGTGATGATTAAAATGATCTTCACAGGCCTTTTCTTCTGGAGAGATAGCCTTAGGAGTTGGAATTTCTTCTATTTCCCAAAATCGTGTGAGATCAGCGTCTTCTGCGGGTGAGTTCATTGAGAAATGACATTGGGTTGTTTTATGTTTGTATTGGAAATTATTAAGTTCTCCGGCGACTATCCAACCCAGTAGAGTTTTTTGGAGTACAATGTTCGGATGATTTTTAAGCATGATTTTGCCTATACACAATAGTTGATAAAATAATTTAGCGCCTATTAGAGCATCTATGGTTGACGGAGTATGAACGTCGGGGTCGGCAAGCAAAATATTGTTTGGAATGTCAAGATTTGCACGATTTATTGGCGATGATTGTTGGAAAATAAACTATTTTCCCCCATATCTTTATGGCAAAAGATTCACAGTCGTTACATACCACCGACCTTCAGTATCTCTATTAACTAGAATCCGCTTAGAACTAATTAACTATGATTTTGACATTATAAGTGAATAAGGTAAAACAACCACCAATGCAGATGCTCTATCACGTATAAAAACAAATCCGAATAATTTAAAAGAAATAATACCTAAAAACGATAAACATAACACGTCGCAAAATGAAAAACCAGCAAACCCTGTGACCACGGCAAAAACTACCTCCAACATTGAGCCTGATCAACTCAACATGGGGGAAGGTACTTCAATTTCTGACATAAGAAATTTGCCAATAAAAAAAATTTGAGATCATTAAAAATGAAAATAATAAAAGTTTGCCAACTACAATGATAATAAAAGAAAAAAATATAATAATCGTGAAGTATAGTGATAATCCATCCTTAGACTTAGGTCAAGTTTTGGAAAAACTAATACTAGAACTATCAATAAATAGTATCACGAAGAAAGCGCTATCTAAAAATGATGAAATATTCAAATACATAAGTAAAAACGAATAAATCGATATATATAATAAAAAACATGCAAAAGTAATAAAAAATAGGCAAACTAAAGTACAAATAATATTAAATAATCCCCTGAGACACGTTGAACAAAAGGCCGATCAAATAAGATTGATCAGCAAATATCACGAGTCAAGGTGTGGAGGTCACACGGGTATAACAAGAACCATAGCAAAACTGAAACAAAAATATACGTGGAAAAATATGAACAAAATGGTTAAAAATATAATACAACAATGTGAGACTTGTAATAAAAACAAAATAACAAGACATACTAAAGAACAATTAACAATCACAGATACACCATCAAAATCTTTCGAAGTCGTATGTATTGATGCAGTAGGCCCATTACGCATCTCAAATGGATTTAGGTACATACTTACAGCATAATATGAACTTACTAAATTTGTTGAAGCCATATCAATCCCTACCAAAGAAGCTAACGTTGTAGCAATAGCAATAGTTGAAAACATTATCCTAAGATACGGTCAGTTTAAAACTATCAAGACGGATAGAGGTACTGAATACGTCAATGAACTATTCCAAAACATCTGCAAAACTTTGAACATTGAACATAAAACATCCACCCCATACCACCATGAAACATTAGGGTCCCTAGAAAGAAATCACAGAGTGCTAAATGAATATCTGTCACCTTTTGTGAAGATAACGAATGGCATAACCACATCCCTTTCTACACTTTCGCTTACAACACCACACCCCATAGTGAGACAAATTACACACCCTATGAATTAGTTTTTGGTCAATTGTCAAGCCTTACCAGTGACTACTATAACTCTACACCCATCTACAATTATGACAGTTACCTGACAGGACCTAAAACTAGACTATACAACGCACAACAGACCGCTTACAAAATCTTAAGGGAATCAAAATTAAAAAGGGTACTAGCAAATAAAGACAATATAAATCCATTAAAACTTCAAACAGGGGACTGGGTATATTTGAAAACTCAAAGAAATAGTAAATTAGATAGTCCATATGAAGGACCATACCAAGTAGTTGAAACTCAAGGAGTAAACTCTGTCATAGAGAAAAACAACAAAAACTTATTGATTCACAATAATAGACTAAAAAAGAAATTAGTATAAACAAAATATTATATAGACTCACAACAAACCTAGAATAAATTCAAAATATCTAAGAAATAAGTATGTTACACGGCAAATATTGTAATAACCAATGTACAAAAAAAAATTTTTTTTTTTTTAAATTTTTTTTTTCTTTTAGGACCGAGGTGTAATATACATCGAAAATCTTTCAGTTCAAACTCTAAATCCTAATCACAATTGCAATTAATTTACATTTTCAAGTCCAAATTAAAATCCTATCAAAATTCGAATTCAAATATTAAAATCCTATTCGAATATGTAAATAACCCCTTGCTCAATTCCCATCTATTAAAAGATCTCATTACACGTACGACGTGCGCCAGAACAATATAGTAAACAAAAACAAAACATCTGTTCTCTAATTTCATTTGACCATGCCGATGCAATTGTCTTCACGCTCAAAGACAAGTTCATTGTTGGTATCTAAAGAGTATTAGATTACGATTGCATTGAACTTGACTTTGACTATGCGGATGCATTATCTTCGCACTCAAAGACAATACATTGTTTATAGAAGGGTCAGTTTACAGAAAGATTTTCGCTTTCTGCATTTGGATTCCCGTGTGGAGAATCCAATGGATATGAATAGGTTTATTTTTATGAATAAGATAGAATACACATGAGGAAATGTATAGATAGGTTTTTTATGAATAAGTTGTAATGCACATTTTTTTTATGAATATTTTAGAATGCTCATCACTGATTAGTGCATTTCCGATGTGTAGATTTTTTCTTAATAGATTTACGTAAGTGAAGTTTTTTTCTTATAGATTTTAAGGAATGTATGTATTGTAAGGTTTTATGCGAAGCACGTTTTGCTAACCAATGCATTTTTTAGCATAAGAGTTTTTTTTATTATAGTTTTTTATTGGACTATAGATTTTTAGCTTGTTAAGATTTTTTTATAAATAGGCTAAGGGAAAGTAAAGAAAATACAGTCGTTTGATATACCTTAAACTGGCCACTCGCCTTGTATATTTAATTGGAAACTGGCATTGCTGCCTAAATATAATCTGGCCTTATAGCCTAACAGTCGGGCATTCTGCCTAAACCAAATTGGTTTATAAATCAGGCTTATAACGCCTAGTATTCCGGCACTCGTTTGCCTCAACTACATGCGTACCTAGACGCTATATTAATCTCTAGGTAAGCCGCGACTATCCTTGCTACTAAATTTATGCCTCTAGCCCAACAGGGTATATTACAAGTTTGTTATACGGGCTACTACTAAAAACTCAGTGGATTTTCGATATTTGCTGTGCATTGACTCGAGAATTGCTGAAACTGTACGGTGAACATCAACGGCCATCCCGTCTAATCCTGTGATCGTAATACTCACAGGTTTTCGTTCTAATGCGAGAAAGGTTCCAATTTCTTCAGTAATGAAGTGGGCTTGCGAACCAGGGTCTAACAATACACGACCACTTTTTCTTTTTCCTTGAGGACTCACGATATCAACAACGGCAGTAGCTAATATTGCTTCAGAAGAAAAAAAATCATGCAAATTTACAACAGACGAAAACTGTTCAGGTGTGGCATGAGGCTCATCACTTGCTATGGACGATTTAGGGGAAGAAATTTTCTTTCTTTTTGAAATGCAGTAAAGTATGATGTTTTTGTTGAAATGTGCGACAAGAAGTAGATGGAAATTGATTTTTTCTAAGACAATTTATGCATAGGCGAGCCTTTTTGCAGCGTCGTAACGTGCCTTCGGTGAAAGATTAACGAATTTTTTACACGAATTTATATTATGTTCGCCTTCACAAAATGAACAATTTATTTTAGCGGTAGTGGTGGCGAAAGATTGCTGTGACCGAGGGTTCGTACGAAGCTGCGAAGACTTTTTATCGGTCAAAGAGTATCTTTCGATAAATATTGATTATTGCACGTATTATCAAGCTCGATACGCTGCAATAAAAATGGAGTCATTTGGGACAATCTTAGCTGTGGGCAATCGCGAGTGGCTTCTGACCATTTTTCTAGAAGAAAATTACCAAATTTTTCCATTATTATAGCGATAATGAGGGTAACCCATGAGTTAGTAGGATCGCCTAGAGTTTTTAATTCGCTGAGATGATTTTGTATATTATCTAACAATGATCGAAGAGAAAAGTCTTTGCTAATTTTGGAGGTATTTAATAAAGCTTTAGCATGCTTTTGTCGAAGAAGTTTTTTGTAACTATAGCGTTCATTCAAGGTTTTCCAAACTGCTTCATAATTTTCAGCTGATACCGGAAAAGAGTCAATTGCATTGGCAACTTCACCTTTCAAGCTACCTTTCAAGTATACTAGTTTTTGTATTTTAGGAATACTGTAATGATTTTCAACTTTTTAAGTCCAACGCGGAACCGACCTCTCATCGGTTCGAGACGTTAAGTCTGAGTAGTGCCAACGGATGGTACCAACAGGTCAACCAATCCGTGCACCGTAACCCATTCACGCGGTGGCTGCTTGTCGGCCAGCTAGTTCGGAGAGGATTTCGGTCGCGGGTCTCCGAATGGGTTACGCTCAATTACAATATTTTCAGCCACCTGAACATGCCCGTTTTCAAAACGCGTTATCAAACAAAACCATACGGAGAAGAAACCTACTTTACGTTACTCCGTATTTCTTCATTCATCCAGTTAAAACACAAAAATCTAATTTCCGTTTCGCGTTCCCGAATTATACCGACGCGGTACCGAAAAATATGCTACTCGAAATTAACACGACGAAGACTACTCTAACAAAATGTCAAAACTACAAAGGTACCGCGTACCGCGCACGACGCGAAACCGACCTCAGCGGATTTGGCGAAACCCTAGCCTCGCGACGGCATACCTACCCTGCACTCACTTTCCCGCTGAAACAGAACGAACCACTGAAAAGGAAAGTCTTGGGTTATTTAGCAATTCATGTTGTTATTCATCGACAAATCACAATCGTGGTCTTATACAGTAAATAATTGATTTTACCAATTACGCTATCTCCTAAATACAGTTTACCGTCCTCCGTCAATGGAAGACCTAATTACGTAACCAATCTGTACATAAGCTCAGCTCACTCTCTGAGATTCATTCAATAATATCTATCAATTTCATATGAAAAGTATTCTGATCACTACACTGTTCTCTTCCCGGTTTCAAAGTTTAATACTATGTTAATGCGTAAAAGAAACCAAAACATTCCTTGAAATGATTGTAATGGTGGCGGTTCCAAAAGGAATTTGTGACTGGTGAGATGTGAGTTGAGGTAATTATTTATTTCTATGACATGGCAATTCAAGCGTAATTGAATTAAATAGATTTGTTCAATTGGATTCGGTTAACCTAAATTATACACCTATTAATTTGGATATTTACTCTTACGTTTAGTACAAATATCATATCTAGATTTGATTAAAAATAAAATTATTGCCTAAATTTGATTAAATAGTAAATGTTAACAACCGCTTTCAACAATTTTCTAAATGTGATGAAGATTCAATTCATATACGCGTTGAACAATCTCGTTCCGCTTATCGTCTTAATATTTTGTACAAGGCACGCTCTTTTGGACTTGTCGAGTTTCGAAATTTCGATGCCAAATTAGACCACTCTTCTTCTGTGAAGCAAATCACTTGCCAAACTGTACTCTTACCGCCTGGTTTTCGGTCTACGAATGAGTATCTCATCGAATCTTGGATCTCTGGCAATAAGACTTCTGTTTATAAGACTTAAATCAAAAGGAGCTTGTTGTTTTTTTATTTTCGAATTCTTCCATCAAAGATTTGCCAGAAGTTCTTTTACCAGATTTCGAGTCATATTCGAAGTCAGCAAAAGCGGCTTGAGTGGCTGATTCTGTGAGCCATTTTGGATTAGCCTCTAAACTTAGTCGCTTAGGAGAAATTTTGTGATTTGAAGAGAATAAAGGTTTAGGTCGAAAGGAGAGAGGGAGTTTTACATGTAAGTATCTACCTGCGTTTGGGATTTTTGCTTTTTGTATATTACGCAGCATTGCTTTCAACTGAGTTTTACTTTGCCCATGACGAGATTCAATTTCTTTCAAGAGTTTTTGGTAAAAACCTAAAGCTTTTGTTACACTTACTATACAATACGCGAGAGGCAGGCACATTTCCGACTTTTCTGGAAGTATGCGCCTGCAGTAGCCATACACTTTAAATCTACTATCATCCGTGAGTATTAGGCAGTACTCCTGATTTTCTTTCCCCGATTTGATAAGTTCACTGCTAGGGAAAACCAGCTGCTCAATATTATCAGGTATTGGTTCATTAGGAGGATATTTAAATTTAACAACTTGAAACAACTTCTGAGTATCATCGCATTCATTTAACTCCTCATCTTCGTAATCTTCATAGTCCTTTTCTTCAACTTTAGGTATATCTTTTGGTTGTCGTGTGCTGGATATTGATGAGTTATTACTACTACTCTCCTCACACAATTGTTTGTACTTATTAATTCGATCACTGGTTTTTATTATACATTCATCACTAGGGGGTAAGTATAGATTCGTTATGGTTTCGCTACGGAGCGTACTCACGGACATATATTGGTTGATTTGGGGAATGAGGGGAAAATCAAAACAATTGAACGATCACCTGATTCCAAGCCTCCTTGATGTATCGAATTAACTCGTCCTGTTGTGTGATGGTTTCGCGCGGCTGTTGGGGCGGCCTCCGTGTCAGCCCAGGCGCTTGGCCACGTCTTGAATACTGATAGTCATTGTTTCGTTCCATGGCAACCTATGTATCATTATGATCTTCAAAAGTGCGCCTAACCACAACTCCTTGACCGAAAGAACCGCTCGTCAATAGGACGTTCGATAAAACAAAAGATCGTCCATCTTATCGCAGGTATCTGACTTCTGGATTTGTACATGCAACAAGTAGCACAAACTTCTGCCATCGTTTATGAACAGGCAAAAATGCGTAACATTATGAAAATAAAGTTGCTGAAATGGTACAAATATTCCATTTTTATATTTATAAATTACAAACGGTGTACCCAAATCTTTGGAAGCGGGAATATCATCAATCGTTCGTCCAGTCGCCAGAATAAGAAAGTGCTCTCTAACGAATCCGCGATTGCAAAACAGAAAAAAATCACACGTAGTAAATACACACAATAATCAAGTGCAGAAACTAAGACGTATAATGCGATTGTATGACACATTCGCTCTATTATAAATAAATTATAGAGGAGAGTTGAAAGCTGTTTTAATTATGAAAAAGTCGTCGACATCGATTGTACGCTATGATTGGCGTAGATTTTCCCGCCGTTTTTTCCTCGTGGCGTCGGACTGTCAATCCGACAACCACCGACAAAACAGATGTGCGGAATGGAACGCCACATGGCAGCAATGTGCATTTTTATTTGTCGCCAGTGGCATAGTGTTTTGATGGCAACGGTGGAGGGGGGCATTCCCAGATGGATATGTCTCGAAATGTGTCGGGGTTTGGATTAATATTATGCTTCAAATATTTATAACCACAGATCTAAATATTTGAAGAGAAAAAAAATATTTTCTGCGCAACGATATCCGCACGAAAGATAAAGTCCGCTGGCACTTCGAGGTCATACCCATCTGGCCGGGTGCAAGGGTTCGGGATCGGAATCACTTCGATTCCCGGGGGTTGGCGTCACAATACGCTCGTCTATATGTATAAAACCATCGAAGAGGTCATGATATTCCTGCTATGATTCATAGGCTCCGTTAAAGGTCGGCAATGAAATTTTAGAAAGATTCGACATGTGAGGATGAATATTGCTTATTGGACTAAAGACAACTTGCGGATTTGAAGGGACGATGGTTGATGTCGATTGTTGCAAAATTGATTGAGAACTAGCTCAAAGCCTTACTATGAGTTTCAAAATATCTTGTTTCGAGTTCTACTCGTTGTTCTTCCGAATCATCTATTTCACCCAGTACTTCTAGTTCTGGTTGCACCGCTTCAAACTTTTCGCGATTTAATTCATTTTCGTGGAACCATTTTTCTAGAAGAGCGCGATCTACAAAATCCTCGTATTTCGACACAAAAGTGTCGAATGAAGTTAATGCCCGTTTTATATTTTTTCTTTTTGTTTTTAAAGTCTAAAGTTGGCCCGGAGTTTGACTATCCACACCGTTTATCATTTTAATTATACGCGATTAAAATTCAAGCCATTCAAACACATAACAAAGGGGATAAGTGAAAATAGTAAGGATAATTGGTGGTTCAAAAAAAACTAACCACTTCGATAGTTGTTGGTGGCCTGGCGTTCGAAGTACTGACGGTGGACGAGGATGTTGGATACTGGAGGTTGAGAAGTCCTGGTGAGGCAGGCTCTCTCAATGCTGTATACTCAACTGGATGGTTCAAGATGGCACAGTTAATGCTCCGATGACGTCGTCAAAAGTGGTGGTATCAAGGTGAAACGTTACTCGACGATGCATAACCACGAGTAACGATAAAAACCGGCGAGAAATCAGGCTCGACGGACCAATATTTTGTACTAACGATTAGTTTACCGCATGATTCAGAAATACTAGCAATTCAGTATTCCTATGCGAAATTTCTTCAATGAGTTTTGGATTTTATTCAACGAGTAAATGTTGAGACTTTCTTTACAACCACAGAGTTTATTTATAAAGTATAACTCGTAATAGTTACAAATTCGCAAACTAAAATTGAAGTTGCTACTTGAGCTGACAAATTGAATCTCAAATTTTCAAAATTTTTTACAAACTAGGAAACCTATTAGCGATTACACATTTTGGTAGTGGGAAACTGAAGGACTATGATTGGTTAACAAAAAAACAGAAAGGATGTTGCAAAGTACATATTTTCTTTTCCTCCTTTTTTCCCTTTTTTTGTAGAGAGAAACCAGGCAAAAAGGATACGGCGTCGAGGACAGATTCATTATCAGAGGACCCAAATTTTTATTGCGGGAAAAAACACTTATTTTAAAAATACAAAATACTTAATAACGAATGCTATAGTCCTTTTGTATGTTTTATTGTTATAATATCTAATAGCATATTGCAGACTAGACTGGAAAATTCCCAAGAATTAGGAATTGTTGAAAAATAGACGGAGAGGGAACACTATTAATATTTTACCTTCAATAATAGTAGATATTTAAAGAAAAATTTTGAATGAATCTTACTGCAGGTAACAGCAACAAGTGCCTATTTCTAAGCTTGCAAAGCAGGTTAACTAATTTAGTTCAAAAAAGCTTGTAACTCATTTAAATATGTGTACAAAACAAAACTGCATAAAAACATAACGAATTTTGACTTTTTATTGATGTTATAACAATTTTACCCTTAAATTCTTTGGAGAAACAGAAAAGGCTTCGCCTACCGAAACTAACAATATTTTATCCAAAGTTTTCCTATACTGTCGGGAACTATCGATAGTGCCGACTACGGACAGTTTTCCTTCTCTAGTTCGGTGATCACATTCGTGCTAAGTTGGCGTTATATTTTTGACTTGTTATTAGAGTAAATATATATCTTGTACCAACATTTAGCACTTGTTATTTAATATGAAGACCATAGAAATTATCTTCCGATCATGCTTGTTGCATATGAAATACAATAGTTAACTTCTGAGTTTTGTTAACTTATTCATTATGCTAATTTTTTAAACAAATATTTAGCTAATGATTACCTTAAAAATATTAAGAACATTATTTTTAAAATATTTGTACTAGGATAAAACTATTAATCATCATTACTAACACCAAATACATTCTGCGAAATAACGTTGACATTAACAACTTCGTTATCTGTTCAATCACTTGGCATCATTCCAATGAACACCAAAACAATTAATCATTATTCCTAATCATTCCAGCTCTCAAACAACCAATTTGTCCCCTATTTACAATGTTCCTCGTAGATTAAGGAAACACTGTACGCTCGCAACTTACACCATTTTCAAATCTTGCAGCTCAAGCTCAAATGTGAAAATCTAAATCCTTCAATAATTACACTTACAGTGTAATTTACATGTTAGCGGTTTTTCTGCACTAAATCGTTCACCCGAAACATGAACATCCCCCAAGGCACAAGGATCCAGGGAAAGAGAGAACGCAAAGAGTCACTATGACAGAGCGAGAGAGTTGAGCTGTGAGTGGGTGGTTCACGATGTTGGATGAATGTAGTGCAAACTTGAACATTACGTAACCGAATGTGAGAAAACAAATCTCGAAAGACATCAGGTGCTCGCTGTTGAAGTTTAACGATGTCATTTGTCTAAGCATTCAAGCGAATCTATAAAATTGCCTAGGTAAGATTTTGGAAGCGTTCGTTTGTTTAAGAGTTCATTATCTATCCGGCAAGTCGGCGTAGCGAGTGGGGGACGAGGTTGGTGAAATCAGTAGATAAACATCCTCCACTAGAAAGGATTTGGTGGAGTCTTAAGGCTCAGGTTGATAGATAAAAATATAATTGGAGCATATCAGCATGAAAAAATTGGCAATTCATCACTTCGTTGTAAGAAGGAAGTGAAATAATGTTAAAAAATTATTACGATTGTTTGCAAACAATTTGACACGTGTGTTGGTTTGAATCTGGCAGAGGTAAAGGTAGTGGATGCATTAATATGCACTTTTTAGGTAAATTTCTCGAGAAAAATTTACGTATTGCGGAGAGTATCGTATATATATTATATATGTATATATATATATATATATATATATATATATATATATATATATATATATATATATATACAGTCTTCCACAAAAGTCAAGGTACAGTGATAAATATCATGAAAATTGTTTGATATTTTTATTTAAAAAACCTATAGTGATAAAATTTTTTTGGTATTACTTCAACTATAATCATTACACTTTAAATTTATGTAAAACAAAACGAAAATTCTGTCGTATTAATATATTATTACATATGATGTGTTGGAAAGTCAATGAATGAAGTCCACAAAAGTCATGGTACACCTAAAGAAAAATGATACAAATTGTAATTATAGTCTTGCATAGTTATTTGAATTATACTTTTCTTAATATTTTGTCGGATATCCTTTCATCTGAATTACTGACTTCAGTCTTTTAGGCATAGAATATACCAATTTTTTAGTAAATTCGCTGCTGATTCTGGCCCACTCCTCCAATATAACATCCTTAAGCTGCGCCTTGCTTGATATCACTGTTTTTCGGATTTTTGTCTCAAGCTCATTCCAAAGATGCTGTATAGGGTTCAAATCAGGGCTTTGAGGCGGTGTAGCAAGCATGCGAGTATTGTACAATAGCCACATTCGAACTTTATGCGCAGTGTGCTTAGGGTCATTGTCCTGTTGAAACAAGAAATCTTCTCGCATACCTAATTTGGCTGCACTTTGTTTCATGTTGTTTCGTAGAATCTCTAAATAAGAGTTCTGATCCATAGTATTTTCGATGAATGTCAGATTTCCAACTCCAGCAGCAGCCATGCAACCCCAAACCATAACACCACCGCCTCCATGTTTTACTGTTTTAATAGTGTTCTTGGGATTAAATGCTTCTCCTACTTTTCGCCAGACCCTCTTATGCCCATTTACACCAAATATACAAAATTTAGACTCATCCGAAAATAAAACATTATCCCAAAACGTTATTGGTTTGTCAATATATGCTTTTGCAAATGTTATTCTTTTTTGTTTGTTTATGGAACTTACAAGAGGTTTTCTTCTAGGCGTACGAGATGAAAATCCAGCTTCTACGACAGCTCAACGCACAGTTTCTGCGCTAACCTCCTTCTTATCATTAATTCCAAGAACATCGCAGATTTTTCTACAGCTTAGAAATGGATCTTGTTTTACCATTCGCGAAATTTTTCTCTTGTCCTTTGCACTTAGTTTAGATGGACGACCTGTTCGGGGCACATTTTCCACTCTATTTTCCTTCTTAAATCGATTTATCACTTTTTGAATGGTTGACCGACTTCGCAACACTAGTTCAGCTATTTCAGAATATGATTTGCTCTGATTTGAATGCAGATTAATAATTATTTCACGCTCCTTAATACTCAACTCCTTTCGACTCATTTTTCAAAAATTTTATTAAATAAAAGATACACCACGAATACGGACGCGATATAAAAGACAGCGGCCTACGGTTGTTAACTCACTCTGATAATATGAACTTGGGGGATTTCCCTTTTTACAAATAACAGGGCATTTTCTGCAACTGTACCAAGACTTTTGTGGAGTAGAAAAGAGACATTGCCAACAAAAAATTATTGTCTTCAATGATCATTATTGCCGAATCCCTTCAAATTTATGAAAACTTAAATTCAACAGAACTCGTATTATTACCATTTCATAACTTTTGGTTTTCAAATAAAATTATTGATTCAGTAATACAATTTTCAGTTACCGATTCTCTGTACCTTGACTTTTGTGGAAGACTGTATATATATATATATACTCGTATATATATATATATATATATATATATATATATATATATACTCGTATATATATATATATATATATATATATATATATACTCGTATATATATATATATATATATATATATATATATATATATATATAGATATATATATATATATATATATATATATATATATATATATATATATATATATATATATATATATATTTATATTTATATGTAAGTTTAAACTCTAGCGTCAAAACTTAGTCGCACGACACTAACGATCATACGACCAACACATGAATTACTTGTCAGCGGAGAGGTAGAACGTGAGATAAATTCAAGCTGTAAGCATAGTAAAAATAAGACATAAGAATTTGATTGTGAATAACTTTGTAAAACCAACGACAATTGTATTGATTTAGGTAGGTGATAAATTGTTACGTTTATAATGTAAGATTCCGTAAGTGATTGTAAATATAGTTTTCAGCAACTACATCATACATTGTTTGCATACATAACCTCAATCAATCTCCCGGCTAAGTTTCTGTTTTCGAAACTTACAAGTCAATACAATGAGTATAAAAGTAAAATTCAAGTTTATCTCAGAAGCCGGAGCCGATTCAAAGAGTACTGTAATTAAAGTGACAACAATTCAACTGGTGGGACAAGAGGAAGTTTTTCTATTCCCGCACGAAAAGAGAACCAGTGTCTACCATACGCAACTCTTTAACACAACTGTAGTTAAAAACGTAGTTAATTGTTTGAAAACCAGAAATAAGTTTGGAAACGTGTTAGTGACATTGACGGGAGAGCTTCAAAATACTTACTTGGATGAAGAGGGAAATGTTGTGCTTGATGAGGAATATTTGGAAGAAGTTACTACAATGTCTACCGATATCACTACAACTAGCGTCTTGGAGAGAAGCAGTCGTAGTTTAGCTAAAAATATAGTTTTGGAGAAGTTTAACGGCAAACTTTAAAGCGACTACGTGGCTATCGATGTTTGTTCAGAAGTGTCAACGAGTAGGTAGAAATCAAAACAAATACGCTGAGACTTAAGATTGTTTTTAGAAAAATCAGCACTAGACTGGTTTAATGTTTCTAGAAAATAAAATTCGTTAAATAATAATTGGGAGATTTGGAACAACGCGTTTATAGAAACTTTCTCAGTGCAATCCTGGACTGACGTCGCATATGCATACGATTATCAATATCTGAATGGCTCGTTTTTGGAATATGCATTTAAAAGAGAAATTTACTGCTAGAACTTACTGAAAGCATGACTCTAAATACTCAAATTGATTTAATAGTAATTAAATTACTTAAATTTTTACAAAACAGACTAGAAAGAAAGTCTATCTTAACCATGGAAGATTTAATGTCAAAATTGAAACATTTTGGAAATTTGAGCATTAAGAAAAACGATAAATACAGTGATAAAATATCAAAACAAAACAAACCATGTGCAATTTGAAAAAAGTTTGGTCATAGAGATAGATTTCACCCAGAACAGAGGTGTAGATGAAAAGAAAAACAAATATCGACCCCAAAGAATGGTAGAATTAAAATTATAAATAATGTTGATAGTGAAAGAATTGTGGCTAGCACAGAAGAAGCAAAAAACAAATAGTCACCCCACTTATAAGTGTAAAAGTTCTTGTTAATAATAAACCAGCTATAGGTCTATATGACTCAGGTGCTAATATTTCATTAATAAGTCAGAAATTTTTAAACAAAATTAATAATGTAAATAAAATTATGAGTGGGGGAGACAATTTTAAAGGGGATAACTGGAATAACAAAACCTGAGGCTAAGGTACATTTAAAAACTACAATTCATAATATAAATGAAATTTTTCCATTGTTATAGTAAAAAATAATTATTTTAAAGAAGATATATTGATGGGCTTAGATTTAATTCAAAAGTTCAAACTTTGCCAAGATGAAAACTTAAATATAACTCAGAAAGGTACAGTTATCAAAAATGAAATATAGTAAAGTTTGATATCGGAGATATTGAAGAATATGAGGCCTCAATCAAATTGGCAAAATATAAATATATTTCTAAAAAACCTTACAGATGCTCATTCCAAGACAAAGAGGAAATTGAAAAGCAAGTAAGTGAATTACTGAGAGCAAAATTAATTGAAGAATCATGTAGCCCATATGCAGCTCCGGTTACTATGGTATTCAAGAAAGAAGAAGGGAAAATATCCCGCTTTTGTATGAATTCAAAGAATTAAACAAAATCGTAGTGCCAAAGAGTCAACCGTTTCCTAGGATTGATGATCTGACTTTACGTGCTAGTAAACTAGTACCTTATACATAGGGCTCCATCCTCTGACTTAAAAAGGGGGGATGTAAGTTTAAACTCTAGCGCCAAAACTTAGTCGCACGACACTAACGATCTTGCGACCAACACATGAATTACTTGTCAGCGGAGAGGTAGTACGTGAAATAAATTCAAGCTGTAAGCATAGTAAAAATAAAACTCATAAGAATATTTGTTTGTGAATAACTTTGTAAAACCAACGACAATTGTATTGATTTAGGTGGTGAATGTTCTGACGAGAGCTACCTGAGATATTAGTGCAAGTGCAGTGACGTCACTTTCAGATGTTGATCATACTTGGTGGATTCTTGTGCTTCGAGTACATTCTTTTGTTGATCATGATGTTCTTAATGGTTGTGAAAACAATTGCAACAGTAGCTCGCAGAATTATTTGTACATGTAAACTGGCCCCACCTCAGTTCTTTTCTCCCCGAAAAGATGTGTCGCCAGTTGTAATCAATTCTCCCTGGATGTAACATGGGGCAAGACGGTCCAGGTGCACAATTTTCATTTTGGCTCTCGGCTTACGGTGTTCCTGTATGTGATATACGACGTCGTTGATTCACTTTGTAACTCGGTATGGTCCCTTCCAATTATGCTGCAACTTCGGAGACCTACCCTTCCGCCGTTGTGGGTTGTATAGCCACACCAAGTCATCTTGCTGGAAGCCAGTAGAATTTTCCTTTGGATCATACCTGGTCTTCATGCGTTCAGTCGCCGATTCGAGCTGTTTTCACACTATCTGATGTATCTGGTTCAACCGTTGCCTTAGCTCACTTGCGTACTCCGAGATCGTTTGGGGTTCCTCAGGGGGTTTTCCGAACTTTATATCAGCTGGCAGACGAATAGTCTTTCCAAAAATGAGTTTGGCTGGGGCTTGGCCTGTCGATGCATGTTCGGCAGCTCTGTACGCCATCAAAAATATTGAGATGTGTCGGTCCCAGGCCCTTTGGTTCTCGTCAACCATCTTGGCCAGGTGTTTATTGAGTGTGCCGTTGAAACGCTCGACCATTCCGTCGGATTGGGGATGCTGCGGTGTTGTCTTCGGGTTCCGTATTCCCAGCAGCTCGCACATTTCGCTAAAAACTAGTGACTCAAAGTTTCGGCCTTGATCCGAATGTAGATCACGAGGTACGCCGTACATACTAACCCAATTTAACACTAGCTGTTCGGCTACAGTAGTTGTTCCCTTGTTGGGAATGGGGTATAGCTCGTGCCACTTGCTGAAATAATGTGCAAAAACCAGCGTGTATCGATTAACCCATTCGGATTCAGAAAAAGGTCCGGCGATGTCAACAGCAATCCTTTCAAACTGTACCCCCACGTTATAGGTTTGCATTTGTCCTATCAGTCGCCGCTTTGGACATTTGACGGAAGCGCAAATTGTGCATCTGCGACACCAGTCCTCAACGTCTTTTCGAGCGTGGAGCCAGTAGAACCCTTCCCGCAATTTCGCTAAGGTCTTGTTAAGACCAAGGTTGGCTCCCGAGGATCCTTCGTGCATCTCCTTAACCACATCGTGGATTCGGCTTTTGGGAAGTATAGTTTGCATTCTATAGGAGCTGCCATCCGCCATTTCCTATTTCCGCTTGAGTATGCCACCCTCCACCTGAAGGGAGTTCCATTGTGCCCAATATTTTTTTAGGGTGGCCCAGTTGTCTCTTTCCATACGAACAATGGTCCGATGTCTTCATCGGCTAACTGGGCGTTTCGAATCTCCTCCGATGACCAACCTTCATCGAATTCGCCCGTTATCACCTGCAGATCAACAGTCGGCTCCTATTCCTCAAACTGCCGGCAATGCTTGCATTTAGCTGGACATGCATGACGAGATAGGGTGTCAGCATTTCCATGAACTCTGCCCTTGTGAAGTAGTTGGGGTCTCGCTAGGTTGGTCGGATCGTCGACCGGGTTGTTCCAGTGTCGCTAGTGATGGTGCAATGTTCTTCATCAACTTGACCAGGAAGGCATAAGTCTGCTTCTCCACCATGAAGTCTTGACACGGTGATGGGGGTGCTGGGGATGGCGATCCTCCCAGTCAACGTCTGTCTCATGAAGTTGGCCCCTTCAGTTTGATGGACCTCCATTTTAGGTTGCTGACACGGTCTAGATTGCCACCATGCTGAAGAATAGCTCCGTTTTCTTCGCTTCTTGCAGTCTCTTTGCAGGTGCCCCTTCTCTCCGCAATTCCAGCACCTAGGCGCACCAGTTACCTTTCGCTCATTTTCTCGCAATCACACCTGCAATCGTCTGTCACTACTTTGCGAACCCAAACAGTGGTACGAGTCACATATATTGCTGCCTCGAAGTTCAGACTATAAGCGAATGCATCCTCAACCGTTTGTTTTTGAGCTAAACGAACGGCTTGTTGCGATTCCTGGTCCTTTAATCCGCTGATGAATGCTTCTATCGCTGCGTCATCTCGATGTTCTGGGTCATACGCTGGGTAAGCTAAAAGTGCCAGTCGCTCAATGTATTGGGCTAGCTGCTGTAAAGTTTCGCCAGACTTCTGCATCCGATGCCGTAGCTGTGACCGATAAATCTGCTTTAGGTGATCTTTTCCATAATGCATGTCGAGCACATTCATTACAGCAACCGAGTTTGAGTGCAATCCAACGGGGATCGTCTGTAAAAGCTCAGCAGCTGGGCCTCTTAGAACAAGAATGAGTGCAGTTGCTCGTTCTTGCTCATTCCAGTGATTTGCCCTAGCGGCAGCTTCAAACTGGGGTTTGTAAATACTCCAGACCGTTTGCCCATTGAATATTGGTGCTTTCACATTTCTGGATGTGCTTTGCGCTGCGGTTGTAAGCGTGGCTGGTGAGGTGGTTACTACTGCCTTCACTGCTTCCAATTCCTTTTTCACTTTTTCCATCTCATTATTGACTCTCTCTTCGACCTGGCTGACCTTTTCCTCGACCTGGTAAACCTTTTCCTCAACGCATTTAATTTGCTTGTTCAGACTACCGTGCTCCGCTTTTATTTCCGTTGACTGTTTTTGGAAATCTGCCTTGATTTCGAACGCTTGTTGGTCTAGCTTCGCTGATTGTTCATTTAACTTTGCAGTTAAACTGGATGACTGTTCATCTAGCTTCACAGTCAGACTGGATGACATCAGCATTAACATTTGAATTAGCGCATTTTCTGGCTCCTTTGATTTTGGTGTTTCTACTTCTCCACCTTCTGCGCCTATTTCCGCATCAGCTCACCCGAATCCAGGTTCACGCCTTCCGACTCGATCGCGGCACGCAAGCGTGCAATCAGTATGGCCTTTGTACCTTGTGTGGCCAGATTTCGCTATTCCAACTCCTCCTTGAGCTCCGATATGGTCAATTGGTCAATTTTTAGATGAAAGTTTTTATTGTTTCGGCTATTTTTCCACCAATTTCCATGTTAATTTGCACTTTAAAAATGTTTAAACGTTTTCACTTCCAAAATTTTCTTTCTCACTTCTTGACACCACTGTCGCGTGTTATGGTTTACGGCCAATAATTTTAATGTTCCGGGAAAATGAAAACGCAATGTCTTTTAAATTAAATTAAAAGAGTTTATTTAATTACTCAAAAATGCACAATCATTTATTTAACGATTTCATAATTTTAATTTTCACTATTAAAAGTCTAACTTCCACTTGTCCATAAATTTTTATCACCATTGTCTTCTAAAATCACTTCACAATCAACGAAATCACTTTTCTTTACTCGATCAATATCGCTTTTCTATTCGCTCCGCACTTTCGCAGTTTTTATTATCGCGGTTCTAATGAATGATCCCCCCGTTCATTCAGCTCGCCTTTATATAGGGTCTCTACCCGTTCAACCCATTTCTCGTACATTGGCGAATGTTCTGCCGAGGGGTACCTGGTATATTCGAGCAGCTTAATGAATGGAGTGACGTCACTTTCAGATGTTGATCATGCTTGGTGGGTTCTCGTGGTTTCGAGTAAATTCACTTTGTTGATCATGAGGTTCTTAATGGTTGTGAAAACAATTGCAACACTAGCTCACAGAATTATTCGTGCACGTAACAGTACAATATAACGCTCGTATTCCAACTAAGTATTTTTTACAGTACGTTGAAGTTTTTTTTTAATTTTTAAGATCCATTTTAATGGGTTTCACTAATAGCAGATAATTTAGCTTGTGAAACTCTTTTTTATTTATTCAAGCTTAAAAACAAAGCTTGTGTTATCTCAGATGAGCTTACAAATACATCTATTGTCGAAAGTATTTCTAATTGTTTTCTTGCTTTAAATTATCGCTATTTAAGATAGTGCTTTCAGTCGACAACGAAGCATATAGATGTCATAGTATGATAGAAGTATTTTGTAATATAAAACAAGGAAAACTATGAATATTGAAATAATAGACATGCAAATTCTGATAAATAGTGAAAAGAAACATTTTTAATAACAAACAAAAATGTTCAGCAAATTCGAAACAAGGATATTCGCCTTTTTTTCAACGTGTGCTCGTGATGCTGTAGCGGGACTACGATATGCTGAACAAAAATATGACTTTCCAAATTATTCCATTAACTAGCACTGATGCCGTATCTACTCCTAGGATTTCTTGGGTCACATTTTTGTTGAACTAAACCCATAACCAAATATAATCGCATTGTGTGCACCGGAGTAGTCGCGATCAGATCAGAATACAAAACATGAACGTAACACACAAAAAACCCAACATCCGCACACAAAATGTTAGTTCCATAAAAATGCAATGGCTCATGCGACAGCAAACGAATCGAAAAAAAAATCACCTTTTCAACGCGGCTACCATCTAATGATCAACGATAATGCACTGAATCGTTGTTTTTAGGGTTTTGTACTAAAATCAAAACTGACGATAGATACAAGCCATATGGCAGCAGCGGTTACTACCATACACATGACCATTAGTAGACCGACTTTGCTGGCTAACATACATGGCGTTATATGAAGAATTGTGGAGGTGCCAGCGAAAATTCGAGGTTTTGTACGGTTTAGAGACGGATTTCTATAGTGAACTCCAGATGGTCCGCGGAGAACACAATAGCGCTCCTAGGGAAGTGAAAATTATTTCAGTTCTTATACCCGTTTAGTATTTATCACCTTCCAAAGTGAATTTATAGGAGTTTGTTTACATCTCAACGCTGAGCTATCAGTCGAAGGTGCAAAACGTGTGCTTCGTTTGCTCGTCTTGGAAAGTTTAGGAGCACAATGGGTTATACAAGGTGAATTTATAGCATGCACGGAATGCGTTCGGCACGTTTTTTATTCGGAAAATAGTATATATGACGAAATATAAACATTTGCTAATGCCGCAGTTGGGTGACAGCTACCGGAAGCTTATCCATAGTAGGCCGACTAATACATATGCAAATTGCTACCATATGGCTCCCTATCTAACGTCAGTTTTGACTAAAATACAAAATCCTATTGCAATCACGACCTGTGGCCTTCTGTCCGTCTGTATGTCACAGCACTTTTTCTCCGAAACTATAGAAGCTACAGCCATGGAACTTTGTGGAAAGGTCAGAAGTGGTGACTTCTTGAAAGTTTTTTGGTGGAAAATTATTTCAAGGGGGTTGAAGGGGGGTCTCTCCATATTTGAGTAGGATGTCGTTGGAAAGGTCTTAATGAGATCTTTTCAAAACAAGTCTTAAAATTACCTTATCGGTACCGTGGATGGCAGGGGAAGGGGAAATGTACGAACTTTTTTTCGGTAAGATTGATGACATATGCTTTAGAATTTCATGATTTGAGTGATTTTTGCTAATTGAAAATAGAGAAACAGTGGATTTTCTTTTAAACGAGCAAATCTCTTTGACATGTTTCTTGATTTTATTTGTTGCTGGTGACTGCATTTTGTATGTTGAGTACAAAACGTTTCTGAAATGAGCGTAGCTCTGTCTACCCACCTTGTTTCTCTCTTGTTGTTTGCGAACCGACTAAAAATTTGAAAATATAGTTAGGCAGTCCCAGTTGCATAGAAGATATCGCAACAAATGATTCTATTGTTACAAAAGCTTAGTAGGAACAATCACACTGAATTTTGGCTAAAACTTTCAGATTGGAGCCTACCGGATTGAAGAGCAAAAATTAAATGATCGATTGCTCTACTCTGTGTATTTACCCATGTTTAGCGCTTCCAGACTATCCTGTGTTATCATTTTTTCCATTTAAACGCTATATATATAATATATATTTCGGGAGTAAGTTGCTCCCTTCTTCATGTCAATTATTTTCTGAGATAACAAGGCCTTTTCGATGACATTTGTACTAACGAAATTCTAATTACCTAAGGTCTAATTGCTTACTGTCTAATTGCTTAAGGTCTAATTGTTATCGGGTTTTCTGTTATTATTCTAGCCATTGTGAAATCGGTTGGGCTAGATGAACTAGGGGATTGCATTAATTTAAGAATTTAAAAAAGGGTGGATTTCTAAGATATCATCTTTCAATTTTGTTAAAACTTCTGGGTTTGTATTTGGTTACGATTTAAAAATTGCCTGAATAAATGTAGGCAATTTTCTCAACCAAAATTTTAAAATTAATTCATATGCTCGTCTTAGAAAGTTTAGGAGTGCAATGGGCTCTACAAGGTGAATTTATAGCATGCACGGAATGCGTTGCGCACGTTTTTTATTTGAAAAATAGTATATATTACGAAATATAAGCATTTGCTGATGCCGCAGTTGGGTGACAGTTACCGGAAGCTTGTCCATAGTAGGCCGACTTATACATATGCAAATTGCTACCATATGGCTTCCTATCTAACGTCAGTTTTGGTTTAATCCTATGCGCACTGGTTTTCGAAGGTCTCTTGAAACTTGCTTGGGGCTCGGCTCTTGAATTAATGCTTGCTTGGGTTTTATTTATTTGATTTTTTCTAATTGGTATTTTCTCAATACAGAGTTCACGGTGAGTGGCACACTTGCTTTTACTATTGTATTTTAACGAATATTTCGAGCACTGTGTCAGGGAAATAAAGTTCATAACAGTTTAACGTTTTTCTCACTTTCTTTAACTATCGTTCGTGGTTAGCAAAAGTTTTTTCTTTTTAAAACAATTTCGCGAACTTACCCGCACTTTCATTGGAATATTTTCAAATCTACACTTTCCACGAGATTATGAAAATTCACTTTGATTCGGGGTCACCAGAATGTAGTTGGAAATTTGTATTCCACTACACAGATAAAACTTTTATATCGGATGAAAATCATAAACTTTATAGTTTAATTAAATAATTAATAAAATTTTATTAGTAATTATGAACATTCCATTTGACATAGAAATATTTTATTTTCTCTTACTTGACAATTCATTTACGCCTACTATTTCTTTTTGGGTGGGTTTTATGAAAATGTGGAATTTAATTTGCAAGTAATGCAGAATACGCTACTATCATCACAGCAGAGCGGGGTTTTGGGCTGATAATCACGTTTCAGGCGTTTCACTATTCTGTATGTTTGTTTTGTGTTGTAACTCGCTAGACTTTCATTGATGCTTCTCAATTGGTCGACATAGTATTTTCTTTTCTAAGTTCTAATAAGCATATTCACTACTGTTCTGAGATTTTCATATCATTCTCTCTTTGTCCTGGTTTTCTTCCCTAGGTGTTGCTTGTACGCCTGATTCTTTGTGTTGAACACATTCTGGCACTTATCTTCGAACCAATTATTTCTCTTGCGCCGGGCTTCATATCCGACCGTCTGTTCTACCACAATCTTAACAGTCGCTTTCACTTCCAGAACTCGTATATTGTTTTCAGCGATGCGTCTGATAAGATGGCAGCCAACTGGTTGTCAAGTGTCTCCGTGAAACTTTTGGCCACAGACGCTGGTTTGGAGCCTTTTCATGTCAAATATTTGTAACGGGCAGGTCTTCACCAAATACGCCTTTAACATACGACATCGATAGGTTAATTTGATCAAGTAATAACCTGAGTTACAATTAGCTTCTCTGTATGTACACGTATTGCATTTTTTGTCATTCAGTAAATGAACTAATTAATATCCGATATGCTCAATCCTCATACGTTACATATATTCTTTCCTGAGGTTAATGAACTGAAATTGCATTTGGAACAAAATTAATTATTAATGTACAAATTTATCATGAAAAATTTTTTTTCTTAGCTAGTAGGATTTGATTACAAATTAGCCATTAAATGACTTGTAAATACATTCGTTGTCACACAGTCACCGTGCATTTTTTAATTAATCTGCGTATCTTTAGCTGTTGATGGAAAAGTTCACAGCTACAAAATCAAACCCTAAGTGCGGGAAGAATATCCAAAGATGTAAGAGGCCCTCATATTGCATCTAGCTACCAAGTTTTCTGTCTTTATCTAACTGACGGATGAACACACGGGCAGATAAAGGGCTTTCCAATAAGAGGTGTTATTTTGATATTTAAAGAAAAATTCTATTTTTAATATAAATGATCAAATGTTTATTTCATTATAAAGAAAAAGGTATGCCGTTAATGATAAAAATATTATTAAGCAAATGACCACCACGACAACGCTTACTGGACCATATCCTTTTCATGAAATTTTCCATAACCAAATCACAAAGTGGCTGCCTTATGCCCTCGATAGCCTCACGAATTCCATCTTTGCGGTTTTGAATCGACGCTGGGCTGTCGGCAGTAGACTTTCTCTTTCATGTGGCCCCGAAGGGTGAAGTCGCAAGGTGTTAAATCACAAGATCTCGGTGGCCAATTGTGATCACCTCTTCGAGGGATAACACGGTCCGGAAACTTTTTTTTTAAATTAATGGTTTCGTTGCTTGTGTGGCACGTAGTGCCGTCTCGTTGAAAGTCAACGTTGTTCAGATCAATACCATCCAATTTCAGCCATAAAAAATCATTAATCATCTCTCGATAGCACAATCCATTCACCGTAACTGTTGCTCCAGTCTCATTTTCGAAAAAGTAAGGTCCAATGACTCCGCCGGACCATAAACCGCACCAAACAGTCACACGTTGAGAATGAAAAGGCTTTTCAACAAGAACTCTTGGGTTTTCCGAGCCCGAGATGCGACAATTTTGCTTGGTGACGAAGCCATCGAGTTGGCGATGACCTAATCACTCAAGATAATTTTTCGATGTAATCCCGGATCATTTTCATGCATTTCAAGGACCCAATCAGCAAAGACACGACGATGTTAATGATCGACCAGCCTGAGTTCTTGTGTTACCTGAACGTTATAAGCCTTAAGACCCAAATCTTTATGCAAAATACGGTGTACTGTCGTTTGTGGAATGCCCAATTCCAAAGAACGACGAGGAATGGAAAAACCTTGGTTTTCTTCAGCACTTTCGGCTACAGCAGCAATATTCTCAGCTGTTCTTGAGTGACGTGCACGAGTTGTATTCTTCTCATCACTTAGTTGCCTCAACAGCTCGAATTTTTCCACCAATTCCTGTATTGCGGTCCGGCAAGGTGCTTCATGACAACCCAAAAATGTTGGAGTTTTACGAACCGTCTCGGCCAAATTTTCACTATTTTTAAGGTTTTGTAACATAATTTTACAAAACCCTACTAAAATCGCGACCTGTCTTTCCGTCTGTCCGTCCGTCCGTGCGTCCGTCCGTGTGTCACAGCACTTTTTCTCGCAAACTACTTAAGCGAGAAATACCAAATTTTGTATGCAGGTGTAAAATGGTGCTCTCTTCAAAGTTCAATTACAAAAAATTTTGAAAGGTATTTAATGGGGGATCTCCCCATACAGGGGAGTGGCCCCCGAAAAAAAATTTCATCAAAGGTAGCCGATATGGGTATCAAATTAAAAGTCTTGATGAGAACTTTACAAAACAGGTCTTAATTTGATACTTTCTGCTTAGAGGGATGCGCAGGGAGGGGAAATACACAAAATGTTTGTGTGCCCCCCCTCTCGATTGGACACCTGAGATCCGAAAAATCTGAAAAAAATCATGGTGGTAGGTGTTTATGAGTACAACAACAACAAATACCTTAGAAATCGAAATTCACTCAACTTTGTTAATAATAGTATGATATTCGAATTTCACATTTTCCGCAATAAAATCGCATCGGTGTCCTTAAACTGAACGAAATTCGATATTTACGTAGTTCTTAAACTTTGTAAGTTTGATGAAAATCGAATGACATACACGGAAGTTATAGGCGTTTAAAATTTCTACAATTACAATAACAATAACATATGATTTTGGTATTTTATGGACTTTCCATCAAATCTGTCATTGCAGTTTTGACTTGATCTTCTTGAAATTTTCCAATAAGGTCGATAACATGAATATTTTTGAGAATTCATGACTTGAATGATTTTTGTCGGTGTGCAACAAAATCGCGACCGTTGAAAGTAGAAAAACAATCGATCTTCCTTTGAACGTGCACATCTCTTTGACATATTTCTTGACATTACTTATTGCTGGTGACTTCATTTCTGAAAAGTTGGGTACAAAACCCTTCTGACATGACCGTAGGTCTGTTTAACCAACTTGTTATAGTAAATTTTAATAATTTATGAGCTGTTGAAGCGTGTAGGGGAGACCGGGGATGGTTGTAACAGGGTACGGTTGTAACAACGCCCATTATTCGAAAACCACAATCGCCAACGTCTGGAAAATGATAGAGAAATATGTATCATCTTCTATGAAATCCGTCTGCAGTGTTTCTAGTGACTTGAAACAGAAAACACGTGCGTGAGAGTGGTCAATCGATTTTTGTGTGAAAAAGTAAAGTTTTAAAATTTCATTCAATAGTGAGTTTAGCCAAGACCGATTTCACTGCAAAATTAAGGATATCAAGCTAAGTGTTGAATATAGAATGTGAGTATTTTTTCTACATTATGCTTTTTTTTGTAAAAGTTATGGGAAAATATTTCCGAAATAGAACTTCGGGGTCGATTGTAACAATTTATTTGAGGTCAGATGAGCGTTACAACCGACCCCAAACTATTTGTTTTCAGCAAATAAAGGTGCGTTTTCTGTCTTCAGATGCCGAGAAAGCGTGTAAGAAAAACAAGCAGGGGTCAAATCGATATATCGCAGTATTCTAATGCCTATGATGACGTGATGGACAGTCTATCTTTGCGCGTTGCGACTGCGAAGCACAATATTAATTACGTATCATTGATGAGGTACAAAAGGAAACGTGAAGCGAGTAAACTAGATGTAGGAGCAGTTGAGCCTTCGATGGGTTACAATGCGCACAACAAAGTATTTTCACACGAACCAGAAAAAATACTGTTCAAATATATAATTAATTACGCTGACATATATTTTGGGCTTTCTCCAAGAGAAGTAAGAAAGTTAGCGTACGAACTCTCGGTAAAATATAATTTAAAGCGTACAAAGTCTTGGGATAAAAATAAAATGGCCGGTGAGGATTGGTTCAGTGCATTCATGCATAGAAACCCAAAACTATCAATAAGAGTTGCCCAAGCCACAATTTTATCGAAAGCAACCAGTTTCAACCGAGCCAATGTTGGTTTGTTCTTTGACAATCTGGAGAGGGTTATGGACCGGGATAGTTTCGAGCCACAAAACATATACAATGTTGATGAAACGGGTGTAACTACTGTTCAACATCCAGGAAAAGTTGTTACCCAGTGTGGTGCTCGACAGGTTGGGTCGGTAACATCAGGAGAGCCAGGAACACTCGTAACAATTGCTTTTGCAGCAAATGCCTTAGGGAATGTTATTCCTTCTCTTTTCGTTTTTCCACGGGTTCGATACCAGGACCATTTTATGAGAGATGGCCCCATAGGTGCAGTAGGAGCAGCTACGCCATCTGGTTGGATGCAGGATGAAATATTTTTAATGTTTCTGCATCATTTTCATAAGCACACAAATTGTTCAGTGTCCCATAAAATTTTGCTCATTTTAAATAACCATTCATCACACGTAAATATTAATGTGGTAGATTTTTGAAAATCAAATGGGATAATATTGTTATCTTTTCCTCCGCATTGTTCGCATAAGCTACAACCTCTTGATAGATCAGTGTACGAGTATGGCCCCTTTAAAAAGGCCGTCAACTCAACCTGTCACGCTTGGATGAGAAATCACCCCGGAAAAACTATGAGCATCTATGATATACCCGGAATTGTCGCTGCACCTATGCCATTAGCTCTTACTCCCGGAAATATTCATGCTGGATTAAAAAAAACCAGAATTTACGCATTTAACCCCAACGTGTTCACGGATATTGATTTTTCATCTGCATATGTCACTGATCGGTCAGTTTCGAGTCCGAGAGAAGAAATGGCTTCATCAATTCCTGCTTTAAATGAAATAAGAGTCGATATTGGGATATCAAAATGCCTGAACAATTTGTCCTGCGAGCATGTTGTTGAATTGAGTTCTGCACAAGAAAGAGAAGTCACGATTTCATCAATTATAATTAATGAAGAGAATGAAAGTATGGAAAAAAATAAAGCAAATACCGCCCTACCATCTACTAGTACCGGCATTTTCGCTTCTGAGTTGATAAAACCTTACCCAAAAGCACCATCGCGAACAAAAATGAACAAGGGTAAGAAAAAACGCAAATCAACAATTTACACTGATACACCAGAAAAGCAGAATATTCAAAAAGAAGCAGAGGAAAGGAAACGAAACGTGAAGAAAAAAAAATAAAATTTAGCTTTGATAAAAAACAAGAAAATAAAGTTAAAAAATCCAAAAAAGAAGCAGTGCCTTCGTGCGATGAAGATGATTATTTTTGTCTGGTTTGTGTGGAAAGCTATGCAGGGAGTAAGCCAGGAGACGACTGGATTCAATGTGTAGGCTGCAGACACTGGGCCCATGAAGCGTGTACAGCAGGTGGTCCATATTATTTGTGCCACCATTGTGAATCAGATTGATTGGTGCCATCTTTTTATTTAATACTAGAATCTTTGGTTGTGATTTATTTAATACTTTGGCAATGAAGCTCTTTTTTAGGGTTTTGTACTAAAATACAAAACCCTATTGCAATCACGACCTGTGTCCGTCTGTCCGTCTGTCCGTCCGTCCGTCCGTCCGTCCGTCCGTCCGTCTGTATGTCACAGCACTTTTTCTCCGAAACTATAGAGGCTACAGCCATGAAACTTTGTGGAAAGGTCAGAAGTGGTGACCTCTTCAAAGTTCAAGGGTGGAAAATTTTTCAAAGGGGTTTAAGGGGGGTCTCCCCAAATAGGGAGGTGACCCCTCAAAAAAAAATTTTCACCATGTGTAGTCGAGTAGGGTGTCATTGGAAAGGTCTCAATGAGATCTTTTCAAAACAAGTCTTAAAATTGCCTAATGAGTACCGAGGGGGCAGGGGAAGGGGAAATGTACGAACTTTTCGCGTACCCCCCCCCCCCCCCTCGCGATTGGACACCTTCCATCCGAAAAATCTGAAAAAAATCATGAATGTAGGCCTTAATGAGTACAACAACAACAAATACATGAGAAGTCGAAATTCACTCAACTTTGTTAGTAATAGTATGATTTATCGATTTTATGTTTTCTTGAATAAAATCTAAACGGTACCCTTAAATTCAATAAAATTTTGCAAACAGATGACTTTTTATAGGATTGATCTTTTCTGAAAGTTTCATAAAGATCGAATGGTATTTGATTAAGTTATAGCGATTTGAATTTTCCTGTATTACTATGGAACAATATGCCCTGTATTACTATGGAAACATATGGCTATGGAGCCATATGCGCTTTTTACCGACTTAGAAACTACAGCTATGCTAGGATTTGCATGAAAATTGCAGGAATGATAGGTATCATGAAGATGAGTACATATAATTGAAATAAGTCGAAGAGGCAGGAGAGAGCTCCTAGCAAAAGGGCTTTGTAACCATTCTAGGATTCGAAAAAATAGGCGATGAATCGATGGTTACAGTACAGAGAAGTGACCCCTGGAAAAAAATTTCATGAAAGGTAGCCGATATGAGTATCAACTGAAAGTTCTCTATGAGAGCTTTTCAAAACAGTTCTTAAACTGACCGTTTTTGCTTCAGTGGGGGCACAGGGGTGGAAATACATGAAAAATGTGTTTCCTCCCTCGCGAATGGACACCCGTGATCTAAAAAATCTGAAGAAATTATCAAGGGAGATATTTATGGGTGTAACTCTAACAAATACCTCAGAAGTCAAAACTCTTTCAACTTTGTTAATAATAGTATGATCCTCGAATTTCACATTTTCTCCAATAAAATCGTCTTTGACATGTTTCTTGATTTTATTCGTTGCTGGTTACTGCATTTTGTAAGTTGAGTACATGACATGAGCGTAGGTCTGTCTACCCAACTTGTTTAAGTTTGTTAACAATATATTTGATTTATTTACCAAAATTATAATAATTTAAATTTATTTCACTCAATATGTTTATGTTTTTTTGGTGTGTTACAACCTACCCCTCCGATTGTTTCAACTGTCCCGGGTATGGGGTCAGTTGTAACGAATTTTTTTTTTTTTTTTTATTGATCAAAACAAACGTTCTCGTCCAAAGAACTATTTATTATCAGTATATCCTTCGAGCAAACATACCAAAGCATAGGAAAGGCTAATTTTTGATACGAATATGGCTTACGTTTGGAACTAAAAACGAATAATATCAAAATTGTTACAACTGTCCCCGGTCCCCCCTATCGTTCCATTCTTATTAATGACGTAGTTTTTACTTATCAAATGTCAAAAAATGAAAGCTTCAAAAGTGACATCTACCGAAATAGCGGGCTCTTCAAAATGACACTCCTTATTGGAAAACACTTTAGTTCACAATTTCAATAAGTTTTTGTTACAGGGCGCAAAACCTTAAAAAGTAATGAAACAAATTGAAACTGCGTATTTTTTAGGGTTTTGTAAAATAATTTTACAAAACCCTACTAGTTTCGCGACCAGTCTGTCCGTCTGTCCGTCTGCCCGTCCGTCCGTCCGTCCGTGTGTCACAGCAGTTTTTCTCGGAAACTACTTAAGCTAGAAACATCAAATTTTGTGTGTAGGTGTAATGTGGTGATCTCTTCAAAGTTCAACTACAAAAAAATTTTATAAGGTATTTAAGGGGGGTCTCCCCATATAGGAGAGTGACCCCCCGAAAAAAAATTTCATTGAAGGTAGCCGATATGGGTACCAAATGAAAGGCCTTGATGAGAAATTTTCAAAATAGGTCTTAGTTTGGCAAAATTTGCTTCGAGGGGCGCACAGGGAGCGGAAATACACGAAAAATTTGTGACCCCCCCCCTCGCGATTGGACACCTGTGATCCGAAAAATCTGAAAAAAATCAGGAATGTAGGCCTTGGTGGGTACAACAACAACAAATACGTTAGAAGTCGCAATTCACTCAACTTTGTTAGCAATAGTATGATTTATCGACTTTATGTTTTCATGAATAAAATCTTAACGGTACCCTTAAATTCAGTGAAATTCAGTGCGTAGATGTCTACTTATAAGATAAATCTATCCTGAAAGTTTTATAAAGATTGAATCATATTTAGCGAAGTTATAGTGGTTTGAATTTTCGTGTATTACTATGGAACAATATGCGCTGCATTTATTACTATGGCAACATATGGCTATGGAACAACATGCGCTTTTTACCGACTCAGACACTACAGTCTTGCTAGGATTTGCATGAAAATTTCAGGAATGATAGGTGTCATGAATATCTTCGAGAATCGGTTCAGCTAGTGGTATCAGTAATCGTAAAACAAAATAGTGGCTGTTTTTAATGCGAAGATTGAATAATTTTGCGTTATTTTTTCCCAACTTCAACGTTTAAGGTGCATGCTTTGAACACTTGATTCAATTTAATGAATGACTGAAGATGAGTACCTACAATTAATGCTCATAAGTGAAACAAGTCAAGAAGGTGGGAGAGAGCTCCTAGCAAATGTGTTTTGTAACCATTCTAGGATTCGAAAAAATTGGCCATTAATCGATGATGACAGTACAGGAGAGTGGCCCCTGAAAAAAAAATCATCAAACGTAGCCCATATGAGTATGAAAAAACAGTTTTCATGGGAGCTGTTCAAAACAGTTGTTACACTGTCAGTTTTTGCTTCAGTGGCGGCACAGGGGGGAAATACATGAAAAATGTGTTTCCTCCGTCGCGGATGGACATCTGAAATAATTATCAAGGAGATATTTATGACCAAAAACCTCAGAAGTCGAAATTCGTTCAACTTTGTTAATAATAGTATGATCTTCGTATTTCATATTTTCTCCAATAAAATCGTCATTGACATGCCACTTGATTTTATCCAATCTGGTGACTGCATTTTGTAAATTGAATACAAAACCCTTCTGACAAGAGCGTAGGTCTGTTTACCCAACTTGTTTAGTTCAGCATGTCGTGTTTTCGTTAAATCTTTTCCATGTGTGATTAAATATTCAATGAAAATCAATGCACTTCTAAATGTTCTGCTCTTTAAAGCAACCGATTCTAGCTTTAAATCGATTGACTTCATCCCTTGTTTCCATCCATCCATCCGTTCCATCTTCTCTAAAGTATCGCTGTCATACGCAATGCATTTCCCTAATGACACAAAGGACGTTAAATAATTCATGATATGAATTGATATCATGCTTTGTCAGAGTGGTAATACCAAGAAGGCACTGGATTAACACTGAGTTTATAAGAGTTCGTTCAGTTTGATAAACAACCATTTTCATTGGTTTTTTTCTGTTTTTTCCCCTAGGTTTTATTGTTAAGGTGAGCAAAGTGAGGTCAAATTATGAGGACGAAGTCAACGTGAGCAGTTTGGATTGCCAGGAGTAGGAATGCAAGCAACGCGAAAATGTTTATGCTGCAGGCAAAACAACGTTCACGTATACCCAGAGCGTTCGTTGCTAGCATTTACAGTTTATCCTTGGGAATTATTAATTGGTATAGTGAAAATGTGGATATACTCGTAAGAGATTGTATCCTCATACAATGGGGGATATTGCGATTTGTTAGGTGAGAAGCCCTGCCGGTAATGTTGATTACATGATAATTGTATTAAGGACTATTGTAAGTAAATTGCTTTCAAACAGTGTTGATTCCATGTTAATTGTAATTTGACTCGATTGCGTAAGTTTTGAGAGGGTGGGTTCAACGAAGAACTATTAATGCGGGATTCGCTGGATATTAAATTTACTTCCAATCAAATCAGGCAGATTGGACGTTATTGCTTAAGTAACTCTATTCCAGGACGCTTGCGTTGAACCACTTCTGTTTAGATGAATTGCCTGTAAACCTGCTACTTTTTATACCTGAAGCTATGAATATCAACGAAGAACCTGGTTTTTTCAACCCTGTGGCTGAAATTTGTGTGACCCATTTCAAAACTTGAACGTCTTTTAAATATATTTTTTGAGTTTAGCCTATCACAGTTATTAGTAATGTAGAGCTTATTTATTCTGCTAAATGAATCAGTTATATTTGCCAACATATTGCAATAGGTACACTTATTAAGAAAACACGAAATAAAATTAACCTAACGTTAAATGTTTTCAAAGCCACTATAATAAAACCACATATGTATTTGTTCAAAGTAAAATGCCCACGCGTAATTATTGTCCAACCAAGAATGGTAAGCGATTGAATGAACAGATACCTAAAAAATATTTATGCATCTACATACGTAATAATTAATATTTAGTGATGTGTTCACAATAAATATAATTTATCCGTAGCTAAACTCAATTAAATTATTAACATTCATTTTAATGTTAAATTCCAATTCCAATTTCCAATCATCTAGAGGTCTTTTATTTAATTTGAAATTTTTATATCCTTGCATATACATAGTAACATCCGCAAAACAAACTTTGGCCATTGCTAGAATGCTTTGCTTCGTGAAGGGAAGAAACTATCAACACAAATATTTTGCTAAATTCATGTCATAACATGGAAACATTTAATCATATTGACTCAAACACTTTCAGAGTGATGTAGGTTGATTTGAATAAAATTTAAAAATTAAATTGAAACATGAAAATTCATTTCTGTCTGTGGATATTCTAGAGTGTATACATACTAATAGAATATGAAGCTAAATACGGGGAACTCAATTATAACTTTGTTGTTTTGATCCATACCAGAGCAGTTTATACATTTTTGATTCGTTTGCAATTTTTGTGCAAGACAAGGAGGAAGAATATAATAATAATTATCAATTTACAGTGAAAACACCCAGGTCGAAATACATGACCTCTTATCTTAGTATTTACTCCAATTTGAACGTATTATGATGCGTTTTAACGCTACAGCTTCTTATTTTAACCTCTAACCTCTCCAGTAAAATGATATCATTGTAAAGAGATGGATCGTAGTAGTCTTTGCGTATGGACGTCTTTTAAATAGCACCTGTCAAAAGTTTTCAAAAATTAAATTAATTTTCTAAAAAACGTTAGTCTGAATTTAATTTTTATCGGAAAAAACTTATATTGTCGAAGTAATCGACTCATGAAATTTCAATCGAGTATTTTTTATTTCGATTGGTAAAGAAAAACAAAGAACCAAAGAAAACTTCGCCGCTGGCATGGAGGAACCTGGTTCCTTTGAAAAAGCTTCCAAAAAGAGGGAAAAAGTTCCGCCAATCAATGTATTCAGACAAAGCGGGAAAGATATAGTTCGGTTATTGGCAGCCGAAAATAAACTAGCCAATTTCGAAATCAAAAGATTTAATGCTAAAAAATTAACTTTAAGAACGAAATCACTAGTTGATTTGAAATCAGCCAAGGATGCGCTAAATTCTGGGCAGGTTCCACACTTCACCTATGCCCCAAAAAGTGAGAAGAATCAGATTTTCTTGTTGAAGGGTTTGGACTGCGGAGAGGATACGGTCGATCTTCTTCAGGTGCTCAAAGTAGCTGCACCAGATATTCATGATGTTTCAGTCAAAGCCTTTGTTACAAGAAGGTAGAAAGTAAGAATTTACCACTTTACCTGGTACACATTGCAATTAAGAGCAGTCCAAGTGCCCTTCCTCAAATAAGGTATTTGAATTTCAAAGTGGTGAGGCGGGAACACCTCCAGAAACGAGAAGTCAACCGGTGTTACCGGTGTCAAAGACTTGGACATTCGGCTGCCAATTGTGCCATGCACTATCAGTGCGTTAAATGCAAAGACGTTCATTTCCCCGCTGAATGCAAATTGGCTCAGACGGAGCCTAAAGAATAATTACACTGCGTTAACTGTGGTATTTTTGGTCAGCCAGCATCATATTGAGGATGCCCCCGATATCGAGATGCAAAAGCTTAATTTGCTCCAAGCAAACACAAGTACACCGTAATATCATACGTTCTAACTTCGTCAAGCCCGGAGTATCATTTGCACTCGCCGCTAGAGGACCAGCAGAAAATGCTGGAAATAACATAAATAATGTAAGTGGCAATAATGAGCTGCTTCTCAAAATTTACCGGCAACTTAATTCTTTATCGGATAGAATCGACAAACAAGATTCAAAAATTAACTTTGCTTTTCAGCGTTTAGGTCATCCAGTCATATTCCCATGGATATGTTTTGCCTCATATGGATCAACGTCAACTCTATCGTTGCTATAAATCGACGTGATTATCTCCTTGAATTTGTTGTTAAGCAACAGCATGACATCATACTTCTGACTGAAACCCACCTCAATTCATGGCATTCCATGGAATTCAAAGATTTTGCATTCGTAAGAAATTATAGGGCAATAGGTGATGGGGAGGTGGCACCAGGATATTGATTAGAAGACCCTTTTGTTTCCAAAATATTGAAAAAGTCGAATTCAAAAATTTTGAATTTCTTGAAGTGTCCGTCATCAACATTTTACTGCCAGGTGGGGATAAACTCTTCGTTATCTCTGCCTATACAACGAGTTGAACAGGTTGCATAGTTATTATACTTTTGCCGGTGACCTGAATGCCAAACATAAATCATAGCTAAACGCTACCAAAAATCCAAGAGGTGTATTCCTGAAATCGTGGATAACAGAGAACCAAATTGAATACAGGTGCAACCTATATGGGTCGGAGCTCCCAACATACCCTAGGACAAACTCATATTTGGACCTCTGCATTGCTGACGCAAGACTTAAATTCAGCTTTGATAGTCCTCAACGGAAACTGCCGGTGCTTCCTTACGAAAGCGACCATAACGCAATTGTAATCCAAATCAATCATCAAAGAGATGATGTCTTCCTCATTTCAGTTCAACATGAAAACCACTGGTTGAATTTAGAAAAAAGTTGGGTAGACAGACCTACGCTCATGTCAGAAGGGTTTTGTATCCAATTTACAAAATGCAGTCACCAGATCGAATCAAATCAAGAAACATGTCAATGACGGATTTATTGGAGAAAGTATGAAAAACGAGGATCATACTATTATTAACAAAGTTGAACGAATTTCGACTTCTGAGGTTTTTGTTATTGTTACGCTCATAAATATCTCCCTTGATAATTATTTCAGATGTCCATTCGCGAGGGAGGAAACACATTTTTCATGTATTGCCCCCCTGTGCCCCCACTGAAGCAAAAACTGTTAGTTTAAAAACTGTTTTGAAAAGCTCCCATGAAAACTTTCATTTCATACTCATATCGGCTACGTTTGATGAATTTTTTTTCAGGGCCACTCTCCTGTACTGTTACCGATTAATTGCCAATTTTTTCGAATCCTAGAATGGTTACAAAACCCTTTTGCTAGGAGCTCTCTCCCGCCTTCTTGACTTGTTTTACTTATGAGGATTAATTGTAGGTACTCATCTTCAGTTATTCATTAAATTGAATCAAGTGTTCAAAGCATGCACCTTAAACGCTGAAGTTGGGAAAAGATGACTCAAAATAATTCAATCTTCGCATTTAAAACAGCCACTATTTTGTTTTACAATTACTGATACCACTAGCTGAACCGATTCTCAAAGATATACATGACACTTATCATTCCTGAAATTTTCATGCAAATCCTAGCAAAACTGTAGTGTCTGAGTCGGTAAAAAGCGCATGTTGTTCCATAGCCATATGTTGCCATAGTAATAAATGCAGCGCATATTGTTCCATAGCAATATAGGAAAATTCAAACCGCTATAACTTCGCTAAATATGATTCAATCTTTATGAAACTTTCAGAATAGATCAACTTTATAAATATTCAATAGTGTACTGAATTTCATTGAATTTAAGGGTACCGTTAAGATTTTATTCAAGAAATCATAAAATCGATAAATCATACTATTACTAACAAAGTTGAGTGAATTACGACTTCTCACGTATTTGTTGTTGTTGTACTCACCAAGGCCTACATTTTCAGATTTTTCGGACCACAGGTGTCCAATCGCGAGGGGGAGGGACACAAATTTTTCGTGTATTTCCCCTCCCTGTGCACCCCTCGGAGCGAACTTTGCCAAACTAAGACCTGTTTTGAAAAGTTCTCATCAATACCTTTCATTTGATACCCATATCGGCTACCTTCAATGAAATTTTTTTTCGGGGGTCACTCCCCTATATGGGGGGACCCCCCTTAAATACCTCATAAATTTTTTTTGTAGTTGAACTTTGAAGAGAGCACCACTTTACACCTACATACAAAATTTGATGCTTCTAGCCTAAGTAGTTTCCGAGAAAAACTGCTGTGACACACGGACGGACGGACGGACAGACAGGCAGACGGACAGACGGACAGACAGGACGCGATTTTAGAAGGGTTTTGCAAAATTATTTTACAAAACCCTAAAAATAAAAATTACTCCAAAACAAAGTCAAGGACATCGCAGTGTGATGCCTACCAAATTCACCAAGCCCGGTATGTCATTTGGATTTGCTGCAAGAAGACCAGCAGACAATGTAAATAAAATAAATAATTTAAGTGGCAATAGTGAGCAGCTTCTTGAAATTTAACAGTAAGTAATTCCTTATTGGAGAAGATCGATAAACAGGACTCTAAAGTTAACTTTGTTCTTCAGCTTTTAGGCCTTTCAAATGCCTCAAAATTAGTTTTCATCCAGTCACATTCCCATGGATAGAGTTCGTCTCATCTCGATCAACGACAACTCTATTGTAAGTTTACATCGACGTGACTGTCTCTTGGAGTTCCTTGTCAAGTAAAAGTCGGACATTATGCTTCTTATTGAAACCCACATCAATTCATGGCACTCCATGACATTCAAGGATTTCGAATTCGTAAGAAACGATAGGCGAAACGGTGATGGGAGAGGTGCCAACGGGATATTGGTGAGAAGGCCCTATTGCTTCCAAAATATTGAAAAAGTCAAATTCAAAAGCTTTGAATCTCTTGAAGTGCCCATTATCAAAATCTCACTGCCAGGTGGGGATAACTTCTTCGTTATCGCTGCCTATGCAACTGGTCGAAATGTTCTCAAGTTCAAGGAGGAGCTCCAATCCTTGTTTCAAATACTCGAATTGAACCGGCTGCATAGTTATTAAATTCTTGCTGGTGACCTGAACGCCAAGCATACTCCATGGCTGAACACCAACAATAATCCCAGAGGTGTGCTCCTGAAATCGTGGATAACAGAGAACCAAATTGAATACAGGTGCAATCTATACGGGCCGGGTCGGGCAAATTCATATTTGGACCTCTGCATTGCTGACACAAAACTTGAATTCAACTTTAATAGTCTTCAATGGAAACTGCAGGTGCTTCCTTATGATAGCGACCATAACATAATTGTAATGGAAATGAATCATCAAAGGGATGATCCCTTCCTCATTCCAGTTCAACATGAAAATCATTGGTTGAGTTTTAAAAAAACAACCTGGGGAAAGTTTCAAAAGAAGTTTAATCGGAAGTATCAGAAGCAATGTCATCCTTCTAATGATGGCAACTCTTGCTCAATGGTTCCTAATGACAGGAATCTAGCTAACGATGATATAGATCTCTATTTATCGAAGTTAGAGAAGCTGATGTTGGAAACGATTGAGAAAGTATTTCCCAAGATTACACATCGAAACAATATGGAAGGATATGAAACACAAACCATTGAAAGGTTGTAAAATTGAAAAGCCTCCTTTTCACACGCGTCATCAATATTTGCGTACTACAACCATCCCTCGTTGGCTTTGTTGAAATTCCGCCAGAAGAATGTCCGGAACTTAATCCGTTCATACTTCAGGAGTGAGGTCAGCAATCAATGGGCGAAAAAATTGAGGGGTATTAGCCCACAGCACCAAGATGGTGTTTTCGTGAAAGTGAATAGCATATTCCGCAAGAAGTCTCGAGTGAAGGTATCGAATCTTGAAGTCACTAGCGATGAGATAAACCTTCTCGATAGGGCTGGTATCGAAATTGATTGTACGACTCCGGGTAGAAATGGAAACAGGATTATTTGTGAGGAATGGCATAAACTTGCCCTGATTGGAAAACATTTTAAATTGGTTGATCTACCAAATCCTGAGAGAGGGAATGAAATATTTTCAGAAGTCGTTGAAGCGAAAAATTCCGACTTCAAATCAAGCCAGAACGGCCAATAAATTCTTCATTTCAATGAAACATATACATCTGACCTCATACCGAGCTTGAATCTTATTGATTATTTTGTCAGCTATGGAGACTTGTGTTTCATATTTCGCAGGAAAAACAACAAGAAATCATGTAGTACTGATGGTATTCCAAAGGTCGTTCTCCGAGCATTTGCCTGAGGTTGCTATCAGGAATTATTACATATTGTTCAACAACATGTTGACCAATTCATATTTCACAAATGAGTGAAAAAAGGCTAAGATATTTCTGATCTTCAAGAAAGGAAAGAATCTTCATGCCCTGAAGGCCATCGCCCAATCAGCTTGCTGCCTAACATCAGCAAGATGTTTGAAGTTATACTCAACAAAGCATTAAGCGCCCACATTGAAAAATATGAGTTGATACCGAATTGCCAATTTGCTTTTCACGCCAGGGATCCGACCATACATGCGATAATGAAAGTAACCTCAGACATTTGGTGGAAACTAAACAACAGAGAATGTGCTGGATCGTGTCTCATTGATATGGAGAAAGCCTTCGATACGGTGTGGTTAGATGGACTAGTTTTTAAACTGCTTCAGGACAGGGACCTTGTCGCCATGATGTGCAATATGTTGTACGGGAAATCGTTTGTTGTAACTGATGGAAACCTGAAAACAATGCGTAAATTCAAAGTCTTGAATGGTCTACACCAGGGAACAGTTACTGCGCCTCTGCTCTTCTCAATCTTCATTCGCAAGCTATTGAACGGCTTTGATTTTAACGTCTTGCCAACGTAATCATTGGTAGCGTTTGCGGATGATCTGATCATCTATACGGCAGACCGAAAAGCTACAATAGTTCAGAGCAATCTCCAAAATATGTTCAATGATGTACAGCTGTACACTAGCAATTAGCGAATGAAAATCAATGCGCAAAAGTATGAAACAATCTTGTTTCGGACAACGCTGCAGGGGGTCAGTCAAGACCTGAAACGTAATTGGAAAGATTTCCACATTATGGCTGGCGAGGGTAGTTCAGAACGAGTTCCACATAAATCCTGTGTTCGATACCTCGGTTTTCATCTTTATCAGTATCTGTACTGTACTGAACATATCAAAATCGTGCTCGATAATTTTGGAATAGTATTGGTTCGTTTTTTCTCCTTTTTCCAATCAAATTATAACATATGTAATAATCTTAATTAATTTAATTTTCCTACAGTTTTTTTGATAACATGTGTTTAACTGATAACGTATAAATTTAGAGAGCCATTTGGGCCATTAAGTTTTTGTATTCGTATTGTTTGGAATTTGCTTTGTATTCTTTTAAAATTTTTAACAATTAGTATTGAATAAAGCGCATTTGACTTTGACTTTGACTTGTTTTTAAATTACTCTTGTCAAAAGTTTTCAAATTTAAATTAGTTTTTTAAATGTCAGTCAAAAGTTAAGTTTTATTGGAAAAAGCTTACATCGATGAAGCAATCGACCCAAGGAATTCATGTGGAAGATTATCTTCCTTCGACATATCAACAAAAATGAACAATCCAAAGAAAATTACAGACAGCTGGTATGGAGGTGCCCGACGGCTTCTACCTTTGGGGAGCCCGGGGAAAAATCAAATACAAAACTGGTGGCAATCGGCAAGAAAAGAAGAGATGATCAGGAAAACTGCACTAGTGGTGCGTAAAATGCAAAGATGTTCATACTCCCGGTGAGTGCAAATTGGGTCAGACGGAGTCTAAAGAAAAATTTAACTGTGGCAACTGTGGTAATTCCAAAACAAACGCAAGTAAATCACCCTCCAACTTCGTCAAGCCCGGGGTATCATTTGCACTCGCCGCTGGAGGACCAACAGATATTGCTATAAATACTACTACTTCTTAAAATTTATCAGTAACTAAATTTTTTTTCGGAGAAAATCGACAAACAAGATTCAAAAATCAACTTTATTTTTCAGCGTTTAAATCTTTCAAATGGCTCCTAAAAACTTTTTATCCAGTCACATCCAGTCATATTCCCTTGGATAAGCTTTGTCTCATCTGAATCTACGTCAGCTCTATTGTCAGCCTACATCAACATGACTATCTACTTGAATGCATTGTCAAACAAAAGCCTGACATCATGTTTCTCACTGAAACCCACCTCAATTCATGGCACTTCATGACATTCAAAGATTTTGAAGTCAGAAGAAACGATACGTTTAACGGTGATGGGGAAGGCGACACAAGGATATCAACTGAAAGACCCTATTCTTTCCAAAATATCGGTAAAGTCGAATTCGATAGCTTTGAATTTCTTGTAGTGTCCATTATCAAAATTTCACTGCCAGGTGAAGGTAACCTCTTCGTTATCGCTGCCTATGAAGCTGGTCAAGTTCAAGAAGGAGCTCAATTTATTTTTTGAAATATTCGAATTGGACAAACTTCATAGTTATTATATTCTTGTTGGTGATCTATATGCCCGCATACGTCATGGCTGAAAACCAACAACAGTCCAAAAGGTGTGTTCTTGAAATCGTGCATAACACAGAGCTGAATCGAATACAGGTGCAATCTGCATGGGTCAGGGCTCCCAACATACCCTAAAACAAATTTATTTTTGGACCTCTGCATTGCTGATGCAACACTTGAACTCAGCTTTAGTAGTCCTCAACGGAAATTCAAGGTTCTTCTTTACAGTAGCGACCATATCGCAATCGTAATGGAATTCAATTATCAAAGGGATGATGTCTTCCTGATTCTAGTCTAACATGAAAATCATCGGTTGGATTTCGAAAAACCGGATTGCGGAAAATTTCAAAAGAATTTTGATCGAGAATACCGTAAGTAATGTCCTAATTCTGATAATGACAACGCATGCTCAATGGTTCTTAATAACAGGAATTTACCTAAGTCTCCTAACCATGAAATCGATTTGTTTACTTTAGAGAAACTGTCATTGAAAACGATTGGTAGATAGCTCCCAGCATCGAAACAATATGGAAGAATATGAAACACTAACCATCGCAAGGTTAAAAAGATTGGAAAGCCTTCTTCTCACACGTGTCAACAATATTTATCAGCAATTTTTGGACTACAACCATCCCTCGTTAGCTTTGTTGAAATTACAGCTGAAGAATGTTCGGAATTAAATCCATTCATACTTCAAAAGTGAGTTTACCCATCAGGGGGCGGGAAAATTAAGAGACATGAGCCCGGAGGACCTGGACAACATTTTCACGAAAGTGAATAGCTTATTCCGTAAGAAGTCTCGAGTGAAGGTATCAAATCTTGCAGTCGCTAGTGCTGAGGTAAATTTTCTCGATAGGTCTGGTATCATAATTGATGTATGACTCCAGGTAGAAATGGTGCAATGATTTACCTTCATCCACCGATTCATCAGCGACCACATTGTACTTTGTTGAGCCTTTTTTTTTTACTTTTTTACAAACCTGCATGGAAAGGTACCGCAGACTTTTGCCAACTTTGTCAACTTTTTGTTGGCATGATGTTGAGCTTCATACTGTATATGATTGTGTGCTTGGGTGGCCTTTTGCTTTTTGTGGGCTACTGTATTGTTGCATGAAGAACTTTCCTTTCGATCCTTTTTCATGTTTTACTGACACATCTTCAGTTGAATAACGTTGTGGGTTTTGACTTGTTCCGCTGGTTTGTGTATTTGATTTCATTTATCAGGAACTAAGTGTGACATCATAACTGGCTTGGACTCTACCGTCTGGCGTATACCCACTTTGACCTTGAATGCGTTGCGGGGCTTTGCAATTTTTCTTATTTTCATACTTTGTATTAGACGAATGTCAGTATAGGCATTGCTTTCTTCAAACAGGCCCAAATGCTTTGCGAATTTTGCATCAATGCTCATCATAGCAGACAACTGACAAGCGGATTATATGATGTTTGACAATTCGCAATGACAAGTCAAAACACCGAACCATTTCATCAACATCATGTGATATTTTACTAATTTTAAAGTTTTTTACATATTCATTGTGTTATCCTTTACAGGTTTACAACGCTTATGTAGAGTATACAGCACGAATAGCAAAATGGATGCGAAACAGACCAATAAAAGTCAAAGATAATGAACATTTCGAGAGAAAATCTTTTGAGTTATGTTTATCAATTTTAAGCAAAACATCTTTGTACAACGATACAGGTGACTGTCAGTTGCTGCTATTCTGGGTCATCGCGAGTAGCCGTTTGGCCTGTCAAAAAGTCAAAAGTCAAAAATGCTTTACTCAATACTAATCGTTATTAATTTTAAAAGAATATAAAGCGAATCCCAAACAATAACCATTCAAAAATTAATGGCTCAAATGGCTCTCTAAATTTATACATTATTAGTTAAACACATTTGATTAAAAACACTGTAGAAAATTCAAATTAACTAAGATTATTACATATTTTATGATTTGATTGGAAAAAGGAGAAAATACCCACCAACACTATTCAAAATTCTTTATAATTTTAACACAACACTGAACTTCGATCCTACACCTAATATGTCATAACATAATTCTATGAAAATTCAATCAAAAACGTTTTCTTATACTTAAAAATTTCTATCACAATATTCTTAGCCTACGCGTTTGACTTTATCTCTAAACATTATATAATAAACATAACATATACCTAACCTATCCCTAATTTTTAATACAAATAAACAACACTAAATGTAGCAATAATGAGCTGAAACTCAAAAACCAAGTAATGAAAAACACAAAAACAGAAGATAAACACGAATGATTTAGACATTGTCATTCAGCCACCAATACCTAGATTGCTCCGTTTCAGCTCAGCCAGCTACAACGAATCTAGCAAATGAGTATCTCGATTGGAATTTTTGGTATCGCGAACTCATATTCGGAGGATATTTCATCTTCTTATCGGTCGTCCGTCTATATACGAGTATGTGATATATAGCGCTTTCCAATAAGAGGTGTTATTTTGATATTAAAAGAAAAATGCCATTTTTTAATAAAAATGATCGGATATTTATTCCATTATAAAGAAAAAGGTATGCCGTTAATATTGAAAAATAACATCAGACAAATTACCACGACCACGCTTACAGGACCATATCCTTTCGATGAAATTTTCCATAAACAAATCGCAAAGTGGCTGCCCTCTGTCCTCGATAGCCTCATGAATTCCATCTTTGAGGTCTTGAATCGACGCTGGGCTGTTGGCGTAGACCTTTTTTTACACTTGGCCCCAAAGGAAGAAGTCGCAAGGTGTTAAATCACACCATCTTTTAAAATAACACCTATATGACTGGGACGCCGTAGGGTGGAATGGCTGTGAAATCCAAGGGTTTTCACTCACAGTTATAGATCTTGCAATATGATTCCGAAGAAGTTGCAATATGAAGATGTCGACTCTCGTCACTTCAGCAGTTTGATAAATTTTTCTATTCGATATGAAGCGGTTCCAATCCATCTCAAGCGGTCCCAGCACGTGCACGAAGGCATTTCCTTTCGAAAACTCTTAATTTTTTCCGTAGTACTAGCACTCTGGTTGTACCAGATCTGATGTCCATATGTCAAAACTGGTCTAACCAGGGTCTTGTAACAGATAATTTTGTCCTTTGATCAATGTATCTGGAACGAAAGAGTCTTTAGGGGGCCATGACTACTTTTTGTGCCTTACTGAGCACGATTTTCACATGTTCAGTATAGTAAAGATACTGATTGAGATGTACACCGAGGTATCAAACACAGGATTTATGCGACACCCGTTCTGAACTAACCAAGCTAGCTATGATGTGAAAATTCTTCCAATTACGTTTCAGATCTTGACTGAACCCCTGCAACATTGTCCGAAACAAAATTGTTTCGCACTTCTGCGCATTGATTTTCATTCTCCAATTGTCAGTGTACAGCTGCATATCATTGAATATTTTTTGGAGATTGCTCTGAACTATTGTAGCTTTTCGGTTTGCCGTATAGATGATCAGATTATCAGCAAATGCTTCCAATGATCACGTTGGCGAGACGTTAAAATCAAAGCCGTTCAGAAGCTTGCGAATGAATATTGAGAAAAGCAGGGAAGCAGTAACTGTTCCCTGCTTTAGCCCATTCAAGGCCTTGAATTCGCGCATTGTTGCCGGATTTCCATCAGTTACAACAAACGATTTCCCGTATAACATATTGCACATTATGGCGACAAGGTGTCTGGGGAACTTGTCCTGAAGAAGTATAAAAACTAGTCCATCTAACCACGCCGTATCGAAGGCTTTCTCCATATCAATGAGACATGCTCCAACACATTCTCTGTTGTTTAGTTTCCAACAGATGTCTGAGGTTACTTTCGTTATTGCATGTATGATCGAATGCCTGGCAGGAAAACCAAATTAGCAATTCATATTTTTCAATGTGGGCGCTTAATGCTTTGTTGAGTATCACTTCAAACATCTCGCTGATGTTAGACAGCAAGCTGATTGGGATGTTGGGAGCTCCGACCCATATAGATTGCACCTGCATTCAATTTGTTTCTCTGTTATCCACAATTTCAGGAATACACCTCTTGGATTATTGGTGGCGTTCAGCCATGATGTATGCTTGGCATTCAAGTCACCAGGAAGAATATAATAACTATGCAGCCTGTTCGATTCGAGTATGTCAAACAAGGAATTGAGCTCCTTCTTGAGCTTGAGAACAGTTCTACCAGTTGCATGGGCAGAGATTACGAAGAGGTTATCCCCACCTGGCAGTAAGATTTTGATAACGGACACTTCAAGAGATTCAAGGGGTTTTGAATTCGATTTTTTCAATATTTTGGAAAGAGTAGGGTCTTTAAACCAATATCCCGGTGCCACCTACGAATTCAAATCCCTGAATGTCATGGAGTGCCATGAATTGAGGTGGATTTCAGCGAGAAGTATGATGTCAGACTCCTGCTTAACAATGAATTCATGGAGATAATCACGAGGATGTATAGTAACAGTGAAGTTGACGTTGATCGAGATGAGATGAGTCCTATCAATGGGAATGTGACTGTATGACAAATAATTTTGAGGCATTTAGAAGCTCTAAAAGATGAAAAACATGATTAATTTTCGTATCTTGTTTATCGATTCTCTCCGATAAAGAATTCAGTTGCTGTTCAATTTTTTGCTGGTCCCCTAGCGGCGAGTGCAAATCATACTCCGGGCTTGACGAAGTTCGAAGCTACGACACTGCGGTGTAATTGTGTTTGCTTTGGGAGAAATTTTACTCTCTTATCTTGTATCGGGAGCATCCTCCATATGATGTCGGGTGACCAAAAACACCTCAGTTAACACAGTATAATTTCTCTTTTGGTTCCGCCTGAGCCAATTTGCACTCACCAGAAGCATGCACGTCCTTGCATTTGACGCATTAGCAATACATGGCGCAGTTGACAGCCAAACGCCCAAATTGTTGGCACCGATAAAGAATTTAGTTGCTAGTGAATTTTTAAGAAGCAGCTCATTATTCTTACTTACATTATTTACATTATTTAACTCTGTTTTCGTTCCTCAGTCAGATACTGAGATGAACCTCTCTACAGCTCATGAAGATAATTTACCCATAGTAGATATTTCATCCATAGCTATCACGCAGGACATAGTTGTGAAACAATTTGAGCTATTAGATGTAACAAAGGGACTGTGATGGTGTGCATCCTTCTCTAATAAAAAAACTTAGTAAAGAGCTTTCCATCCCCCTCACTTTAATATACCAAAAGTCTGTATCTGAAGGTTCTTTTCCTAGCATTTGCAAAAAGCAATCATACCTCCGATTCCAAAAGGGAACGATAGGCAAGATATCAAACAATATAGACCGATTTCTAAGCTAAACATTTTCGGCAAAATATTAGAGTCATATTATTGCTCCACAACAATATGGATTTTTAAGCGGCCGAAGTGTCAATACAAATTTAGCGCTGTACACCGACTTCTTACTTAATGCTCTAGATTCTGGGTACCAAGTTGACGCCATCTATACAGATTTTTCGAAGGCCTTTGATAAAATTAACCATGCTATTCTTATGAAGAAGCTCTCGAAAATTGGTATACATGTTGATTTGTTAAGATGGATCTGTTCGTACATAAGTAATCGAAGTCAAGCGGTTGCATTAAGAGGTTATTGTTCAAACTTCTTGGAGGTACCCTCAGGAATTCCTCAAGGATTACACCTTGGTCCGGTTTTGTTCAATTAATACGTTAATGATATTGGTACTTGTTTTTCCATCTCCTATCATTTAATGTATGCGGATGACACAAAAATTTACAAAATAATCAAGACATTAAACGATTGTGAGACATTGCAACATGATCTCAGGCAGTTTGAACAATACTGCAATGCGAATCAACTGTTTTTAAATGCAGGAAAGTGCAGTGTAATAAGTTTCTCAAGAAAGCGTCATATAATAACTTATGCATATACAATCTCGGAAGTGCCGATTAACCGGGTTAATCCCAAGGCATCATTGAATCAATTAGAAATAGGGACGGAATCAAATAAAAATTAAACAAAGAACCCTTTAATTCTGGGTTAGCCTCTTTTTATAGGAAATATAGGAATAAATTAAACCAAATAAAGAAGAATGCGAAAAGAAATTACTACCAGAAACAAATCGAGCTAGCTGGTAATAGTAACAAAAAAGTCTGGGAAATAGTTAGAAATAATGCCGAAATTAGTAATAAATGTAAACATGAATTGGATGATATGCTCAATAAATTGAAATCACAAAGTATAGACCCCGATGCGGAAATTCAATCCGAAGAAACGCTAGCAAACCTATTCAACAACGTTTTTTGTTGTGTTGGTGATAGAATTGATATTGTGGAGAACAGTGAAATACATAAGGAATCCTACGGCATTGACGTATTGTCTAACTTCCATTTAAGCAAAATTCCGGAAAAGGAAATCAAGTTCATAATTAATGCTTTAAGGACAAACACGTCTCCATGATAGGATGACATAAGCATTTCAACAATAATAAACATACAAGATGAAATCATTAAGCCTCTCACAAAACTCTACAATAAGTGCATTGACGAAGCTATTTTCCAACCGATTTAAAAAAGACAATAATCATTCCCATTTATATAAATGGAAGTAAGCTTGAAACTAGCAATTATCGACCAATATCTCTATTGCCAATGTTAGCAAAAATCTTCGAGCGTTGTATCAAAAGTAGACTGATGAAGTACTTATCTGAAAACAACATTATTTCACCGCAACAATATGGTTTTCGAGAGGGCTTAAATACAGAAGATGCTGTTTTATCAGTCACAAACTTTGTATATTCAGAAATAGATGTCAGCAATAAGCCGTTGGGTATATTCATGGATATTTCGAAGGCCTTTGATACGATACGACATGAGATGCTTGTACTAAAATTAAAAAAAATTGGCATAAGTGGAAAAGCATTGAAATCGTTTCAATCATACTTGGGCCCAAAACAGCAACGAGTTAGGGTGAAATACTCTTTAAGTGAGTGGATTATGTAAGACACAATAGGACTTCCACAAGGTACCATATTGTCACCCATTCTGTACGACATATACGTCAATGACCTTTGCAATAGAAACCTAGGTACCAAATGTAGGGTAGTGGCCTTTGCGGATGATACTGCCCTGTTAGTTTCATCTCCATCTTGGGTTGAAACTAAACAAAAAGCTGAAGAGGTGATCAGAAAAATTCATAATTGGTTGCACATACACCAACTCCGCCTCAACACCCGGAAAACTCAAGTCATGACCTTTTCGCTGACATCTGTGGGCCAGCCGCTTTATAAATCGATTAAACTTCATCATTCAAATTCTAGTGAATTGATGACGCAAATGCAACGTGCAATTGTCAAGATTTAGATACTGCTAAGAAAGTTAGATACCTGGGAGTAATAATCGACAAAAACATGAAATGGAATTTTCATGCAGAGCACGTAAATACAAAATTAAGGAAATGTGTTTTCCTCTTCAACTCATTACGAAAGTTTCTGACTATACCTCAATTAAAGGTTATATATTTTGCATTAGTCCAGTCAATTATCCAATACTGTATAGCAGTTTGGGGAGGAGCATTTACTACGCACATAGAAAATTTAAGGATAACCCAAAAAGCCATACTTAAAACAATATTTAGACTACCCAGAACATTCCCATCTTCAGATTTATTTAATTCATCCGGAGTACTTGATATAAAAAAAACTCTACATAAAATCAGCAGCAAGCTATACACTTAAGGTTCAAATAATTCAAGCTCTCAACAATGTCTATAACACAAGATACAACTCCTGTAGAATAAGTGTACCAAGGTGTAACAAAACCCAAACCCAGAGATGCGTACTATATGTTGGCCCTAGAACCTTTAACTTATTATCAGATTTCATAAGATATGCTAACTCATCTGAAACATTTAAACTATTTATAAAAAAATGGCTCTTAAATATGTCTAGTGACGAATTTGGCAGAATTTTTAGTTTCATTAATTAATAATGTTTAGTTTAAATATTTAATGTTAGTTTGATCTCTGAGGTAACAGTAAATTTGTAAATAGTTGCTATATAGACAACCTAAGACAAATAAGCTCCTTTCTCAAGTTCTGCTTTTAAGGAGTTTTTAAAGAAAAGTTTAACTTTAAGATCAATCAAATGCTATGTATATTTTCTGAATAAATAAATAAATAAAAAAAAACAATAAAAAAAAATAATGAGGTTAAAGATCTTGGTCTGATTTTAGATTCAAGACTCTTCTTCAATCTGCATTTTGACAACATGGTATCCAAGGCCTTTAAACGTCTAGGGCGGATTCTTCGATTAAGTAAACCCTTTTCAAGAGACGACACATTGAAAATTCTTTATAATACATAAGTTCTTAGTATCCTTGAATTCGGAAGTGTTATTTGGTCACCGCAATATGATACTCATATTAAGAAAATTGAGAAAGTGCAAAAACAGTTTCTGAGATCTCTTGATTATTGCATGGGATATGCATACACAAATTACGAAGAGAGTGCATCTAGACACAATCTAAAGCTCTTATCCTCTAGACGTAATAATTTGGATTCCGTTTTCTTATATAAAATTATTAATAATCACATAAACTGCTCTGATTTATTAAATTCAATTCAGATCGAAATTCCGCGTTCTATTTCATCACGTCCTAATAACACTTTTTACTTACTTTTCTGTCGCACCAATTATGGCTAAGATACCTTCCTCAGGCGTTCATTTACTTCTTATAATGACAAACTAAATCAAGTCGATATTTTTTCATGTGATTTAAATATGTATAAAAAGAAAATAAATTGATCTACTAGCGTAGCCTGTTCCTTCAATGAAATAACGGTAATGACTGAACATCCACATTGTGAATTTTGTAGCTTTTTTCCTTTTCTTCTGTTAATTCGATAATGTCTGTAACTATCATCACTTTTGAATTTTTTGATGAAGAATTTGTATATAGTTATGGTAATACTAGGTCTATTTGTGCTGTAAATTTGTATATATATTTGTAAATGACTGTTATTTACCTGAATAAATAAATAAATATTTACCACTCGGAAGTTCAAGTATCTTATACATATGTTGAAGAGCACTTGGACTGCTCTTATTTGAATCTGCACTAAATAAAGTGGTAAATTTTTTTTCTACTGTCAACCTTCTTGTCGCGAATGCTTTAACGGAGATAAATTCAATTTCTGGTGATGCATCTTTGAGCAACTGAAGAAGATCGACGGTATCTTCTCCGCAGTCCAAGCCCTTCAACAAAAAGGTCTGGTTCTTCTCACTTTTCGGGGTATATGTGAAGTGTTGAATTTAGTCCATTTTTAGCTGATTTGAAATCAACCAGTGATTTCGTTCTGATCGTTAAATTTTCGGCATTGATTCTTTTAATCTCGAAATTAGTTAATTTATTTTCGGCTGCCAATAGCCGAACCATATCCTTTCCACTTGGACCGAACACATTAATTGGCGGAATTTTCCCGGTATTTTTGGCAACTTTTTGAGAAGGACCAGCAGAACTGCGAGCTGGTTTCTTCTCCTTATTTAGGGTATTGTAAAATAATTTTAGAATACCCTACTCAAATCGTGTCCTGTCTGTCCGTCTGTCCGTCCGTCCGTCCGTCCGTCCGTCCGTCCGTGTGTCACACCACATTTTCTCGCAAACTACATAAGCTAAAAACACAAGATTTTGTAAGTAGGTGCGAAGTGTTGCCCTCTTTAATGTTGCATCACAAAAAGAAATTTATAAGGTGTTAATGGGGGTCTTCCCCATATAGGGAAGCGGCCCCTGGAAAAAAAATTCATCGCATGTAGGCAATATGGGTATCAAATGAAAGGTCTTGATGATAACTTTTGCTTTGAGGGATGCAGGGGAAGGAAAAATGTACGAAAATGTTGTGTCCCCCCCCTTTCCCCTGAACAATCTGAAAAAAATCACTGAGGTGAGACTTTAAGAGCACAAGGGCAACAAATACCTTAGAAGTCGAAATTAGATCAACTTTGTTAATAATAGTACATTTTATAAATTTCAATGGGACCCTTAAATTTCCATAGCAATAAGCTACAATTTAAGTTTTCTGAAAGCAATCGAACAATAAACAGCTAAGTTATAGCCGATTGAATATTTAAATATTACAACAATATTAACACGTGATACTAGGGAGATATACGTTTGCAACGGACCTAGACACTATAAATATGTAGGAATTTTGATAAACATTTTAGAAATGGTTTGTAATATTGATGTGTTATCACGACTAACTAGCAACGGGGTCAAAACACTTGAAACAAAATGGCGGTGAACATAAAAATATAATAACCATAATAATTTTTTGAACTCAATTTATGGAATCTGTATATTAGTCAAGTTTTGATATGCAGAATATATTGTTTGATTTACTAAATATTTTACAATACCCTTCTAGCAGGAGCACTCTCCCGCTACTTCAACTTGTTTTATTTTTTAAATAAAGGATAAAATCGTCATTGTTATCTTGACTAACATTACCTTCAATATTTTCGTCAACGTCCATTGCTTGTTGAAGTCCGTCCAGCGCTGCATAGTAGTTATGGCTGTTGTTAGCGCCTCCAGCACTTAGTATTTCTTCTGGAATGACTTGTTTCACAGCTTTCTTCGCCTTAGTTTCCGTATTTATTGGCCTTACCGGTTCTGCATCTTGAGTTTTCTTCACTCTCTAGTACATATCTTCGAACGTTTTCAGTCATAGTCTCAATTCCTGAATTTCAGCTTGAAGTCGACTCACTTATTGTTTGTCTTCGACTACTTAAGTCTTACGCCCGCCATCAGCGGAGTCCTGGTTACTTGTGTACCTTCTTTTATTGATGCTTGCCGCCAACTTCGTATTGCTACTTTCCCCGGGGCCCCCAACAGAGGGAAGCCGTCGGGCTCCTCCATACAGCTGTCCCGAGTTAGTCTTTGGTTTATTTACTTTTGTTGATTTATTGATTCCGTGGGTCGATGCCTTCGATGATAAATATTTTTTCCAATAAAATCAAATTTCGCTTTTGACTGACTTGTAGAAAAATTAATTTAATTTTTTGAAACTGACTTTAGTGAGAATTAATGAATTTTTAAAATTAATGACAGGAGTAATTAAAAACACGTCACCACGCAACGAGTGCTAGACGTAGAATCTTTTCCAAACATCAAACCACAACACCAGTAACTCACGGCTACTATTTTAAATATTTTTTACTGCTTGTTATAGTCTTAAAGCAAGGCTATTTAGTAAAATGAGTCCGCGTCACAATATTTCTTTAATCTGTAAACAAAGGTTTATTTTTACATACACAACAGAAAGACCTTAACTGTGTTCAGAACGCTTCAAATTATTTGATGGAAAATATCAAATTTATTTATTAAATTTATAAAGTGCCAAATTATCATTTCCACCAATTCTTTGCTACAAACAGATACATCTTTTGCATAACTTTCATTCATATAATATTCATTCCCTATCAACTTTCCTTCTCTTATTAGTCTGAAAAGTTTTTCATCATGTTTGTATTCATGCCGGTTATGAGTCGAAAGAAAGTTTGTATTCATAATGATAGGAAATCGATATTCTGCCTGAAACGTTCGGTATACATTTTAAAAACAAATCCTGTGATATTAAATGAAATAAAAAAATTTTCTTTATCATCCTTTTGAGACATATCACAGCATAGAGCCAAAGAAAAATATTACAATTGAAGAAGAACAGAAACGAAAAACCATTTGTAATCAAGCCATTTGATGGATTGTTTGTCGAACGTTGAACACCCAGAAGGGAAGTCGAACTGCAGATTCAGTGCTTAATAGAACCAAGATAGAAACCCTTTCCGGTGCAAGGATAACGAAGAAAAACTTCTTTCTCTAAGCATCGCGTTTCCTTTCTGATTCGACTATGTTTTCTGTTTTCGTGTTAGCATTCGACCTCGTATTCGTGCTGGCAGAGTCGTTCTGGGCATCCTAGATGTCCTCGTCCTGATCCACTCCATACGTTCCGATAGTGGAACTTTGCCGCAAGAAAACATGGTTGGCATCGATAAGTTATTCTAAAAATGCCATATCCCACAGGTGCTGAACTTCGACCTGCATATAAATAAGAAAATCACACCCGCAATAAGTTCGGGGCGAAAAAAGGGGGCGACCAAGTCCTTATAAAATTTTTATGCGATGTGCACCTTTGGCAAATCTACAAGAAGCTACTAAATCCCTTTTTAGTTGTAAAGTGTGTTCTTTCTACCGTGCATGTGTGTCGGTGTGTTGACTGCCAAAAAAGCGACAAATGGTTCTCTAAAACTATTCAGAATCTATTTGAATGGGAGCGAAACACAAGACAAAAGCGTAAAAGCGTTATTCTTTAAAATTTAATGCAAATGGTGCGAGAATGGGAGAATAGTGGAGCTTTGTTGGTTGAGGATGTTGATGATACGGTCTGGAAATGCCATATTTGTTTCATCAAATAAGAAATGTTAGTTTTATAGGTGACAGGACAAATGGCAATGGCACGTCAGAGCCACGCGGGCTGGGGTAACTGAATCGAAATTTATTATCCCTGCGAGGTGAAGTTCGTTCGAGATGGCCCAGGATAATGGTGGATGAATAACAAAGTATAGCTAGAAACATAAGTACAATTAAGACCAATGTAAATTTGTTTTCCTTCGGTCGTAAAATCGTAAAGCCGGTCGGAGATTATCTTTTGAGAAGGTATCATTTTGTCCTGAATCCTGTTTCTCGTATAATTTTCTGATGTCAGTACTCTTTGATAATTAAAAGAAGGTAGCAACTACAAGTACAAAACAAACTAGATACCATATGAAATGCCACATAATGCTTTTTCGTTGCAAAACCAATGACAAAATCATCTTGAAACCGAATCGAGAGAAATGCTAGTCCTCAAACAGTCCCATCTCAATCGATTAAATGCTGAGAAGTTGAAAATCAACGATGCCTCTCTACGTGATTCACAGCCTGAAATAATTTTCCACAAGAAAGAGCTGACGATGACTCTGCCATCTGAATTTGTATTTGCTAGTGTGACTGTACGCTCTCTATACACGCCCATTCCGACTCCTTTGGCATCACATCATTCATTCAAAGGAAGCATTTCCTACATTTCGAGATGAAAACAAATGTGCGAAGCCGTGGAGAGACTGCTCTTATGGCAGTAATAAAGTCAGTCTCATATAGTCAGAATGCATAGAAGGCATTGCCTACTTGTTCGGAATAATATGCGAGCTTGGAAAACTACAAAAAGGAATATTCTTTAGCTTGAACGTAAATGAAGAAATGTCTCCGGAACATATATTTTTTGTGTCGAAGGACTAAGATCATGTTAATGTGCCGGAGTCGAAGTGACAAAGATTCTATTGTAACCATTACTGAATGCAAGCATTAAAAGGACAGTGAAAAGTGTGGATGAGCATTTTACAACTTTTTTGAAATGTATGAATAGTGTTCACCTACGAGACACAAACTTTTTATCGGGATTTGAATGTAACGAGAAGTTAATTTGCTTGAAAAGCTGCTTTTTAAGGATTTTAAAAACAAATTTTACAAAGCCTTACTAGTTTGACATCCTATTTATTCTTCAGTCCGTCTATCACTGCATCATAATAAGTTTTCTCGGAAATTATAAATGCTTCAGTACTCAAGCTTTGTGAAAAGGTCAGAAGTGTCCGTCTCTCAAAACTTGAGGTTTTATCAAAAACCAATTTTCATTGAAGGTAGTCGAAAAGCAGAGGCAAATAAAAGGCCTTGAGTAGAGCTCAAGTTTCTGACACAAAAATTTTAATCTGTGCATCAGAGATTCCAGGGGGAGAAAAAATGTAGCAACAACTGTGTGATACCTTTGAACCAAAATTTCTCACACAATCATCTAACTCTTGGGCTCCCGGTCCCCCACCGGATACCCGAACCGACTAGCCAGCGAGTATGTAGAAAATAGAATACCACTTGCAGAGTAAAAACCAGTAAAGATGAAGCACTGTCAACACTTCATTTAGTATTTACTTGTCATGGAACCAGGACAACAGACTCGGATCCATATATTACTAAATACCTAGATCGGAGTAGTAATAGTACTTTGTTGAGGCTTTTCTTTTGACATATGTTGCTTAACCTACTTTTAATGTTACGATTCATTTGACAGTGACACTTTTGTCAAATGTCCTTAGCTTCTTTATACGACCTGAGTCGAACCTGTAAAGTATAGTTTTTGAAATGCTAATGTTAATTTTTCTATTCCGTTTCCTCTTACGGTTGTTGTCTTTTAGTTGCTTATTTACAGATTAACACCTAAACTAAACTAACCCAACTTATTCTATTCTTAGCCTAATTACATTGTAACTCTTCTCTGTAGTTTTGGTTAGTCGTATACTCTCTTCAATCGTGACGTCCAAAATCGCGTTTCAGGAAAAGCACAGTTCCTACCGACCTGATCTTCAGAAAGCTACGGTCGTGCAACATAATAGTCGCATGCAGCAGTCTATCTTGCCTATACAACAGCAACATAAAATTCAGCCTCAATCCGAACGGAGCCTAACACAATTAATGAATCTTCAGCAAAATATCGTTGTGTCTTCAGCAGCACAAAACTCTACAGAGAGTGTGTTAGCTGATAACGGAGTATTACGAGCAGTCTCCCTACCTCTCCAGTTGTTCATATCAAGGCTCGCTTACAACACAACCAAGGATACACTTACCAACTACGTAACATCGAAGCTTGGCTACACGCCCAGTATTTTCACGTGCGTAAAGCTAACAAAAGGCAACCTTCCTGACCAGGTTATAATTTCTTTCAAGCTGACAGTTCCGGCTGAACTTTCTAGCCTACTCAGTTCCGACTCTTGGCCAAAGGGCACACTTATTAAAACATTCGATACAATGCAGCCCAAGTGGCGATTTCATCCCGATAAATGTTCACAACCACCTCAACAACCTTCAAGGATCATCTAACTCTGAAAGTAATTCTTCGTTTCCTAATCGTTCATCTATTTCTATTTACTATCAGAATGTTCGTGGCTTGAAAACCAAACTTGAGGACTTACTACTTGTGTCCCAATTAACTAACGATTCAGTTATCTGTTTAACTGAAACGTGGTTAAATGAGAATATTTCAAATGCAGAAATATTACCTGACTATTTAGTTTACCGTTGCGACCGTGACCTTAACGTCACTAATAAATCTGATGGTGGGGGAGTCTTGGTTGCAGTCTGCAAATCCCTCAATAGTTCACTTTGTGCTGACTTCAAATTTGCTCGTGCTGTTGAGTGTGTAATGGTGAAACTCCCTCTTCCTCATAACTCCTCATTATTAATTTCCTCTGTGTATATTCCTTGTAATTCTCCCTTAACGGTGTACGAAGCCTTCTTCGATGAATTCTCTGCCTATCTTCTTGCTCGTCATCCACATTCCAAAATTATAATTTGTGGGAACTTCAATCCACCGGCAGTGGAATGGGACCACTTAACAACACCTGGTATTTCCTCAACAAATAATCCTTCTTTGTTACTTTCTTCCTTTCTTTCCCTTTGTTCTTTTTCACAGTTTAATCATATCCGTAACCCTAATGGTCGTCTTCTGGACCATGTCATGTCAAATTTTCAAACTAGGTGTCTATCTATAGCTCCCGTTTTACATCTTTATGTTTAACCTGATCTCCATCATCCACCTTTGTCTCTAGCACTATCCGTTGATACCCTTAAACCCCAGAGAACTGCCTCAGTTTGTCGTTACAATTTCTTTAAAGCAAATTCTGAGGCAATTAAAACCAATCTGGACTCGGTCAACAGGTGTACCTTCTTCACTCGTCTTGACTGCGATAGTTCCTGGAACAAATTCTACGATTACCTGAATAATCTGATTGCTCTTTACACTCCGCTCCAAGCTCCTTGCAATGCGAAAATGAAGCCTTGGCTTACCCAAAGTGTTCTTCGTGCCTTAAGAGCCAAAGATAAGGGGCATAGGCACTATAAATTGACCGGAAGTGGTGATGCTAGGCAAAATTCCTGCAGATTGCGCTCTTTGGCTAAAACAGAGATCAAAACGGCCTTGAAAAACTACTTTAGCAGCTTAGAGAGTTCCCTAAACCCTTTTGGTCATACATCCGATCCCTTAAAATGGAATAACACTGAAGCCTCCTCCCCTAAGGATATTTCTAACCTATTTGCCGAATATTTTTCCTCTACTTTTTCCTCTTCTGACATACTACACTCCCCCATAAATTCAATTCAAACTTATCCAGGCATCAAGTACATCCTATTCCACTGATCCTTCTAAAGTTGAATCCTTCTAAAGTGTAATGTAAACTCCCTTCGTATTAATGTTTCCAAATGTTTGAAAATGACTTTTACTTTGAAAATTATCCCTTTAATTTTTAATTACTCCCTATGTGATGTTGTTCTCTCCTCTGCAGACTCATGTAAAGATCTTGGTGTAATATTTGACCCCAAGCTTAAATTTGATGTCCACATTTTTAGCCTAATTACCAAGGCATCAAAAGTTTCGGGTTTTCTTATGCGGCATTTGCATAAGTTTGCAAATATTGCTACCGCTGTTCGCTTGTTCACGTGTCTTGTCCGCCCGCTCCTTGAGTACTGCTCAGAGGTGTGATCTCCTAGACATTTATATCTTATGTACTCACTAGAAGCTGTTCAGCTAAGTTTACCCGTATTGTGTTTTTCAAATTCAACGTAGCTTATGAGTCTTATAAGCGTCGTCTATCCATACTTCGTCTCCCTTCTCTGTCGTCCTGTAGAACCTTCTTAGAGCAATGTTTCCTTTTTAAGTTGTACCACCAACAAATTGCCTCCACCCTAAGCGCAGACTTGCAATACAGACTGTATGCACGACCTAGTCGGTCTAATCACATTCTCGAGGCTCCTTACGCCCGAAAAGATTTATATTTTCACTCAATTATGCCACGAATCATCAGAATGCATAACAGCCTCGAGCTTGGCTCTCTATCCACGTCCTACTTTGTTTTTAAAATTAAATTAAAGATGTTACTTTTTGCGAATAGTGATTAATGTTCCTTAGCACTAAATTTTATAAACTTTGATCTTGACTCTATCTTCATTTCTTACATGTTTTAGATTAACTTTTTTCTGCTTGATTTGTTGTATTGATTTGTCTTACTCTAAATTATATTTAACTATATTTAATTGTCTAAGTCTATTTTGTAATTGGATTTCTGTCTATTAAATAGATTTGAATAAATAAATAAATATACGGAAGTTATTTTTTATATATTTAATCGGTTTCTTAATTATTGTTTATTTGATTTTTAATTTTTCTCGATGGAAATTCAAGTTGCTTTGGCCCCTGTAGGTATTGAGGCACGGTATATAATATTGGGTGTACAACTTAATAACCGGAATTCGACGCTAGAAGTCCGTACTAACAAATATCGTGAAAGCTCGAACTTTATATATGTCATTTTAAAGGTACATTTGACAGCTATCAAAATCAGTAAACAAAACAATTTTATCTTGTGTATATCATTATTATTTTTCACGATGAATAACTTCGAAAATTGGAGAAAAAGACAACATTTGCGGGAGGTTCTGTTGGGTCACCTTTTTGCAAAGAAAACTGCTGCGGAAAGTCATCGTTTGCTTGTAGAAGTTTATGCCGACGATTCTTTAGCAAAAACACAGTGTTTTGAATGATTTCAACGCTTCAAAAGTGGCGATTTTGACATCAAAAGCAAAGAACGCCCAGGACAGCCAAAAAAGTTTGAAGACGAAGAATTGGAGACGCTACTCGATGAGGATTCGTGTCAAATGCAAGACAGACTTGCCAAATCGTTGGGAGTGACTCAGCAAGCCACTTCAAAACGTTTGAAAGCCGCCGGATACATTCAGAAGTAAGGTCATTGGGTCCCCTATGAGTTGAAGCCGAGAGACGTTCAACAGCGCTTCTGTATGTCTTAAATTCTGCTTGAACGTCATAAAAAGAAAGCATTTTTGCATCGGATTGTAACTGGGGATGGAAAATGGACCCATTATGGCACTCCCAAGCGCGAAAAGTCTTACGTGAAGCCCGTCTAACCAGCCAAATAAACGGTGAAGCCAAATATCCATGGCGCCAAGGTTATGCTGTGTATTTGGTGGGATCAGAAAGAGCCGTTATATTTTGAGTTGTTGAAATCGGGCCAGGCAATCACAGGTGACCTGTACTAAACACAACTAATATGTTTGAAGTGTGTAATCATCGAAAAACGCCCAAAATATTCGACCAGACACAAGGCTATAATTTTTCATCATGACAACGCTCGGTCGGCTGTTGCAAGACCCGGGAAAAACTATTTGGAAAATAGTGGATGGGGAGTTTTGGCCCACCCACCTTATAGTCCGGATCTTGCTCCGTCTGACTTTCATTTATTTCGCTCGATGCAAAACGCCCTCACTGGAATACGCTTCACTTCAGAGCAAGGCATCCGAAATTGGATGGATTCGTTTTTGGCCGCCAAGCCGGCGCAAATTTTTTGGCATGGAATTCATAAATTGCCTGAAAGATGGGGAAATATTGTATGTTTGGATGGACAATACTTTTAATAAAATACATTGTAAGATTTTTCCACAATAAAGCATCAATTTTTGCTGAAAAATTCCCGTTATTAAGTTGTAAACCCAATAGAAAATGGGTTTTGAGGGGTTTGGTGTTAATCTGGCAGTCTTGGGAAATTCTTATGCGAGAGAGATAATATGGGTTTTGAGAGGGGGAGAGGGGGGTACCATTGATGAGGTCCCGGATTAGATTTGATTCATGTATCTGCCATTTAGCAATTCGTTTTTTTCTTGTTTCAAGCATGTATTGCAGGATTGGGGTCACTTTAGTTTCTTGGTAAAGAATGCTGTTTTTATGGTATTTTTTATTGGGGCGCCGGTATTTCGATGTACATTTTCGGAGTATCCTCCTCTCAAATATTTGCAATTCTTCGGCTACTGTTGGTGAAATTGTCAGCCAGGCTAGAAGGAGTATGTGATGATGAGGTGAATTAGGGTTTTATACATGAGGAGTATCACATTTGGGAAAACGGATTTGGAGGATAAGAGGGGTGAAATTCAGGCAACAGCTCCTTTGGCTTTGTATCTTGCTTTTCTTGCATGTGGGTTCATTGTTGAGGTTCACTCTCAAATACCTAATGTTATCTTTTGGGTTCACCGTGTCCCCTTCGATAACCACCCTTAGCAGGTTGCTTTGCGGAACAGCTAGTTTGTGGTAACCGTTATGGAAGCATATTATTTCCGATTTAGCAGCGTTGATTTGGAGCCCCCAATGCTTTAAATAGCGTGCAATAATGTCAACTTCCTTTGCACCATTTCCGTAGCGGGAATGAGAAGAGTGTGACTGGCTAGAATTAGAATATCATCCGCGTACATGATCATGTTCGGGTTACTGGAGATGTTTTGGATTCTGTTTGTAGCGGCGGTATGTAGGGTGTCGTGTAGGAGAAGTTGAAAAGGTTTGGTCCCAATATGGATCCTTGTGGGGCTCCAGACAGGATAGGTATAGGTGTTGAAGTTCGGTGGGATATTTCAGTTATTGAATATCTATTTTGTAGGAAGCTGTCAAGGAGACGCGTGAGGGCCAGGGCACAGTTGGGATACATTAGTTTGAATTTTAGTCCATCAGTCCAAACGGAGTCAAACGCTTTTATAAGTCTAACGCGCATGCGACTGTGCATTGTTTTTTGTGCAAGTTTTTTACGACGGTGTCTTGCACAAGCATAATGGCATGTTCTGTGGATTTTTCGGGTCGGAATCCGATCTGAAACTCTGGAATTAGCTTCATTGAAAATGTTCTAAAGCTTCGTAGTATGATTTTTTCCAGAATCATACCAATATTGGACAGTAAAGAGATTGGCCTGAAGTTTTTTACGTCTCCGTCCCAGTTTGGTTTAGGGATAAGGATAAGGTTACCTCGTTTCCATCTTTCTGGAAAGTAAACATTGTTAATGCAATTGTTGAAGATGATTGTTAAGCTTTTGGTGACAATTAAACCGGCTTTCCTTAGTACTTTGTTGGGAATATCGTCTAGGCCCGGGGAGGTTTTATTATCAAGACCAGCTAGTATATCTTCTACTCCTGACACGTAGGTGAAAATTTCTCCGAATGTTTCATGTTGGGGAGATACTGCCTTGTTGGTGTCAGAAAATATTATAAGGTATGACCCTTGGTAACCGATGTTTCTTACAGCCGATATCATTTCCTGTGCTCTTTCGTTCTCTCGGGCTATTTCTCGGTACAGGTTTCCGTTGAACGAGGAGATAACTCGCAGCTTTTCTTCAGATGTAGAGAAGGGTAGCCCTCCGTGCTTGATAGTGTCCATGTTAAAATTATATGACCGTCGGCCCGTTAGTATATTAATCTCTCGAAAAACGTCTGAAGATGGTTTGAGTAAACTCAGTCTTCTTTTATAATCTTCATTCATCTCACGTCTTATTTGCCAACTTATGCGGTTGGTTAGTTCTGTGATCTCCTCTTTAAGAGTGAGGTATTCCTGGTTTATAAATTTTTGTGCTGGTGGAAGATGCGTTTAAGCCTTTGAATTTTACGTTTTTGTTCCTTTATCTGTGCTTTGGTGTCTTGCATAAGGCATCTGTATAGCCATTTTTTCGGTTTTTCTTCCGGCGCATGTGCACCCGTTTGTTTTAGTAAAGACTCGGTTAGGTTCTGGATGTAGATATCAATTTCCTAGGATAGGATTCGGTTTACAGGGGGAGGGGGGAAATCGTCTTCGAGGTCTTTTCTGAACTCTGCCCAATCAACAGGGGCATAAGAGCGAAATGTTTTAGGATTACTTCAATAGTGGTTTGGTTATTTAGGTGAAGAGTTAGTTTCAAACAATAGAGATCGGATATGGTTGTAGGGTTGCACATTGTTAGGGAGTTGTATTACTAGTTAATAGGTTATGGGAAACTAGAAAGTTATCTAAGAAGGAGCTGCTTCTTGGGTATGAGGGAACACCTGCGTTGACGATGGCGCATGTTAGAAATGCGCTCAACAGGAACATTGACATATTCTTTGGTCGTTTGGAATCCGTGTGGAATCACCCCAATGCTCATGCCTCGCATTGATGTCTCCGCCGAGGAGGATAGAGTCGTGATCAGCAGCTATTGTTAGTATTCTATTAAGGGTCGGTTCTATTGAAGGTCCTAAGTTTTCTGGGACGTAAATAGATCCAACTAGTATTTTTCCGCGACTGCCATTGTTCTACGTACGTTAAAAGTTTCTAGTGTGCAGGGAATGTCAGGATGGCTAAAATTTATTTGGTCGACTGATAGGTGGTGTCGATGTAGAATGGTGGTCCCTCTGCCTGCCTTGTTTCTAAATAGTTGGTAGTTTTCTATTCGGACCTTGTGTGTCGGTTTCAAGACTGTATTGTTAAGGAAAACTATGTCTGGTTGAATAGATTTTGTAAGATTAGACACGAATATTTTTTTGTAATGGGGAACTAGAGAGTTTATGTTGAGACAGATAGTAATCAGACTATTTACCCCCATACAGGTTAAGGTATAGCTCATTGAGCAGAACTGGCTTGTCCTGTATCGGCGTGCCATCATATTTCAGCCAGTATTGGGCAACCTTTTTTAGGAGTTTCCCTGGTGACATTCCTAAAACTTGGACTGTTTTGTAGTGGAGTCTTTGAGAGGGGTTCTTTTGTGGTACTGCGTTCCGGGGCATAGTTGAATTTCTTCCACTCGTGACTTCCGAGTATGAAGATACTAATTGTGCTCGTGTGGCTATTGCTAATTGGGTTTGGATATATTCGAAAAATTGGGTTGAAATGCGGGTTGTTCTTTTATTTTTTAATGGCGTTGTCTTGTCTGCCAATCTTCTCCTTTCCGGGCATCCGGAGAAGTTTATGGGTGGCCTTTCTCTTGGCAGAGGAGATAGATACCTAGACTGGAAGAGATAGTGGTACACACATGCAATTCACCAACGCAAACACATGACAAATGATGTGTTCAAAGTGAATTTATGAAAGAAAGAAGCCTTCAAAAGCACCAGTAGTTAATGAAAAGTAAAGAAAATATTAATTTTTTACACTCATATATAAATTAAGGTATTTAGTTAAATTGGATTGCTAAAATTTTAGCTTTGAATTTCATTATTTTTTAAGTTAAAGAAGTGTTACTAAGTTACAAAAACTTCTAATAGATGGCCCTCTGTAACTTGTGAAGAAAAAAATTTGCTGAGAATAGGGAGTTAAGCGGTGACATCGCAGGTGAGTAATCAAATGCTCGTTTATTATGTTGCTCATTCATTCATTAAGGTTTTTTGGGAAAATCTTATAAACTGTCGCCCGCGCTGCAGAAAAGGAGGTTGGAGCACATCAAATTGTTACTGCTTAACGATTGGGCTGAAATTTTATATTCCGGTGCACTTTCTGATTGCGAAACCGATGCGATGAGGAAAAATTCCATTTAACATTTTATATGTTTAAATTTAATGCTTAGTATGGCCTCCCTTCTTGTCATACGCTGCCTTTATTCTTTTTGTGTATCGATTCCACTAGCTTCAGACACGTTTGAAGGGTGATCATCGCCTATTTCACTAGCAAAGCTTTGTGTTGCAGTTTTGTTGGGAATTTGATGTTTGCGAATGTTTAGCTCTAAAGTTGACCACAAATTTTCAATCGCATTATGATCTGGTGATTGGGTTGGAGGTTGCATTAGATGGGGGCATTTCAAAATGAGCCATGTCTGAACCGTACCTGACTTGTTTTTGGGGTCGTTATCTTGGTAAAACTTAAAATCGGATTGTATGCCAATTTTTCAGGCACTTTGTAGTAAACTTTCTTTCAATATATTAACGTACATTGTTTTGTCCGTGTTCTCTTCTTCCACCACCATGTATTTGGTTTATGCAAGACATAGGTTTGTATCAATTTTCAACTCATCTGAAAATGAAACCTTGCCCCAGAAGCCCATATCTTAAGAAAGATGCTGTTTGGCGAAAGCAAAACGACACTGCTGATTTTTTTTTTGCTAATACGAGGCTTCTTGCAAGCAACTCGGCCGTTAAAGTTATACTTTCACAAAACTCGGCGAATGGTTTCAGCACTGTATGACTTACCCAACTCATGGTTAATCTCGATGTCCAATTTTGGTGCTAATAATTTCAGGTTTTCTTTAATTTTCGGCACTATATAGCGCTCATCAGTTGGGTTGTAAATTTGGTTTGGTGCCTTTCTGCCTTTATCATGTACTTGATTCTCGAGTACAAAACGCGATATGATGCTCTGCACTGTACCATCACTTAAATTTACCATTTCTGCTTTTTTCCGCCGAAAATTGCCTTATACAAAATAGTGGAGGATCAATTTACGCTGCTTAATAGTAGTATGTCGTCCCATTATCAAAAAGATTGTTTTTCTTAAAGTCGTTTGATGAAATTAAACTCAAACCATTTTAACAAGTTACCGGAAAGATGGAACAAAGCGATAGAAGAAAAAACAAGGCAGTTTTTTCAATAAGCCATCCCTAATCCTCGATTGACACTGTGGTCGAACAAAATTATTTATGGTGAATTCCTTTTCTTTTTGTAATTAAAAGAGGAAAAATATGTTTGGGAATTATCTTTCACTCCTTCAATTTATGTTCGTTTGTTTACAGTTCGGTTTTTCAACTCCCTTGATACAAGTTAAACCTTCTCAAAATCTGGAAAAAGTTTTGGTTGCCAATCCACCGCATACACCACGCACGACACTAAATAATGCAAACCAAAATCAGCTCATTGGTGACGAAATTTGATAGATGATCGCGAAAATGGTTGCAACCACCCTTCAAACGCAGGGTAGACAAATACTTAATTCACTACTCAACCCCACTTCGAACATCAATGACGAAGTTGATGTCCCAATTAACGTTGGGGAAGACCGTAACCTTACGAGTATGGGTAAAATTTCCGAGATGGTAAAAGTCCAGGAAAGTTGATCTCCTGGAAAAATCGTTTGACCGTATTTTGAAAATATACGAACATTTAAAGGGGCCAACAAAATTCGACGGTACCCTTTCAGTGATTCAAAATAAAATTGTTGGCCATGACGATATCACTTGAATCAGACAATACTCCCCTTAATTGGCAGAAAACTTCAAAGTGCCTAACGTTACACTACGCGGACAAACGTGACCTTGGTACACTTGAGTACCAAATGACCACATTGGTCCGACGCACCAATTCTATCGCAAAGTTCTACCAAACGGTGTACCAGCATCTGTCCTTTATTTTGAATAAGCTGGGCTCTTTAGATTTGAATCAAGAACAATTTAAAATAATGACCTAATCATTTAATGGCAAAGCATTACACATCTTTGTGAGAGGACTTAGAGGCAATCTTCATAGACTCCTTAGAACACGAGAACCCAAAGATTTACTGCAAGCCTTACATCTTTGCCTAACGCTTCAAAATATCGACTTCCGTGCTCAGCACACAAACAATTTACAGAACTGTGTGCTAAAACATCCTGAACAAGCTCCTCCAATACGAAAAAGGAGACAATTAGCAAATATTCATGTTCCAGTTCCAATTCTAGCCCCAAGGCGACAATCTCATCCTGAATTGCTAAACAACCCACGAGCTTCTCAGCGACCTGACTTTTATAACCACATTAATTCACTAATCAACAAGCACCTCGATTCTCCTACTTGCAACCATTTCTATTTGCTCAAAATCCTAGACTGGTACCAAAACAAAGTAGACCACAACCAATGGACGACCAAGTACTTGATCTCGTAACGCAAACTATTTGTATATCAACAGGCCTCGTATCGAATATGGGTTTGGGCAGAAAAAAGCACAACCTACACCAAACTTTCCCAGTAAATATCAACGAACTCACTTCATGACCAACAACTATAATATAGAGCCGGAAACTTATGATGAATTTTTGATAGCTCAGGACTAACCGACGAGGAGGGTTTCCTAGATTATTTACAGCAAGGAGATACAGACCCTTTTTTGACAGACGCAAATGACCAGCAACAAACGGATCAGAATGAAAATTACCCACGTGACGCAAACATTGAAACTCATAGCTCGACTATAGACCCAACCAAACATCTGGATAACGTATATTTTTTAGGATGAAGCGCCATTTGCTTCCCTACTTCCAGCTTAGATTGAGAAGTGGAGAGCAGTTGAAATTTTTTGTCGATATCGGCTCCAATAAAAATTATATTCAAACGCGCCATGAAGAAAACCCTAACCTCAATAGTCGAGACTTTTTTGCAAAATCCGTAGCAAGTAGCGTAAGAATTACCCATAATTTATACATTCAACCCTTCGGAATATCTATTCCCAGGATCAAATTCTTTGCATTACCCAGCTTTATCTTATTTGACGGAATTGTTGGTAATGATACTTTAAAAGAGCTAAATGCCCTCATTTATACAAAGGGTAGCTATATGATTCTTAATCATGAAGTTGCTATTCCCTTAAAACATCATCTTTCCGAATCTGTCAACAACATCACCATTAGAACAGAACATCTGAATTCAAACACATAAATAATAAATTGAAAAACCTTTTGAAAGGTTTCCCACATCTACTTACCGATCCCGACTTTCGTCACCAGAGTTAAAGGTGAGATACGCACTACACGGTCTGAATAATAAGTAAACGGATTGACCTCAGGAAATTTTTTATTCGCAAAGTATGTACAATTTTTCTTTAGAAACCTTCAAAGTAGTCCCCATTGGAGTCGATAACACGCTGATACTGGATTTTCCAATCCCCGAATGCTCCCTGGAAGTCGGCAACCTCGATGCTGTCTAGAGCCCTCGTCGTAGCACGTTGAACGTTTTCTAAATCCCCAAACCGCGTCCCCTTAAGGTGTCTCTTGATCTTGAGGAACAGAAAGAAGTCCATTGGTGCCATATCCGGGCTGTAAGAACTCTGGTTCGGCTTGCAGTCGATCAAGGATTTCTGAAGCGACAGCAACACGACGCTCCTTTTGCTCATCAGTCAGGTGTTTGGGTACCAGCTTTGTGCAGATCTTCCTCATGCCCAGATCGTTCTTAATAATGTTGTGAACGGTCATCTTATCAATTCCAACCTCATCTGCGATAGCCCGAATGCTCAGGCGACGATCACTGTTCAACACATCACGCACTTTTTGCACATTTGTGTCCGAGTGACTCGTTGATGGAGGACCGACGCGCTGTTTGTCATGGACGTCATCGTGGCCCTCCCGGAAGTTTCTGTGCCACTGAAACACTTGAGTTCAGGACAGAATCATTTGAAGAGTTTCCGTGGCCGTTTTCTTGAGTTTGACACAAAATTTGATGCTAACACGTTGCTCGATCGAACGCTCCATTTTCACTCCGACGACGTAACTGAACACGCACTCCGCTCTCGCTCGATGCTATCTCTCCAAGCGCTTGGAGGCAACTGCTGCAGCCCGGTTCCCTTTACCTAGACCCCCACCACCACTACAGCACCAGATACCGGTTAGCAGACGCTTTGACGACGCGGGGCAGGCTCAGTCCGGTTACTTATTATACAGTCCCTGTACATCAAACGATCCCGTATATTCAAAGTCAAACCGCTACTCAATGGCTTTGAAAGAAGAAATCGAAAAAGAAGTAAGAAAGTTACTTACTGTGTAATGTGAAGCCTACGCCCGGGAATCGAAGTGATTCCGATCCCAAACCCTTGCACCTGGCCAGATGGGTATGACCTCGAAATGCAAGCGGACTTCATCTTTCGTGCGGATATCGTTGCGCAGAAAATATTTTTTTTCTTCTCTCCAAATATTTAGATCTGTGGATTTAAATATTTGAGACATAATATTAATCAAAACCCCGACACATTTCGAGGCATATCCATCTGGGAATGCTCCCCTCCACCGTGGCCATCGAAACACTACGCCACTGGCGACAAATGGAAATGCACATTGCCGCCATGTGGCGTTCCATTCCGCACATCTGTTTTGTCGGTGGTTGTCGGATGGACAGTCCGGCGCCACGAGGAAAAGAAACGGCGGGAAATAACAGAGATTTTTAGTTGTCAACGAAAAATTATATTTTTGTACGATTGACTGATTTAAAAAGGAATTAAAATTCCGAGGTGTTTTTGTGAATAATAGATCGTTTGGAGAAAATTGCAAATCCCGGAAAGTTGGCAAAGTTTTCTCGATCTTCGCTATCGCCGCGAGTTTCATAAGAATGTCACGGTGACGATAAAATTTGAATGAGAAATTCTTTATCGTTCTAATTTCTGTTTGCCATCATCTGGTCTTGTGCATAAGAAGTTGGAGCAGTTTTCGATAATTTCGAGATTGAAATACTGAGACATATGAAACAGGCACAACGGTAAATATACGTGATGTATTTTTGAAAACTTTAAAATAGAACTGATTCCGTCCTGATAGCTTTCTACATATGTGATAATTGGCAGTTTTTTTGACGCAGCTGAATGTTGAGGCTATGTTGATAATGTGCCATAGCGATATTTTGGTAATTTTCACAATAAGAATATTTCATAGATGTAGACATTGATTTGTTCTAGCAGTCAAATATAAAGATCGTGGCTGACGAATCCAAGCTAAGATGCAGTTACTTTCGGAATATACTAGCAATTGAGAAAAGATTGTTGGCATCAGCGTTGAGTTGAAACGGGAGCAGAAATAAAAAGCCCTCTAGCAAATTCTCGCGGAAAACTTACACCGATGAAACAAGCAAAGTTACATTTCGTGTAAATCAATTCAATTGCTGCGGATAAACAAAGTCAGAAATGCTAAAATATATAACAACAAATACCACTCATGAAATTTGTGCCTCAAAATATCGACCGTACTTTATTCACAACCGCCTTCGGCCAGACACGAGCAACATAAGACCTGGTATGTGATTAATTTAGTTAGTATTACAATATTGCAATGCGGTAGCAATTCGTTGGCACTTAAACCTGTCGAGTAAACTGAAGAAAAGGAATGTTTTTAATAGTAAATGCTACTATAGTCTTCACCAGGAAGGGTTGCGTATATTAATTATTGTGAAATAGTTACCTTGAGGGAATTTCCCAGAATATGCAGTTGGTAAGCTAGTATGTACTAGACTTTAACTGATAGGCGCGCTTAAGTGCATGTCGGTCGCATGCCCGGGATTCGGAATCGTATCTACCCAATTTTATGCTTCAGATCTTCAACGTTTAGAGCCCGAATACACCTCTAGAGGTCTTTTGGCTTGGTGAAATGTGGTACATAATAAAACAATCAGTCAAATTAAAACATATATAAACCAATTGTTGCTTCACTTTCTCGAAATTTCAACTCTGATGTGCTCAAATCTGCAAGTTACAAATTGATTTCATCAATTAATCTATTCGAATGTCACATAAGTCATTGATCTAAAACTTCGCTCCTGTAGATGTAGGATAATAATCCCACTGCCAAGATAGTAGGTAGCTAGGTAGAATATTAGCTAGCTAGGAAAATTAGCGTGTTGATCTGCCTTTAGATTATTTCAAATAAATACCATTACATAACCTAAGACCAACCCCAATTGTTCCAAAATAATTTTAAAACAAACAAGGGGTTAGTTCATAATCAAGTCTTAGTAACAAAAACAAAGATGAATGCAAAAAAACTTCTTTCATAATGCTGCAAAACAGGAATCTGGCGACGATTCATCATCTTTTATTTCTGTATGGGCAGTAATTCAACTTTTGGAAACATATTTGCTTGGCAAAGCTATTTAATTATTATGTTCTTAATTCAGGTTTGGTTCAGTATTATTGTTTCATTAAAGATTACTTCAACGGAAAGTTGACAGTTGTGAAGAACTTAAAGCAATCATTTATACTTCAAAGTGGATACCAGTGAAACGCTTTGTGCCTTTAGTGTTATGATTGACCCTTATTTTTAGCTACATTTCACTAAAGCCATCTGCGAAAGCATACATTATGATCGAAGTCACCTGCGTTCCTAGAACATATACTGGGTTTCTTGCCTTTGAATTCATTCTTTTGTAAGGGCATATACAAAGCAGGACAAGGAGATTAAAACTGAGCTATACCTTATTGTTTTTTTATGTTTCTACAATTGACCAAATAAATTATATTGCTAAGCATAGCACGAAAGAATCAATTTCATAGACAGAAAATGAAAAATAAATACAGCTTTCGTTATAGTGTTGATAAAATATTAATTTAATTTGTTTGATATTTGTATTCCTGGGCGAAGAAAAGTTAAGTAATGAACATATTATTTAACATGAAAAAAAAACGTTATTATTTGTAAGAAAACAACAATCTTTAGGAAGTCGGGAAATTTGAAACATGAGTGCACACAAATTTCCTTAGTTCTTTCTACTGAAGTTTAACAACAATTAGGATAAATATATATAGAAGAATATACAATCGAACGCGGTCGTTAACTATTGAGAGAAAATTTTCTATCTCTCGATTCATTGATGTTAATCGGTTGTTTTCGAATTCCGCTTTCAAAAATTGATTATTTTACCGGCATTGAATACAGTTTAAAAAAAAAATATATATACACAAGGAAACTTTTGAATATGAAAGCACACACACTTTTGTAATAAGAACTTACGAACTGCATATTACTCTATTTTATACTATTAAATTAAAACTTAACTATTAAAAATATAAGTTCTTAGAAATAGAACAAATCAAAACAAACGCGATAATGGAGATCATGTTATTATCAGCATACTTTTGAAAATCGGAAGACAAAATCGTTGAAAATTTAGATCCCCTATTTTTGTAACTAGTATAAACTAATCTCGTTGAAATTTGGTCATAATTTCGGATACATTTAAAATTCATATTGTAATATACACCCTACGGTTTATTCTATTTATTTTCATCATTAAGATTAACTAATTACGAGTTGAAACATTAAAAATTGTTCCTTATTTGCATGTCCGCACAACCTAGAAAACAAAACAATATAATGAACAATGTTTTCAAGTATTAAGTATGAATATGTTAATTAATTTTATATACAAGTACCTTGCTTAATATTCAATTGAATATATACACGCACGTAGGAGTATGTGTCGGAGTAAAAAGAATAACACTAACAAACACATTCATACATCAGGCATAATTTTGTATCAAAAGTTAATCGGCGATGATAGCTTGCTTATGTAGTGTAATCCATTACGTATCTTGAAAATTTCAACCGTACTATACACAAGTTTAATATGTAATTTAAGTCTTATCATTCAATATAAATCCTTAATAAGTTCAATTGTTGAAATTTAATTAGGAAAAGCATAGAAAATATTAAAATGAATTGCTAAATTTAACCACGACTTTCCTTTTCAGCGGTTCTTCTTTTTCAGTGGGAAGAGAGAGTGCAGGGTAGGTATGCCGTCGCGAGCGTAGGGTTTCGCCAAATCCGCTGAGGTCGGTTTCGCGTCGCGCGCGGTACGCGGTACCTTTGTTGTTTTGTTATTTTATTTAGAGTAGTTTTCGTCGGGTTGAGTTAGAGTAGTATACTTTTCGGTACCGCGTCGAAACTTCGGGAACGCGAAATGAAAATTAGATCTTGTATTCTTGACTGGTTATAAGAAGAAATACGGAGTAACGTAAAGTAGGTTTCTTCTCCGTATGGTTTTGTTTTGTAACGCGTTTGGAAAACGGGCATGTTCAGGTGGCTGAAAATATTGTAATTGAGCGTAACCCATTCGGAGACCCGCGACCGAAATCCTCTCCGAACTAGCTGGCCGACAAGCAGCCACCGCGTGAATGGGTTACGGTGCACGGATTGGTTGACCTGTTGGTACCATCCGTTGGCACTACTCAGACTTAACGTCTAGAACCGATGAGAGGTCGGTTCCGCGTTCGGACGTAAATTGATAAATCATTACAACTGATGGGATCATTAAGCCATCAAGATCTCCATACAACTCTCCAGTATGTATCGTTCATATAAAAGAAGACGCATCGGGTAAAAAAAAAGTACCGCATGGTGGTGGATTATCGCAAATTAAATTCCATAACCATCCCCGATAAGTACACTATACTAGAGATAAACGAAGTGCTATCTATCCTCGGGAAAAATGAATTATTCTCCATCATAGATCTCAAGAGTGGTTTCCACCAAATCCCCCTTAAAGAATCCGACATCGAAAAAGCAGCTTTTTGAATAAATCATGCCAAATATGAGTACACCGGGTTAACATTTGGCCTAAAAAACACTCCTTCAATGTTTCAAACGACTCTAGATGATATTTTACGCAAAGAAATAGGGAAATATTGTTACATATACATTGACAATATTTTTTTTGTTAAAAAATGTACAAAATCTTCAAAATTTGGAAAAGATACTCAAAACTCTAAAAACAGCAAATTTAAAGATCCAGCTCGACAAGTGCAAGTTCCTACATAAGGATATAGTATTCTTAGGGTTCATAAATGGAAAATATGGTATTAAAATCAATCCATAAATCGTCCAAGCGATCGTTAATTTTCCACGTTTATTCCCGTTGCTTCATTCATGATTATGCAAACGTGGCGAAAACCTGACATCCCTTTTACGAGAGGAAGATCGACGTACGTCCAAACACCTCTCTTAAAAAAATCAATACACTTAGACGGAACAGCCTTGGATGCCCTTCATAAACTCAAAAATTCACTTATATCTAAGGAAGTAGTTTTGGCCCATCCTAATTTCAACAAGCCTTTCCAGCTTACTACGGACACCTCCGAATACGCTGTAGGTATCGTACTCTTCCTGGAAAATATACCAATTGCTTTTCTATCTTTCAAAAACAGAAGAACGTTTCACCGCAAATAAGGAAGAAATGCTGGCCATTATCTGGGCTTTAGTGATGGATCACACTACGACTATATAGTCGCACTAGTATCGCAAGTTACACATGATTAAAAAGAAGCGCGCACACTGCGATTTTCGACAAGTTTGTCCAGGTCGGCAGTCGCAGGAACTTACGATTTTTTTAGTAGGTAGTTTTTGTGATACTCTCGCAGGCGCACATCATTTGGACATTTGGAGCTGACGTGTATGGAAGTTTCTTGCATAGCGTACAAATGAGTTAGCGCATGTGTTCCTGGCAAAGACATACCTTCAAAAGAGCATATCAGTTCTGCGCATGTCTAAAGTTCCTTTGCAAATCTTATCGCAGTGTGTTCATATTTGCGTCTAAAAATCGCTGGTTATGACAGTGAAATCGCAATGTGGCCGAACCCTTAAAATCCATGCGAAGTTATCTCTGTAGATCATGTAATAATAATATACACTGACCATTAGCCCCTTACGTACGCTTTAAGCAATAAGAATGCGAACAGGAAAATAAAGCGATGAAAAGCTATTCTCGAGGAAAATAATTATCAACTTCATGACAAGCCAGGTAAGGAGAACATAGTTGCCGGCACCCTTTCTAGACCACCCCAAAGCAGCAATATCCCTTACAGTAATCCAACGTAGCGACGACAGTTCCTCACACAAGTTAATCCCCATGTAGAAACCCCTGTGCATGTCTTCAGGAATGAAATTATTCTAAAAATCTGTCAGGTGGATAGCTACAAAATCACATATCCAAACTTTTCAATGGGGGACCTCATGAATATCTTCAAAAGGTACCTCAACCCAAATATTCAACGGACTGTTAACAAACGAAGAAACCATGGGCCAAATTCAGGAAATCTATCCTCTTCGTTTCAGCAACTACCTCGTAAGATTTAAACAGAAGCTGGTTGAAGAGCCGAGTAGTGAGACTAAGATTTATTTTCCCGCGGCTTCGGAACTTTAAACAAGTTGGGTAGACAGACCTATGCTCATGTCAGAAGAGTTTTGTACTTAACTTACAAAATGCAGTAACCAGCAACGAATAAAATCATGAAACATGTCAAAGACGATTTTATTGGAGAAAATGTGAAATTCGAGGATCGTACTATTATTAACAAAGTTGAACGAATTTTGACTTCTGAGGTATTTGTTATAGTTATACTCATAAATATCTCCTTTGATAATTTTTTCAGATTTTTTAGATCACGGGTGTCCATTCGCGAGGGAGAAAACACATTTTTCATGTATTTCCCCCCCCTGTGCCCCCACTGAAGCAAAAACTGTCAGTTTAAGAACTGTTTTGAGAAGCTCTCATAGAGAACTTTCAATTGATACTTATATCGGCTACCTTTCATGAAATTTTTTTTCAGGGACCAATCTTCTGTACTGTAATCATCGATTCATGGCCTATTTTTTTCGAATCCTAGAATTGTTACAAAGCCCTTTAGCTAGAAGCTCTCTCCTGCCTCTTCGACTTGTGTCAATTGTATGTACTCATCTTCATGATATCTATCACTCCTGAAATTTTCATGCAAATTCTAGCAAAGCTGTAGTGTCTAAGTCGGTAAAAAGCGCATATGGCTCCATAGCCATATGTTTCCATAGCAATAAAGGGCATATTGCTCCATAGTAATACAGGAAAATTCAAATCGCTATAACTTCGGTAAATACCATTCGATCTTTATGAAAATTTCAGAAAAGATCAATCTGATAAATAATCATCTCTTTGCTAAATTTTATTGAGTTTAAAGGTACCGTTTAGATTTTATTCAAGAAAGCACAAAATCGATAAATCATACTATTACTAACAAAGTTGAGTGAATTTCGACTTCTCATGTATTTATTGTTGTTGTACTCATGAAGGCCTACATTCATGATTTTTTCAGATTTTTCGGATGGAAGGTGTCCAATCGCGAGGGGGGGGGTACGCGAATAGTTCGTACATTTCCCCTTCCCCTGTCCCCCTCGGTACTTATAAAGCAATTTTAAAACTTGTTTGGAAAAGATCTTATTAAGACCTTTCCAACGATACCCTACTCGACTACCAGTGGTGAAAATTTTTTTTTGAGGGGTCACCTCCCTATATGGGGAGACCCCCCTCAAACGCCTTTGAAAAATTTTTCCACCCTTGAAGTTTCAAGAGGTCACCACTTCTGACCTTTTTCCAAAGTTTCATGGCTGTAGCCTCGATAGTTTCGGAGAAAAAGTGCTGTGACATACAAACGGACGGACGGACGGACGGACAGACGGACACAGGTCGTGATTGCAATAGGGTTTTGTATTTTAGTACAAAACCCTAAAAAAACAACGATTGTTCACTAGAAACACTTTATTTTGCTTTTAAGTTAACACTTTTTACTTAACTTAATTTTTTACTACACTATATCTTTTTCGCGCACTTAAAAATTATTAATTAAACTTTATCGCGCCTTATCCGGAACAAGAGTACCCCAATGCAGCCTCTCACTGGGAACGTCGGGTATAAAGGCTTGCCCGTACTCTGTTAACTTTTGAAAGAACTAATCCAACCGAGTCTTTTGTTACCTTTGCTTTTATACTATTAACATGCTGATCCGTTGCAATAATTAGGTCTTGCTAATTGTTGCAACAGGAAAATAGAACAGGTATGCATATGACACCTTTGCATATGCTATCGGTTCTATGCATAAACAAGTTGGGTAGACAGACCTATGCTCATGTCAGAAGGGTTTTGTACTCAATTTACAAAATGCCGTAACCAGCAACAAATAAAATTAAGAAACACGTCATGTTCGAGGATCATACTATTATTAACTAAGTTGAAATATCTCGCTTGATAATTTTTTCAGATTTTTTTAGATCACGGGTGTCCATTCGCGAGGGAGAAAACACATTTTTCATGTATTCCCCCCCCCCTCTGTTCCCCCACTGAAGCAAAAACTGTCAGTTTAAGAACTGTTTTGAAAAGCTCTCATAGAGAACTTTCATTTGATACTCATATCGGCTACCTTTCATGAAATTTTTTTCAGGGGCCACTCCTCTGTACTGTAAGCATCGATTCATGGCCTATTTTGTCGAATCCTAGAATGGCTACAAAGCCCTTTTGCTAGGAGCTCTCTCCTGCCTCTTCGACTTGTTTCAATTGTATGTAGTCATCCTCATGATATCTATCATTCCTGAAATTTTCATGCAAATCCCAGCAAAGCTGTAGTGTCTAAGTCGGTAAAAAGCGCATGTGGCTCCATAGCCATATGTTTCCATAGTAATACAGGGCACATTGTTCCATAGTAATACGGGAAAATTCAAATCGCTATAACTTCGTTAAATACTATTCGATCTTTATGAAACTTTGAGAAAAGATCAATCTTATAAAAAGTCATCTGTTTGCTAAATTTTATTGAATTTAAGGGTACCATTTAGATTTTATTCAAGAAAACATAAAGTCAATAAATCATACTATTACTAACAAGTTTGAGTGAATTTCGACTTCTCATGTATTTGTTGTTGTTGTACTCATTAAGGCCTACATTCATGATTTTTTTCAGATTTTTCGGATGGAAGGTGTCCAATCGCGAGGGGGGGGGGGTACGCGAAAAGTTCGTACATTTCCCCTTCCCCTGCCCCCCTCGGTACTCATAAGGCAATTTTAAAACCTGTTTTGAAAAGATCTCATTGAGACCTTTCCAATGACACCCTACTCGACTACCAATGGTGAAATTTTTTTTTTGAGTGGTCAACTCCCTATATGGGGAGACCCCCCTTAAACCCCTTTGAAAAATTTTTACACCCTTGAACTTTCAAGAGGTCACCACTTCTGACCTTTCCACAAAGTTTCATGGCTGTAGCCTCTATAGTTTCGGAGAAAAAGTGCTGTGACATACAGACGGACGGACGGACAGACGGACAGACGGACACAGGTCGTGATTGCAATAGGGTTTTGTATTTTAGTACAAAACCCTAAAAATGCGCGTGCCGGAAATGCATTCGCCGCAATTGGATCTCTTTAATGGACAGGTAAAATTATCGGGAAAACGCGCGTGTAAGAAATTCGGAGGTAAGCAATTTAATTTTAGTTTACGCTGATTTTATTTAAGCTGAAAAGTGAAGAATGTATAGGATGCATTGTAACACCCCCACCGTTAGATTGACGCTCCGACGAAATGATTAATTTATGTTTGTTCCGGTTTAGGCAAGCAATAATTACAAATAACAATATTATGAATATAACTGTGAAATCTGTCCCCAGGCTAATAATATTATCTTTTATTGTTCTAAATAGGATATTATCAATATTATTTTCATTTTCAATTTGCTTTAAATGTAAATCTTCAATTTTAAAGTCGGGAATTGTATTATTTTCTTTAACAGATTTAGTGAATTGTGGAAGATGATTTTATCGTAAGTTTTGAGAAAGTAACTGGAGTATGTTTTATTTAGTACTTTAATCTGGCAATTTTCATATTTTACTGTAAAAGTTCCTTTCATTTTCACTTGTTCCGTATTACAATTCTGCTCTATTTCTCAATAGAAATATTTGAAAATTAAGATTCCTGGTATAATTTCTTTTATTTCTTCTTGATTTAATAATTTTGTTTTACATTCGGTTTCTCCTGGTTCTATAATGCTTTTGATACATACATCTGCTATTTCTTTTAGATAATTTCTTAAATTGTTTTCAATGTTTACATCATAAATTTTTCTATTAGAGTCTACTAGGATTACATTCTGGTTTAACGACAAAGATCTATTTTGGATGGTTGGAATTGGTTCTAGCAAAATTTTGGTTAAAGTTTCATTGGAATATTTCGGGATTGCCAAAATGATATTAATAACTTTAGTGTTCGACGAAACAGCCGTTTTTATATTGAGATACTGTTCGAAGTCGTCTATGAAGTCCAGCTCTGTCTTTGTGAGTATGTTCCATGTAATCAGACCTAATTTGCTAGATAATATGATTTGTTCTACGTCCGTTAGGTGATTTCGTAACAAGGATATGTCATTGTCGATTTGATGTATTTGCTGAAGGAAGTTAATTTCTTCTCTGAGTGTTGCTATGCCGTTTTGGTTAAAATCTTTAAATTCGTTTAGATAGTTTGTTATTAGAGTTTGTTGGATATTTATGTGTTGGGTAATATTTTTTACTTCTTAAATTTATCGATCAGTTCGTTTTCGTTTCCAGAAATGTTCTTTATAGAGGTTTCAGCGTTTGTCCTGTCGTCATCGTCCATAGTTCCAGCAACGTATTTTAGTCCTTTACCTAAAATGTTTATTAGTCCGCGTTTATGCCTTGAGTGGGGAGTAAGATTGTTTATTTTTTCTATTATTAATTCGAAGTTCTTATTGACAGTTTCTAAAATAGTTTTAGATTCAATAGTAGATGCTGACAGAGTATTGATGTTTTGTCGAATAAGTTCTAATGTCCTTTCGTATTCTAAGGTGTTGATGATGTGTAAGACGTTGTTGTAGTAGTCAATCGGTTTTACTTCATCTATGTTGATGGGTATATATCCGATGTTGCTGTTCAGGTCTTGGAAGTCTATTGTCTGTGCTTTTGTCATGGTAAAGATGGCTATTGTCAGTAGTAGTGACATTTTCCTGAAAGAATTATAGAAAGTGAGGTTTAATTACTAGGAGAGGGTTGAGATGTTATAGGGGGATTTTTCTCCTTTTTCTTTTTAAGTTTTGATGTTTCTTTTTTGTTTTCACATGGGTGCGGAAGTATTTGTTCTGATTGTCTTTGTCGATAATGTGGTCTTCGTCTATTAATTATTTAATAGACAGGAATTAATTTTCCTGTATTTTGAATGGTTTTTACCTCCTCTGGTTTCTTTAATAAAGTTTGGTCCGGTTTCGATCTCAACGTCTGTTTGATTTTGATTAGGTTTGTTTATAGTTTATAGTTTTGCGTTTCTTTTGATGGATCAATTCATGTATTGCAGGATATTCATCTTGATGAAAATTTCCGTTTACAAAGTCAATGGGTCTCTTGCTTGTAGAGGAATGAATAGTATTGGTTTAGAATGAAATTATCTTGAGAATTTTTTCTTCGACAGTGCCAGTATTGTTAATGGAGTCATGTTTTAGAAGACTTATATGTTCGTTGATCGTATTGTGAAGTGTTTCGATAACTGCGTTAGACGTATGATTACTACTAGATGTGTAGTGAACTTCGACATTTTCGTTGGAGAAGTATTCTCTTAGAGGGATTGCTTTGAATCCGAGCTCATTGTCAACTATGATTTTCTTTACTGTACCAAATTAGCTGAAGTAATATGCCAGTGCTCTTTTGAACTCGGTCCAAGTTCTACCAAGGATTTTAATAGCACATGCATGTTTGGAAAATTCGTCGATTATTGTAAGGAACAGAAACTTTTCCAGAGTATAAAACACATCTACGTGGACTATTTCCCTAGGCTTTTGTGGGGTTTCAGTGATTTTGAATAGGGGCTTAGGAGGGTTTCGGACATATTTTTCAGTATTGCAGATCTCACAATTGTTTATGAAATTTGTGATCCTTTCGGTTAGTTTTGGGTAGTAGTACTTTAATTTTATTTTTTTTTTGTCACTTCTTCGACTCCTCTATGGTTATTCTTCAGATGCTCTTCCTCTATGGTTTTGTCTAATTTCTCTTCATCTGTGACATGTTCTAGGAGAGCGTTGCATCTAATGATTTTAAATTTACCAGTAGTGACAAAGTTATTACTAAATGCGGAATAGATGATTTGAAAGAAGTCTTCGTTTTCGATTAGTACGGCATTTAAACCATTTGGGTTGAAGTGGTTTTTCAAAAGTATGATTGCATCTTGTTCGTCAAGTTGTTTGGCGTTGATAGTAGTCAAATTTTTATCGAAAACTTTTTCCTTTTTTATCCTTAGCGATCCTGAATTTGATTTGTTTATGATTGTTTGATTCTTGAAGACATTTATACAAAAGTTACTCGTTGGAATGTTAGTATGATTTTCTACTAAGTTTACTTCGGGTTTCGGTATCCTGGATAACGTGTCAGCATTTATATTTTTCGCACCTTCTTTATATTTGATCGTATTGTCAAATTCAGAGAGCTTTAGCCGCCATCTGACAAGTTTTGAATTTGGTTCCTTAATCGAAAAAAGCCAAGTTAAAGGTCTATGGTCTGTTTCTATAATAAACTTTCTTCCGAAGAGATAGGGTCGGAAATATTTTGTAGGCCACACTTTTGCCAAAAGTTCCTTTTCTATGGTGCTGTAATTGATCTAACTAGCGTAACTTAGGGGTCACCCTTCTTGAGAGCACGGCACCGAGAGCGTAATTACTTGCATCTGATGTCAATACAAATGTTTTGTTAAAATCTGGATAGGCTAAAATGGGTTCATTGATTAGAAGAGTCTTTATTGTCTCAAAAGCATGAATATAATCGGGGTCATTGATATTCAACTGTGCATCCTTTTTCAAATTTTTTGTCATAGGTTTTATTATTTTAGAATAGTCCTTTATAAATTTTCTATAATACCCAGGGAGCCCCAGGTATTGTCTTATTTGCTTTTGAGTTTTTGGGATTGGGAATTTCTGAACACACTCCACTTTCTGTGGGTTTGGTTTAATACCGTCTTGTGTGACTATATGCCCAAGAAAGGCAGTTTCTCGCTTGAAAAACTCAGATTTATCCAACTGAACTTTCAAATCGGTCTCTCGGAATCTATTTAAAAACCTTTTTCAAAGATCTATATGTTCCTGCAATGAAGTGGAAAAGATAATTCTACACTGAAAGCTGTTTTGTGGATATCCTTTTCCATTATCTCTATTTGGTAAAAGCCCTTCGCCAAGTCTAGCGTAGTGAAATATTGGCATCTTCCAAGCTTCTCTAATATTTTGTCAATATTTGGAATGGGGTATTTGTCATCGACTGTCACTTCATTTAGTTTTCTATAGTCAATGACAAGTCTCCATTTAGGCTTCCTACTTGCATCCATTTTCTTTGGCACTATCCAAACTGGTGCCGAATAAGGAGATTTACTAGGTCTTATTATATTAGTTTGTAACATTTCTTGTATCTGATGGCGTACTTCATCCTTTTGAATGTACGGATACCTGTAAGTTTTTACGACAATAGGGATATGTTTGTGGGTCGGATTTCATGCTTAATGGCATTGGTAAAGATTAAATCCGAGTTTATGATTGGCAATAATTTTAGTTTTTCCTATTATTTAAGATGATTTATCCTTATTTGGTTAGGAATAGAAAAACGTTCTTTTGGTGTATTTTCAATGATATTGAAGTTTTCAATAGTCACTGGACTAGTTTCTTGAATTGTAAATTTAACTTTAAGAGGGCGATCGTCCAGTGTCTTTACTAGAGCGAACATTTTTAAATCTTCATCATTGTAAATACCTTCCTCGAGTTGGACCTTCTCATCTTTGGAGGTCTTTCCGGGGAAGTGTACTAAACCATTTTCTTGGTTTACAGGCACGGAGACTTCATAGTATCCGGCCTTACTGAAGAGACAATATTGTTTATCCTCTTCAAGTTTGAAGAGAATTGGGATAGTTTTTTCACCGGCATGTAAAATTTGCTGCTTATAATCAATAATTTTATCTTGTTGTTGTAATATATTGTTTCCTGTAATACAATCATACAAGTTATGAAATTTACATGCAAAAAATTCAATTTCTTTAGATGTATCTCCTAGTTCATCGAAAAGAGGAATTTTCACCTTTTCGTAGTTATCGATTGAATGTTGTAAAGTTTTAAGATTAGTGTTTGGGATGTTAATTTGCCATTTTGGGTGACAAAGGCCAGGATTAATAATTGAATTGGTGGCTCCTGTATCGATAGTTAATTTGAGGGGTTTGATTTTTGTTTTTACAACTATTTATGGTAATGTCCGTCCGAGGCCTGTGGCGGAAAATTTTATGCCACTTCCTTCGTGTTTTCGTCGATGGGGTTGTGAGGTTGTCCGGATTCGCTGGGGTTGTACCAATTTTGGTTTCCGTTTGGGTTTTGTCGATATGGTCGTTTGTTCTGTTGATTGTTGTTATTGTTATTATTATTAAATCTATTACTATTATTGTTGTTATTATTATTATAATTATTACTATTGCTAATATTGTTATTGTTGCTAAACCTATTGTTGTTATTATTATTAGACCTATTGTTGTTATTATTACTGTTGCTATTACTGTTTGACCTATTGCCATCACTATTATTATTAGATTTACTGCTGTTATTATGATTGCGGTTATTTTGATTATTAAGTTTATTATTGCCATTGTTGTTGTTTTGGTTATTGTTGTCGTTCTGTCTGTTTTTTGTATAGTAAACTTGTCCATTTGCGCTGTAACAGGCATATCCAGCTGTAAACAAAATGTCCATAGCCGATTCCAGGGATTCGGGATTCCTACAGAATAAAGTCGTCTTCATGGGCTCTGGAAGTTTATTCTTAAAAATATTAAGGGTGTTTCTCATATTATTCCGGGCACACTCGTTAGTAGCATGTCCACTACCTAATACTATTAGTGTCTTATTATTTAGTCTCCTAAGTTTGCTCTCGATATCGTTATAGAATTCAAGAGTATTAGTTTTAAAAGTCACACCTCGTAGGTTGTCGTAAAGTTCGTCCATGTTTAAGCGGTCCCCAAAGTTGTTTTGAAGGACCTGCTACACGTCCTGCCAAAGGATAACATGACTCTATAGTCTTTTTGGCTCGACCTTTTAATTTGTTTTTAATAATGTCACAAAAAAAGGAATTGTGACGCTTCGTTGTACGCTTGTAAAATAATCTTCACTGTAACTTTTTCTATTCGGCTTTTACCTCCACTGTTTATTTATTTACACTATTTGCTCTATTGTTTCAGTAATTTTATTTTCACTATTTGTTCAATTATTTCGATTTTTTCACTTTTTGTTGCAATATTATTTTTTTCACTTTTAGTTCTATTATCTCAATATTCTCTTTTTTTGCCTTATTAATGCTGAAACACTTTATTTTGCTTTTAAGTTAACACTTTTCACTTAACTTAATTTTTTACTACACTATATCTTTTTCGCACACTTAAAAATTATTAATTAAACTTTATCGCGCCTTATCCGGAACAAGAGTACCCCAATGCAGCCTCACTGGGAACGTCGGGTATTAAGGCTTGCCCGTAATCTGTTAATTTTTGAAGAAACTAATCCAACCGAGTCTTTTGTTACCTTTGCTTTTATACTATTAATACGCTGATCTGTTGCAATAATTAGGTCTTGCTATTTGTTGCAACAGGAAAATAGAACAGGTATGCATATGACACCTTTGTATATGCTATCGGTTTTATGCATAAAAAATGCGCGTGCCGGAAATGCATTCGCCGCAATTAGATCTCTTTAATGGACAGGTAAAGTTATCGGGAAAACGCGCGTGTAAGAAATCCGGAGGTAAGCAATTTAATTTAATTTACGCTGATTTTACTTTAAGGTGAAAAGTAAAGAATGTATAGGGTGCATTGTAACAACTGAGCATGAGGAAAAAATTATAGCGACTCACCGTAGAGTACACCACAACGCGGAAGAAAATCGTCTCCAGTTGCTTGAAAATTTTTACTTTCCTCAAATGTCTTCCAAAATTAAAAATTTATGAAAACGCAGCATGACCTGCGAATTCAGCAAATATGATAGACATCTTAGTAAGCCCCTTTTACATTCTACCACAAGTCCAAAATATCCCGGAAACATTGTACACCTAGGTCTTTTAATTACCGTGAAGAAATGTGTTCTTACCGCAACCGAAAAATTCGCCTAATTTGCGGAGGGTGAAATCGTCACTTTAAAATCAATTGAAGTCGTAAGGCAACCGCTCTTAGATATCTCGGTTTTTACGCTATCCCCGAAAACATCGAGGGAGCCCTCACATCAATATCCTTAACATCCATGAGGGAGGATGATCTCCAAATCAATGTCTATTGGACTTCGGCTTTCAAGAGTGAGGTAAATGGTCAAGTTGAACGATGATATTCCACTTTGGCCGAGATTATGACTTGCTTCAGAAAAGACGGCCCCCTTCGCTCATTTCAAGAGCTACTTGATAGATCCGTGAACGAATACAACAATTCTATCGAGTCCACCACAGGGAAAAAACCGACTGAACTATATTTCGGCAGAACAACCAGCAAACCCAATGTGCGACACCGAAACCATTTACTACCATTTAGTCGTGGAATTCAGGATGAGGAATCATGGAAGCTGGGAGTGGGAAAACAAGGGGATCCCACCTCCTTTCTCAACCACGCTTGGGACCATCTACGGCAGATATGTATGTAACTGACCATCCGAAATTCCGGTAATTATGTATCAAAGGCCTGGTGTAAGAACTCCTTGACAGTGCCAGGACTCTTCAGTGATATACTATATTGAAGGTTTCGAAGCAATTCGCGGTTTTCTAGAGATGGAGTACTAGCCCACCTTTATTCTGGTGCCATAGTTATTATTTATCACTTACTTACCTTAAAGATCTTACGTCAGCCTCTTACAATAAGTAAATGCTTCTCGCGACGCCCACAAGGAGATGTGTTGATATAAATACAACTACTGGCACTTAATGCCCCATCATTGAGGAATCAGAAAGCCCAATGTTAGGCACCGAGCCTATTCACTACCATTCGTTCACCCATAAAAACCTTTTCACAAAGGTTTGTCTTCAGATTATTTGGCAATTTAGTCTCCAATCGAGACAAGGGTCCACAAATTTTGCGTTATGTTCCACGAAACTTCTGATAAGGACTTATTTTCTGAGAGATCACCACTGCTGACTTTTCTACAGACTAGACCTTTTTAAAATTTGCTATACAAACCCCCCCGAAAAAAGTTTATGTACGAGCTTTTAACTCAAATTTTACCATTTCCGTTCAAATCTCAAACCAGTGGCATCATTCGCAATAATAATCCTCAGATTGCTCTGACGAATATATTCCCATTAAAACTAACAAATCCTTCAGAAGTTTAATTTACATTTTAACACTTTTATAATGAATTGCGAAAATAAAAACTCATTTCAATGTGAAACATTTACACTCAATTTAGAAATGGCCAGGAGCCGTGTCCGATCCTGAGAAATGCAATCCCAAGCCCACCACTAGCCGTCAGAGAGCAAATACTAAATTATCCTCCGTCATATTGTACAACAACAAGCAAACATCACGAAATGGATCATTCATTAGCAACGTTTCCAACACCTCTTCAGATTTCCCATTCAGCACGGTCCTTAGTCCTTATTGCTGCCGTTGGTCCTTACTCTGGGTCGGGCTCTCTCTTGTTCTTCATCGAGCGACCAAACTAACCACCGCTGCTTGCTCTTATACGAGTACCTCACGTAACAAATATACAAAAATTGTGCGCGTATGCAAATTCCTGCCACCGATTCACGGGTTCCTCATGCGCTTGCCATTCCTGTCACGTAACGGAATTTATTTATTTGAATGGCGAGGCTGCCCGTTTGTTTGATTAAGGCTAGTTTGTGCAATTCTTGCATACTTTATGGATCAAATTGAATTAGTTGGTGTGGCGTCAAACGTAAAAGCTAAGGCACATGGGAAATTAGATAAGGTCGGGATGCTGGTGATGACTGTACATAACAGCCAAACAAAAATAAGACGAGCGGAGCTTCTCACGGTGAAGCCGCTCCTAGCACTCATGTTCGGCCATCGCTGGTAACGTCTTTAAGATCAAGAAGCAGAAAATATACTCGTAGGTTTGGTCCGAATTCTATTTTATGGTCTATGATGCGAGGGAAAAACACTGGCGTCCTCCAACTTGCCAAGGACAGATAAACCAACCAGCCCCGAGAGTATCCCAGGGGATTAAATACTTTACGAGGTTACGGTAAAAAATGCATCTTAGACAAATAAATACGGAATAGGATGAACGAGAAGAAGGATTTTGTTTCAATGTTTCTATTTCGGACGAGGAAAAAATTGTACGTACCTTTATTAAAGTTAAACATATAAATATTTGTTTGAGAAGGAAAATTGCAAACATATGTACGCATGTTGTATTCTTGTGAACAAGAAAATGCATACATACATACGTTGAGTTCAAATGAAACGATGTAGAACAGATGTAGGTTTTTCTCAGAAATGAAGGTTGTTACATATTTGTGGACGTTCAGGCAAAGAAAGGATTCATATGCTCAAGTTTTTGCGTACCTGTATTGAATTATCTGTTTTTCAGCATTGAGATATTGTGACAATAAAGCAGTAATAAGGAAATTCAGGATTGAAAAAAATCACTAACAAGTCAAATTGATGGACAAGAGAACGTTTCTTCCACAAGAGTTTTGTAAGCAGTCTGTGGAACTCATTAACAGTTTATCGTCAATCAACATTCTTTGTTGAGGTATCCATTATAAATTCTTTCAAAAAAAGCCACCATTTTCATTTTGTGCCCCTACTCGATTGATCAGTTGATTAAAGATAGTCGAGATTTTCTACCCTGGAATTTTTAAAGAAATCCAACAAGCTTTAGTGGAGCTTTTTGTGATTTTCAGGATACCGAAGCGGTGCCCGCACTGTTCAAAGAAGCACACTTTGATCAAAGCATGTGGTATGCAAGGTGCTAAATAATGATTCTTCGTGCGATTGAAGTTTTTGGATGGTGAGACGTCAAACCGAACACATCGCAAGCGAAAACACTAAAGTATCAAAAATCAACGTAAAAAATAAAATAAAATACAAGAATATCGGAACAAGGGAAATCAACAACAATAGCAGAGGTACATGGCGAGTCCCCAACTATTCAAAGGTCGTCCGATGCGGACAATGACGAGAAGGTGTTACCACCAAGAACGAAAGCGGCCAAGAAAGAAATACTACCGTCAGCAATAATGGAAGTAGATCATGCTGCAACAAACGTTTCAAACAGAGTAATTATCGACCCGATCAACACGGAATCGGAACGATTTAGAACGGTTCAAGGTAAATTGGCAATTAAAAGAAAGTTACCCATCCTTATCCAAGCATCAACATCCCATAATCCAAACCCACACGTGCCTCTTTCGGGAGAAAAAAACATAACCTCCAAGCGAAACACATGTGCCCCTGAAAAGAAAAAAATCATGGTGTCCCTCTATATTCGTAGATGAAATCCCAGCAATGACAGTTAAAATAAATCATGGAAAAGAGCCCCATAAAGAAGTATAGAATTAGTCGCCTGAGCGCGAGCAAATTAAAAATTACAGTTGAAGAAATCGCCATCCACGATGAATTGCTGGATTTGATCCGAAGATCGAAAGCAGAAGGTTACTCCTTCACACCAACGGGACGCAAAAAATATACAGTCATACTCAGAGGTGTAGACTCGGCATTCGGAGCTACACAGGTTAGAGAAGACATCGAAGTACAATGTCTGGACATTAAAATCGACATTTTCTCACCGTTAACCACCGGATGGTCTTAAGCAAAAGGCGTGAATTTAGACTTAGACTTATACAAAAAAATCCTGAACCAAAAAGAAGACCAAGACCGCCTCCTGAAGCTCCGTTTCATTCTTCATCAGAAAGCGACATGGGAAAAGCCCAGAAGGAGTGACCTACTCCAGTGTTAAAGATGTCAGCGCTTCGGCCATGTCTCGACGAATTGTGCCTTCCAGGCAAGATGTGAGGCTTGTGGAGAGGACCACAGCCCCCAAGAATGCCCAAGAAAGGACATTGATAAAACAAGTAACCCACATATCTGTGACCTCTGCAAAGGGAAAAGCCATCCATCAAACTTCTCCGGATGCCTGGAAAGGAGAAGATTGGTAGACAAGATAGCGCTTTTAAAAACCCCAGTTTCAACTCCATCTTTCGAATATATCCAAACCTCAATAGCAACAGCCACACCAGCACAATCAGTACCTCAATACTCGGAAGTCACAAGCGGAAGAAATTCAACTATGCCCCGGAACGCAGTACCACAAGAGAACCCCCTTTGAAAACTCCATTACAAAACAGTCTAAGTTTTAGGCGTGTCACCAGGGGAACTTTTAAAAAATTTGCCCATTCTGACCAAAATACGACGGCACGCCAACACAGGACAAGCCAGTTTTGCTCATTGAGCTATACCTTAACCTGTATTGAGCTAAATAATCTGATTACTATCTGTCTCAACATAAACTCTCAAGTTTCTCATGACAAAAAAATATTCGGGTCTGACCTTACAAAATCCATTCAACCGGACATAGCTTTCCTTAACGAAATAGTCTTAAAACCGAGACACAAGGTCCGAATAGAAAACTACCAAATATTAGAAACGACGCAGGCAGAGGAACCGCCATTCTATATCAAGACCACCTATCAGTCGACCAAATAAATTTTAACCATCCTGACGTTTCCTGCACACTAGCAACTTTAAACATGCGAAGACACAATGGTAGCCATGGGAAAATACTAATTGGATCTATTTACATCCCAGGAAACATGGGATCTTCAATAGAACCGACCCTTAATAGAATACTAACAAAAGCTGCTAGTCACGACTCTATCCTCCTTGGTGGAGACCTCAACGTGAGACATGAGCAATAGGGTGATTCCACACGGAATCCAAACGGCCAAGGAATTTATCAATGCTTCCTGTCGAGCGCATTTCTAACATGCACCATCATCAACGCAGGTGTCCCCTCATACCCAAGAAGCAGCTCCTTCTTAGATAACTTACTAGTGTCACAAGACCTACTAATTGGTAACACAACTCCCTAACAATGTGCAACCCTACCATCGATATCTGATCGCTTTTGTTTGAAACTAACCCTTCACTTAAATAACCAAACCACTATTGAAAAAATACCGAAAACATTTCACTCCTATGCCTATGTTGATTAAGCAGAGTTCAGAAAAGACCTCGAAGACAATTTACCCCTCCCCCTTGTAAACCGAATTCTATCTAAACAGGAAATTGATACCCACAGCCAGAATCTAACTGAGTCTATGATAAAAGGAACGGATGCACATCCGCCAGAAGAAGAACCGAAACAATGGCTATACAAATGCCTTACGCAAGACACTAAAGCACAGATAAAGGAACAAAAACGGAAAACTCAAAGGCTTAAACGGATCTTCCACTGGCACAAAAATTGTGCCAAGGGAAATCACAGAACTAACCAACCGCATAAGGTGACAAATGAAACGTAAGATGAATGAAAATTATTACTCAAACCATCTTCAGAGGTCTTTCGAGAAATTAATATACTAACGACAGGGACCCTATCAAGCACAGAAGGCTACCCTTCTCTACACCTGAAGAAAAGCTGTGGGTTATCTCTTCGCTCAACGGAAACCTGTACTGAGAAAGAGCCCCAGAGAATGAAAGGGCACAGGAAATGATATCGGCTGTAAGAACTAGAAAATCGGCTACCAAGGGTCATACCTTATAATATTTGCTGACACCAACAAGGCAGTATCTCCCCAACACGAAACATTCGAGGAATTTTCCACCTACGTGTCAGGAGTAGAAGATATACTAGCTGGTCTTAATAATAAAACCTCCTCGAGCCTCGCCGTATTCCCAATAAAGTACTAAGGAAAATAAACTTGTTTGTTTCCATATTTCGATATGGTTTTTTAAGGCATCTAATTTTAGCATTCAAATGTATATGGGAGAGCAAAATGAGAAAATGGGCCCCTTGAAGGTAATTATAATTTCTCGATAATACTTCATTATCATTTGAACTTATTTGAGTTTCATTTTCTTTAAGGATTGTGAAAAATGATAAAAGAAAGAAGTAGAGGGGTAATTGAAGTGAAAAAAATATGAAAATTTGATAGATGTTGTAATTGAGGGTATAAATTAGCATCAAATACATATTCTGTTTTACAAACGAAAGGTCCGTGAGAAACTGCTCCTACCCATGGAGAGATCAACCACCAGATACAGTTGGGAGTCCTTGCGTTTCGGCATAATTTTCATGTCGCGAACATTATGGATGACTAAATTCTCGGAATGGATTTTCTGCGACCATACGTTATCACCTTGGATTTTGGCAAACGGGTATTGAAAGGAGGATTTCAGTGTCCAAATTCCCAAGATGAATGTGGTAGTATGTGCCAACACTGATGTACCGGAATCTTCCAAGAGCAACCACAAGCATCAAAGCGAGAGAAGTCATCGGCAGCTGCCAGCTCGTTTCCACCATCACCTCTTTGGAAACTACTCACGACCATCATTGGAAAAGGAGGCAAGACAGAGACAAAGCCCGGGAATTTACTTCTGCAATGCCAAATTGCCAGTGTAGCTAATCAAGGAAGCCTATGATCTGGTCACCAAGTACAGTGACATCTTCTCAACAAGCCCGGATGACCAAGGCCGAACGAGTATGGTAACTCACGTCATAGATACACAGGGAGCCAAGCCGATTCGACAAGCACCATCTGGGACATGAAAAAACAAGGTGTTGTCGAGCCTTGTGCCAGTCCATGGGCCACGCCAGTAGTTCTAGTAAAGAAAAAAGATGGTAGCACTTGTTTTTGTGTCGACTATAGGCAGCTTAATGACGTCACTAAGAAAGATAGTTACCCCCTTCCACGCATTGACGACATCATGCACACTTTGGCCGACGCAAAATGTTTTGCTACACTCGATCTCAAGAGTGGCTACTGGCGGGTAGAAATCGACAAGATGGACCGAAAGAAGACCGCATTTTCAGTTGAGACTGGGTTGTGGCAATTCATGGTGATGCCATTTGGGCTTTGCAACGCTCCAGCCACCTTCGAACGCCTGATGGAATACGTGCTAGGAGGCCTAACCTGGAAGTCCTGCTTGGTGTACCTAGATGACATCATTGTTATCTGGACAATATTTGAAGAGCATGTGCGGAAGTTAGAAGAGGAGTTCTTCTGGTTGCAACTTGCAAATTTGAATCTTAGTACCGACAAGCGTACCCTTTTTGTCGCTGAAGTAAAATACCTGGGACGCGTTGTATCAGCAGAAGAGGTCAAAATAGACCATGAGAAAATCGAAGCCGTAAAATGCTGGTCAACACCAAACAACAAGCGCCAACTACAAAGTATTTTTTTAAGCTAAGTGCCCGTATGTCTAAAATGAACAATGCTAGGCAGCCTTTAAGATCTTGAAGGGGAAGCTTTGTGAATCACCCGTGCTGGCATATCCGAAACCCGGAAAAATGTTTTTAGTTGACACCAACATGAGCAAGGGTGGAATTAGAGCTGTACTCTCCCAGCAGATCGATGGTGAAGATAAAGTCCGCTCGTATTACAGTCGAGTCTGCAATTGAAATTTCGGATATGGGATTACTGATATAACACAACATATTCACGGATTAAATTGCCGAATGCAATCTACAGTAGCTGAGCTAGAGGCTCGTCTGAATACACCATTGCGGCATGAAGATATGGTGGACGACTGGCAAGGAAAGGGGGAATTCTGCTTGGGCGCGAGTAAACTACCAATACGGCATGAAGATTACGCTGGCATTGGAATGGATCGAGGAGTCTGCATGAGATCGCCACACAGTGTGGACGCCACGGAAAGAAGAGTTAGTTAAAAATGGTTGTATTACATTTCTTGAGGAACCATTTGAGCTTCTCAGAGTATTTTTGTTTGATAATTATCCATAAAATAGTTATAAAGTGTTCAATCTGTTGGTTTTTACCGCGACATCGTGTCGAATCCTCTAGAACTCTGCCAACTTTGTGTACATTAGCAATTCGTGAAAACTGCATGCCGAAGAATTTCAGTACGTGACCGAAATCTGATTTCCCCCATGCAAACGGCATCATCGAAGTGGAAAAGTCTCGCATAGCAGTGAACCGTCTAGGGATTTCCGTTCAGCAGGAGTTGCTGCTGCAAGTTCTAACAATTTTCGGTGAAAATTTCGAGGCTTCATTTTTGTCAATTAAAGTTAAACCGAGGAGGAGTAACATATGGTAATGTACATTCATCTAACAATGGTCATTCACCCAACATCGATAATGTGTATTCAACCAACAGTGTAATTAGGTCAGAACCAAACATTATGCCATATGCTAAAAATGCTGTTAGCAGTCGATTGCTCTTTCACCATAGTTGCAACTCAATTGGGTCAGTTAAAATTGATGTCACTGAAGATAATTACGAATCAATAAAAGAAAAATCTGATCAGTTATGAGTTGTTGTTGCGATAGCATGAAATGCAGTTCGAAAATAAAGTTTAACTACGTAAAGAAAACTGTTTCGTATTTTTTTCATTCGATACGTTGGAAAGTACGTTAGTCAAGTGTAATATTGAATAAGATGTAGAGTAAAATATATTGGCACGATACATACTGTCTTTTTATGTCAATACTGATCGTGTCGAGAATGGATGAAATGATATATGGCTAATTGAAACACGATATATAATATTATGTGCCTATGTTTATCAGCAACTTATGCAAGGCAAGAGAAAATACGACCACTCGTGACGACGTCTCGTTACTCAGCCTTGAAATCTTGAGTTGCTCGACACTCTCCGACGAAGACAATGTTGCCAGATCGGCTGAAATTGACAGCTCGGCCACTTCTGATCTATAATCGTTCCGATGATCACTATTGTCATCGACCTTAATACAGTCAATTTCCGGGCCGAGGTGACAACACGGCTTGAGTCAGCCGGCGGTAAATACTCCGCTGTATTTTCGCCCTTGGTTTCGCATATCGAGCAAATCTTCCACTATGTACCTATCGTGGCGAAGAATCCTTGTAATTTGAAACGGTCCTTTATACTCCGGGTCGAGTTTCAGCGAATCGCCACAAGTAGTGGTAACGTTATTGACTACGATGAGACTGGTGCAGTTGCTTGTGTTTTTCGTCGAAACGTTGTTTCCAACGCTGTTTCGCATGAAGGATACGGTCGGCTGCGATTTGTTGAATTTCGGATGTTGAAGTAGTCTCATCGTCGAGATTCAGAGCTAACGCCACTCGATTGGGTGTTACATCACGTAGTTGAAAGTTGAACAACAACTGGTTCAGCGTAAATCCCGTGGTGGAATGCGGTTGGGAACGCAAAGTCCACTGAATCACCAGTAGATATTGGCCCCAATGCATACGGTTGATCGTGGAGCAGCGTAATTTCGTGAGTAAAGTGTGGATAATACGCTCCACCTGGCTATTAGCACGTGGAGTGCGTACGGTTACCTGGACATGCTGAATGTTATGAATACTGCAGAATTAAGAAAACTCATTCGATCTGTAAGTGGATCCTCTATCGAATATAAAGCGTGTTGGCAACCCAAAGAAAGTTGTTGCGTCTCGTAGCACTGCGACTACGTGCTTGGCGCTTGTGTCTCGAACAGCTCGGAGTATCTTATATTTGGTAAACGGATCAACCAGTGCTGTTCTATGAATGTTTCCACGTTTGTTTCTCGGAAAAGGACCCAAATGATCAACATATAAGACACAAAAAGGTACAGGAATGACTTTCTCGATGAACGTTCACCCCTACCACTTACTAGCTGGTATTTTGTTGAGACAACAGTCAATGCAACTGCTGATGTAAGACTTAACGTAGCGACATATTCGAATCGTATAGTGCTAAAATTGGTTCAGTACTAAGCAGAGTCTTCGTTTTCCAAAGGCTCTAAATCAATCCGGTGTCCAGTCAAATTTCGGTTGATTTTTCATTTTTAACAACGCAATTAAAGGCCGGGCGATGATGGCGTACTCCTGGATGAACTTTTGCAAGAAGCCAGATAATCCCGAGAATCCTTTGACTTCTTTCACGTTCATCAGTGTTGGGAAATCGACAATGGCGTTGAATTTGACATTTCTTGGTTTAATTCCGGAACAGGAGATTATGTGTCGCAAGAACAACACCTCGGTTGTAGAAAATTTGCACTTAGATGTTCGCAAAGTCAATCCTTCCTCTTCGAGTACCGTGAGGAATTCCGTGAACATCTCGACAATGGTATCACTACATAATTTTTTTTTTTTTTTTTGTAAACGAAGCTTACGGAGGATCATCGTTATCATCTGCTGAAATACCATAAGTACGTCCACTAGCCCAAATGGTATGACGGTGTACTCGTACTGACCACTATGTGTCACAAAGGCTGTGTATTGCATCGAGTTTTGGTCCAACGGTATTTGGTAATCGCCTGAAAACAAGTCAAGTGTCATGAAAACCTGTTTCTAGCTATTTGCGATAGTATCTCGTCGATTATCGGCATCGGGAACGGAGTCTTTTGCGTGACTGCGTTGACGACTCAGAAATTTACCCATAGCCGGGCCTCTCCGTTTTGTTTCTTCACAAGCACGATCGAAGACGAATATGTTGATTCGCTGGGGTGGATGATATTGTATGTCAGTAGTTCGTAAATTATTGAATCTACGGCAGCTCGTTTGGCAAATAAAAATACATTCCAGATTGCAAGATGACTAGCCTCGAATTGTGAATGAGCACATCGGTTCCCAATAATATTGGTGAGGGAATTAACTCATTTTCGACAAAAAGTTTGGCTGGTAATGTGCAACTATCCACCGTTAGTTGTATGCACATTTTCTGCGTGTAGGTATTCGTATCTCTTCCAAAACCTTTAAGGGTGAGAGAAGCGCATTCGATTCAGAATCGATCGGATATATGCGAGCTCGGTACAGCGTCTACTTTGTCGATTTGTCCATCCCGGTGCATAGGATGATTATCAATGGAATGTCAAACTTTTTGACATTTTGAGCATCGGGCGCGATGCTGCGGGCTTGGGCAATTAATTGATATGTGTCCCTGTTTGAAACAATTATAACACAATCCCTTTGTCGTTCGATCGTTTTTTAGGACTTACACGGAACTATTAGCGGAGGTTATACTTGTTTAACTTCGAGCAGCTTATCAACGTTCACGAAAAATCATAAAATGGGCATATATAGTTCGTTTATGTCCTGTAAATTCAAAGAGGCTATTGAATTTTGTAGTGTCAGATAATTCAGTCCGCGGCAAATATACCGTGCAATGGATCGTTACGAGAAACCACCCAATCAACCTTGGCACACATTCGAAAGTGATAGTCCAAGACGGGTTCACTGATTTTTCTCACGTCAGTGACGATACGTAAACGAACGTCTGACTCGTCATCGTCTGACACGTCACCGTTCGAGTCCAGCCAGAGTTTTGCGGGGCCCTTTAACTAGGCCTGAATTGCGAAAATCACAACGGTCTCATCCGTACGTGCACATTAGCTTACGAGCCCGATGTAGGAAAGCACTCGCGGATAAGGAGCTGGCTTTTCGCTGGTCGAAGTCCAGAAGGAGTTCAATTACGTCCCTCACGTTATGAAACATTGTTCGGCAGACAAATTCGATGCGGTGGCGATGGAGTGGAGTTGACTTTTTAGCGAGTCGTTGATTTCCACTCAAAACACAGACGTCGGCACTAAGTCTTTCAACAACCACTGTCAGATTTTCGATTGACCGCTGCATTTCTGACATTTCGGGGTCATCTATCTCGTCGATTTCAGCACCTCCCACGGCCTCAGTGAGCCGCAAGACAAGTGCGCCCTTGTTGCCGGAGGCATTGAGTCCATATGACCTTAGCTGATCCTTTATCGATGACACTGAGAGCGAATCGATTTTCACCAGAGCCATGATCGGTGGAAAACGTTACGTGAAAATACAAAGTAATCGAAGATCAATGTCGAGTGCGTATCGACGAAATTCCAAACGCTGGTGTGGCGGATTTCACAGACAGCAAACGAATACACAGGTTGTGACAGTATGTATAAGTGACAGCTGAACACGGACAAATGCAACAAGATGCGGAGCATGACGGTAATGGTTCATGCGACCATCAGCGGCGGTGCGGTGTTGATGTTACAGACACTCGACCTTTTACACGGTGGCAATATGTGGTAAGTGGATACGATGGTTGCACACCGGCATCAACAACGACTCCTCAATAAAAACAGCGACGAGTTCAGCTTAAAACGATGACTGCACAAAACGATGATTGCTACCGGCAACACGCAGGTGTAGCTAATGCCAACAACACTGCGATGAAATAGTGGCTTGCGCAGCTTGAAAGGATAGGTACACACTGACCATATTTGTAGAAAAAAACTACACACTAGCAGACAGCGGCGGAGTTTTACAACAAATTCTTGCACGTTGGAACTCGTTTAGCATAATGAACGTAATGAATGGCAGCATGTGCAGACAGCAAAGACGACCCCACACAATTCAAATTGCTAACAGCTACAAAATGACGTTTGCAGGGTTCGAAGCCTTGAAACGAACACTGCACACTGGCAGAAACGATGTTGGCACTTAGACGTAGTTGATAGCGGTGTGTGCAGACAATGACGACGACTGCACACAATTCAACTTGCCAACATCACGATGAAAACGATGGGATGCCCAGGAACATTGCACACCCAGACAGCACGTTGTGTACAGACGGAACTATAGTACACTTGTAAACGGCGGTAAAATTTCGGAAAAAATTCGTTTGCGATGAACCCATCACCCGAAATGGATCAAAGACGCCACGAAGACATGCTGAAAGAAGTTTTCACTTGAAAAAATGGATGGTTTCATCGCTGCTTACGTCATTACAATGCCATGCATAGGATCGACCCACTCTTTGCTGGAAATGGTTCGAATGTTCGAGGTATTTTGAATACCCTATATAAAGTTTCATGATATCCACACCTGAGGGCTGGATACATGTGAAGTGGCGATAGTAAAAGTGATAAAAGTTCCAACATGATTAGTTATATTCTAGGCGATAGATAGAGATTGATATGAAATACTATTATCAATGGCATCTTTATAGTAAATTGTGATAAGCAAGCATTTTATTTCAATTGAAAGACAGTTGTTACTTTCATCGAAAACTTAAACTATAATCTGCACACCTAACATATACGTGCAACAATATATAAGAAATTTGACGTAAGTCCGGAGAACTGTAATAAACATAAGAAGTCGAACAGCCTCATGGTGATCAGGAATGGCTGCTCCTGAAGAGGTAAAGTGGTCACCCCGTCAAAACTGCCGAGTTTATTGTTTTACAAGATTAAGATAAACTGTATCCATCGGGCCACATACTGGTCGGATCCGGAGCAGAGGCCACCAATAAGGAAGCATTCTGCGTCACAATAAAGAAAGTCCTCAACAAAAGCGCAGCCACATAGCCTCGCTCGAGCCGATGGCAATGATCGAAATAAGAGATATTGACTGTGTCACGGATCTGGCCGAGATAGAAGACGCCATCAGAAGAGAGTTCCCTAGCGTGGGAAGGATCAAAGCGAGGTTGACATCAGAAAACCATAGGAGGCAACGCATGGCCATAGTTGACTTGACCGAAAAGGACGCCGAACAATTCCTGAACAAGGGCAAAATACAAATGGGGTGAGTTGTCTGTAGAATGTTTCAAGTACCTTGGCTATGGTCACACCACACAATTATGAAAGGACCCGATAGGAGTTCCCTATACTACAAATGTGGTGAAATGCAACATAAAAGAAAGAGTGTACAAAGGAGCCACACTGTATTCTTTGCAAGGATGCTGATTCAAGACCTGGCTGAGGTGCCATTGTCCTGACTTGCTGCTCAGCACATTCAACGCTTGCCTACGGGACGGGGTTTTCCAGATACGATGGAAGGTGGCGAGGCTCGTGCTGATCGGCAAGGGGAAGGGAGTCCCAAACCGCCGTCTGCATACCGCCCGTTAGGCATGCTAGACATGGCTGGAAAAGCGCTAGACAAACTCATCAAGGGAAGACTCACTGACGCGATTCGTGCTGCTGAGGACCTATTTCCTCGGCAGTACGGCTTTAGAGCAGGACGTTCTACTATCGATGCGATTGCAGAGGTGATGAGAACAGTCCAAAAGGCAGAGGCATATAGTCGCACCATGCGACGGATCGTCTTGTTGGTGACACTCAACGCCAGGAACGCTTTCAATTCCGCTAGATGGGTGGATATTTTGGATACGCTGGAAAACCCTTTTCAAGTTCCAGAATATTTAATGCGGCTTTTGAGGGACTACCTGAAGGACCGAAGCCTGCTCTACGGCACGACACAGGGCCTACGAAGCTTGGAAATTACATTGGGTGTTGCTCAGGGATCTATACTTGGTCTGGACCTGTGGAACGTGTCTTATGACAGGCTACTGAGACTGGAGATGCCAGGTGAGTCGCGCTTGATCGGCTATGCGCTAGACGCACCGTTGAACAAGCACAACTTAGGCTAGTTATGCTAACGCACCGAGTAAGCGACTGGATGACTGCACGCGGGCTCAGTCTAGCACTGGAGAAAACCGAAGTAGTCATCTTGACGAAAAAGAGAATCCACAGAGTAAGGATGATCAGTATTGGAGACTTGCGAATCGAATCGAAGCCATCGGTGAAGTACCTGGGGCTACTGATCAACTCGAAGATGAGTTTCTCTGAGCAAATCAGGGCAACGGCTGAGAAGGTCGCTTCAGGAGTATCGGCTTTGAGTCGACTTATGGCCAACGTAGGGGGACCAAGCCCATCAAGAAGACGCCTCCTGATGAGTGCTGTAGGGTCAGTGCTACTATATGGAGCAGAGGTATGGGGCGACGCTCTCAGTGAGGAAGTAGACCGAAAACGCCTGGCACAGCTACAGAGAAGAGGAGCGCTGAGGATTGCCTTTTCGTATACGACAGTCTCTGATTCGGCGGTGAAAGTTATTACAGGCGTGATACCTGTTAGCCTCCTTGCTAAAGAGTGCCGCTCTATTTATCTGCGTCGAAACGAGGGTGAAAGGGACATGGTTGTCCGCGAAGAAAGACAGCGCTCCCTCAACGATTGGCAGCAGTCTTGGGTGAATTGCGCGAAGGGAAGGTGGACTGCACGCCTTATCCCGGATGTGAGACCATGGCTAAATCGAAAGCATGGTGAGATTGACTTCTACCTGACCCAGCTTTTGAGCGGGCATGGGTGTTTTCAGTCTTACCTGCAAAAGCTTGATAAGTCACGGTATCCCGATTGTCGGTATTGCCCAGGAGAGGAGGCCAGTGCCCGCCACATATTTTTGCATGCATAAAATGGGACAGGCTGCAAAGAACCCTCTACAGGGAGACGGATGAGCTCACCCCGGATAATATAGTCGCGGTGATGCTCGAATCGGTTGACAAATGGAACCAGGTGGCACATTATGTTCGGGTAGTCCTAAAAGATAAAAGGGACTCACAGCAGCCGGGGGCGTTGGGGCTGGGGGATCGCTTGTCTGGCACTTCCCCTCTCCCCTCCCGCTAGAAGAGCGATCCCCCAGCTTGAAGGCTCCTCACAGCGTAACAAAACGAGACCTGGCCCGAAATAATTTGTCAAACTGTTCCAGGCTAGGCTCTCAGGTTGACAGGGGAGGTATTTAGTGAGTAGTCCGGTCGCCTTTTTGCGAACATGGGAGTCCCATACTTTGTGCATAAATAGGCATTCACCACCCTACCACAAAAAAAAGACTACATCCATCAAGTTTTCATCCTTTAGGCAGAGATGAGTGGTTCACTTCAGCAACTTTAACATCTTTAGGTTTGACATTTCCCCTGTAATGCAACGACCTACTTCGGAGAAAGTAACGGTTGTTTTTTATAGAATGTTTGCGTTTGTCTCAAGCCTCCGTGTCTGCTGACTTTAAGGAGACATAAAAATTTTGAATTACTGTAGACTAGCTTAATTGACGCATAATAGAAGATTTCTAAAGATAATAAAAATTGATCAGTAAGTCTGGTAGAGTAGAGTACGCGTGATAAATATTTTGTAGTTTAGCTTCGTGGCTTGACAAGAACCCGCCTCATATGACCCCGCAAATAGCTAGTCGACAAGCACGCGTACGCGGTTGTTTAGCGAAGCTAGTCAGCTGGGCCCAGTCTTGTTTATAGCTCGCTGACACTTGTGCCATACAATTGGCACCCGTGTCCTACATGGATTTCGAGAAAAAAATTAACTACAAATAGATGTGCTAAATCAAAATTATTTAGTTGATCAGTCAAAATCAAACAACTTTATCACTGTCTTATATTGGACCATAAGTATTGCTTATGCCGAGGATACTTTTAGTGTGGTATTCCATTTTAAACTACTCTCTTAAATACAATTCCCACAATCTTCACACCAACAGTTGTTTGCCTCCTTGCATATCTCCGTATTGTTTTCCATTTGAAAATTCTTAATTTCAAGCTTCAATACATTTCCGTAATTTACAAAATCGTTTTGGTTCAATAAAACGAAAGGTTAAATCAAGGGGGAAATGTCACAGCGTTGTGTTATATTATGTGTAGTATTGTGATTTGTGCCAGCAAGTCCGTAATATGTTTGTGTATGTGTGTGTATGTGCTTGTGAAGGATTGTATCGTGTGAGAAAGGAAGTCGACTAAACAACTTTGCCTCTTAAACGAAATCAAATGTTTTCGACGAAAGAATGAAATGAAGAAGCACGAACAACTATGGAAAACAACAAACAATTTTTTTTAAGAATCTGATTGTGAGGAGTGAAATTTTCCACTCCATTAACCCGGTTGGATTTGCTTCGTGCCCCAGTGATGTGAAATTTCCCCATTTTTTCCTTGAATTTTAATAGAAATGCTAATAGAAAACTTTCGATTAGCTCAACGTATCAGGGTTAGATGCTTCCAATAGATAGAATCGAGAGTATTTGTTGATGTGTTTGTATGCGGATGATCTTTTTGTTTTTTCTTCCTTTTTTCTGTTTCTTTTTGCCAGTGGATTATCGGAAAAATTGATTTGTGGAAATGTGAAAGTTGATTTTAATTTGTGAACACTTCATTTCATTGTTCCGCCGTGTGTTGAAAGTTATCAGGAAATTCTTTGTTTGAGTGTATGCATTATGAATTTTCAATACGCTGAAATGAACAATTATTCTTCTTGGAAACATCAGTCTTAGTAACGCGACTAGAAATTGTGTCACTAAATAGTAGCTTGCAAATATTCCAACATCTAAGCACCATCTTTAGTTCAAATTGGACAAAAAACATAATTTTTGTCTCTTCAAAGGAGCATTTATCTCGTTAATTAAAGAAGCTGCCCCGAAAGCAAAGTAAACAAGGACAAAAAGGACGATGCGGCAATACCTCATCAATCCTCAAAAAAAACACAACTTGAAAACGGGAACTTCCTTTCACGCGTCCAAATCTAGTCCTACATGCACAAGATGCATCGCAATGGCACATGCAGCTTGCAGTGTATTTTCGATCCAATTAAAAGTTTTTCAAACATACTCATGCTCTTTAACAGATAGATAAGGAACTTCTAACGTACAAGAGTGCACCTGGCTTTCGATTTTTCAAGTACTATCATACACCATAATTAGAGACGATACGCAATTTAATTATCTCATTTTTAGTATAGGAACAAAATTGAAAGGGTAAGTACCGCGAAAAAATCAGGAAAAATTTCCATGAAACACTATTGAAAGTTTATAGAATTAATGAAATTGACTATAAATTGAATTCAAGAAATTGAATTATCAGGATGGATTTATAAACAAAGAAGGATATCCAACAATGTATTTGCGTTTTTTTTTTGTTTTTTGTTTTTTCTTTTTGTGGTAGGGACATGAATGCTCATTTCAGCGCAGAGTGGGACCCCCATGCTTGCAAAAAGGCGACTGGACTACCCGCTAAGCACTTCCTCTGTCAACCTGAGATCCTAGTCTGAGACCTTTCGACACATTACTTCGGGCCAGATCTCGTTGTATTACGCCGTAATGTGCTTTCAAGCTGAAGGATCGCTCTTCTAGCGGGAGGGGAGGGGGGAAGATGAAATGCTAGGACATCAATCCCCCAGCCCCATCACCCCCGGCTGCTGTGAGTCGCTTTTATATTTTAGGACTACCCGAACATAATGTACTACCTGGTTCCATTTGTCATTTCATTCGAGCATCACCCTGATTATATTACCCGGGGTGAGCTCTCCCGTCTCCCTGTAGAAGTTTCTTTGCAGCCTGTCCCATTTCCCGCACGCAAAAAATGTGTGGCAGGCATTGTCATCCTCTCCTGGGCAATATCGACAATCAGGGGACCGTGACTTACCAATCTTGTGCAGGTAAGACTGAAAACACCCCTGCCCACTCAAAAGCTGGGTCAGATAGAAGTCAGTCTCACCATGCCTTCAATTCAGCCACGTCTCACATCCGGGATGAGGCACGCAGTCCACTTTCCTTACGTGCAATTCACCCAAGACAGCTGCCAATCGTTGAGTGAGCGCTGTCTCTCTTTGCGGAAAACCATCTCCCTCGCATCCTCGTTTCAACGCAGATAAATAGAGCGGTGCTTTTAGCAAGGAGGGTGACAGGTATTACAACTGCAATAACACTTACCGCCTAATAAGAGACTGTCGGATACGAAGATGCAATCCTCAAGTGCTCCTCTTCTCTGTACATGTGCCAGGCGTTTTCGGTAAACCTCCTTACTGAGAGCGTCGCCCCATCTCTCTGCTCCATAGAGTAGCACTGACCCTACAGCACTAATCAAGAGGCGTCTTCTTGATGGGCTGGGTCCCCCTACATTGGCCATAAGTCGACTCAAAGCCGATACTCCTGAAGCAGCCTTCTCAGCCGTTGCCATGATTTGCTCCGAGAAACTCGTCTTTGAGTCGATCAGTAGCCCCAGGTACTTCACCACTCGCTTCGATTCGATTTGTTTGTCTCCAATACTGATCATCCTTACTCTAGGGATTCTTTTTTTTGTCAAGAAGACCACTTTGGTTTTCTCCAGGGCTAAACTGAACCCGCGAGCAGCCATCCAGACTCTCACTTGGCGCATTAGTATACCTAGCCTAAGTTGCACTTGTTCAACGGTGTTCCCAGCGCATAGCTAATGAAGCGCAACTCATCTGGCATCTCCAGTCTCAGTAGCCCATCATAAGACACGTTTCACAGGTCCAGACCAAGTATAGATGCCTGAGCAACACCCAATGTAATTGCCAAGCTATTTCCGGTGTTTCGCACGACGAGCGCCATCCTGGCCGCCATTTCCAGGATTCGTTTTCCCTGCGGATCTGTTTGAGGCATGGCCCATTCGATTGCTATAGTGTTGAAGTCGCTCCCAACAAGCAGGTTGCCGTCTGCGTTCGAGACAGTGCCCTTCAAAGCCTGAAGCCTGATATCGATTCGTGCAGCGTTAGCTACACACTAAAGAAGGTGGTCCCTGAGCACTGAACCCACACAAAACCATCCTCACGTCCATGGCTCTCCGCCTCAAAGTCAGTATTTTTAGCCCAGATGGCAGTAGTACCAGTTACATTAGGATACCATGATATTGAACTTTTATCACGGTGTTACTCACTCAACAGCAAGAAGTCGGCTTTCATCAAACTGCTCAAGCAGATATTGTAGATGTAGGTTTAGTCGCAGGATGCGGGTCATCAAAGTTCTGACTTTGCCTTGGCTAGGGCTCCCTGGAAAATCCGCCATTTTCTTGATCCCAAGACGTGTCCAAAATCAGGTCTTGGATCAGTATCCTTGCAAAGAATACAGTGTGCCTCTTTCGTACACTCTTTTGTTCTAAGCCCCATTTCACCGCATTTGTAACATAGGGAACAACTATCAAGTCGTTTTCATACTTGCGTGGTGTGACCATAGCCAAGGCATTTGAAACATTGAAGAGGCATTGCTCTTCACCGTATCCTACAGACAACCCACCCTATACGTGTTCAGCACTACAGCCCATTTCGGGCCTTCGCTTAGAGAAAGTGTATCTCAGTATCTTGACTGTATATATTGGTAAACGAAAAAGTCGATATGATCAGTGCCACGCTTGGGCCATTCGTCCGTCCACTCAGTAACATATACATTTTAATTTCAAACAAGCATATATTGGTGAGTTTAAAAAGTATTGAGCCCTTTTTTGTCATATTTCGATTGAATATTTCTTTTCTTTAAAATGAATTTTATTTGAGTACACAATATCCATTATTATCTATGACCTTTTGCCATTTTTTGGATAGAGCCATCATTCCATCTGTTTAGAACTTCTGTGGCTTATTGGCGAAAAACTTGACCAAGTGATTTCCACAGTCCATTTTTTAAGTGAATTTCTTTTCATTGAGAAAGGTTTGCAGACGCCAGGACAAATAAATAGTAGTCTGCTGGTGCAAGGTCTGGACTATACGGTGAATACATCAAAACTTCCCAGCCAAGCTCTGTCAATTTTCCCCGGGTCAACAAAAATGTGTGTGGTCTGGCATTGTCATGATGGAAGACAACGCACTTTCTATTGATCAATCCTGGCGGGTTTTTTGAATTGCTTGTTGCAATCTGATTAATTGCTGTCAGCGCAGAGCCAAATTGAATGTTCTAGCACTGCATGATTCACAATTCCCTTCCAATCCCACCATACACGCAGCATAACCTTATTTGGTGTCAATCCTGGCTTTGAAGTCATTTGTGATGATTCACCTTTTTCAGACCATGATCTTTTTCGAACGACATTCTCGTATCTTACCCATTTTTCATTGCTCAGACTGATTTGCTCAAAAAATGGCTCAATTTCGTTGCAATCTATTAGCATTTCGCAAATAAAAATTCAGTTGATTAAATTTTTTTGTGTTAACTCATTCGACACCCAACCGTCAAGCTTCTTTGTGTATCCATCTCATGGCTGTGGCTTTTAATTAAGTATCTTGACCGTAGACACCACATATTTTCACGAGCCTGCGATGCACCTTGATCGTAGTGATATTGTAAAATATAACGAATTTTTCCAGAAATTTCACTCATTTTTAAATGAATACAATTTTTGACACGAATGACGAAATATAAAACTGTCCATATGAAAATTGTAGACTGGAATGTTACCTTTCAAACGTATGTCAGTTTGACTCAATCTGATTAGTATTGCCCGATATACGACAACGAACCCCATCTAGTGATAAAAAAAGACTATCCAATATCATAACTGAACCAGCTTATAACCCATCCGAAGAATCAATCGAATCAAATCTCGTTGTCACCAACTGAGTTCGAACCAGGGACCTTCAGCTTTGGCAGCGGGCTCTCCGACTACTGCACTACTCGGACTACTCAAACCATTTATTACCAAAATTAACAATTTTACGTCGAGTATCCGTTTCATATAGATGTCTTTTTAAAAGCTCCTGTCACTAGTTTATCAAAATTAAATAATTTTTTTGAAACGTCACTGGGAAAATATTTTTTTTAATTGGAAAAACTTATCGCATCGTTGAACCATTTGAAAAATTTTTCGAATAACTGAATTTTGCATGGCAAAATGTTTCAAGAAACCATAAAAAGCAGGACAGTTTTTTCACCGGTGGAATACGTCTCCACAAGTGGGGGACCTGGGACCAGGCACATCAAATGCAACCAAACATAAATAAATGAAAAGAAAAATTAAATATGATAATTTTGAACATAGAAAGCGTAAACACATGCTATTATATGACAAATTAGAAAAATGAAAAAAATTAAAACGAAGAATTGAAGCATCGAATAAAATCTTTGGAAGCAGTAGTTCGAAAATCATTAAGCTTTAATAAAACTAGAACGATCAAGCAGCATAATGCGAACAAAAAATGATGCTGCGCAACATCACATGAGCAAAAAATAAAAAGCCATGTAAAAATCCCAAGAAGTAACAAAACCAGCAGTACAAGATGCCAGAATTACTCTTCTATCTATCTATATTCTATTCTTTTGCAATTATTCTACGCTTAGCACTTACTGCGGGTAGACGTGTTTTTAATCGCTCCTGTCATTAATTTTTAAAAATTAATTAATTTTTCACAAAAATCCGCTGACACTTATTTTTTTAATTGAAAACCATCACCGTCGAATTATTCGAACATTTATCGAATATCTCAAATTTGTTTCCTGAAAAAGTATCAAAAAGCGGAAATACATTCAAGGGAAGCCGCGGTTTAAGAATATTCCCTCTAGTCTCACTGCGAAAGCAAAGAGATGGAAGAGCCCAATGGCTTCAGGCATCAACCAAAACGATCGTGTCCATCACCAACGATGGTGGGCGAAAAAAAAAACGAAAACGAAGATTCGATAACAACGAAGAAAAACCGAAAATTTTATCAGTCATCGAGATCGAGCAGTTAATCAAAGCTAACGAGCAAGCTGAGAAGGTTAAGAGAGAAAACGAAGAGCTCAGACTTCGGATCCAATTACTAGAAGAACTAGTAGGAAAATTGACGTTCTACAAAGCAAAAGAAAGCAAATTCAAAATCGACTGAAGACAAGAAATCTAAGAAACCGAAACAAGAACCTGATCAAGAGGATGCCCCCAGCGAAGGTGGAGCAAACGCCAGCACGAACTATTATGCAGCACCAGCTGGACAAGAAGATTCCATGAGTATTGAAGAGGATACAGGTAGCAAAACTTCTGAAGATTGTATTACTAAGCCAGATAATGGATTTATTGAATATTCAAAAATTAAAAGTGGGGAGAAAAAACCAAAAGTTTTTGCTACTGGTCCGTCCGTCAAGGTTAATCAAAAGAAAGAAAAAGTCCCACCAATCAATGTGTTTGGGCAAACAGGCAAAGATATGGTTCGGCTTTTGGTAGCCGAAAATAAGTTAAATGATTTTGAGATCAAGAGAGTCAATGCCGATAAACTGACAATTAGAACTAAGTCATTGGTTGATTTTCAGGCAGCAAAAAGAGCATTGAATTCTGGAGATGTTCCGAATTCTTTATACACCCCCAAAAGCGAAAAAGCTGACCTTTTTATTGAAGGGTCTAGACTGCGGATAGGGCACAGTTGATCTCCTTCAGGTACTTCAAGAAGTTGCACCAGAAATAGAATTTATTACAGTTAAAGATTTTGCAACAAGAAGATCAACTGTCGAGCCTAAAAACTGGCCTTATTGCTTAGTCCAGATTCCAACCAAAAGCAGTTCAAGTGCCCTACAAAAAATTAGATACTTAAACTTCTGAGTAGTGAAGTGGGAACGCCTCCAAAAAAAGCAAGGTCAATCAGTGCTTCAGGTGGCAAGGATTCGAGCATTCGGCTGCCAATTGCGCCATGAAATAAAGATGTGTGAAGTGCAAAGATGTCCATGCTCCTGGCGAGTGCAAATTGGCTCAGGCGGAGCCAAAAGAAAAATCATATTGTGTGAACTGCGGTGTTTTTGTCATCCAGCATCATATCGAGGATGCTCCCGGTATCAAGATGCAAAAGTAAAATTTATTCCAAAACAAAGTTAAGTACACCGTAATGTGATACCTACCAAGTTCGTCAAGCCTGGGTTGTCATTTGTACTTGCTGCGAGAGGACCAGCAGACAATGTAAATAAAATAAATAATTTAAGTGGCAATAATGAGCTGCTGCTTAAAATTTATCAGCAATTACATTCCTTATCCGAGAGAATTGATAAACATGATTCTAAAATTAACTTTTTTTCCAGCGTTTAGGGCTTTCAAATGCCTCAAAATAAATTGTCATCCAGTCACATTCTCATGGATAGGATTCGTCACATCTAGATCAACGTAAACTCCATTGTGAGTCTACATCGACGTGACTGTCTTTTAGAGTTCCTTGTCAAGCAAAAGCCTGACATCATGCTTCTTACTAAAACCCGCCTCAATTCATGGCACTCCTTGAGATTCAAGGATTTTGAATTCCTAAGAAACGATAAAGCAATAGGTGATGGGGGAGGTTGCACCAGGATATTGATTTGAAGACCGTATTGTTTCCAAAATGTTGAAAAAGTTGAATTCAAAAGCTTTAAATCTCTTAAAGTGTGTTACGGATGAACATTGGAATTCCATAGAGTTGCTCAACCGAAAACTACCATATGCGATTTTGTAAGAGTTTAACCTACGCAATAACGAGCCACACTTTATTAATTTTTTTGTTTTGATAACCTAATGGTATAACCAACAGCAAGTAATTTAAATTTTCATTCATAAAAGGACTACTTGTTAGATTATGGAAAGAAAGCCACATAATATTGTAATTTTCGCTTTGTAAATTTATGTAATTAAACTCAAGTAGCTAAGTCGCTTCCAATTTACATGCCACATTATGGACAACGCAGCAGTAACATGCACCAAAAGCATCAAGAACCAACGCGAGCTCAAACCGAAACGCAGTTTCGCACACGATCTGACTTTCGTCATCCAATCAACATATGCAGCCGCATAAAACATACAACCCCTTGAAGCAATTGGAATTGTAACGCTGGGAGGAAATTCGAATTTGAATCGTTGCTCCCGTCACGCGACAAGGGTGTTTGTGTTATGCATGATAATGTGCGAGCATTTATATCATTCCCTCAAATCAAGGTTTCATACTGCCTGTGGTTTGATTGATTCTACGTTCCAGCATAGACTCCCGATGAATTTCGATGCAGTATATAATTCGACTAATTCAAGTTTGAACCTGAGTGCTGAGTGCGCCACTGAGCTCCCGGCCAAGGACACAAACTTAACGATCCCGCCGCAAACATCTTCATACTCACGCAGCTCCAGCAGAGATACATACATGCCACCAAAGAGGAACGAGCCAAATAATGAAGCCAGAGATGCTGCTGAGGCAGCAATGGCACGTATTCCGAAGGAAAACACTCGCGAATTCAATACTTCATTAGTGGCAAACACAGGACGAGTAAGGTGCGAACTCGAGGCGCAACGTAATTTAAAGAAGCAGCAACAACAAAATGAAAATGCTAAACAGAAGGTGAAAGGAGTACTTCGATTTCTAGAAGCATTGACTTTTAACTACGATCAAAAATCACCAGAATCGAGACCAAAAACAAAGATATTGCTACTATGAACGGGGAATCGCAATAGAAACAGGCCACAGTGAATGTCGTTACATCGGAGTTGCGACGATTGGAAGATACTTCAGTGCATCATAAGACCGAATTTATGGAATACTCTCAAATCTTTTGCGTGATCTGTCGAAAGTTGGAAAAGCCTTATGCACGCATAGTATCAGTGGGATGGAAATGAGTAGAATCCGAATTAGGTGGTAAGGTTGAAGAGAAATTCACTACGGCTCGACTATATAGTAGCAAAATTAAACCGGAAGCTAAAAATATCGCACGGGATGTCCAAACCTGGAGGCTTTACAAACAGATACAAATAAAACAACGTTTTTGAGTATGGAAAGGACTCAGGCAAACGCCGTTTGTTGAGCTCACAACATGAAGCCAGAATGAAGTCCTTGTAGGAATTTTGGCCAAACCAGAGGTCATAAATGAACCTAAAAATATCAAACCAAACTCACTTTGGCGCACCAACAAATGACCGCCAATTACGCCAAGCTCAAATGAAAGAAAGCTGACAAATCCACTACACTACACGAAAGAAACACGAATATGATTGTTCAATTTCTTACCTACAGACTACCGACATCGCAGTGAGGCGTAATATTCACTCACTCGCACCAAATTCACTTTATTCCACCACGAAAATCGAAATGAAGAAAATCCTGACATTTCCAAGGAGAGATTCGACGGCCAAAATTAGTGGAAAATGGTAGATAATTATACATAAACGACACTTAACGCGTTGACACGGTGGTTGAACTACCGGGGGGGACAAAAAAAAAGCTAAGAAATCTTAGTGCCGGCGTCAGGGAAAGAGGAAAAAAAAGAATTACGGCGAAATCCTCATCTCGCGTCGCTATGTAAATAAACATTACTGACAGTTCGAATTGTCAGTCAAATGCATTCAGCGCGTAATACGCTTAATTTCCACTAAGATCGCCATCGAGTGGAATTTATTACAAGTGAAATCAAGCGAGGGGAATCACTCGAACCAACGGAAAAAAGTACTCCAAAACAAGATGGGAGGAAAAACCGTTTACCCGGAGGTTATTTAAGCCTGGGAAGATTGGCGCGCTTTCTCTTTCATTCTTTTGGGAGTTTTTTTTCGAGCAATCGAACGAGATATAATTGAAGAAGATTTAATCGAACAAGATATAATTGAACATTGTTCAGCGACCATTTTTCTGACGAGAATTGGAGCCGCACACTGGATTCCGGAACATTAAATTGAAAGCAAATCTTGGATATTGGAACATTAAGCTGAGATGAGACAAGTGTGGCGAAATTAACGCAAACAGAAGAAAGGGGCCCCTTACTAAAATAGGGAATAAATGTAAGTGGCTTTCATTTTATCACATATTGGCCGAATTATTCGAATTAGATAATTGTTCATTTTCCTTTTCTCGCTGCAATTCGACAAATAAACTTTCTTTTTCAGCTGTAAAAAGTGTGGCTCGGGAATTCTTTTCCTGGGAGTTGACCAGGCAGGAAGACCTGGGTGCAGTGAAACTTAGTGGCGTCCTTAGTAACGTAACACCTTAGCTCATTCCGCGTGGAAGATTTTCTTTGATGGTGGTTCTCGCGGCTAAGTGGTGGCGAGCCCCAAAACTTGCCTATTTTTAATTTCGCTCCAGACGGTCGTCTTCTCGTTCGGACGTCCTTTCAGAGGCTTGGAAAATTGGACGAGAGGCTCCCACGCCTGTCTCCGGGTGAGTTAGTTTGGGTCAGTGGAGCCTCCACCGGAGTATAGTGGTGGGGCAGCTGCGAAATTGGCAAAATTTGGTAATAATTGTCCGTTATGAAAATCTCACTGCCAGATGGGGATAACCTCTTCGTTATCTCTGCCTATGCAACTGGTCGAAATGTTCTCAAGTGCAAGGAGGAGCTTAATTCCTTGTTTGTAATACTCGAATCGAACAGGCTGCATAGTTATTATATTCTTACTGGTGGCCTGAATGCCAAACATACATCATGGTTGAACGCCACCAATAATCCAAGAGGTGTATACCTGAAATCGTGGATAACAGAGAACCAAATTGAATGCAGGTGCAACCTATATGGGTCGGAGTTCCCAACATAACCTAGGACAAATTCATATTTGGACCCTTTCATTGCTGATGCAAGACTTGAATCCAGCTTTAATAGTCCTCAATGGAAACTGCAGGTGCTTTCTTACGATAGCGACCATAACGAAATTGTAATGGAAATTTAATATCAAAGGGATGATTTCTTCCTCATTCCAATGCAACACGAAAATCATCGGTTGAATTTCAAAAAAACAGACTGAGGAAAGTTTCAAAAGAAATTTTATCGAGAGTACCAGAAGCAATGTCTTCCTCCTGATGATGGCAACACTTGCTCAATGGTTCCTTATGACAGGAATCTAAGTAACGATGAAATAGATATCTATTTGTCGAAGTTAGAGAAGCTGATGTTGGAAACGATTGAGAAAGTAGTTCCCAAGATTAAACATCGAAACAATATGGAAGGGTATGAAACACCAACCATCGCCAGGTTGAAAAGATTGAAAAGCCTTCTGCTCACACTCGTCAACAATATTTACCGTTAATAATTGGACTACACAAAAACCGGAACCTAATCCGTTGATACTTCAGGAGTGAGGCCAGTAATCAATGGGCGGAAAAACTGAGGGGTATTAGCCGCCAGTACCCAGATGGCGTTTTCCATGCGAAGTCTCGAGTGAAGGTATTGAATCTTGAAGTCGCTAGCGATGAGGTAAATCTTCTCGATAGGGCTCGTGTCGAAATTGATAGTACGACTCTGGATAGAAATAGAAACAGGATTATATGTGATGGATTGCATAAACTTGCCCTGATTGGAACACATTTTGAATCGGTTCATCTATCAAACCTAGAGAGAGAGAATCAAATATTTTTTGAGGTCGTTGAAGCAAAAGGTTCCGACTTCAAATCAAGCCTGAATGGCCAATCAATTCTTCATTTCAATGAAACATCAACATCTGAACTCATACCGAGCTCGAATCTTATTGATTATTTTGTCGGCTACAATATGAATACTTGTGTTTCATATTCGGTACAATAAACAACAAGAAACCATGTGGTACTGACGGTATTCCGAATAGAGTTCTCCGACATTTGCCTGAGGTTGCTATTAGGAATTATTGCATATTGTTCAACATGTTGCACAATTCATACTTCCCAAATCAGTGAAAAAAAGCTAAGGTATTTCCGATCTTGGAGAAAGGAAAAGAATCTTTGAGCCCTAAAAGCTATCGCCCAATCAGCCCGCTGCCTAACATCAGCAAAGTGTTTGAAGTGATACTAAACTACCCTCGGGATGCCACCTTCGTGTTAACAAGACCTTGGCGAAATTGCGGGAAAGGTTCTACTGGCTCCATGCTCGAGAAGACTCTAGACGACTGGTGTCGTGGATGCAGAATTTGTGCTTCCGTCAAAGGTCCGAAACGATGATTGAGAGGACAAATGCAAACCTATAACGTGGTGCACTGTTTGAAAGGATTGCTGTTGACATCGAAGGACCTTTTCCTGAATCCGAATGGGGAAATCGATACACGCTGGTTGTGGCCGATTATCTCAGCAAGTGACCTGAGGTCTACCCCATTCCCAACTAGCAAACAACTACTTTAGCCGAACAGCTAGTGTTAAATTAGGTCAGTAGGTACGACGTACCTTGTGAACTACATTCGGATCAAGGCCGAAACTTTGAGTCACTGGTTTTGGGCAAAATGTGCAAACTGCTGGGAATACGGAAAACAACACCGCTGTACCCCTAATCTGATGGAATGGTCGAACGTTTCAACGGCATACTCAATAAACACCTAGCCACGATGGTGGACGGGGAATGGGAAAGCATCCCATTATTCTTGATGGCGTATAGAGCTGAGGAACATGCATCGACCGGCAAAGCCCCAGCCAAAGTCGTCTTTGGAAAGACTATTCATCTGCCGGGTGATATAAAGTTCGGAACACCCCCTGAGAAACCCCAAACGATCTCGGAGTATGCAAGTGAGCTAAGGCAACGGTTGAACCAGATACCTCGAATTGGCTACTGACCGCATGAAGACCAGGTATGTCCTAAAGGAAAATTCTACTGACATCCAGCAAGATAACTTGGTGTGGCTATATAACCCATAACGGCGGCAGAGTAGGTCTCCGAAGTTGCAGCATAATTGGGAGGTACCATAACGAGCTACAAAGTCAATCAATAACATCGTTTATCGAGTACAGGAACACCGCAAGCTGAGAGCCAAAATGAAAATCGTGCACCTGGACCGTCTGACCCCATATTGCATCCAGGGAGACTTGACTACAACTGGCGACACATCTTTTCGGGGCGAAAAGAACTAACATGGGGGGCAGTGTTACTTGTCCAAACAATTTTGCGAGCTACTGTCACAACTATTAATAACATCATGATCAACCAAGAATGTATTCGAAAGCACAAGAATCGACCAAGTAGATCCATGATCAATAGCTGAAAGTGACGTCACTGCGGGTATTCAAAATTGCTCGAATATTCCAGGTATTTCTCGTCAGAACATTTGTCAATATACGAGAAATGGATTGAATGACTAGAGACCCTATATAAAGCCGAGCTGAATGAATGGGAAGAGGTAATAGTAGAAACTGTGATAAGAGTGGAGCGCGAACTAAAAGCGATATTGGTTGATAGTGAAGTGATTTTCGTGATACAGACAGTTGGAATATAAATTGATAGACAATTAAAATTAAATTAAAATGCAATTTGTAAAATAGTGAAATTAATGATTGTGCATTCTTAGTTAATAAACTCTTTTAACTTAATTTAAAGGACTTCACTTTCCCGCCGGAACTTTCCCGGAACATTAAAATTATCGGCCGCGAATCATAACACGCGACAATATATATATTGTCGCGTGTTTTGGTTCGCGGCCAATAATTTTAATGTTCCAGGAAAGTGAAAACGCAATGTCGTTTAAATTAAATTAAAAAGAGTTTATTTAAAAGAATGCACAATTATTAATTTCACTATCAAAAGTTTAACTTCCACTTGTCAATAAATTTCTATCGCAATTGTCTTCTAAAATCACTTCACAATCACTCAATCAATATCGCCTTTTCAATTCTCCCTCCACACTTACGCAGTTTTACCATCGCGGTTCTAATGAATGATCCCCCATTCATTCAGCTCGCTTTTATATAGGGTCTCCAGCCGTTCAATGCATTGCTCGTACATTGGCGAATGTTCTGCCGAGAGGTATCTGGTATATTCGAGCAGCTTAATGAATGGAGCAGTGACTCACTTTCAAATGTTGATTATGTTTGGTGGGTTCTCGTGGTTTCGAGTAAATTCATTTTGTTGATGTTCTTAATCGTTGTGAAAACAATTGCGACAGTAGCTCGCAGAATTATTTGTACATGTAACGCTGCCCCCACCTCAGTTCTTTTCGCCCCGAAAAGATGTGTCAGCAGTTGTATACAATTCTCCCTGGATGTAATATGGGGCAAGACGGCCCAGGTGCACGATTTTCATTTTGGTTCTTGGCTTACGGTGTTCCTGTATGCGGTTTACGATGTCGTTGATTCGCTTTGTAACTCGGTATGGTCCCTCCAAATTATGTTGCAACTTTGGAGACCTACCCTTTCGCCGTTGTGGGTTATATAGCCACACCAAGACATCTTTCTGGAAGCCAGTAGAATTTGCCTTTAGATCATACCTGGTCTTCATGTGGTCAGTAGCCGATTCGAGGTGTTTTTGCACTGTCCGATGTATCTGGTTCAATCGTTACCTTAGCTCACTAGCGTACTCCGAGATCGTTTGGGGTTTCTTAGGGGGCGATCCGAACTTTATATCAGCTGGTAGACGAATAGTCTTTCCAAAGTTGACTTTGGCTGGGGCTTGACCCGTCGATGCATGTTTGGCAGCTCTGCAAGCCATCAAAAATAGTGGGATGTATCGGCCCCAGTCCCTTTGGTTCTCGTCAACCATCTTGGCCAGGTGTTTATTGAGCGTGCCGTTGAAACGCTCGACCATTCCATCGGATTGGGGATGCAGTGGTGTTGTCCTCGTTTTCCGTATTCCCAGCAGCTCGCACATTTCACCAAAAACTAGTGACTCAAAGTTTCGGCCTTGATCCGAATGCAGTTCGCAAGGTACGCCGTATCTACTGACCCAATTTAATACTAGCTGTTCGGCTACAGTAGCTGCTTCCTGGTTGGGAATGGGGTAGACCTCGGGCCACTTGCTGAAATAATCGGCCACAACCAGCGTGTATCCATTTCCCCACTTGGATTCCAGAAAGGGTCCTGCGATGTCAACAGCAATCCTTTTAAATGGTACCCCCACGTTATAGGTTTGCATTTGTCCTCTCAGTCGTCGCTTTGGACCTTTGACGGAAGCGCACATCGTGCATCTACGGCACCAGTACTCCAAGTCTTCTCGAGCGTGGAGAGAGTAAAACCTTTCCCGCAATTTCGCTAAGGTCTTGTTAACACCAAGGTGTCCTCCCGAGGATCCTTCGTGCAGTTCCTTTACCACATCATGGATTTGGCTTTTGGGAAGTATAGTTTCCATCCTATAGGAGCTGCCGTCCGTCGTTTCCCATTTCCGCTTGAGTACGCCACCCTCCTCCTGAAGAGAGCTCCATTATGCCCAATAGCTTTTCAGGGTTGCGCCATGCATTGAAACTTCTTTCCACTCAGGTCGCCCAGTTGTCTCCTTCCATACGAGCAATGGTCCGATGTCTTCATCGGTTAACTGGGCACTTCAAATCTCCTCCGGTGACCAACCTTCATCGGATTCGGCCGTTATCAATCGCAGATCAACGGGCGGCTCCTTTTCTTCAATCCGTCGGCAATGCTTGCAATTAGCTGGACATGGAAGACGAGATAGGGCATCAGCATTCCCATGAACTCCGCCCTTCCGATGAACAATTTCGTAGTCGTATGACTGCAATCTATCGATCCATCCCGCAACTTGTCCCTCGGGATTTTTAAAGTTAAGCAGCCATCTCAGCGATGCATGGTCTGTTCGAAGAACAAATTTCTGGCCATATAGGTACTTGTGGAACTGCTTGGTGGCCTCTTTTATAGCCAATAGCTCCTTCCTGGTTACGCAGTAGTTTCTCTCACTTTTTGAGAGAACTCGACTGTAATACGAGAGGACTCTTTCTTCACCATCGATCTGCTACGAGAGTACAGCTCCAATACCGCCGTTGCTCGCATCGGTGTCCACTACAACCATTTTTCCGGGTTTCGGGTATGCCAGCACGGGTGATTCACATAGCTTCTCCTTCAAGGCCTCGAAGGCTACCTGGCATTGTTCATTCCGGACATACGGATGATTTTTCTCGGATAACTGATGGAGAAACATAGCTATTTTGGAAAAGCCTTTGACGAATCTTCGATAGTAGGTCACCAGACCCAGAAAACTTCGTAGTTGGCGCTTGTTATTTGGTGTTGGCCAGCTTTTCATGTCTTCAATTTTCTCAGGGTCTGTTTTGATTCCTTCTGCTGATACAATATGTCCCAGGTATTTCAGTTCAGCTGCAAAAAGGGTACTTTTGTCGGGACTAAGTTTCAAATTCGCCAATTGCGATCGGGAGAAAACCTCTTCTAAGTTCCGCACATGCTCTTCGAATGTTCTTTCGATAATAATGATGGCATCTAGGTACACCAAGCAGGTTTTCCACGTTAGGCCACGTAGCACGTATTCCATCAGGCGTTCGAAAGTAGCTGGAGCATTGCAAAGCCCAAATGGCATCACCACAAATTGCCACAATCTGGTGAAAATGCAGTTTTCTCTCGTTCCTTCTTGTCGATTTCTACCTGCCAGTAGCCACTCTTGAGATCAAGTTTAGAAAACCATTTTGCGTCGGCTAAAGTGTCCACGATATGGTCGATGCGTGGAAGCGGGTAATTATCTTTTTTAATTACGTCGTTAAGCTGCCTATAGTCAACACAAAAACTGGTGCTACCATCCTTTTTCTTTACTAGAACTACTAGTGCGGCCCATGGGCTGACAAGGGTTCGATAACACCATGTTTTTCCATGTCCGAGGTCAGTGCGCTCACTTCTCCTTGTTTGGCTATAGGAAGACGTCTTGATGCTTGTCGGATTGGTTTGGCTCCTTGTGTATCTATGAGGTGAGTTACCATACTCGTTCGGCCTTGGTCATCTGGGCTTGTTGAGAGGATGTCACTGTACTTGGTGACCAGATCAGAGGCTCGCTTGAATAGCTGCATTGGCGATTTGACCTACTTCAATATTGCAGACGTGGATTCCCGGGCTTTAACTGCGTCTTGCCTCCTTTTCCAATGATGGTCGTGAGTGGCTTCCAAAGAGGTGATGGTGGAAACTGGCAGGCAGCTGCCGATGACTTCTCCCGCTTTGATACTCGTGGTTGAGTCTGCGGTGTTAAAGACTCTAACCGGCACGTATCCGTTCCTTATAGATCTTACAAGGCTTCGTCCTACAATCAAACTGCGCAATGCGGACGTCTTCGTTGGCTCTATCAGATAAGATGGGTGGTCTCCAGAATCACCATCAAGCTTGGGCTCCTGACTCGGTCTGGATCTCCTCCTAGCTGCACACCCTGGACAATAGCCCGGTTTTCTTCGCTTCTTGCTGTCTCTTTGCAGGTGCTTCTTTTCTCCGCAATTCCAGCATCTAGGCGCACCATTTACATGCGGGTCTCGCTCAATTTCTACGCGCTCACACCTGCACTCGTCTATCACTACCTCGCGAACCCTGGCCGTGGTACGGCTCACATTTTTCACTGCCTCAAAGTTCAGACTATAAGCGTTTCGGCTATTTTTTTTAATCGTTTCGGCTATTTTTCCTTAACTGTTTGCTTTTGAGCTAAACGCACGGCTTGTTGCAATTCCTGGTATTTTAATGCGCTGATGAATGCTTCTGTTGCTGCATCATCTCGATGTTCTGGGTCGTACGCTGGGGCAGCCAAAAGTGCCAGTCGCTCAATGTCTTGGGCTAGCTGCTGTAAAGTTTCGCCAGACTTCTGCATCCGGTGCCGTAGCTGTGACCGATAAATCTGCTTTAGATGATCGTCTCCATAACGCATGTCGAGCGCATTTATTATGGCAGCCGGGTTTGAGTGCAACTAAACGGGGATCGTCTGCAAAAGCTCAGCAGCTGGGCCTCTAAGGGCAAGAATTAGCGCAGCTGCTCGTTCCGACTCATTCCAAGGATTTGCCCTAGCGGCAGCTTCAAACTGGGTTTTCTAAATACTCCAGACCGTTTGCCCATCGAATATTGGTGTTTGCACATTTCTGGATGTGCTTTGCGCTGCGATTGTAATCGTGGCTGGTGAGGTGGTTACTACTACCTTCGCTGCTTCCAATTCCTTTTTCACTTTTTCCATCTCATTGTTGATTCTCTCCTCGACCTGGCTGACCTTTTCCTTGGCCTGGTAAGCCTTTTCCTCGACCTGGTCAACCTTTTCCTCGACACCTTTAATTTGTTTGTTCAGACTACCGAGCTCCGCTTTTATTTCGGTTGACTGTTTCTCCGGCTTCTGTGTGATGTTTGTCTTGATTTCGATCGCTTTTTGGTCCAGCTTCGCTGATTGTTCATTTAGCTTCGCTGATTGTTCATTTAGCTTCGATGATTGTTCACTTAGCTTCGCAGTTAGACTAGATGACTGTTGATTTGGCTTTGCTGATTGTTCATTTAGCTTCGCTGATTGTTCATTTAGCTTCTCAGTTAAACTAGAAGACTGTTGCATTAGCGCATTTTCTGGCTCCTTTGATTTTGATGTTTCTGCTTCTTCACCTTCTGCGCCATTTTCCGCCTTGAGCTCCGATATGGTCAATTGGTCGATTTTTAGATGAAAGTTTCCTGGCATTTTTATCGTTTCGGCTATTTTTCCACCAGTTTCCACGTTAATTTTCACTATTATGCACTTTAAAAATTTTTAAACGTTTTCACTTCCAAAATTTTCTTTCTCACTTCTTGACACCACTATCGCGCGTTTTGGTTCGCGGCCAATAATTTTAATGTTCCGGGAAAGTGAAAACGCAATGTCTTTTAAATTAAATTAAAAAGAGTTTATTTAAAAGAATGCACAATTATTAATTTCACTATCAAAAGTTTAACTTCCACTTGTCAATAAATTTCTATCGCAATTGTCTTCTAAAATCACTTCACAATCACTCAATCAATATCGCCTTTTCAATTCTCCCTCCACACTTACGCAGTTTTACTATCGCGGTTCTAATGAATGATCCCCCATTCATTCAGCTCACCTTTATATAGGGTCTCCAGCCGTTCAATGCATTTCTCATACATTCGCGAATGTACTGCCGAGAGGTATCTGGTATATTCGAGCAGCTTAATGAATGGAGCAGTGAATCACTTTCAAATGTTGATCATGCTTGGTGGGTTCTCGTGGTTTCGAGTAAATTCATTTTGTTGATGTTCTTAATGGTTGTGAAAACAATTGAGACAGTAGCTCGCAGAATTATTTGTACATGTAACAATACCTATATATATATATATATATATATATATATATATATATATATATATATATATATATATATATATATATATATATATATATATATATATATATATATATATATATATATATATACATGTATATACTTTTTTTAATTGTTAAAGAAGAACATTTTTATCTGAAGGTGGCTTAGACGTGTGTACCACAATTCTCCTCCACTATAGACACAAACGGGTGATACCAGCGCTTAGAGGTGAGAGAATCGTTGCGATTTATTCTTTTTATGCAAACTCAATATATTTTGGCAAACATGAATTATACAGCCACACAAAAAAAGTGCGGTATATTTTTGATGCCATATGTCATACTCGCAGTTTTGTTGCCTGCTGAGTACGAATCCGGGTCCAGAATTGAGCCATCACGCCCTTATTTTTTTCTAACCCCAAAAAATGGGTTAAAAACAGAGAAAATCGTGGAAAATACACTCGTGAAATTCGGAAAAAAATTATTTTTGGCATTTAAGCCTGTATTAATATGAATTGAGACCTGTTGAGCACGAACTCGTGACCAAAATTAAGCCACCAAGCCTTGTTTTTTTTCTAATCTCAAAAAGGGGTTGAAAACCGAAAATCGCGGAAAATACTCTCGTGAAATTTGGAACAAATTTATTTTTAATATTTAAACCAATATTTATATGAATTGAGACTTACTGAGCACGAGCCCGTGACCAGAATTGAGCCATCATCAGTGAAAATTGACGAAAATGCATTGAAAAACATTCCTTCCACCTTTCAACCTATATTCATACGCATTTGGACCTATCAAACCTGAATCTGTAATCAGATTTAGATCATCACGTCCATATTTTTTCCTAACCTCAATAAACGGTTTAAAACTGGTAAAAATCGGGAAAATACATTGAAAAACGTTTTCAACCCTGGTCAGGTTAAGCCAGCCCCCCTTGTCCCCTCCTTTCGAAATCTTGGCGCTGTTGAAATCAAATACCTCAATACCTCATAATACGTAACCACCAACCCATACTTAAAAACCTGATACCTGTCATCTCATTACCCGATTAGCCGTTTTGAATATCCATGTCCGAACATCCTAATGATTCATACCTTTATACCCAATAACTCACACCTAATAAATCTAAATTCCAACAACCCTAATGCCCAAAATCTGATGCTTAATAAACCTAACCCATAACCACAAAATCACACCCAACACCCCAGTTGAATAACTTGAATAACCTAAAACTTTGAAACTCAATACCCTGATTAAGTGACCGAATGTTACTGCCTACACTATATCTCTTATCCTCAAAAGATCTTTTTCAGATTTTCTTCCCGATCCATTTCTTAGCTTTGGATTTGTCTCTCTTTTAAGTGACCAGCAATAGTCAGCCAACATATGGTCATCCCATCGTCCTTGATATCGGTTTTCGATGACTTTGATGTCTTGGTGAAAGCTCTCTCCTTGTTCTTCGCTGTAGTCACCAAGATTGTCGGGGAAATCATCGATATAGAAGTCTAGGAAATGTAATTTTAAACTCATTAGCATCCTAATTTTCGAAAATTCTTAACCATTTGCTTGACTATCTCTTTGTACTTAGGACTTTTATTATTTCCTAAAAAGTTTGTTGCGACTGTGTCCTGAATCAATTTCCTGCCTTGATTTTTCTTCTTCTTCTTTGTAGCGCTACAGCCCCTCTTATCTCATTTTCATGATCGTATTGGTTTTTTTCGGAAGTTGTTTTGGTGAGTACCATGCTCCCGTGTGCTTCCTCAGCTATGACATGATCTGATTAAATCAGTGCATATCACCACTGAGTGAATAACTCGTAGTCTGTCCGAAGAATCCCCTGAACTAAATCACGTTGCTCCCAACGAGATTTGAAGCTAGGACCTTCGGCTTATGCGTTCATACTCTAACCACTAGGCCACACAGACTACCTTGGTTTTTTCATCAGAATATTTTGGAAACTTTTGGAACAGATACTGGAAACTTTGGCCATTTTTATTTAATGCTTCTACAAATTGCTTCATGAATCCAAGTTTTATGTGAAGAGGAGGAATAAGTACTTTTTCTGCATCTACTAATGGCGTAAAGATTACATTTTCTTCACCAGGCATAAATGACTCTCTTGCTGGCCAAATTTTTTTTAATAGTGATTCTCTCTATCTCTACTGTTCCAAAGGCATAAATAGCAGGGATAACTCGTAAAGCCAGACTGTTGGCCAAGCAATATCGTTAAGATTTTGAGATCTCCGCAGATTTTCCAGTTGTGATCAGCATATTTTATTTTTTCTAAAAGCTTCTTCATTTTATCATCATGTTCTTTTATAACTGAGGAATGTGCAATTGAAACAGGAGCATATACATTAGTGTTGTGCAACAAAACTGCCTTGGTGGTTCGCTTAGAAGAATCTTTAAACAATCTCTAATCAACAGGATTATAAAGGTTTCCCTTTAATTCATTTATTAAGCCTTTAATATTAGTACAATATGACACTCAACTTTGAAATATTTGCGATATTCTTGGTCCCTATTCCTGTAATGAAACTCTAGTTTCTGGCTGGGGCAGATTTCTTTTCTTCAAAAATGAAGCAAGACGCTCTGCACCATCTTTGGCTAAGTCTAAGTCTCTAACTAGATCGTTGAGTTCAGACGGTGATATGGGTATTGGTTGTGGTTTACGAATGTATGGTAGATATATATATATATATATATATATATATATATATATAAATATATATATATATATATATATATATATATATATATATATATATATATATATATATATATATATATATATATATATATTCACTATTATCTACACCATTATCCCGATTCGTATTCATCATTATCTGATGAGGTAGAATCATCTACTTACATAGCATCAGCAACCACAGCTTTACTTAGTTCAGTAGCAAAATAGCTTCAATTGGTCTTGTTACTGTCAAAACATCTGTATAAGTCATGCTACTTCTATTCTTTCGGTTATTTCCAAATTTTTCATCTACGACATTCATACAGAAAAAACATTCACTTTCACAGGTAGGTCTTTTCCATATCGCAAGTCTGGTATATTTCACGGCCTTCTTATATGAGTTCTGCAACATTATTTTGCGAGAATTGCAAATGATGTGGGGAACCCAATCTGTATTCTAGTGCAGTAACTCTAGACCGAAAGTATGCTTATAAAGATTCTTAATTTTAATTGTTATAGCTATTCGCGTTTTGATAAATACATATTTACAACAAATATAACAAAACATATCACATTTTTAGGGTTTTGTAAAATAATTTTACAAAACCCTTCTAAAATCGCGTCCTGTCTGTCCGTCTGTCTGTCCGTCCGTCCGTCCGTCCGTCCGTGTGTCACAGCAGTTTTTCTCGGAAACTACTTAAGCTAGAAACATCAAATTTTGTATGTAGGTGTAAAGTGGTGATCTCTTCAAAGTTCAAATATAAAAAAATTTTATAAGGCATTTCAGGGGGGTCTCCCCATATAGGGGAGTGACCCCCCGAAAAAAAATTTCATTGAAGGTGACCGATATGGGTATCAAATGAAAGGTCTCAATGAGAACTTTTCAAAACAGGTCTTTGTTTGGCAAAGTTTGCTTCGAGGGGCGCACAGGGAGGGGAAATTCACGAAAAATTTGTGTCCCCCCCCCCTCGCGATTGGACACCTGTGATCCGAAAAATCTGAAAAAAATCAAGAATGTAGGTCTTGATGAGTACAACAACAACAAATACGTTAGAAGTCGCAATTCACTCAACTTTGTTAGTAATAGTATGATTTATCGATTTTATGTTTTCTTGAATAAAATCTTAACGGTGCCCTTAAATTCAATGAAATTCAGTACACAGATGACTATTTATAAGATTGATCTATTCTGAAAGTTTCATAAAGATTGAATCATACTTAGCGAATTTATAGCGGTTTGAATTTTCCCGTATTACTATGGAACAATATGCGCTGCATTTATTACTATGGCAACATATGGCTATGGAACAACACGCGCTTTTTACCGACTCAGACACTACAGTTTTGCTAGGATCTGCATGTAAATTTCAGGAATGATAGGTGTCATGTATATCTTTGAGAATCGGTTGAGCTGATGGTATCAGTAATCGTAAAACAAGAAAGTGGCTGTTTTGAATGCGAAGATTGAATAATTTTGAGTTATTTTTTCCCAACTTCAACGTTTAAGGTGCATGCTTTGAACACTTGATTCAATTTAATGAATGACTGTAGATCAGTACCTACAATTAATGCTTATAAGTGTTACAAGTCAAGGAGGCGGGAGAGAGCTCCTAGCAGAAGGGTTTTGTAACCATTCTAGGATTCGAAAAAATTGGCCATTAATCGATGATAACAGTACAGGAGAGTGGCCCCTGAAAAAAAATTCATCAAACGTAGCTGATATGAGTATGAAATAAAAGTTTACATGGGAGCTTTTCAAAACAGTTGTTAAACTGCCAGTTTTTGCTTCAGTGGGGCACAGGGGGTAAATACATGAAAAATGTGTTTCCTCCGCCGCGGCTGGATATGTGAAATAATTATCAAGGGAGATATTTATGAGTATACCAATACCAAAAACCTCAGAAGTCAAAATTCGTTCAACTTTGCTAATAATAGTATGATCTTCATATTTCATATTTTCTCCAATAAAATCATCTTTGACATGTTTCTTGATGTGATTCGATCTGGTAACTGCATTTTGTAAATTGAATACAAAACCCTTCTGACATGAGCGTAGGTCTGTTTACCCAACTTCTTTTTATCACAGTGATGAACTGCCCTTTTCGCCTGCGACTTTTTTCTTGTAGCATTATACTCAACATGAGCCAAGTTGCCCACACATGAAGAGCTACGGTCGCTGAACCACAAAGATTGCGGGCCCGTTTTCACACCCTGACCTATCGCCGATACTGGGTTTCCGAGTCCCTGCATCGTAATTCTCTTCCTTCTACCTACCATGACGGCATGAAAGCCGTTATCCAGGAACTTATTCAGATAGTGGAGCAACTCCGTTGCCCACCGTCATCGCGTGGAGATGCCCTGGATGCAGGTAGAATACGATATAACCTTAAGCTAGTTCCATCTTTATGAACAACGGTAATTGGTTTTATTCAACTGGGTTTTTAGGTATTAAAATATTGAATTTCAACAATGCGGCTTGGAAAAGCATAATAAAACCAACTATCACGCAAAAACCGCGTGCGCCGTATTTGATTTAAATTTATTCCCAATAACCCAATCACCTCAACATTCCCAGTATATGAAATTTAATGTTAGTTACTTGTATTTCAGAAACTGCGTTTGCGTCTTGGATCTGCCAATACCCGTTAGTATAAATTTAGGTTTAGATGTGAAATAAACTGTTTTTCGAACTTTTACGAGTGCATTTCCTCGATGTTTACTGTTACTAACCTACTTTTTGAGGTTAGAAAAAAATCAGGACATAATGGCTCAATCCTGGTTACGGATTCGTGCTCAGCAAGTCTCAATTCACATGAATATAGGTTTCAATGTTAAAAATAAATTTTTCCCGAATTTTACGAGTGTGTTTTCCAGGATTTTCTCTGTTTTTAACCCATTTTTTGAGATTAGAAAAAAATCAGGACGTGATGGCTCAATTCTGGACCCGGATTCGTACTCAGCAGGCCAAAAAACTACGGATATGACATATGGCATCAAAAATATACCCCACTTTTTTTTGTGTGGCTGTGTGATATTTAGGTTGGGTTCAAATTTAATGTGACTTATTTAAAAAATAGCTAAGGGAAAAATTTTTCATAAAGTGATATATTGGTTGTTTCTGGACTTTTATGAGCCCTAACTCGAAGCATTCTCTACTTTATTTACTTTCCACGCACAGGAAATATTTTTCTGCGCACACTATAAAACAACGATGACAAACTAGGACGTATCTGGGCAATGTTTAACATCGGGGTAGTCCTGACATTTGCGGCTGCCACGATAAGGTGGAAAGAGTTCGTCCAATGTACACTCTGGTTAGAAATCGATTTTGGATTTGAAAATGATGCGGGAAGGAATGTATCCTGAATAAAAATGCCAAAGAATTTTGCGGGGAGCATTCAACCCCAAGGTATGTAGGTAAGTAAGACTTTTTATAACTTGACACTACAGAGTATGCTTAATGACTATTTGACATTAGAATATATGTATAGTTATATTACATCAGTGTTTTTAGATATATAGACTTTGCCATTTGCTCTTATGGCTTGCGACTTGAAAAGTTTGACAAATAAATACGTTAAAACAATCTAAATCTAACCCTAATATAAATTAAATTTATTCCTACATCTAACCTAAAACTATAAGCTGTTTAGTACAGTACTCAAATTTACATATATATTTATCTTGTGTTTTTATTTTATTACACTTATGCACTAACTAAATTTACAAATATTTTGTTTAACCACGGTATGTGTTTGGTTCGCATGAAACGTAAAACGCCGGTTTATTGGTAGTTACGGAATTAATAGGGTCGTGGTGGTATTGTTCAAGGATTTTAAAGGGACATAGGTAGTAGGGATTATTTGTAGTGGTAGGCTCGAAAACTGTGCGAATACATTGAAGGGGGTGCTCCCGCCACTTCTCTAAGCATTTTTTAGTCATTGCCAACATGTAGTGGAGAATAGGGTTCTATCTCCGTATCTTTGTAAAGGGTAGAGTTCCTGTAGTACTTCTTATTAGGCCGTCTGTATTTGGACAGGCATTTCCTTAGGATCTTCCTCTCTTTGGCAGCAGTAGGCGGAAACGCGTAGGTAATGATCGGCCTAATAAGAGTTTTGTACATCAGCACCTCAACTTTTGGGCAGACTGATTTCGAAAAAAAGAGAAACGAAATAATTTCGGACGCTGCTTTCGCTTTATTGATGATTTTCCTTGCGTGTCTATTCACCTTAAGTCGATTTTTAAAATGGACTCCAAGGTATTTGATATTTTCCTTGAGAGGAATGATTTCACCAGTAATATGTGCTTGCGCATTCCTACTTTGAGACACGGCAAGGCGGTGCCCTCTCCCACTGGCATTTCTGAAGCAGATCAGTTCCGATTTGCTGGCATTTATTTCGAGCCCCCAATCCTTCAGATATTAAAAGATGTTGAGGACAGAGCGCTGCAGCTTTGTTTGGGCCATCTCTGGGAGGCTATGGGTGACAGTGAGGAGGATATCATCTGCATGCATTGTTATATCGATAGTCGAGCAGTTTGGACGTGGGATATCAAGAAGGAAAAAGTTGAACAGGGCGAGACCGAGGATAGAGCCTTGTGGGACTCCCGGTTTGATAGGGATAGAATTTGAAATGAGGTTCTCCAGTTTAATTTGGGATGTTCTATCCGGAAGGAAGGTGTATAGGATTCTGAGGATTGTGACTGGACAGGATCCCATTTTCAATTTGTACTTGAGACCGTGGATCCAAACTGAGTCGAACGCTTTTTTCAGGTCTAGAGCACAGGCCACTGTGCACGCTTTCGACCGAAGATTGCAGGTAACTCTATTGTGTAATAACATTATTGCTTGCTCCGTAGATCGTTAGCGTTCAAATCCAAACTGAAAATCGGGGATCAGGGGACTAGTAAAATCGTTCAAGTTTCGCAGAATAACCTTTTCAAGGGGTTTACCCATGTTAGGCAAAAGGAGAATTGGCCGAAAATTATTAATGTTACCTTCGCAGCTTGCTTTTGGTATTGGTATTAGTTTGCTAATTTTCCAAGGTTTTGGAAAATATGCATTATTAATACAATTATTGTATAATATCGTCAAGAAGGAGGAGATGGTCTTTCTGCACTTCTTGAGTATTCTGTTCGGGATACCATCAAGGCCGTGAGATAGATTGCTATTTAAGGCATTTAGGAGATCTTCTACTTACGTTTTCGAGGTGAAAAATCCAGCGAAGACTGGATGTTGTGGAGAGGATGCTTTATTATAACTAGAGAATATAGTTAAATAAGATCCCTCGTACCCTTCCGTCGTTCGTACAACCTCTGCTTTAACGTTGTTGTTCAAAGCTATGTTGTGTGACTCACGGTGACAATATAGTTGTTTGAATTATTCTTCACATGCAACGATCTTGTCAGATTGTGCAGTGAAGACTTTGTTTCCTCGCTTTATAGGGTCTTTCTCAATGTTGAATTTGGAACTTTTACGGCCCGTGAATTGATTTATTGTTTTGAAAACATCTGAAGATGGTCGCAGTGATATCAGTCTGCTTTTATAGACGTTGTTGACTTCTGACCTAATGCGTTTTTGGATTTCACGGGAAATGCTCGTTATTTGTGTTTTAAGTTCCAAATACTCCTCATTAAACCCGTTAAAGCTTGGATGATAAATTATGAATTGAAGAGTCTCCTAAGTTAGACATCTATAAAGCGGGCTGCGTGTTTTCTGTAACGGAGCATGCTGGTCTAGACACTCTATAATGGCAGATGTTAGTGCTGATTTATGAAAGTCTATTTCTGTGCTCGAGAGAACGATATTTTCCGGTTGGAGATTCGGAAAGAGGTCTTTGAGGTCCTTTCTGAAGTTTGGCCAGTCTATGAAATTAAACGGTCTATAGTGAGGTGGGCAAGTAGGAGCTGGTATGTGTGATCTAAGGGTTATATTGAGATGGAGGCCATGATGGTCCACTAACGAGGTAAATGTGGAGCAAGTAAAGGGAATTGTGGGATCATTGAGGTCAGAGGATATTATGAAGTTATCTTAAAATGAATTCCCTCTGGGAAATCTTGGGGCCCCAGCATTTGCTATGCATGCTGAGAGGAGGGCGTCCGCATGGAGCCATTCGAATAGATAGTTCCCGTTGGTATTTCTTGTGGAGTCCTCCCAGTATTCATGTTTGGCATTAAAGTCTCCTCCGAGTATAAATGGGTCGTGGGAAAAGGCTGTTGCGAGGATTTGGTTAAGTGTTAAGGGGTATAGGGGTATACGGAGCCAATAAGAATTTTGGCTGGGTTTCCATTGGGTCGCTTTGTGTTGAGAGTTGCTAACGTACATGAGGAATTATTTCATTCAAACGGGATCTGATGGATATCTAGATCATCTCTGCCACTGTCATTCCGAAGCACATGGTAGTTCTCCAAACGGACTTTGTGATGATGGTTAAGAACTGTTTCGTTCTGAAGGAGGATGTCGGGTTGGGAGAATTTGACCAAATCAGCAATGTAGACTCTCTTATCATATGAGATTAGGGAGTTTATTTTTAGGGATAGAATGGTTAGTTTATTTGCAACCACAAAGGTGGAAATAGAAATTGAGGAGCGCCATTGGCTTCTCTTGGTCAGGAGTTTTGTCAAAGTATGGGAGAAAAGCCCTGACCTTGGATAGGATTTCACTGAGAGAGACTCCCAGTCACTCCACGGTAATCTGTTGTTGGCGTTCGATGGGATTAGGAATCGGTGAAATAACATTATGGGGTGGAGTTCCGCTTCTTAAAACCTCTGAAGGAGGGGCAAAGTGGTGCGGGGTTGCAGGGGTAGGTGTAGTATTGGCTTTATTTTCGATCACCCTGTCTAACAACCTTTTCCGTTCCGGGCAGCCGGAAAAATTGGCTGGATGCCCATGGGTCTTGCACATGGTGCAGAATGGAGCGGTTTCCAGCTTGTCCATGTTTTTTTCTCGGGCAGTTTTCGGAACTATGCTCCTCCCACATCTCATGTTGAATCCACAATTGATGGATATGTGCCCAAATCTTTGACACCGATAGCATTGAACCAGATCACTCCTTTTGGGGCGTTCCCATACGGCTCTTTGGTTCAAAATATAGCGCAGCTTAATTATTTCGTTTTTATCAGGTTGCAATCCCACTGTAATCCTAAATAAATCTAGGTCGATTTTGTTTGCTCTCGACCATGCAGTGGTAAGTGGACTGACAGTCTCGAGTCGTAAACTCGGGATTTATCTGGCTATGTCCTCTCGAACAGCCTCCGCTTCAAATTTTGAACTAATAGCCCTTAGTATCAGGACACTTTTTTTTGTCTCTTTAAGGGTGAATGAATATCCCACTGCTCCCGTGTTTTAAAGCAGGTTCATGATATAGTCGTGCACCTCGAGCCTGTCCACTGTGATTTTAAGTCGAGAGTTTGATAACTTTGTTATTCGATACATTAGACGGGTACCATCTGTAAGGGTGTATCTATTCATGTTACCTTTGAGCACCGTTGCTTTAAGATTTTCAATAAATATTGGTGGGAATCACACCTTCTTTGCTCGACTGTTAGTTGCATTTGAGTTGTTATTTTGGCTATCGTTCACCAGTGCGCTGAAAGGGTTTGTGCGAAGTGTGGGTGGGGTTGGCATAGAAACCGGGGTTTTAAGTTTGGCGTTTAATTTACCCTTTGCTAATATAAATTCATTTACCTTACAGTTAATGAGGTTAATATCTTGTTTAAAGCTTGAATTCTTTGCTGTTGTATCATTCGCATCCATCCTAAGGCATTTCCTTGCGGGCGGCTTTGGTCTTTGGTTGCTCTGCCATCGTGTTTGCTTGCTCCGCTATCGTATTTGCTTGCTCCGCCATCGTGTTCGCCTGCTGACAATAACTCGTCCATTTTTCCCCTTTATATAATGGCCACGGTGTATTTTATGGGCGCTCGCCCAAGATGAAGTTTCTGCTTTCTTCCGGTCTTCAACTTTCAAACTTTATGTATATGATCTTGTATGATTTTATAATTTCGATATTGACCAATTCACACGCGTGTTGACAGTTTCAACTTCCAAATGCCAATCCTCAAGTCCAAGGTCTATTAGCTGGATTTAAACATTTCAACGCCCATCCTCACGCTCCGTGTTTCGTGTGGTGACTATGTTATATAGGGGTATACGAAATTTTCTTTCCATGTATTCCCATTATACATACGTATATAAATGCTGTTAATTTGGGCTTATCATTTTGTAGAGCTTTTCATAAATGGATTAAAATGAAAGGCTTCGTTTCATGAGTTGGATACGAAACACTTCGGATGGAAACATACTCTTGCCAATCCAATTTGCTTATAATTTTTCGCTATCTTAATAAATCACTAGCAAATTTTGTTTGGAAAAATATTTTGTTTTATCTCTATGTAGTGTTAATTTAACTGAAAAGGTGATTATTATAAAGTATTCAGATAAAATCTTTGGCACTCAATTTAACTTGTTTTCGTTCCTTAAATATTTCAAAACTTTACCAATTTTATTCCTTGGCAAAGGATAATCGATCAGGAGTTATTAAATAACTCTATGAAACATATTCTGAACTTATCGATTTTCAACATTTAACAAACAACAACAAGAAGAATGAACTATTTACAAACTTGGCATCATCATCTTTCAAATATTACACCATCTTCGAACCCTCCCAGGGAAATTTATCAATTTTATAAGCAATTGTTTATGCTCCATCTTGCGGCAATGGAATTCCACCCTATTTAACTTATTGCAAGTGTGGCTACCGAGCAATATACAAGTATACTCCTTTTCATTTCGCATTTTTTTTTCTTACATATTTAGATACACGCGATACCCAATATCGAATATATTGCAGAAATTTTTCTTGAGTCTGCCAACAACAATGAGTTATATCAGCTCTACCATGTAAATAAGTTGTAAGGGTTTGACGTGATGATTCTCCCCATGTATATAAAGTTGATTACTCTAGGAGTCTGTAATAGTTAGTGTGGAATGGAGGAAATATTCGCTCAATATAGAAACTATGGTTATTTCCATCTAAAGTTTTATTCTCCGGGGATTCATTTCCATAGGAAATAATAATAATAAAGAAATACAAGTTTATTGTTATTGCCCTTAGTCAAGGAGATTTTTACGAGGCAAAGTGTTATGAGAAAAACGAAGAGTGAGATTGTATGTTTATCCTTTCTGTTGTTTGGGCAAAATTCAGCAATGTGTATTGAATATATAGCGTTGCTAATTTGTTTCGCTAATATTTAGGAGTATATAATCCATGATTCATGAGATGCGTGGAAGAGTTATCACATATTTTCAAAATTGATTAAGAAGAATCGACTGAACGGTTGAATTTTTCATATTGGCTTTACACACACTTTCAGCTGCTGTCATTAGACGAACAACAGCTGAAACCTCTGGTACACTAATTTTCATGTGCAATGCTTAATTGGAGCAAAGCTAGACGGGGACCAATGACAAATTCAATACAACCATAAGCTGTATGGAATTTTCGACGAGCCGGAGGTCTCAACGATTGTAAAGGCGCCTGTAAACTCTCGTCGAGACCCAGCAAGGCACGACGCGCACAAGAGTGAACATGCTACTCTCGTGTTGTCTTGCTTTGTCTCGACAGCTCTCCATTCCGTGTTGATATTTTGTGCGCGAGTCAAAGGGCCTCACTTAGCCTCACGAGGCAGCGCGAGGGCACCCTTTAAGGCGTCTGTACACTCTCGTCCATAGTATACTCAAATAGTAGCCACACCTTTCATTTACCCTGTGTTGCACACTTTTTGAATTTTCCCAGGGGCACGTCAGCTGATCCGGGGCATGACAGCTGATCCCATGTTTCGCGCGCTCAAGAAACAAAGCAAAATGCAAATAAAATTTCCGACGCACGTGTTCTTTTACGCATTTCAGAACATAGGAGTGCTGCCACATCCTCACAAAAAACTAAAAGATTGCATGGAACGAATTTGTTTTTCTGCAATGTTATTGATTTTTTAGTTCTGGTAGCCCTGAAATCTCTCATCGAAGCATATGTTTATATTCGCGCCATTCCTCGCATCAGCGTTTACCATCTACCTGCTACCGAAGATTTATGGTTCGCTGTTCGGCTTGTGTTCGAATTTTTCCGGAGGGTTGATGGAGTGTGGTTACTAGTTGAGTATACTATGCTCTCGTCGAGACCCAGCGAGGCACGACGAGTGCAAGAGTGAACATGCTACTCTCGTGTTGTCTTGCTTTGTCTGGCCTCGTCAGCTTTCCATTCCGTGTCGGTATTTTGTGCGCGAGTCAAAGAGCCTCGCAAGGCAGCGTGAGGGCATCCTTTACACTCTCGCGTGGTTCAGTTTCATGCAAGCTGTCAAATCGTGAAAACGTATTTTGAAAATTTGAGGTAACGACATAGAACTTAACTTTTTAGAATTCTACCAAACTGAGCCTGTATGTTATTATGGAATCCAACGCATCCATTTTACAAGGAAAAAAAGCTGCACAATGCGTGGAATCGAATTTCGGAGCAAATGGATTTTCTAGTTGAAGAGTTAAAAAAAAGAAGACATCACTGATGGCGACATATAGAGGACGCGTAAGAGGCCTAAATTGTGCATCAAAATCTGGAGCTGCAAGTGAAGAAGTGTATTAACGGACTTGGTTTGCCTTTGAGTTTATGTACTCGTTTTTGGGGCATTTGTCCAAATGCAAACAAACACTAAACACTATAAATGAAGTAAGTATTATTTGTTTGAAAATATAACATTTTTATTTAGAACTGTGTAACATTTTATACATCAATGTATGCAGAAATATGTTGTGAATTCCCCTCGTATTTCTTTCGCATTAAGTGTGGATCTTTTGGGAATATTTGGCAAAGATCTTATGGTACAGCTTCCTTCAAACTTTTAACTTCATTCCTCCAGGAGCCTAGCTGAACCAATATACATTTTGGTCATAAATATCCACAGTTCCCGGTGGCGTATAAATTCTTTTTGATGTAGCACTTTTGCGGAAGAAATTATGCAATAAAATACATGTCGTTGTTAAGACTGCTGTCTCTTCTGGATTAAGCAATACTGGCTTCCGAAAAATTCTAAATTTTGAAGCCAATATACCAAAAAAGTTCTCCACAACTACACGAGAAGAAGCAAGCCTGTTATTAAAAATGCGTTTTGGTGTGCCTGTGTTGTGGGCACCAGGATATGGTTTCATAACGTGCGTACTAAGAGCAAAGGCCCGATCTCCTATGAAAACATAGGGAACGGCATTTGTTGAGCCTGGCAGTGGTGTCGGTGATGATAAATTAAGATCATAAGAACAAATTTTGTGCCACAGTACGCTATTTCGAAATACGCCACCATCACTTATTCGTCCTTGACATTCGATATCAGCGAGTATGAACTTGTAATTTTGATCTACTAAAGCCAACAACATGATGCTGAAACTTTACTTGTAGTTGTAGTACTCTGAGCCACTGTACGCTGGGCTTTTATAACGATGTGCTTTCCACCGATAGCACCGACGCACTGGGGGAAGTTTTTTCTAAAACCCGCTTCTATTTGCAACCATAATTCTGCATTATCTGGAATCTGAAAAGCTAAAAATGTAAATTAATAACTTCGTTTTTGTTTTACAGAATAATTAGCCTTCTACACGTCAAGACGAATGTGACAATGAACAAATGCATATGCAAACGATGCGGAAAATGTACAGCTCTCGGCTGCAGCAGAAAATGTACAGATCTCAGCTGCAGCTATTGTTTCACAAGATTCTTCGAGGGGAGACGTATCGCCATCATTTGTAAGTCCTGTGGTACAAAGGCGTTGGAAAAACCCCATCGAGTTGCAAGAAGCTGGACAAGAAATGAAAGATGCAATGAGCAATTTAAATGAAGTTTTAAAAAAACAAGAAGTACCAGAAAATGACTGTGAGCGATATGGGAAAATCTTAGCCAATAAGTTAAGAAAACTATCTGAGTTGGAAAGAATGCAATTAATGTGGGAGATTGATGGCTTATACTCGTACATCAGAACCATTCAAAAGAAACCACTTCAATCACAAAGCCGACTATTCGTTCTATGTCGCAGCCCTTCGCCTACATCACATTCATCGTATTTGGAATATTCAGATAGGAACATATCCCAACATCTCATTCATCCCATGATTTTTCAGCTTGTTCAACACCTTCGCCTATTTACAATAATATAGACGACATTCCGGGTATTCGAATACCGGAATCATCTCAACAAATGCCCTCAAAAGTAGTAACTATCTTATCGAATGAAGTAATTGCTCCTGCTCAACCTGTTACATACTCTGAAAATTCTAATATTGTCAATAAAGCTTTTTATAATGCTATGCATTGACTTCACTCATTTTTTCATGTTTTTGATATTGTTTCTATAAAACTTTGTATGATTTTTACTACAACTTTGCTCTTGAATTTTATATGAAAAATCTCAGATACCTGTTAAAAAATAAATAAAAGAGACTATGTTGGAGCATGCCTCATTGATATCGAGAAAACCTTCGATACAGTATGGTTAGATGGACTTATTTTTAAACTCTTTCAGCACAGATTGCCCAGACACCTTGTTGCCATGATGTGCAATATGTTGTATGGGAAATTATTTGTTGTAACTGATGAAGATCTGACGACAATGTGCGACTTCAAGGTCTTGAATGGTTTATAGCAGGGAACAATTAATTCTCAATATTCATTCGCAAGCTATTGAATGGCTTTGAGTTTAACCCCTCGCCAATGCGATCATAATATACATCTAAATAATATCTTCTCATGGCATAACTGCCAAGCTTCTGATGGGCAAGCTATCTGTGACCTTTTCGCTCAATTTTTTTTTCTCCACATTTAAGGTTTCGAACCCCACTATATACTCATCGTGTCTTTCTCCTTCCCCTATTGCGCATTCTATCGTGACCTCTCCATCGGAAATTGAAAATGTACTGCTCACTTTTGATATTAATGGTGGTCCTGGTCCTGATGGAATACCAAATCTGTTCGTAAAGTCATTATCTTGTTCATTATCTACCTCACTATCAATTATTTTCAATATCAGCCTTACTTTCTCCTGCTTTCCCGACGCCTGGAAGCATGCTAACATCTTTCCGATCCATAACTCCGGAGATCATAGTGAAATCTCGAATTGTCGTCCGATTTCTTTGCTGTCTTGTTTTGGCAAGCTCCTTGAGTGAATTGTGCATAAAATAATGTACGATGACATCAGTATCCTGTTTGCAAATGAACAACAAGGTCGTTCGACAGTAACTAATTTGTTAGAACTTACGAACACCATCTCTCTTGCTTTTGACAAGATCCAACAAATTGATGTCATATACACCGATTTTGCTAAAGCCTTTGACAGTGTTGATCACGGCCTTTTGGCTAACAAGCTCCGATCGTTCCGCATTTCTGACTCAATCCTCTCTTGGATCTTATCCTTTTTGTCCCATCGCTCCTGCACCATAACATGGAATAATATTTTTCGTCGACCTCATTTAGCCCAAAATCTGATGTTCACCAAAGATAAATTTTAGGCCTATTGCTATTCAACATTTTCATTAATGATCTTCCCCAATGCCTGTCCTCTAATTTTCTTCTTCACGCTGATGATTTAAAAATTTATCGTTCCATTAACTCTAACAAAGATTGCTCATACCTTCAAAATGAACTTGATAATCTCCGAAATTGGTGTCAAGGTAATTTACTTCCTCTTAACATTTCAAACTGTTGTCACATGAGATTCACCAACCAAATTCATCCAGTTTTATATGAATACTGGATTGATGGATTGCTGCTCGCACTTGTGGACAAATTTAAAGATTTGGGAGTAGTATTTGACGCAGGTTTGAAATTTAACACCCATATCTCATGCATAAACACTAGAGCTTCACGTGTCGCTGGTTTTATTTTACGATCCTCTTACAAGTCTTTTAACATTTCAACCAGCATCCATTTATTTGTACTCCTAGCCCGGTCAATCCTTGAGTATGCCTCCCAAGTATAGTCTCCTCACTATACCAATCTATCGGAAGCTGTTAAAACTGTACAGCGTAAATTCACACGTTCTCTATTCTACAAATATAACCTCCCGTACAACTCCTACGATGAGCGCTTACAGCTCCTCAACACTCCATTACTCAAAAAAAGGAGGGAATTCTTAGACCTGTGCTGCTTATTTAAATTATATCACGGTATTCTTTCATCAAACCTTCGGGAAAGGCTTTATATACGTTCCACCTCAAGAACGCATTCAACTGACATATTCATTTTGCCCTTTGCTCGTACTAATATTTATTTTTATTCATTTTTAGTACGCGTATCACGTCGTTACAATGAGCTCCAGCTGGGTCCCCTGCCACACTCCTTAAACGCTTTTAAAAGCGTAATGCATAATATTCTCCTTAGCTTCCAATAATTTATTAGTATTTTATATTCTCGTTTTTTTTTTTTTGTTATTTCAAATTGCTCCCTTTGTTTTTGTCGCATGTATTATATTATATTTCATTACCTATTTTGTAATTGGATTCATGGAACTGTAAAATAGTGTAAATAAATAAATAAATCATTGGTAGCGTTGGCTGATGATCTGATCATTTATACAGCAGACCGAAAAGCTACAAAAGTTTAGAGCAAACTTCAAAAAATGTTTAATGATGTGTTGCTCTACACCGACAATCGGCGAATGAAAGTCAAAGCACAGAAGTGCGAATCAATTTTGTTTCGGACAACGCTGCAGTAGGCCAGTCAAGAGCTGAAGCGTAATTGAAAAGATTTCCACATTATGTCTGATGAGGGTAATTCAGAATGGGTTCCACATAAATCCAGCGTTCGATACCTCGGCGTTTATTTCGATCAGTATCCATACTATACTGAATATGTCAAAATTATGCTCAGTAAAGCGCAAAAAGTAGTCATGTCTCTTTCAGTCCATGTTGATCAAAAGATCAAAGTTATCTATACCAAGACACTAGTTAGATCAGTGCTAGTACTATGAAAAAATTAAGTTTTCTAAAGGAAGTGCCCTTGTGTTTGTACTGGTTTGTACAGAAAGCCTGAGCCGGGTTGCAAACACCATATACCGAATAGAAGAATTTGTCGAACTGCTAAAAAGACGTAAATCAATATCTAAGACTTTTACAGAATCATATCGCAAGATCTGTAACTGTGAGCGAAAACCCCTGGATTTCACAGCCGTTCCATTCTACAGACGGGTATGTTGAGGCTTGTCTCGCTACTAGCTTCATTTTTCCCGAAGCATTTGGACATAAATTGATATATTACTTTTTATGGAATTGTTTGCAGCTACATAAATGAGTTGCATATTTTGAATAATAATTCAATTCAGAAAAATTATTATTCAAAATATGCAACTCATTTATGTAGCCGAAACAATTCCATAAAAAGTAATTTAAAAAGCTATCGGAGCCATCCGAAAGAGTAATCGATATCCGCGCGACGTTAGAAAAGCTTCAAATGTAAAGCAAATTTGTCGTATAGATTTACATTTAATTGATGTGAAAAGGGTGAAATGATCCAATTAAAAAGTTTAGCTAATATAAATTGATATGTTTTTGATTCTGATGTTGTCCCAATTATTATCACATATATAGACGGGCCGTAATAACCATGCCGCTGAAACGGAGGTTGGGCGATGGGCTAACTCTCCATCCCTGGAAAACCTTACATTGTTTTAAAACCTGCAACAAAGCCTGGGAATGGATTGCACCTATGGTGACGACCTCGCAACCAAAATAAAAGGACCCCGGCAAAGGATCCTGGAATTTCAGGTCACTCAACTATCCTGGCGCTATTAAGGAGCTTTTACAACAGGCCAGCTAATATAAATTAAATTACTGGCAATCCAAGAAACTAACTGGAACGGATATGATATTCAAGATATGAGACCACAAACAATATTCAAAAGTGGGAAGTCTGCTGGAAAACGAAAATATGGAGTGGCTTTCATTGTGGATAGGTGGTTCAAATTACACGTTATTGTTTTTAATGCGGTCAATGAACGGTTGTGTGCGATCCTTATAAAAGGAAAATATTTCAAAATCTGGCTGATCAACGAACAGGCCTCGATTGAAGAAAAGGACGAGGAAACGAAGGAAACGTTCTACTATCATCTGTAAAGACTAAGCGACTCATTGGCTACAAATGACACAAAAATAATTCAGGGAGATTTCAACGCTAAGGGTGGCAATAAGCTATCTCCTCGAAGAACGATTGGAGTATATAGCCTCCATGATAAAACAAATGACAACGACCAGCACCTGATTGACTTTGCGTGTAGCAGAAATCTAGTTATACGTTCAATTTGCTTACCACATCGACGCATATTTAAAATGACCGGGGTATCCGCGGATGACAACACACAAACCCAGGTCGGCCATTTTCTGATCCAGCAAAGATGGGCCTCAAGCATAATTGACGTTTGTACATACAGAGGAGCCAATTGTAACTCAGATCATTACTTGATCAAATTAACCTATCGATGTCATATGTCAAAGACGTATTCAGCGAAGACCAGCCCGCTTTAAAAATTTGACATCGAAAGGCTAAAAGCGGCGTCTGTGGTAAAAAATTACATGGAGACCCTCGACAACTAGTTAGCTTCCGTCTTATCAGATACATCGCTGAAAGCAAGCAACGAGCTTTGGGTGGAAGTTGAAGCGGCGATTAAGACCGTGGCAGAAGAGACGATTGGACATCTAGCTCAGCCTAAAAGAAATGAATGGTTCGATGATGAATGCCAGAATGCGTTAGACAAAATGAATCAGGCGTACAAGCAATGTATAGGTAGGAAACCCGGGACGAAGAGAGAATAATATGAAAATCTCAGAAGAGTAGCGATTAAGATAATTAGAATTAAGAAAAGAAAATACTTTACTGACCAAATGAGAAGCATCGATGTAGTAGTAAAAAGCCTGAAACTTGGTTATCAGCCCAAGACCATGCTCTGCCATGACGATATCGGCCATATTATCACTGATTAAAACAAGATTAAGGAAAGATGGGTATCATATTTCAAGAACCTCCTTAACTCTCCGCATAGCTCCAGAACATCGGAGCCTAAAGATATTCCCGGAGAAGTTCCTTTAGCCCCACCTACTCTGGATGAAGTTTATTCCACCATCAAAGCCCAAAAGAATAATAAAGCACCGGGGATTGATGAGGTCCCAATAGTGCTTAAAAAATATGGTGGCAGATGTGTTCAGAAAGTCATCCAGAGCATTTTGCAACAACCACATATGCCAAATGAGTGGAGCCAATCAATTAAATTCCCTATCCACAAAAAAGGTGAGAAACTACAGTTCGAAAGTTATAGAGGAATATCACTGCTTGGTACGGCGTACAAAATATTTCCTAACATCTTAGAAAATAAAATCAGGTCATACGCCAGTAGTATTATTGGGGAGTATCAAGGTGGTTTTAGAGTCGACAGATCGACTATAGACCAATTCTATACAATCAGGCAGGTATTTGAGGAATGCTGGGAGTTCAACATAGACGTTCACTAAATATTCGTTAACTTTAAGCAAGCATATGGCAGTGCTGATCGTAACATACTATAACAAATAATGCTTTGCTTTGGCATCCCAGTCAAATTAGTCCGTCTTACCAAAATGACAATGACGTCAACAAACTCTCAAGTCCGCATCAATAACTAATTCACCGATGTCTTTGACACATATAACGGGCTAAAGCAGCGAGATGGACCGGCCCCAATACTTTCAATTTGGCTGTGGAACACGTCATTAGAAAGCTACCTGTCGATACACCAGGTACGGTATCATAAAAGTCAAGCCAAGTGGGTCTATGCGGATGACATCAACATTTTTTCACGGTCGGTTACAATCGCCAAAGAGTTTTTTCTGAAATTTCATAGTGAAGCAAAATGATTACGGCTACAATCAATGAGAATAAAACAAAGTTCATGACGCAGTCGAGGAAGAATACCTCAAATACTCAAAATACTCGTATCATACTTGACGAGTACAATATCGAAAATGTGGGCAATGTTGTGTATTTGGGCTCCAAAATAACTAGAAATGCTGATGAAAGAGACCAAATACGCCGAGGAATATAGCTCGTAAATAAAATATTTTATTCGTTTTTGATGATTTTGAAGACCAGCTGCAAACACAGGAAAACAAAGTTCCAAGTAAACGAATCTGTGATAAGACCTATGTTTTGCTATAGACTCGAAGCATAGACCTAACCCAAGCATCTTCAAACTTATTGAACGCTTTTGTGCGACGGGTCCTGAGGTGGATAATTGGAGCGAAACTAGACGGGAACCAATGGCGAATTCGTGCAACCATGAGCTGTATGAAATTGTTGATGAGCTGGAGGTCACAACGATTGTAGGACTGTTAATCGTATGGCTGAGCAACAAATACCCAAAAAGGCATTTGTTGGGAGAACTGAAGGGTGGAAACCGAAAAAACGCTAGTCTGACTCAGTCAACGAAGACAGTTCATCGATGCTCGGGTTTTAAAATTGGAGGACGCGGTCAATGGACCGAGACAGTTGGAGGAAGCGAAGGCCCGAAATGGGCTGTAGTGCTACGAAGAAGATGATATAGATTGGCCCACGATTAGAAGATAAAATATCGTCCGAACTCATTTACTAGATCCATTGAAGCTAGTCAAGGTGGGACGAGGCTATAACATATTACATGGAGGATAAAAGATGTTGAATAAAACTGTCCACTATTTTGTTGTGTTAGTATTATAATTAATTTTTGAACAGCGTTGGTTGGTTTTTTCTCCTTTTTTCAATAGTATCATAAATATGTAATAATTTGAATCAAATTGAATCTGATATTCTTTTTTAATTAAATGTTTTTGGTTAATAATGCATAAATTTAGAGACCCATTTGGACAATTAAGTTTTAGTGTATGAAATTTGCTTTATATTCTTTAATTATTTATAACTATCAATATTGAATAAGTGCATTTGACTAAAAGATATATAAAAGCAAAAATTGAATGTTAACCAAAATTGAAACTTAGTAAAATATCCTTACTTTGCTTTAGCACTACAGCCCCTTTTGGGCCTTCGCTTAGAGATAATTAGAGTATCTCACTATCTTGATCATATGTATCGGCACTCGTGAAGGTGATATGGTCAGTACCACTCTCTGACCATTGATCTGTTCACCAAGCTGCGCTGCGTTCTGGTTTTAAACCAGTACGTTTGATAACTGAATGGTCCAAAAATCTGCTTGAAACAAATCTCGTTTTCACCAACAGAATTCGAACCAGGGAGGCCCACAAAGTGTACTCCAACCATTACACCACGTGGACTGAAAATTTCTTCAAACTAAAACTTCTTTTGCCTCTAAGATGTGAGCTCAGAAACTAAGCCAAAAGTTGAAAACAAAAGTCAAATATCGACTTCTGAACTGTTTTGCCCACAAAGATAGGGAAATTCATTAGATTTCATCATTACTAATCAAACAGAATTTTCTTGCTCATTTCTGAAACCCTTGAAACGAAAACTTAATATTAAGTCAACTTAATCTTAAAGATATCTTTAACGTACAACTAAAAGTTGACCTCATTTCTGACATGTTTAAATTCATTTGATGCTTTGGAAAGGCGTCCATAAAACATCTTCTAACTTTGACTAAAAGATAATGCAGCCCGCTTGGTATAGTGGTTAGAGTGCTCACTCATGCCGTAAGCCGAATTTAGTTGGCCCAAATTCTGCTGGTGACAACGAGATTTACCGAGTAAATCTTTGAACGGGCTATAAGCCGATTCAGTTATGTAGAAGACAAAATTGACAACAGCTGAGTACTCTCCGGTACACAACAGCATCTCAAAAGACACTCCACATAAAGTCAAGTCATGCTGACGCCACCATATGACGATCCGTACCCCGTATTGAGCAGGAAGGAAAAGTACTACAAGGTGAGCGTCAATGGACATCCAGCCTGATCATCCACGTTTGGCTACTGACAAATTTCATCGCAATGCCCATTAAGAAAGGTGCATAGTTGAAGTTGCTATAAATTCAGTGAATGGGAAATCAACGGAAGGTTGATCCGTTTTTAGCGTCGTGAATTCTCATCCGAGGATCCGCTGGGACCCTGGTTCAAGTTCCCTGAGCGCAGGAAAACACTCTTTTTAGAATATCGGCAAAAGCAATTCTTTCCGTATATATAGGGTTTTCCAATAAGAGGTGTTATTTTGATATTAAAAGAAAAATGCCATTTTTCAATATATATTTTTCATTGTTAAGAAAAAGGTATATCGTTAATACTGAAAAATATTTTCAGGCAAATGACCATCACGACCACGCTTACAGGACCATATCTTTTTCATGAAATTTTCCATAATCAAATCGCAAAGTGGCTGCCTTATGTCCTCAATACCCTCACGAATTCCATCTTTGAGGTCTTAAATCGACGCTGGGCTATAGGCGTAGACCTTCTCTTTCACGTGGCTCCAAAGAAAGAAGTCGCAAGGTGTTAAATCACATGACCTATTCAAAATAACACTTCTTATTGAAACACTCTATACGACGATTCGCATCTGACCACACGCTATCTTGATTATGCAAATCGCCATATATGCAAAATGGAAATTATTGCAATTGTCGATATGGAAAAGATGTGTAACTTACCCAAATGCGGCAGCGGCAATTGGGAATGAAACGATTGCGGGATTGCATTTTAGGATTTGAGGGGATTCGGTGTTTGGCTTGCAGAGAGAGTGGAGTTCTTTTGCGGTTCCGGTGAAATTTTGAAGTGGAATTCGTGAGAGTTAGTCTTGATTTAAGACTCGGGAAGTGAATTTTCAATTCGGGAAAAGAAGTTTTTGATTTTGGAGTTTGGGAAAGGAGGAGATAGAAAAAAATGTGAAGACCAGGAAATATAGGAAATAAATGAAAGTTAATGAATATTGAATTTTAAACGAATGAAGTGGAGAGGGAATAGTGTGAGACTGTTTTAGACGAATATAGTTAAAAAACAATAGTGTGATGTGATGAACTAGTAATTCTGAAGTAATTTATTTCGTGACCAGACGAAACATTTCTTTTTCTCTGCTGAATTTCTTTTCTATTTCAAAACCATAATCTACGTAAACATAAAACAAGTTGGGTAGACAGACCTACGCTCATGTCAGAAGGGTGTTGTATCAACTTCTCCCAGATGCAGTCACCAAAACCGAATGAAGTTAAGAAACATATCAAAGAGATGTGCACGTTTAAAAGAAAATTCATTGTTTTTCTATTTTCCACGGTCGCCATTTTGTTGCAAACTAACAAAAATCACTCAAATTTCGAATTCCCAATAATGTTTATGTTATTAATCTTTTTTGAAAATTTTAAGAAGATCAAATCAAAACTGCAGTGTCTGATTCGATGGAAAGTCCATAAAATTCCAAAACAGTGTGTTATTGTTGTAATTGGAGAAATTTCAAACGGATATAACTTCCGTGAAAATGATACAAATTTCATCAAACTAAGAGTATTAGGATTTTGTGTAAGGCTACTTAAATATCGATTTTTGTTGGGTTTGAATGCATCCATACGAGTTTATTGGAGAAAATGTGAAATCCGAAGATCATATTATTATTAACAAAGTTGAACGAATTTCGACTTCTGAGATATTTGTTATTAGTATACTCATAAATATCTCGCTTGATTATTTTTTCTGATTTTTTAGATCACAGGTGTTCAATCGCGAGGGAGGAAACATATTTTTCATGTATTCCCCCCTCTGTGCCCCAACTGAAGCAAAAACTGTCAGTTTAAAACCTGTTTTGAAAAGCTCTCATAAAGAACTTTCATTTGATACTCATATCAGTTATCTTTGATGAACTTTTTTTTCAGGGGCCACTCCCCTGTACTGTAATCATCGATTCATGGCATCAGAAAATGTTTTCGAAACCTAGAATGGTTACAAAGCCCTTTTGTTAAGAGCTCTCTCCTGCCTCCTCGACTTGTTTCACCTATGAGTATTAATTGTAGGTACTCATCTTCAGCCATTCATTAAATTGAATCAAGTGTTAAAATCATGCACTTTAAACGTTGAAGTTGGGGAAAAATAACTCAAAATTATTCAAGCTTCTCATTTAAAGTAGCCACCATTTTGTTTTATGATTACTGATACCACTAGCTGAACCAATTCTTAAATATATTCATGATTCCTATCATTGCTAAAACTTTCATGCAAACCCTAGCAAAGCTGTAGTGTCTGAGTCGGTAAAAAGCGCATATTGTTTCATAGCCATATGTTTCCATCGTAATAGGCACATGTTGTTCCATAGTAATACAGGAAAATTCAAATCACTATATCTTCGTTAAATACCATTCGATCTTTGTGAAGCTTGCAGGATAGGTCAATCTTAGAAATAACCATCTGTGTACTGAATTATATTGAATTTTAAAGGTACCAGTAGGATTTTATTCAAGAAAACGTAAAATCGATAAGTCATACTATCACTAACAAAGTTGAGTGAATTTCGATTTTTCACGTATTCGTTGTTGTTGTACTCATCAAGGCCTACATTCATGATTTTTTTCAGGTTTTTCAGATGAAAGGTGTTCAATCGCGAGGGGGGTACGCGAAAAGCTCGTACATTTACCCTTCCCCTGCCCCCATGCTGCTAAGGCAAATTTAAGACTTGTTTAGAAAAGATAATTTTAAAACCTTTCCAATGACACCCTACTTGACTACTAGTCATGAAAAATTTTTTTTTAAAAGGTCACCTCCCTATATGGAGAGACCCCCTTAAACCCCTTTGAAAAATGTTCCCTCCCCAAAACTTTCAAGAAGGCACCCCTTGTGACCTTCCCACAAAGTTTCATGGCTGTAGCTTCCATAATTTCGGAGAACAAGTGCTGTAACATACAGACGGACAGACGGACACAGGTTGTGATTGCAATAGGGTTTTGTATTTTAGTGCAAAACCCTAAAAATGTGAAATTAACAGTAATGGACTTAAAAACTATGTTCATTGAATTATTCGACGATTTCAAGGAGCTGACACGCGGATTGGTAGCTGTTTGTTTTTTTTTTTTATTGTTTAACTATTTTTGCTTAAGTAAATTTAATTTGGCTTTTATAAGTTTTATCAGTTCCCCCTTCCAGTTGCAGAGTGCTCCACAGTTTCAAAAGAAAGTGTGAGTAATTTTTTTTCTGATTTATCTGGGTGTAATTGAATTTTTTTTCTCTTTTGGCGATTTTTATAAATCATTTTTGTAAATAAATTGTTTTGAACTAATTTTACCAAAGAGGGGGTCTAAATTAATTTACAGAATTTAATGTGTGCTCGTTGCTCATTATTATTCTTTTAATCCATACTTGGTTGAAGTGATATTGTAAGAGCATAATTAACATTTTTAAATAAAAAAATGGCCATGAAACACTAATAATATTAGATTTTCATTTCTTAAAATGACTTCCCCCTTTCCCGTCCTTTTCCCTTCGTGTTAGTTATTATATGTAAGGTGGCTCAGCATGACCAGAGGGTGTCCTGGAAGACCCATGACACGACTGAGCGCTAGCCGGCCTCAGTATGCTGCCCCGGGTTACACAACCCTCTTCTGAAACTCAATGTCTGCAAATGCGATGACTTCCGCGGTTGTAACAGGACTCTAACCGACACGTTCCCATTCCTTATAGATCTTACAAGGCTTTGTCCTACAATCAAACTGCGCAATGCGGACGTCTTCGTGCACTCTATCAGATAAGATCGGTGGTCTCCAGAATACCATCAAGCTTGGCCCATTCAATGCTCTGGGAAGATTTCGTTACATCAGTGTCGGCGTATACTACCACATTCACATTGGAAATTTGGACGCTGGGATCTTCCATCAATACTTTGACATTCCACCATTTCAATACCCTTTCGCCCAAATTCAATCTGATTCCATGTGGGCACAGAAAATCCATTCCGAGAATGCAGTCATCCATAATGTTCACGACCAAAAATTATGAGGGAACGCAAGGTCTCCCAACTGTATCTGGAGGTTGACCTCTCCATGGACAGGTGCAGTTTCTCCCGTAGCTGTCCGCAGTGAAAAAATCCTGCCCTTGTGAAGTATTTGTTGCCTCACTAGGTCTGGTCGGATAATCGATCGGGTTGCATCAGTGTCGATTGTTATGGTGCAATGTTTTCCGCCAACTTGATCCGGAAGGCATAAGTCTGCCTCCCCACAATATAGGTGATGGTGATGCCAAGGACACCGAGCCTCCTAGCCAACCTCTGTCCCACAAAGTTGGCCCCTTCAGTTTGAAGGGCTTCCATTTTGGGCTCCTGACTTGGTCTGGATCTCCTCCTAGCTGCACACACTGGACAATATCTCGGTTTTCTTCGCTTCTTGCAGTCTCTTTGCAGGTACCCATTCTCACCACATTTCCAGCATCTAGACGCACCATTTACCTGCGGGTCTCTCTGAATTTCCACGCACTCACACCTGCACTCGTCTATCACTACCTCGCGAACCCGGGCAGTGGTACGAGTCCCATTTTTTTCTGCTTCAAAGTTCACACTGTAAGCAAATACGTTTAAACCATTTGCTTTTGAGCTAAGTGCATGGTTTGTTGCAATTCCTGGTCCTTTAATGCGCTGATGAATACTTATGTTGCTGCGTCATCTCGATGTTCTGGGTCGTAAGCTGGGTAAGCTAAAAGTGCTAGTCACTCAATATCTTGGGCTAGCCACTGTAGGATTTCGCCAGACTTCTGCATCCGATGCCGTAGCTGTGACCGACAAATCTGCTTCAGATGGTCATCTCTATAACGCGTTCAAGCGCATTCAATATAGCAGCCGAGTTTGAGTGCAACTCAGCGGGGATAGTCTGCAAAAGCTCGACAGCTGGGCCTCTTAGAGCAAAAATTATTGCAGTTGTTCGTTTCTGCTCATTCCAGTGATTTGTCCAAGCGGCGGCTTCAAACTGGGTTTTGCAAATGCTCCAGACCGTTTGCCCGTCGAATATTGGTACTTTCACATTTCAGGATGTACTATGCGCTGCGGTTATAAGTGGGGCTGGTGAGGTGGTTACTACTGCCTTCGCTGCTTCCAATTCTTTTTCATTTTTTCCTCATGGTTGATTCTCTTCTCGACCTGGCTGACCTTCTCCTCAACCTGGTAAACATTTCCTCTACGCATCTAATTTGGTTGTTCAGATACCGAGCTCCGCTTTTATTTCGGTTGACTGTTTTTGTAAATCAGCTTTAATTTCGATTGCCTGTTGATTTAGCTTCGTTGATTGCTCCTCCAGCTTTTGTGTGATGTCTGCCTTGATTTCATATGCTTGTTGGTCTAGCTTCGATGAATGCTCCTCCAGCTTCTGTGTGATATTTGCCTTGAGTTAGAATGTTTGTTGGTCCAGCTTCTTGTCTAGCTTTGATGATTGCTCATTTAACTTACTGATTGTTCATTTAGCTTCGCAATTAAACTGGATGACTGTTGTTGCTGCATCAGCATCAACATTTGCATCAGCGCATTTTCTGGTTCCTTTGATTTTGGTGTTTCTGCTTCTCCCTTAAGCTCCGACATGATCAGTTCATTAATTCTTAAATGTAAGCTTCGTGGCATTTTTATTATTTCGGCTTTTTTCCACCAGTTTCCAAGTTGCATTTCACTATTGTGCACTTTAAAAATGTTAAAAGTTCTCACTTTCATAATTTTCATTCTCACTTCTTGACTCCACTGTCTCGTGCTATGGTTCGCGGCCGATAAGTTTGATGTTCCCGGGAAAGTGAAAATGTACTGTATTTCAAACTAAGTTAAAAGAGTTTATTTACTAAGAATGCACAATAATTAAATTCACTTTTTTACATTCGCATTATAATTGTCTATGAATTAATATTTCAACCATCTTAAAATATGTATATCAAGAAAATCTTTCACTTCACTATCAATCAATATCGCCTTTAATTCGCGCTCTAATCTTAGGGCAGTTTTTACTATTGCATTTTACTATCGCAGTTTTTACTACTACTATATCCATTCATTCAAGCTTTATATAGGGTCTCTAGTCATTCAATCCATTTCTCGTATATTGGCGAATGTTCTGGCGAGAACTACCTTTGATAAACCTAAAGTTCACGTAAGATAGGAAGCCATATGGCAGCAGCACCTGCCACATGCATGACCAATACAGGGTTTTCCAATAAAAAGTGTTATTTTGATATTTAAAAAAAAGCCATTTTTTAATATAAATGATCAAATGTTTATTTTATTATAAAGAAAAGGCTATGCCGCTAAAAGTGAAAAATAACATCAGGCAAATGACCAACACAAAACACGCTTACAGGACCATATCCTTTTCATGAAATTTTCCATAACCAAATCGCAACAAGGCTGCCCTATGTCCTCGATAACCTCACGAATTCCATCTTTGATGTCTTGAATCGACACTGAGCTGTTGGCGTAGACCTTTTCTTTCACGTGGCTTCAAAGGAAGAAGTCGCAAGGTGTTAAATCACAAGATCTCGGTGGCCAATTGTGATCACCTCTTCGAGAGATAACACGGTCCAGAAACTTTTCCCGTAAAAGATCAATGGTTTCGTTGTTTGTGTGGCACGTAGCGCCGTTTCGTTGAAAGTAAACGTTGTCCAGATCAATACCATCCAATGCCGGCCATAAAAAATCAATCATCTCTTGATAGCACAATCCATTAACCGTAACTGTTGGTCCACCCTTATTTTCGAAAAAGTAATTTCCAATGACCCCGACGGACCATAAACGGCACCAAACCATCACACGTTGAGGATAGGGAGGCTTTTTAACGATAACTCTTGGGTTTTCCAAGCCCCAGGTGCGACAGTTTTACTTGTTGATGAAGCCTTCGAAGAGAAATGGGCCTCATCACTCAAGATGATTTTTCGATGGAATTCCGGATCATTTTCATGCATTTCAAGGACCCAATCAGCAAAGACATGACGTTGTTGATGATCAACCGGCTTGAGTTTTTGTGTAAACTAAAATTTATAAGCCTTAAGACCCAAATCTTTATGCAAAATACGGTGTAATGACGTTTGTGAAATGCCTAATTCCAAAGAACGAAGAGGAATGGACAAACGTGGGTTTTCTTCAACACTTTCGGCTACAGCAGCAATATTCTCGGCTACTTTTGAGTGACGTGCACGGGTTTTATTCTTCACATCATTAAGTTGTCCGAAAGCTTGAATTTTTCCACCAATTTCTGTATTGCGGTCCGACAAGGTGCTACACGACGACCCAAAAATGTTCGATTTTTACGAACCGTCTCTGCCAAATTTTCACCATTTTTATAGTGAGTTTTAATCATTTCAACGCATTGTTGAAGCATGTATCGTTCCATTTTTATTAATGGCGTAGTTTTTACTTCTCAAATGTCAAAAAATGACAGCTTCAAAAGTGACATCTACCGAAATAGCGGGCTATTCAAAATAATACCTCTTATTGCGATTGACGTTTGGATGTTGAAACTGTCAACACGCGTGTGAATGGGTCGATATCGAAATGATAAAAAAAAACTATTAGAAAACGAAAATTTATAAGTATATTTCATCATACAAGATCATAAATATAAAGTTTGAAAGTTGAAGACCGGAAGAAAGCAGAAACTTCATCTTGGGCGAGCGCCTATAAAATACACCGTGGCCAGTATTACAAAGGCGGTAAAATGGACTAGTTATTGTCACATAGCAAACCCGATGGCGGAGCAAGCAAACACGATAGCCCGGCAAGCAAACACGATGGCAGAGCAACCAAAGACCAAAGCCGCCCGCAAGGAAATGCCTTCGGACATGATGGATGCGGACGATACACCAGCAAAGAATTCAAGCTTTAACCAAGATGTTAACCTCATTAACTTTAAGTTAAATGAATTTATATTAGCAAAGGGTAAATTATTTGCCAAACGTAAAGCCCCGGTTCCTATGCCAATCCCACCCACATTTCGCACAAACCCTTTCAGCGCACTAGCGAACGATAGCCAACATAATAAGTCAAACGCGACTAACAGTCGAGCAAAGAAGGTATGGTTCCCACCAATATTTATTGAAAATTTCAAAGCAACGATGCTTAAATGTATCAAGGATAGATACGCCCTTACAGATGGTGCCCGTCTAGAGTACCGAATCACAAAATTGTCAAACTCGCGACTTAAAGTCACAGTAGACAGGCTCGAGGCGCACGACGAAATCATGAACCTGCTTAGAAACAGGGAAGCAGTGGGATACTCATTCAACCCCAAAAAAAATAAAAAATGTGTCGTGATACTAAGGGGTTTTAGTTCAGAATTCGAAGCGGAGGCTGTTCGAGAGGACATAGTCAGACAAATTCCGAATTTAGGCCTCGAGACTGTCAGTACACTTACCACGGAATGGTCGAGAGCAAATAAAATCGACCTGGATTTATTTGGGATTACAGTGGGATCGCAAGCTGATGAAAATGAAATAATTTAGCTATGCTACATTTTGAACCAAAGAGCCGTATGGGAATGCCCTAAAAGGAGATATCTAGTTCAATGCTATCGATGTTAAGATTCGGGGAAGTATCCACCAATTGTGGGTTCAACATGAAATGTGTAGCATGTGGGGAGGAGCATAATTCCAAAAGCTGCACCAGAAAAAATATGGACAAGCCAGAAACCGCTCCATTCTGCACCATGTGCAAGACCCATGGGCATCCAGCCAATTTTTCCGGCTGCCCGGAACAGAAAAGGTTGTTAGACAGGGTAATTGAAAATAAAGCCAAATGGAAGGCACCACAGAACATATTCTCACCGCTCCCCAGCTATCCAAATACTATACCAACCCCAACCACTCTGCCCCTCCCTCCAATCGGATCCCATATTCAGAGCTTTTAAGAAGTGACACTCCGACCCATAATTTTATTTCACCAACTCCTAGTCCCGTCAAACGCCTGCAACAAATAACCGTGGAGCGGCTGCGAGTCTCTCCCAGTGAACTCCTATCCAAGGTCAGGGCTTTTCTCCCATACTTTGACACCATTCCTGACCAAGAGAAGCTAATGGCGTTCCTCAATTTCTATTTCAACCTTTATGGTTGCAAATAGACTAACCATTCTATCCCTAAATATAAACTCTCTAATCTCACATGATAAGGGGCTCTACATTGCTGATTTGGTCAAATCCTCCCAACCCGACATCCTCCTTCTGAACGAGACAGACCTTCACCGTCATCATAAAGTCCGTTTTGAGAACTACCATGTGCTTCGGAATGACAGTGGCAGAGGTACTGCGATACTGTTTCAAGATGATCTAGATATCCATCAAATCCCATTTGAACAAAATAATTCCTCATGTACGTTAGCAACTCTCAACTCAAAGTGACCAATGGAAACCCAGCCAAAATTCTTATTGGCTCCCTATACCTCCCGTGCAATCTAGGTCGCCAGATCCCATTTACACTTACCCAAAACCTCGCAACAGTCTCATCCCACGACTCATTTATACTAGGAGGAAACCTTAATGCCAGACACCAACACTGGGGGGACTCCACAAGAATACCAATGGGAACTATCTATTCGAATGGCTCCATGGAGACGCCCTCCGCTCAGCATCCATAGCAAATTCTGGGGTCCCAACATTTCCCAGAGAGAATTCATTTTTAGATAACTTCATAATATCCTCTAACTTCAACGATCCCACAATTCTCTTTACTTGCTCCACATTTACCTCGTTACCGAACCATCATGGCCTTATCTCAATTTAACCCTTAGATCACACATACCAGTTCCTACTTGCCAACCTCACTATAGACCGTTTAATTTCATAGACTGGCCAAACTTCAGAAAAGACCTCAAAGGCCTCCTTCCGAATCTTCCACCGGAAAATATCATTCTCTCGAACGCAGAAATAGACTCTCATATATCGGCACTAACATCTGCCATTATTGAGTGTCTAGACCAGCATGCATTCTTCCAGAAACCACGCAGCCCGCTTTATAGATGTCTAACTGAGAAGCCTCTTCAATTAATAAAAACTCGGAAGATATGCTCCAACGGCTTAAGCGTATTTACCATCGAAGCCTTAACCGGTTCAATGAGGAGTATCTGGAACTTAAAACGCAAATAACGAGCATTTCCCGTGAAATTCAAAAACGCATCAGATCAGAAGTCAACAACTTCTATAAAAGCAGACTGACATCACTGTGACCATCTTGAGATGTTTTTAAAACAATAAATCAATTCACGAGCCGTAAAAGTTCGAAATTCTACATTGAGAAAGACCCTATAAAGCGAGGGAACGAAGTCTTCACTGCACAATCTGACAAGATCGTTTCATGTGAGGAATACTTCAAACAACTATATTGTCGCCGTGAATCATCCAACATAGCTTTGAACAACAACGTTAAAGCAGAGGTTCTACTAACGACGGAAGGGTACGTGGGATCTTATTTAACTATATTCTCTAGTTATAATAAAGCATCCTCTCCACAACATCCAGTCTTCGCCGGATTGTGCACCTCGAAAACGGACGTAGAAGACCTCCTAAATGCCTTAAATAGCAAGCTATCTCACGGCCTTGATGGTACCCCGAGCAGAATACTCAAAAAGTGCAGAAAGACCATCTCTTCCTTCTTGACGATATTATACAATAATTGTTTTAATAATGGATACTTTCCGAAACCTTGGAAAGTTAGCAAACTAATACAAATATCAAAACCAGGCTGCGAAGGTAACATTAATAACTTTTGTCCAATTTTCCTTTTGCCTTACATGGGTAAACCACTTGAAAAGGTTATTCTGCGAAACTTGAACAGTTTACTAATAGTTCAGTTTGGATTTGAACGCGAACGATGTACGGAGCAAGCAATAATGCTATTGCACAGTAGTCACCCGCAATCTTCGGCGCAAAGAGTGTACAGTGGCCTCTGCTCTAGACCTGAAAAAGCGTTCTACTCAGTTTTGATCAAGGGTCTCAAATACAAATTGAAAATGGCATCCTGTCCAGTCGCAATCCTCAGAATCCTATACAGTTTCCTTTCGGATAAGACATCCCAAATTAAACTAGGAAACCTCATTTCAAATCCTATCCCTATCAAATCGGGTGTCCCACAAGGCTCTATCCTCGGTCCCGCCATGTTCAACTTTTTCCTTCATGATATCCCACGTCGAATCTGCTCGACTATCGATATAGCACAGTCTCACTGCCTCACTGTCACCCATAGCCTCCCAGAGATGGCCCAAATAAAGCTGCAGCGCTCTGTCCTCAACATCTTTCAATATCTGAAGGATTGGGGGATCGAAATAAATGCTAGCAAATCGGAACTGATCTGCTTCAGAAATGCCAGCGGGAGAGGGCACCGCCTTGCCGTGTCTCAAAGTAGGAATGTGCAAGCATATATTGCTTTAGAAATCATTCCTCTCAAGGAAAATATCAAATACCTTGGAGTCCATTTTAAAAATCGACTTAAGGTGAATAGACACGCAAGGAAAATCCTCAATAAAGCGAAAGCAGCGTCCGAAATTATTTCGTCTCTCTTTTCTTCGAAATTAGTCTGCCCAAAAGTTAAGGTGCTAATGTACAAAACTCTTATTAGGCCGATCATTACCTACGCGTTTCCGGCATGGCTAACAATCTCGCCTACTGCGGCCGAAGAAATCCTAATCTTCCAGAGAAAGATCCTTAGGAAATGCCTATCCAAATACAGATGGCCTAATAAGAAGTACTACAGGAATTCTATCCTTTACAAAGATACGGAGATAGAACCGATTCTCCACTACATGTTGGCAATGTCTAAAAAACGCCTAGAGAAGTGGCGGGAGCACCCCCTTCAATGTATTCGCGCACTTTTCGAGCCTACCACTACAAATAATCCCTACTACCTATGTCCCTTTAAAATCCTTGAACAATACCACCACGACCCTATTAATTCCGTAACTACCAATAAACCGGCGTTTTACGTTTCATCCGAACCAAACACATACCGTGATTAAACAAAATATTTGTAAATTTAGTTAGTGCATAAGTGTAATAAAATAAAAACACAAGATAAATATACATAAATGTAAACTCGAGTGCTGTACTAAACACCTTATAGTTTTAGGTTAGATGTACGAATAGGTTTAAGTTATATTAGGGTTAGATTTGGATTAAGTTTTAACGAATTTATTTGTCAAACTATTCAAGTCGTAAGCCATAAGAGCAAAGGCAAAGTCTATACATCTAAAAACACTGATGTAATAAAAGTATACATACATTCTAACCGTCAAAGTTTAATTGACATCCATATACTGTCAAATGTCACATAATCATTAAGCATACTCTATAATGTCAAGTTATAAAAATTCTCAATAAAGTTTACTTACACCTCTTATTGGAAAACTCTTTAGCAGTCCGACTTTGCTGGCTAACTTACATGGTGGTATATAGTATGAGAAAATGTGGAAGTGCAAACAAAAATTCGAGGTTTTATAAGTTTTCGAAACGGATTTCTACTGTGAAATCCATATTGTCCGCGGAGAACATAATAGCGCTCTTAGTGAAGTGACAATTATTTCAGTTTTTATACCCTTTTAATTTTTATCGCCTTCCAAAGGGAATGAATATGAGTTTGTTTATTTCTCAAAGCTTCGCTATCAGTACTAGGTGCAAAACATGTGCTTCATTGGCTCGTCTTGAAAATTGTATGGGTACAGCGGACAGTGCAAAGTGAATTTTAAGCATGCCCGGAATGCTTTTCGTATGTTTTCATTCGGAAAATAGTATATATTACCCGATATAAGCATTTGCTTATTCCGCTGTTGGCTGACAGCTCACGGAGCTTGTCCAAAAGTAGGCCTACTAACACATATGCAAATTGCTACCATATGGCTTCCTAGCTTTCGTGAGCTTTGGATGAACCTCATCCTGTGATGAACAAAATTCTGCCCCCAATTTCGAAATTAGCTTCGAGCCAATGTGAGTTTTACAGTAGCAAAGGCAAAAGCTAGTGGCTTTTATGAATTTAATCTTTCGCCACTCTACCTCTATGATAGACCGCATTTATCCCAGAAACGTCATTTAAAAATGATTCAAGACACAAACCATTCCACTGTGATACTTTACCCACTCAGTTGTCCAACCTGACTATCATTGTTTGAGAGGATGTTTGAACGCTCAGTTTATCGTAAATGCCAGTGATTCTATTTGGATTTCTAGCTAGTGAAACATTAAAATATGTCAGTGTCTAATTCTTTTAGTTCGTACAGAAAAGCATCAGACGATATAATAACATCAGATGAAGATGAGGTGGTCGACGACTCTTTCCAAAGCACACACGGCCGTAAGTACAATATATTAACAGTTAAAATTTTACAGTTATAACTGTCCCTGTTTCCAGGAGGAAGAAAAAGCCAATCGCGTTTAACTACCTCGCGAAACAGCATATTGTCCCCACAAGGTTCTATAGAAATAGAAGACTCAAGTATTGCACCCGATTAAGTTATTGGAGAAACGTGTTGTGCAACTTTTCCTTGTATTTCAGGTGATTCGGCAGATGACCCAATCGTCAAGCCAAAAGGCTTGCATCGGCCGCGTATCTTGACGATATCTGATGATGATGATGAAGCGTCACATAATCAAGATACTGCCAACTCTTCCCGCGATATGTCGAAATTGGTTGTGCCTGAATCAAGTGACGAGTACTCGGAGGACGAAGAATATTTTGAAAAGCGTGCATTGTCGCCCAAAACCAGGATGAGTATTACCGGGTTTCGTCCTCGCGATATGACTGATGATGAAAGCGACTACTTGGACGATGAGGCGACAGAGAATAACGAGGTTTGCGGTCACTCAAAAGAAGGCAAATCAAATAATCAAAAAACTGCAAGGCAGAGCCAAACAATGGCAAGTAAGATCTCAGATAATAATGGAAACAGTTTGTTCTCGAATGAGGAGGACGAGTTGCACAGCTTCAATCCTGAGAACCCCCCTCGAGACAAATCCGTGAATCAGTCCAAGCCAACTAATGATTCAACGGATGGTAAATTTTATCATAGTGGTCATATAAGTGGGCGTTCTGCGAAAAGTGAAATTGCTCCTCGCATGAGTACACACTTCAATACATCCATCGTCAACAAATTGTCTTCAACGATAATCGGCACACATTTGGAAAAAAAGGAAAGTCAAAGTAATATAATAAATGTAGATAGTCCCTCCTTGGAGTCTCCCATTACACTAATACCGCGCAAGGGAGAAACAATAGAAATCAGTAGTGGGTCAGAAGCTTCCCTCGGATCAACATCAACGCCAACAAGAGGGACAGGCAAGAGCCTTGTGCAACCAAAAATAATTGGAATGTTGGTCCCGAAATCAGAACAAAATTCGAGAGTAGAAGACTCACTAAGTGATATAAAGTACGTTTCACAGCACACTTACGAGTCGGAATTGAAAAAATTGTCCGATTTAAAGTCAGAGCTGTCCATGTGTGAGAACTTAATATCTACCGTTGGTTCGAAACTTCCGGATAAAGGCCAAAGAATGTCTGGACGTGGAAAGAAGATAAAAGACGAAATAGCAGAACAGGCTCATTATATAACTACATTGAGGGTGAGAGAGAGTGTAGATAGGAGAAAAGCATCCACGTCTTTACCTGAAAATGTGCCCAGAATTGAAGTGCCTTCTTGGGAGGAGTTGGATCAAGCTGTTAACGCTATTCAACCAATTCACACGGGAAAAATAGGAATGGCAAACTTTGTGGCGGCGAAAACGTTAACAATTGAAACGTTAAAGGTAAGTTATTTTTCTAATATCTTCATTATCTGGCACTCTTTCGTACATATATCACGGAAGCGTCGCAGCCGGCTCGGAAAATTTTTCCTACTTTTTTCGTTTTTTTTTCTCGAATCAATGACCTATCACTAAAGGACATACGTCAAATGATCAACGCCACCAACCCTGCTCGATTATATGCTCAATGGTTATTTTCGTACTCTACATCTAGTACTCCAAAGAGTAAGTGAGCCATGTTTCCAATAATGTTAAAGGATCATCGCAGATAATGTGACGATCAGATGAGTCGATGTTTGCCTTCAGGTTTTGCGCTTCTGAGCTTAGATTCGTTATTGCCTCAAAATGCTTCGTAACGTGGACTGGATTGAATGCCATCATGGTGATTGGATCGGCTTTTTCAATAGTAATGTTGATATCAGCGCTTCTCATACTGGAACCTGCACTCATGACTAGGAAACCAGAGCCCTTGATGCCTTCCCGCAAGATTCGTCCATTACATAGAAAGTCAAAATCCTCTTGCTTTTTTAACGCAAAGATCCAACGATTAGGACTGCGAAGTTGGATCCAGGTTCTACTGGCAGTGATTATTTCTCTTAGGCACGAAGGTATGGTTCGACGTTCGGTGAAGGGTTGAATTTTATGACGGGTTGATACTGTTGGCATAACGTGTGTGGTTTGGTCAGTTTTTTGCAGGCATGGAAATCTGTCTCTGTTAATAGATAAAATTTATCTCGGTATTCATTTACCATCATGTGGGGCGCCTTGGGTACAATTTTTACTAAGTTTTTTCCGTCCCTATGTGGTACTGGGACGATCCGGGACAGTTCGAATCTATTGCTGGTAATTAGTGGAATCTCAATTCCAAAAATGATGTAATCTTTGACTCGAGAGGCGTGTATATCCATGGTTCGATACAAAAGCAGAGTTTCGACAGTGCCGTTAGATGATGGCAGGGTTTTCATCTCTGGTAAATGATTTTTGATGACACGAGCTTGTTCTTGAAGTTGGCTAATTGAAATTATGAGAGGGCTGATTTTGCCATGCTGTGAATCGGATACTGACGCAAATATTGCATCTTGAATATTTTGACATTCCAATAATAACGATGAGACGATAATAGCCATAGTATGGAAGGTTAGAATCGATTTCTGCTCCTTTAACTCTGCGTTCAGATTCTGTATATTCTCGAAAACTGCGTGGAATGACTTATTTACGGAGTTGGCTTGATTGTGTAGCTGCTCTTCGTCCTTTTTAGTTATGTTAGTGGTGGTTTCGATTATGGTGGTTTGTGACTTAATCTGCTTCCCAAGATGATCCTCGTTACCCTTTACTTTGGCGATGCTCTCAGACATATGATCCTCGTAAGAGCTGTCCAGAACGTCGAACAATTTGTTTGCAATATTGCCAATAATGTTGAACGGCGATCTCTTCCTCCTTATAGGTTGAATCTGACTCCGCTCAGTTAAGAAAATATTCTCTTGATTCCCATAAAGTTGGTGTATGTATTGTTCGACTATTTGAATATGATGCTCATTATGGTGAACCATGCTGCATAGATTCTTTAATAGTTGGATTCCGTCACTAGCTACCTTGATAGTGGCCTAGTAGAACTTTAGATCGTAGTACGGTAAGACGTGCCAACTGTCAGACGTCAGACTTCCTTCCCCCCGAGCTCTCGAAGTAGACACCGGCATTGGCGTTAAACTCTTCGATTTGTATCAATTCGTCAGTTGGTGTAGAGGTTGTGAGCGCCGACATTAGTAATAGTGCCAGAAGTATAGCTTTCAGAGCCGATGTCACGTTGGTCGAGCCTTTACGCTTTCGAGATGCCGCCAACCTTTGGGAATCCTGTTGCGGCTGTATCCCATCGTCATTATTTAATTGGCTATTCTGCAAGATATTTTGCTCGTGACTTGGATCATCTATATCTACTGGTTATGGAGCTATAGTATGTATGGCTCTGCGAAAGATTCCGGACGCAGTTTTAACCCAAACTATACGAACCTTTTTATCAGCAACAGTTATGACCAACAATTCTTCGCATTGACCATTTCAAGGGGAGAATCTTGTCTTCTTTTACCACTACCAGCATACCTTCCTTGACATTGGGTTGCGTTGTAGTCGATTTTACTCGCTTTTGGAGTCCAGTGAGGTACTCCAGATGCCACCGATTCCAAAAATCTCTGCGGACTTGACTTACGAGGGCCCATCTTGTACGCAACGAAATATGTGCATCCGTTTGTGTGTGTTGATGCCATTCAAAACGGGTTCGCCGGTTAGAAAGTGTGCAGGTGTCAACGGCGTTAAATCATTTGGGTCGGATGACAACGGTGCTAATGGCCTGGTGTTTAAAATAGCCTCAACTTCACATGCAATTGTACACAGCTCTTCGTAAGTTGGACCAATTGATACTAGTGCCTTGCCGCGACCTTGATGGAATGAAGTGAAACTCAATACTAATCGATATAAATTTTAAAAGAATATAAAGCAAATTCCAAACAATAACAATAAAAAACTTAATGGCCCAAATGGCTCTCTAAATTAATACGTTATCATTAAACATATTTCATCAAAAAAAGACTATAGCAATTCAAATTAATTCAGATTATTACATATTATGCAATTCAATTGGAAAAAGGAGAAAAAACCAAGCAACACTATCCTAAAATTATTTATAATTTAAACACAACAGTGAACTTTGATCCTACACCTAATATGTTTTAACTTAATTCTAATAAAATTCAATCAAAAACGTTATCCTATACTAAAAAAAATTTCTATAACAATGTACTTAACCTAAGCGTTTAACCTTATCTCTAACCCAATATAATAAAAATAACATATATCTAACCTATACCTAATTTTTAACAAAAATAAACAACAACACTAAATGTAACAATAATGAGCTGAAACTCAAAAACTAAATAACGAAATACACAAAACTGGCAATAAACACGAATAATTTAGGCATTGTCATTCAGCCACCAATACCTGGATTGCGCCGTCTTAATTCGATCAGCTTCAACGAATCTAGCAAATGAGTATCTCCATTGAAATTGTTGGTCTCGTGAACTCAAACTCGGAGGATATTTTATCTTCTTATCGGTGGCCCGTCGATATATGTGATATATGACTGGGATGCCGTCAGAATCAAAAATATATCGATTCATGTCCAAATACACGAATGCTTCTGGAGGAACGAAGCCAGTAGCGAGACAAGTCGCAATATACCCGTCTGTAGGGTGGAACGGCTGTGAAATCCAAGATTTTTCACTCACAGTCACAGATCTTGCGATATGATTCCGAAGAAGTTTCAATATGAAGATATCGACTCTCGTCACTTCAGCAGTTTGATAGATTCCTATTCGATATGTAATGTTTCCAATCCGTCTCAGGCTTTCTGTACAAACCAGTACATGCACGAAGACATTTCCTTTCGAAAACTCTAAATTTGTCCATAGTACTAGCACTCTGGTTGTACCAGATCTGACATCCATATGTCAAAACTGGTCCAACCAGGGTCTTGTAACAGATAATTTTGACCTTTTGATCAATGTATTTGGAATGAAATAGTTTTCGTAGGGCCATGACTACTTTAAGTGTCTTATGTTCAGTATACTACAGATACTGATCGAGATGAACACCGAGGTATCGAACACAGGATTTATGTGACACTCGTTCTAAATTACCCTCGCCAGTCTTGACTGACCCCATGCAGCGTTGTCCAAAACAAGATTGTTTCACACTTTTGCGCATTGATTTTCATTCGCCAATTGTCAGTGTACAGCTGTACATCATTGAACATTTTTTGGAGATTGCTCTGAACTATTGTAGCTTTGCGGTCTGCCGTAAAGATGATCAGATCATCAGCAATCGCTACCAATGATCGCGTTGGCGAGACGTTAAAATCAAAGCCGTTCAATAGCTTGTGAATGAAGATTGAAAAGAGCAGAGGCGCAGTAACCGTTCCCTGCTGTAGACCATTCAAGACCTTGAATTCGCGCATTGTTGTCAGATTTCCATCAGTTACAACAAACGGTTTCCACACCACCACCGTATCGAAGGCTTTCTCCATATCAATGAGACATGCTCCAACGCAATGTCTATCATTTAGTTTCCAACAGATGTCTGAGGTTACTTTCGTTATTGCATGTGTGGTCGAATGCCTGGCACGAAAACCAAATTGGCAATTCGGCATCAACTCATATTCCTCAATGTGGGCGTTTAATGCTCTGTTGAGTATCACTTCAAACACCTTGCTGATGTTAGGCAGCAAGCTGATTGGGCGATAGCTTTTAGGCCATGAAGATTCTTTTCCTTTCTTCAAGATCGGAAATACCTTAGCCTTTTTACACTCATTTGGGAAATCTGAATTGCTCAATATGTTGTTGAACAATATGCAATAGTTCCTAATAGCGACCTCCGGCAAATGTCGGAGAACTACATTTGGAATACCATCAGTACCACATGATTTTTTGTTGTTTATCCTGCGAAATATGAAACACAAGTCTTCATAGCTGACAAAATAATCAATAAGATTCAAGCTCGGTATGAGGTCAGATGTTAATATTTCATTGAAATGAAGAATTGATTGGCCGTTCAGGCTTGATTTGAAGTCGGAAACTTTTGCTCCAACGACTTCTGAAAAAATTTCGTTCCCTCTCTCAGGGTTTGGTAGATGAGCCAATTCTAAATGTGTTCCAATCAGGGCAAGTTTATCCAACCCTTCACATATAATCCTGTTTCCATTTCTATCCGGAGTCGTACGATCAATTTCGATACCAGCCCTATCGAGAAGATTTATCTCATCACTAGTGACTTCAAGATTCGATACCTTTACTCGAGACTTCTTGCTGAATATGCTATTCACTTTCGCGAACACGCCGTCTGGGTCCTGTGGGCTAATACCCCTCAATTTTTCCGCCCATTGATAGCTGACCTCACTCCTGAAGTATGACCAGATTAAGTTCCGGACATTCTTCAGGTGTAAATTCAACAAAGCCAACGAGGGATGGTTGTAGTCCAAAAATCGCCGATAAATATTGTTGACGCGTGTGAGAAGAAGGCTTTTCAATCTTTTCCACCTTGTGATGGTTGGTGTTTCATATCCCTCCATATTGTTTCGATGTTTAATCTTTGGAACTACTTTCTCAATCGTTTCCAACGTCAGCTTCTCTAACTTCGACAAATAGACATCTATTTCATCGTTAGTTAGATTCTTGTCATTAAGAACCATTGAGCAAGAGTTGCCACCATCAGAAGGGGGACATTGCTTCTGGTACTCTCGATTAAACTTCTTTTGAAACTTTCCCCAGTCTGTTTTTTGAAATTCAACCGATGTTTTTCATGTTGAACTGGAATGAGGAAGAAATCATCCCTGTGATGATTGATATCCATTACGATTGCGATTTGGTCGCTATCATAAGGAAGCACCTGCAGTCTCCGTTGAGGACTATTAAAGTTGAATTCGAGTCTTGCGTCAGCAATGCAAAGGTCCAAATATGAATTTGTCCTAGGGTATGCTGGGAACTCCGACCCATATAGATTGCACCTGTATTCAATTTGGTTCTCTGTTATCCACGATTTCAGGAAGACACCTCTTGGATTATTGGTGGCGTTCAGCCATGATGTATGCTTGGCGTTCAGGTCACCAGCAAGAATATAATAGTTATGCAGCCTGTTCAATTCGAGTATTTCAAACAAGGAATTGAGTTCCTCCTTGAGCTTGCAGTTCCACCAGTTGCATAGGCAGAGATAACGAAGAGGTTATCCCCACCTGGCAGTGAGATTTTGATAACGGACACTTCAAGAGATTCAAAGCTTTTGAATTCGACTTTTTCAATATTTTGGAAACGAAAGGGTCTTCGTACCAATATCCCGGTGCCACCTCCCCCATCACCGTTTACCCTATCGTTTCTTACGAATGCAAAATCCTTGAATGTCATGGAGTGCCATGAACTGAGGTGGGTTTCGGTTAGAAGCAGGATGTCAGGCTTTTGTCTGGCAATGAATTCAAGGAGATAATCACGCCGATGTATAGTAACAATGGAGTTGACGTTGATCGAGATGAGACGAACCTTATCCATGGGAATGTGACTGGATGACAAATTATTTTGAGGCATTTGCAACCCCTAGACGATGAAAAACAAGATTAATTTTTGTATCTTGCTTATCGATTCTTTCCGATAGAGAATTCAATTGCTGTAAAATTTTGAGAAGCAGCTCATTATTGCCACTTACATTATTTACACTCTTTCCCGCATTTTCTGCTGGTCCTCTAGCGGCTTGTGCAAATGATACTCCGGGCTTGACGAAGTTCGGAGCTAAGACACTGCGGTGTAGTTGTGTTTGCTTTGGGAAAGATTTTAATCTCGCATCCTGATATCGGGAGCATCCTCGATATGATGCCGGGTGACCAAAAACACCGCAGTTAACACAATATAATTTCTCTTTTGGCTCCGTCTGAGCCAATTTGCACTCACCGGGAGCAAGCACATCCTTGCATTTAACGCATCGGTAATGCATGGCGCAGTTGGCAGCCGAATGCCCAAATCGTTGGCAGCGATAGCACTGGTTGATTTCTCGTTTCTGGAGGCGTTCCCATCTCACCACTCGGAAATTTAAATATCTGATTTGCTGAAGAGCGCTTGGACTGCTCCTATATGATATTTGTACTAAATAAAGTGGTAAATTTTTCTTTTCTACCGTCGACTTTCTTGTCGCGAATGTTTTAACTGAGATAAATTCGATTTGTGGTGCTGTTTCCCTGAGAACCTGAAGAAGATCGACGGTATCTTCTCCGCAGTCCAAGCACTTCAGCAAGAACGTCTGGTTTTTCTCGTTTTTGGGGGTATAAGTAAAGTGCGGAACCTCCCCAGAATTCAAAGCATTTTTCGCTGATTTGAAATCAACCAGTGATTTCGTTCTAATTGATAACTTCTCTGAATTGATTCGTTTGATTTCAAAATTTGTTAATTTGTTTTCGGCTGCCAACAGCCGAAACATGTCCTTTCCGCTTTGACCGAAGACATTAATTGGCGGAACTTTCTCGGTATTCTTGGCTACTTTTTGAGGAGGGCCAGCAGAACTACGGGCTGGTTATTTCTCCTTATTTTTATTTTTTAAATAAATTATAAAATTATCATTTTTATTACCTCCATTATTTTCGTCTACCTCCATATCCTGTTGGAGTCCGTCCAGCGCTGCAAAGTTATTCCGGCTTTCGTTGGTGCCACCAGCACTTAATACTTCTTCAGTGATTATTGGATTAGCAGCTTTCTTCTGTTTTGCGTGCTTATCGATTTTTCGTATCGGTTCACTGTCTTGAACTTTTTTTGCTGTCTCGAACATATCTTCATACGTTTTAATTCTTGCTTTTAACCCTTCGATTTCTGTTCGAAGTCGACTCACCTCCTGCCTATCCTCGAGCACTTGTGTCTTACGCCCGCCATCTGCCGTATCCTGGGTGCTCGTGTGTCTCCGCTTGTTGACACTTGCCGCCAATTTCACACTGTCACTCTCCCCGGGGCCCCCCAACGGAGGGAAGCCGTCGGGCTCCTCCATACAGCAGTCCCAAGCTAAGTCTTTGGTTTGTTGATTTTTCTTGATTTAATGATATGGTTGGTCGATGCCTTCGACGATAAATTCTTCCCCAATAAAATCAAAACTTGCTTTTGACTGGCTCGTAAAAATTTATTTCAATTTTTTGAATCTGACTTTGTGAAAAATTAATTAATTTTTAAAATTAATGACAGGAGCGATTAAAAACACGTCTACACGCAACGAGTGCTAGACGTAGAATTCTAATATCTTCATTATCTGTCATTCTTTCGTACATATATCACGCAAGCGACGCCGCCTGCCCGGGAAATTTTCCTACATTTTTCGTTTTTTTTCCCTCGAATCAATGACCTATTACTAAAGGACATATGTCAAATGATCAACGCGCATTCGATTATATGCACAAAGGTTAGTGCCATGTTATGTGCATACTCTACATCTAGTACTCCAAACAGTAAGTGAGCTATGTTTCCAATAATGTTAAAGGCTCTCCCCTGTTTTTCGTTGGGAGAAGAATATGGTTTGGCCGAGCTTAATTCTTGCTACAAGGGTTCAAATTGTGTTGTTAAGTGATTACAGCTAATGTTGTTTTCCCTTTTTACCCCATACATTCTTCAATGATTTTAGTTAATTGGGCATATTTAGTTTTTGCTTCCGTTTATCATTGTCGTTTGCATCTTCATCACGGTATGATTTGTATTGAGCTTCGTCATTTGTTTCTTCTGCTTGGGAGAAATCATCAGTAGGAAGAGGAGCAAGTCGATGTATAGCTGTTGTTCTGATACTACGGTTTTGGCATCAAAAAACGCGTGGTTATATCACTGCCCTGGCATAGTTTGATCTTCCCAGTGACCCGTGCATAGAAGGTGTCAAACTCAAACTATGTCACTCGATCCGTCCAACTTTGACAGTCTAAGCTCTTTCAGGTATTCTTTTGGCCATCTCGCCCAAAATTCGTATTTTAAAACGTAAAACTGCCAACATCTTTCAGCTAAATTGCCTCGAATACCTTCGTTATTCCATCGTTCAAATTGAGCCACTAAAGGTTTTCACCGATTAAACATGCCCTTGGAATGAGGGCAGTGACGTTATCGCAATCAGATGACATTGGAGTGATAGGTCTTGAATTTAAAACTCCTAGCTTAAAGATGCCGTAGAAGCACTAATTACTACTTTGCCGTTTTGACTATAGATTATATATATAATGCACAACCATTAATTTAACTCTTTCACTAATTTTAATTTTCACTTTGTCTATAAATTTTTCCTTTAACTGTCTTATCTACCACGAAAATCACTTTACTATTACTCGATCAATATCGCTTTCCAATTCGCACTCCACACTATCGCAGTTTTTACTATCGCGGTTCTAATGAATCCCCCCATCCATTCAGCTCACCTTTACTCGTATATAGGGTCTCTAGTCATTCAATCCATTTCTCGTACATTAGCGAATTGCCTGGAATATTCGAGCAGCTTAATGAATGGGCAGTCACGTCACTTTCAGATGTTGATCATGCTTGGCGGGTTTTCGAGTATATTCTTTTGTTGATGTTCTTAATGGTTGTGAAAACAATTGCGACAGTATCTCGCAAAGTTATTTGTACATATAACAATATATATGGAGTTAATTTGCTTACCACAAATATAATATATATTCTTTGTATGTTCGTTCATTGATAGAATAAGTTGAAATGAGAAAACTTCTTTTTATTAATCAAATTGAATCGTTGAACGAAAGTTAAATCTGTTTTTAATGACTGACTATAAAAACAACCATTATCTGCGGTACCGCGAAAAAAATCTAACAAAAATTAATTAGAAGTGTCAAAAAGTTTTTTTTACTTAGGTAACTCTCTTATCAGAATTGTATAATGTGTAAATATTTAAGTTATTTCGAAAATTCTAAAACAATTGAATTTAAAAAAAAGAATTAAAAAAAGACATAATAAAGAAATCGCCACAAACCCCCTACCAGCAAGCTGTTAGACTGCGTTGAAAGTGGTTAATGATGTAAATTGACACTAACGTGTCTGTTTTTAGGTCTTTGTAAAAATTTTTTTTACAAAGACCTACTAGTTTCGCGACCTGTCTGTCCGTCTGTCCGTCCGTCCGTCTGTCCGTCTGTCCGTCTGTCCGTGCGTCACAGCTGATTTCCTCAGAAACTATAGAAGCTAGAATGCTCAAACTCTGTGAAAAGGTCAGAAGTGATGATCTCTCAAAAGTTAAGGCCTTACCAAAAATTTAAAAAATGTTTAAGGGGGGTCCCCCCTAATAACGAATTGGCCCTTAAAAATTTTTTTTCATCAAAGGTAGTCGAGTGGGGTATCAAATGAAAGGTCTTGATTAGAACTTTTAGAATCTGAAATAAAAAAATCATTTTATGAATTAGGGGGTCCAGGGGAAGGCAAAATGTACGCAAAATTTGTGTCCCCCCCCCTCGCGATTGGACACCTTTCAGCCGAAAAATCTGAAAATTATCACGAACGTGGACCTATATGAGTACAAGGGCAACAAATACCTTAGAAATCGAAATTCGCTCAACTTTGTTAATAATAGTATGATTAGTAGATTTTACATTTTTGCCCATAAAATCAAAACGGTACCTTTAAACTTCTTGAAATTTTGCAATTATATAGACTAACATAAGATATATATGTTCACAAAATTTAATTGAGATCGAATCATAATCAAGTGAGTTATAGCCATTTCAATTATATGGAATTATACCAACAATAACACGTGTTTATGGTTGATATAGGGTTTTCCACTAAGAGGTGTTATTTTGATATTAAAAGAAAAATGCCATTTTTTAAAATAAATGATCGAATGTTTATTTCATTATAAAGAAGAAGATATGCCGTTAATAGCAATAATTAACATTGAGCAAATAACCACTACGACACGCTTACAGGACCATATCCTCTTCATAAAATTTTCCATAACCAAATCGCAAAGTGGTTGCCCTATGTCCTCGATAGCCTCACGAATTTCATCTTTGAGATCTTGAATCGACGCTGGGCTTTTGGCATAGGCCTTCTCTATCACGTGGCTCCAAAGGAAGAAGTCGCAAGGTGTTAAATCAGAAGATCTATTCAAAATAACACCTCTTATTGGAAAACCCTATATATATTTAAAATTGACTTAGGCACTTTTATTTTCTTTCAATTTTCATGAAAATTTAAGGAATAGTGTTTAACTGGAACATGTTCAATCGGCCGAGCATTCAGAAAAATCATTTAAGCTAGATTAAAATGGCGGCTGCACTGTGTTTATGAAAGAAACTGTGCATCTTTTGTATAAATTTGAACAATTTCATATCTAAGTATTGGATGAATAATTCAAGTTATCGATTCACGCCATTAGAAAACTTGTTTCTAACCCTAGGATGTTTACAAAGACCTTCTGGTAGGAGCACTCTCCTGCTTACTCAACTTGTTTTTTTTTTTTTTTTATTTTTTTTTTTTGATTAGTATCCTGTGTTATAAAAGTAGCATCTAAAGACGAAAATAAACATCTGGCCCATTTAAAAACTCTTTTTGAACGAAGTCGGGAGTTCGGCTTAACGATAAACTTAGAGAAGTGCAACTTCATGAAAGCAGAGGTGAAATTTCTTGGTAACTTCATCAACTCTCTAGGCTTAAAACCTTGTCCTGAACGAGTTTCTATTTTAAAAAATTTTCTCAAACCTGAAACTGTTAAACAATTAGGACGATTTGTCGGGAAGATTAACTTTTATCGATGTTTCATCCCAAATGCTGCAGATATCCATCGCCATTTGAATAAATTTTTAGTGGGAAAGAAAAAAGATGACAATCGCAAAATTGATTGGGACCCTCTCGCTGAAGAAGCTTTTGAAAAATCAAAACATCTGCTATCCCAAGCCACTTTACTATATTTTGCTTCCTCAAACTCTCGACTTTCATTAGTGGTGGATGCTTCAAACATCGACATAGGCGGAGTTGCCCACCAAAAAATCAATGATCAATGGCAACCACTGGGATTTTATTCAGTTAATCTTTCACCCTCACAAATGAGATACAGCGCTTATGATACAAAGCTTCTTGCGATATACGGTTCTATTAAGCATTTCAGACACTTGCTAGAAGGTCGTCAGTTTACAATCTTTACTGACCACAAGCCTCGAATTTACGTATTTCAACAAAATCCGGATAAGGCTTCTCCAATTCCACATCGGTATATTTCTCGATTTTCAACTGATATACAATATGTATCTGGCAACAGCAACATAGCCGCCGGTATTCTTACAAGACAAGACTTTCGTTGGAAAGGTTGTTCTGTGGTGGTTCTGTAAAGAATTCGCCTGGAATGTGGATGTTCTCACCGTACACCATCAACTCAGATGACTCGTAAAGAGTAGTTCGAAGTCCGAGCAAAACCATAGGTAATGCTTCGAACCAAGATTGCTGCTCTTGAAAAATAAGTGCTTCTTTCAGGGCACGATGCGGATGATATGGTGACGATTGTTTACGTTTGAAACCAAGTTTGATGCTAAGTTCTTTGAAGAGCCGCGATTCAAATTGTGGACCTTGGTCCGTTACGATGCATTTGGGAATACCGAAACGTGCTAACCAGTTTGAACAACATGCTTGAACTATTGAGTGAGATGAAGCGTCAATCATGGGAATAGCTTCCGTCCATTTAGTCTTACGGTCAATAATTGTTAGGCAGTATTTGAACTGATTGACCACAGGGAAAGGTCCGATTATATTCATATGAATAACTTCGAATATTCCCGTTGGTGTATCAAATGCACATAATGGGGAAGAGGCATGACGTGATATTTTGGCTCTTTGACAATTGAGACAAGCTTTGGGGCTATTTTTAATGCCTGCTTTCATTTTGCTCCAAAGAAATTTGAATGTTAATAGTTTGATGGAGGCTTTAATTCCGGGATGATGCAAATTGTGAAATTGACTGGAGACCTGTTGCCTGAATTGTTTGGGTATAAAGGATATTACTGAAGTCAATAACTTTGTTTATTTGATATCCGCAGGCCAATCCTCTTTTTTCTTTAAAAGCCGTCGGGCCTTGCTTAGTTGTGTGAGCAGACGCGTTTCGACTACTTTGAGTCATCTTCAGTGTCTAAAGGATGTGTTGAAGGGAGCGACTTTATATAGTCGTAGGATGGGTAATTAGCGAATAGGTAATTAGCGGATGGGTAATTAACGGATGGGTAATTAGCGGATGGGTAATTAGTGGATGGGTAATGAGGTCAGGAAGTAAATTACTCAATTATACCACGTAGGGGGGTATTATGTTTTTGTTTTTTTGCTTGTTGGCTGTCCGTTTGTTCTGTTTCATCTCGTTTCCGTTTTCGTCTAAGAGTGTGGTCTAGGACTGAGAAAATTGCGTCGGAATTGGTAACAAGTTGTTCGTTGATAATGTCACCGTCTGTCTTTCTATGTTTATAAATTTCAAGCCTTTCTAGGATGTCAAGTCTCGGTCCTTTGTTTTGTTTGTGTAGCAATTTCATAGAGTTTGTCATAGCATCAGGCTCATGTGCGTGGTTTTGTAGGTGCGTCGCATAATTGGAGTCTGCCTTGTTGTATAAGAAAGATCGTAGGTGCTCTTTGTATCTTGTCGTTAGTTTTCGTGTTGTCCTTCCTATATATACCATGTCGCAGTCCTTGCATGTCAGTTTGTATATGCCGCTGCCTTCGTATATCGATGTGTCATTCAGTTTTGGCTTCAGTTTGTTTCCAATGTTGTTGTTCGTTTTGAATGCAGTTTGCAATTTGTATTTCCTAAGGAAGTTTGATAGTTTGTATGTCATGCAAGGACTGCGACATGGTATATATAGGAAGGACAACACGAAAACTAACGACAAGATACAAAGAGCACCTACGATCTTTCTTATACAACAAGGCAGACTCCAATTATGCGACGCACCTACAAAACCACGCACATGAGCCTGATGCTATGACAAACTCTATGAAATTGCTACACAAACAAAACAAAGGACCGAGACTTGACATCCTAGAAAGGCTTGAAATTTATAAACATAGAAAGACAGACGGTGACATTATCAACGAGCAACTTGTTACCAATTCCGACGCAATTTTCTCAGTCCTAGACCACACTCTTAGACGAAAACGGAAACGAGATGAAACAGAACAAACGGACAGCCAACAAGCAAAAAAACAAAAACATAATACCCCCCTACGTGGTATAATTGAGTAATTTACTTCCTGACCTCATTACCCATCCACTAATTACCCATCCGCTAATTACCCATCCGTTAATTACCCATCCGCTAATTACCTATTCGCTAATTACCCATCCTACGACTATATAAAGTCGCTCCCTTCAACACATCCTTTAGACACTGAAGATGACTCAAAGTAGTCGAAACGCGTCTGCTCACACAACTAAGCAAGGCCCGACGGCTTTTAAAGAAAAAAGAGGATTGGCCTGCGGATATCAAATAAACAAAGTTATTGACTACAACACTGCCAGCCAGGCAAAACTGTTGCGTTCATTCCACAACCGTACCCTGAAACTTCATCAAACAATAGCAAACATATGGTTCAACAAACAGTGCTTGAAAAACAACATTACACCAGCATTTGCAAGAATCGTGATAAGACAAAACACAATCGCTGCACGTAACACACAACGTAGCGCACAGATGCTCCGCATTAAAAACGAAATAAGAACACTGTACATAAAAAAGGACGAAATCAACCGACAACTACTACACTCACACTTACAATTAACTAACACTATACAAACTGAAAACTTTCTACAGTTTTATAATGACGTGAGGCAAAACATTGATATTCAGCTCAAAACTAAATATGAGACCATGACGAAAAAACTTGACAAATTGATGAAAAAGCAAAACAAAATGACCACACCAGCGAACAGAACTTTCTATCCACGGACTGTAAACCTATCAGATACGCCTTTTACGACACAAGAAATGGAGCTGTTAAATAAGGGACTGAAACACAACTTACACAATACAAACCGCAACAAAGACCTAGAACAACTAGTAATCGACACTGAACTAGCCATTAACAAACTGCCGCAGGAACAACAGACACATGCAAGACATACTGCAGTAGACATACTACAAAAAATACGCACTAGCATAAACAAAACGGATTTCCACGAAGACCATAAGATATTAAGACACATTCAGACAAAGCTAACGGATAACCAACTAACAGTGACGAAGGCTGACAAAGGACATACAACGGTGATCCTAAAAACAACGGACTATGTACAAAAAACAATAGACTTCATTAACGCCAACGGCTACAAACTGGTAAACAAAGACCCCACCAATAGGTTGCAAGCGGACTTACGTACTGCCATTATACAATCCCCACTAATTATTCCTCCTAATACTAAGCAACGCTACATAAACCCAAATCCATGCACACCACCCCTTAAAGCACAACCTAAGCTCCACAAACCCAATATTCCTATCCGTCCTGTTGTCAACTACCGCCCAGCTCCTGCATACCAATTAGCACGGTACTTGGCAACGATAATGGCTGATGTCGTGCACCTTGACGACAAATACGCATTAAAGAACAGCCGCGAGCTAGCAAATTCTACCACTTCTTTAAAATTGACTGAAAATTGTCAACTTTTATCATTAGACATCACCAACCTCTATACGTCTATCCCTGTCGATGAAACACTGGCCATACTAAAAGAAAAACTTTCATTCAACAACAGCCGACGATTCACAGATCAAATACTCAATCTCATAAAGACCACAATCAAACAGAACTATTTTAAGTTCAATAGCAACACATACATTGCCAAAGACGGTCTGGGTATGGGACATCCAATGTCCTCAATAATGTCAGAAATATTCTTACAATCTTTGGAAGAAGTCTTTATACCCAAAGTTGTCAAAAGATTCAATGTAATATTTTACAGACGATATGTGGATGACTGTTTCATTGTTATTGACTCACAAGAAAATAAACAAGACGAACTACTTGCCTATATGAATGAAATTCACCCGAATATAAAGTTCACTATGGAAAAAGAAACAAACGGACAACTCAACTATATGGACCTAACTGTGACACGTGAACAAACACGATTGGACTACAAAATATACAGAAAACCAACCACAACTGATCATACCATACATGAAACATCTAACCACCCCGCACAACATAAGCTAGCAGCGTACAGATCAATGGTGCAGAGGCTTCACTCCATCCCCATGACTCCTACTAACTACTCCAACGAACTAAACAACATTTACAGAATAGCTAATAATAACGGATACAAACAATGCGACATTGACAAACTAGTCACACAGTACAAACAAAAACAGGAACGCCAACCGACGGAAACTCATAAGAACGACCAACAGTGGGTATCGTTAACATACGTAGGCAAAGAGACATACAAACTATCAAACTTCCTTAGGAAATACAAATTGCAAACTGCATTCAAAACGAACAACAACATTGGAAACAAACTGGAGCCAAAACTGAATGACACATCGATATACGAAGGCAGCGGCATATACAAACTGACATGCAAGGACTGCGACATGGTATATATAGGAAGGACAACACGAAAACTAACGACAAGATACAAAGAGCACCTACGATCTTTCTTATACAACAAGGCAGACTCCAATTATGCGACGCACCTACAAAACCACGCACATGAGCCTGATGCTATGACAAACTCTATGAAATTGCTACACAAACAAAACAAAGGACCGAGACTTGACATCCTAGAAAGGCTTGAAATTTATAAACATAGAAAGACAGACGGTGACATTATCAACGAACAACTTGTTACCAATTCCGACGCAATTTTCTCAGTCCTAGACCACACTCTTAGACGAAAACGGAAACGAGATGAAACAGAACAAACGGACAGCCAACAAGCAAAAAAACAAAAACATAATACCCCCCTACGTGGTATAATTGAGTAATTTACTTCCTGACCTCATTACCCATCCACTAATTACCCATCCGCTAATTACCCATCCGTTAATTACCCATCCGCTAATTACCTATTCGCTAATTACCCATCCTACGACTATATAAAGTCGCTCCCTTCAACACATCCTTTAGACACTGAAGATGACTCAAAGTAGTCGAAACGCGTCTGCTCACACAACTAAGCAAGGCCCGACGGTTTTTAAAGAAAAAAGATATTACTGAATTTTGATTATGATCACAGAGAATTTTGAGGGTAGAATTTGGAATGGGGAGTTCTTTAAAACAAACCGATGGGTTTTGAAGCAGTGAATTTAGTTCAGCATCGTTTTGTTTAGCATGAGCAATTTCCTCAATGTCCAAGGTTTAAGACAACTCAATCGATTCTACTGTTGAAAGAATATCGGCGGCTACGTTGCTGTTGCCAGATACATATTGTATATCAGTTGAAAATCGAGAAATATACCGATTTGGAATTGGAGAAGCCTTATCCGGATTTTGTTGAAATACGTAAATTCGAGGCTTGTGGTCAGTAAAGATTGTAAACTGACGACCATCTAGCAAGTGTCTGAAATGCTTAATAGAACCGTATATCGCAAGAAGCTCTGTATCATAAGCGCTGTATCTCATTTGTGAGGGTGAAAGTTTAACTGAATAGAATCCCAGTGGTTGCCATTGATCATTGATTTTTTGGTGGACAACTCCGCCTATGTCGATGTTTGAAGCATCCACCACTAATGAAAGTCGAGAGTTTGAGGAAGCAAAATATAGTAAAGAGGCTTGGGATAGCTGATGTTTTGATTTTTCAAAAGCTTCTTCAGCGAGAGGGTCCCAATCAATTTTGCGATTGTCATCTTTTTTCTTTCCCCCACTAAAAATTTATTCAAATGGCGATGGATATCTGCAGCATTTGGGATGAAACATCGATAAAAGTTAATCTTCCCGAAAAATAGTCCTAATTGTTTAACAGTTTCAGGTTTGAGAAAAATTTTTAAAATAGAAACTCGTTCAGGACAAGGTATTAAGCCTAGAGAGTTGATGAAGTTACCAAGAAATTTCACCTCTGCTTTCATGAAGTTGCACTTCTCTAAGTTTATCGTTAAGCCGAACTCCCGACTTCGTTCAAAAAGAGTTTTTAAATGGGCCAGATGTTTATTTTCGTCTTTAGATGCTACAAGAATGTCGTCAAGGTAAACAAAACAGAAAGGTAAGTCTCTAAGAACGCTGTGAATAAATCTTTGAAATGTCTGAGCAGCGTTACATAATCCAAAGGTCATTCGAGGAAATCCAAATAATCTGAAAGGTGTGCAAATTCCGGTTTTATCTATATCCGATTCTTCGACAGGAATTTGATGATATGCCTTGACTAGATCTAGAGTGGAAAAGATTTGAGTTCCAAAAATATAATTTGCAACATCGTGAATGTGAGGCAGTTGATAATTATCAGGAACGGTGATGCTATTTAGTCGTTTGTAATCACCACATGGTCTCCACCATTTTCCTTTTTAACGAGGTGCAACGGTGAAGACCGTGGGCTTTTTTGTTGAGAAATGTTGGCTTTAGAGGCAATTTTCGTTAATGGATCGATTAGTGATCTTTCTTTAATGTCTACAATAAGCCCAAATTTTTTTTAGGAAGACTGCACCGATGATAGGTTTTATTACATCTGCAACGATAAAATTCCAAGGAAAATTTCGTCCAAGGCCGAAACTGATTGATTTTTTTATAACCAAAAGTTTTAATGCGAGTTGCATTTGTAGCCGTAAGATAGAAATTGTTATCATGAGTTGTCGTTTTATTATTGTTACTTGGTAACACAGAACCCTCTGGTCCTGTATCTATGAGGAAAGTCAACCTCGATAATTGGATCAAAAATATCTAAACGGCTGGTACGGCTGTTTTTATCCGGGGCCGTTGACGAGGATACGCGTATTAGTTTAAAGTTTGATTATGATTTAATGGGGCGTGTGAAAATTTCCAAGGATGTTTGCATTTGCGGGCATTTGAACCAAAAGTTTTATGGTAGAAACAGATATTTGTCACGTGATTTGGAAAAGGAGTTCTTGATCTACAACGGTTCCGGAAATAATTGTCTCTGCTTGAATTTCTAAATGTATTTAAATTTGCTATTTGAGGCTTGAGAGAATGTACTTCCAACGAGAGCCGTGAGCTCCTCCACTAAATCAGTATTCGGCTGATTAATTACACAAGAATTTTGATTATTTGAATTTCGAACCGCAGGATTAATTGATAATAGAGAACAGAGGGAGGAAGGACTTAGAATCTCGTGAATTTTATCACCGCAGATTGTCATTTCATCCAGAGAACCTGCATAACAAGCTAGCACGGCCTGCATATGATGGGGTAAACGTGGAAGCCATAAAGTTTTAATAATGTTATTACTCAAACGTCCTTCGTTTTTAGTTTTCATGTCACGTAATAACTGTGAAGGAAGGTTATCCCCAAGAGTAAGTTCAGTCAGAATTTGTTTCATTGTTTTTTTAGATTCCGAAATAGAAAGTCAGTCAATTAGGGCTCTTTTGAACGTTGAATAAGGATCAGAAGACAGGCGTGATGAAACCAGGTCACTAGCCTAAAATGATCCTGGTCAAGAGCCAAAAGCAAATGGTTGAATTTGGTTTGTTCCAAGGCGATTCTTGCTTGGTCAAACTGACTTTCAAGCCGAAGGAACCACGCCTCAGTGAATTGGTTCCAAAAAGGACACGTTTTCACAGAAACTGCATTAATGGATATGTTTGGGGAATTGTTAATGTTATTATCCCGATTACTTGCTGGTGGGGCTGAAATAAGGACGTTATCTCCGATGTTGGGGTCATTAAATAAAACTTAGGGGTTGAAGGGTGCCTCCAGGTGGGTATATCCCCCGTCATTGGATATACCTTTTCCCATTCGCGAACTAAAAGGGAATTTAATAATTATGTATTTTGGAATTATTTAAATTGAATATAGAAAATATATATGTAAATATAGGATAAAAAATAAAGGAGTAATCTTTTCAATAAATATTGACTGTGTATACGAGTATAGGGCGAATAATCCGGAAACCTCCAATACAATCAATCGAATGAATTGGCGAAAATTATGATTGACGATGAAAATTGTGATTGATTCGTAACTTGCTTTAAAAGATCGATTTGAAACTGCAATACTGTCGATGTGACAGATAATTGCTTACACCAGTAAAAGATCTAGGACACCGTCTGAAGCTTCTTTAATTTGCTTTGTAAGATTCGGGCCTCGAATTCAGGTCCGTTTCAAGATATAAAATTTGATTTGTAAATTAAATACCTGAACTCCGAAGGAAGATAGACAATCCATATAATAGTTTCTTCGTCGACAAAATCTTGAATGTCTTTATGATACTCTTACTTTGGAAATGTAAATCGGTTATCTCTGACGTGGCCTTGCTGCTACACAAAATGACTAAGTCCACCATTGAATCCCATTCGTGACTTGGATAGACGAATGTTTCAGCCTTCTCGAGGATATCTTCTATGGTGTCGTCAATGGAACTACCAAGTTCCAATTCTACCAAGTTCCAATTCTAGTTGATTGGTCTCGCTCGCAGTTTCTTCAAGGCAAGGTATCCGTTGTTCATTCATACAATTCATGTGTCCAGCCAATTGCAGCTTCCGCAGTCTTACAATCGTCTCAACGATTGTAAGACCGAAGCCAAAGCCAAATTGAATAGCAATGACGCCAGCCCATCTCCCTGTTTTAGTCCCATAGTTGTGTCAGAGGCATCGTTGAGTTGGATATTGATGCGGACTTGGGAGATCGTCGACATCTTTGGCGTTTTTGTAAGACGGACTAATTTGGTGGGAAACCAAAGCAAAGCATTATTTGGTACAGTACGTTACGATCAATACTGTCGTATGCTTGCTTGAAGTCAACGAAAATTTGGTGTACGTCTATGTTGAATTCCCAGCATTTTTCAAGTACTTGACAGTGAACAATTGGTCTATTGTCGATCTACCTGCTCTAAAACTACCTTGATACTCCCCAATAATAGTGTTGGCGTATGGTGCGATTTTATTATCTTATCTTTGGAAATATTTGGACGTCGAACAAAGTAGTGATATACCTCTATAATTTTCGCACTATAACTCCGCCATAGACGGTCCCAAGCCCGTTTGAGGAAGGAGGAGGGAACCCCTTGTTTCGCCAACCCATAGCTTCCATGATTCCTCATCACCCCCCAATTAAACGGTAGTAAAGCTCTCGGGGTGCACATTGGGTTTACTGGTTCCCCAATAATGTAACATTAAATGTCGAGCAATGCTCATAACTGTGAATACATCTACAGTTCTGCTACTAAATCCTACTTACACCTCCTTTGTGAGGACGTAAGAGGGTGAAGGCGAATCTTCCGCGCCTGATAACGGAATCGACGTAATAACCATGCCGCCGGAATGGAGGTTGGGCGACGGGCTAACTCCCCGTCCCTGGAAAACCTTTAATTGTTTCGAAACCTGCAGATAGGCCTCGGAAAGAATTGGACTCACGGCAACGACCTCGCAAACGAAAAAAGGACTATGGCATTGGATCCTGGTATGTCAGATCACTCACGCTATTAAGGACCTTTTACAACAGGCCAGTCAATATCAATTAAAAATACTGGCAGTCCAGGAAACGAATTGGACTGGAAACGACATTCAAGATGTGAGATCGCACACAATATTTAAAAGTGGAAAGCCTACTGGAAAACGAGAATTTGGAGTGGCCTTCATTGTGGATAGGGAGTTCAAATCGCACGTTATTGATTTTAAGGCAGTCAATGAACGGTTTTGTGCGATCTGTATAAAAGCGAAATTCTTCAAAATCTGGCTGATTAATGTTCACGCCCCGACCGAAGAAAAAGACGAAGAAACGAAGGAATCGTTTTACAATCGCCTGGAAAGACTTGTCGACTCATTGCCCACAAACGACACAAATATTATGCTGATTGATTTCAACGCGAATGAGCTATCTCATCGGGGAACGATTTGAGGATATAGCCTCCACGATGAAACAAATGACAACGGCCAGCGCCTCCTGATTGACTTTGCATGTAGCAAAAATCTGGTCATACGTTCGACTTGCTTCCCACATCGACGTATTCATAAAATGACCTGGGTATCACCAGATGGCAGCACACAAAACCAGATCGATCATGTTCTGATCCAACAACGTTGGACCTCGAGCATACTTGACGTCCGTACATACCGAGGAGCCAATTGTAATGCAGATCATTACTTGATCAAATTAAACTATCGATGTCATATGTCAAAGGCGTATTCAGCGAAGACCAGCCCGCTACAAAAATTTGACATCGAAAGGATCCAAACGGCGTCTGTGGCCGAAAGACGAGCAACGAGCTCTGGATGGAAGTGAAAGCAGCTATCAGAACCGTGGCAGAACAGACGATCGGACATCAAGCCCGGCGCAAGAGGAATGATTGGTTCGATGATGAGTGCCAGAATGCGTTAGATAAAAAGAATCTGGCGTACAAAAAGTACGTAGGTAGGAAAACCAGGACGAAGAGAGAACACTATGAAAATCTCAGAAGAGTAGCTAATAAGATAGTTAGGGTTAAGAAAAGAAAATACTATGACGACGAATTGAGAAGTATAGATGTAAGTTTAGCGAGCAATAACACAAGACAAGCATACAAAGTAGTGAAAAGCCTGAAACGTGGTTATCAGCCCAAAACCACGCTCTGTCGTGATGACAGCTGCAATATAATCGCTGATGAAATCAAGATTAAGGAAAGATGGGCATCATATTTCAAGAACCTCCTTAATCCTCCGCACACCTCCAGAACATTGGAGCCTATAGATGTCTGCGGAGAGCTTCTATCGCCCCCACCAACTCTAGATGAAGTTTGTTCCATCATCAAAGCCCAAAAGAATAATAAAGCGCCGGGCATTGATGAGATTCCAGTGGAGCTCATCAAATATGGTGGCCGTAGTGTTCACCAAGCTATTCACAAAGTCATCCAGTACATTTGGCAACAAGAGCATATGCCGAAAGAGTGGAGCCAATCAATTATATTCCGTATCCACAAAAAAGGTGACAAGCTACAGTGCGAAAATTACAGAGGCATATCACTACTTTGTACGGCGTATAAAATATTTTCTAATATCTTAGAAAATAAAATCGGATCATACGCCAACCGTATTATTGGGGAGTATCAAGGTGGTTTTAGGGCAGGTAGATCAACAATAGACCAACTGTTCACAGTCAAGCAGGTACTTGAAAAATGCTGGGAATTCAACATAGACGTACACCAAATTTTCGTTAACTTCAAGCAAGCATACGACAGTATTGATCGTAACGTACTATACCAAAAAATGCTTCGTTTTGGCATCCCAGCCAAATAAGTCCATCTTACCAAAATAACAATGACGTCGACAACCTCCCAAGTCCGCATCAATAACCAACTAACCGATGCCTTTGACACAAATATCGGACTGAAGCAGGGAGATGGGCTGGCCCCATCGTTATTCAATTTGGCTCTGGAGTACGTCATAAAGAAGCTACCTGTCGATACGCGAGGTACATTACTATACAAGTCGAGCCAAGTAGTGGCCTATGCGGACAACATCAACATTCTGTCACGGTCACTAACAACTGCCAAAGAACTCTTCCTGACACTCGACAGCGAAGCAAAACTAGTAAGGCTACAAATCAACGAAAATAAAACAAAGCTCATGACCCAGTCCGGAAAAAATACACCAAATATCACACTTGGCGAATACAGTATCCAAAATGTTAGCGAATTTGTGTATTTAGGCACTAAAATAACGAAAACGGGCAATGAAAGAGACGAAATACGCCGAAGAATACAGCTCGCAAATAAAATATTTTATTCAGTATTGACGATCTTGAAGACCGTCTGCACACACAGGAAAACAAAACTCCAAGTATACAAATCTATTATAAGACCTGTGTTATGCTATGGGTGTGAAACATGGACCCTAACCCAAGCATCCGCAAATATATTGAACGCCTTTGAGCGAAGGGTCCTGAGGCGATTAATCGGAGCGAAGCTAGACGGGGACCAATGGCGAATTCGATACAACCATGAGCTGTATGAAATTATTGACGAACCGGAGGTCTCAAGGATTGTAAAACTGCGGAAGCTGCAATGGGCTGGACACATGAATTTGGTATAGTATGGACGAACAACGGATACCCAAGAAGGTATTCGTTGGGAGAACTGAAGGCCGGCGGCGAAACCGAGGAAACGCTGGTCTGACTCGGTCGACGAAGACAGTTCATCGCTGCTCGGATTTCGGAATTGGAAAACGCGGTCAACGGACCAAGACAGTTTGAGGCGCTGTTTGCAGGAAGCGAAGGCCCGAAAGGGGCTGTAGTGCTAAGAAGAAGAATATAGTGAATTTTAATAATTTCAATGCGTTGTTGAAGCGTGTATCGTTCCATTTTTATTAATCGCGTAGTTTCTACTTGTCAAATGTCAAAAAATGACAGCTTCAAAAGTGACATCTACCGAAATAGCGGGCTATTCAAAATAACACCTCTAATCGGAAAACCCTTTATCACCGGTGAAGACGAAATACTCCCAAGTCTCGTTAGTTTTCGCCAGTTCCAGTTTGTAGTTTGCTTCGGCGATTTCCGCCCTTAGTAAATTACATCGGCCTCGACACCTGTCGATCCGTATTTTATCTTTAATTAGTGAATGCGACATTTTTTCGTAGTGGGCCCTCGTGCTGGGGAAAAGAACCCGCCCTACGACACTGCAATGCTAGCCTGCCACCATCCTCTCTCGCCGAGGCAGCAGACCATCGCTGCAGTCCTTTACGGACAGTTTTATCTACACAAATCACTACACTATGCCGACGACATCAAGATTTTGTCACGATCATTAACAACTGCCAAAATACTCTTCCTGAAACTCGACAGCGAAGCAAAACTAGTAGGGCTTCAAATCAATGAAAATAAAACAAGGTGCATGACGCAGTGGAGGAAAAATACATCAAGCACACAAAATATCACATTTAGCGAATCCAGTATCGAAAATGTGAGCGAATTTGTGTATCTAGGCGCCAAAATAACGAGAACCAGTAATGAAAGAGACGAAATACGCCGAATAATACAGCTCGCATATAAAATATTTATTCAGTTTTAAAGATCTTGAAGACCAGCTGCAAACACGGGAAAACAAAGCTCAAAGTATACAAATATGTGATCAGACCTGTATTATGCTATGGGTGTAAAACATGAACCATAGCCTGTAGTGAATAAGATGTTCAAAAATGTCCGTGAAGGACTGCAGCGATGGTCTGCTGCCTCGGCAGAAGAAGGTGTCGGTATCTGCCGAGAATGCCCTCGTCTGAAGACGCGTGAATGCGCTGGCAGGCTAGCATTGCGGTGTTGGGGCGGGTTCATTTCCCCAGCACGAGGACCCACTACAAAAAATTTTGCACTCACGAATTTGATTGCAGATCAAGAGGCGACCGAAGTCGCAAAAATTGTAGATAACTACACCGAGGGAGATATAACTTGTTACGAGAACAAGTGGAACCTGAAAAGAAAGGCGGGCTTGGGGTAACCTCGTCATTACCCGACGAAGTTCATGGCCCACAAATGAAAGAGGGGCAACCGGGTGATGGTGGAGCCCCTTCGCACCCACCCAACCGGAATAAATCCATATATATTTTGTTGCAGTGGCCAGGTATTCCTCTTCTAAGTGGAAAACTCATACAACTTGAATTGCATGAACTTTCCCATCAGAAGGGGAGTACCCCGGTGACCAATTTATGCCATAGAATTATACAATTTGATTGCATAACTCTATGCCATAAAGAGGCATTCTGCTTGGGCCACTCAACCCGCGATATCACCTGAAACGAGAAGTATTGTTTAAGTACCCGGCGGCTGGCTCATGTCTTGAGGTGGAAGCCTGCCACCGTACCGGGTCCTATGCCCGGTTAGAGTCGGGAGAAAGGAAAGACCGATTTTGTGGGAAAATTAGCACTTCATTAGGTTATTCATTTTATTCTTTCGCAAAATATATTTAAACATAAACATCCTAATTATGAAGCATACAGATCTATTTATTCTCAAGTTAAGCACTCTGTATGCAAGAACTAACGATGTAAACGTGCAATAAATACATAACAATTTATTTAGTTTTTTTTTTCGATATAATTTATCATCGCCTTTGCAATTTTCTTGATTGCATTAAATTTATTAGAATTATAAATAAATTTTGTTTTTTTCTTTGTTTTCCTATTTTAAAGCAAGAGCCTGATGTGTTTTTTTTTTCTTTTTTTTTTGGAGGTACGAATAATGACAATGTTTTCACTTATTGCTTAGAGAAATAACACAAGACGTACAGTAACTGGTGTTTAATCAAAAAAAAACAAAAACCTCAAACCAAAAATTGCAAAATCAGCAAAAAGATCAATCATTCATAAAAGATAATTTGAAGCAGAAAATATGAGTTGTAATGTATTTTTTATTTAGTTCGTTTTGAAGCGGACTGATACTATCAGTATGTAAACAATTATTAGGGGATATCGTTTTCTAGTTTCGTGAGGACATAGCATATTGTTTGATTAGCGATTTAGCTAGTTAATTTTGGCTCGATAATAATATGAAAATTTCTTTCGCTTTAATAGTATATTTTTCCGTAACGTACACTTTTATCAAACTCTTCGTGTATAATAAAAATATCTAGAAAATCAGTTCTCTCTTATGCATATGTACACTCATCTCTATGTCTGTTAACCGCGACGTATTGTGCATTGTGTCCGAATTTCTTTAAATAGGAAAAAGGTGAATGAGCAGCATAAGTAAATGGATATGCTTGCATATAAACTAAAGCACATAAATATCTTTACGTAAAGTACATATAATCCAACGAGGTTTGTAATTTTCTAGCATATGCTAATCTAAAAAATATTTTATCTGTGGTCTTTTATAGTATTCAACATTACCCGACGAGCTTTGGCGGCCTGACCGAACTAGCTACATTCACAACATATGGAATTCAAACTGAAAATGCTTTGAACAGTATCAAACAACATAATGACTAATGTATAAAAGCCGGCAAATTCAAATGCACAGTAATCTAGAAATGTTGGAAAATTTAAGTGGTATGAATCACTATTTGGACATGAGCTGGTCATTTTTCACAATTTCTATTTTTACATTCGCTATTTTCTTTATTTTTGGCTTGCATCCACAAAAAAAAAAGCCAAGATGACAAACAATAATGCACTCGTATCCAAAAAATATCCAATTTATCATTATTTTTATGCTTTATCTTATCATCGTGATCGTAGCAATTGAACATGCAAAAAATATATATATAAATAACACCATAAAAGGGTACTCACCCGCCTGGTCCTCCGAGCGCTCGACGACGATGCAGATGGTCCTGTGATTCCGATTCTGTAACATCTATTTTAGAAGCTATTACTTCCATCAAATTGTAATTCTTATACTTGTAGTAGTCTGGTAAAACACTGAGGCAACAAATTCCTTTTATCACTTCTACTAGAATACACAAATCCGGATTTCTCAAATCTAACTTATAGGCAGAATTTTTAGCAGTAACTAACTCAGCTATTTTTCCTATTAACAAGTCTCGATCAACTTTATTGTTGAATCGCTTGTTGATAACAATTGAAAAGCTTCCAGCACTAGAAACAAAATATTTATCGATTAAAGAACTGCAAGCAAAAACTATGTCCACAACGTTATCGCGGCAAACGATTGGTACTGTATAAACCTGAGTACGTATCAAGTCGCAGGAGAATTTTCTTGATAAATCCTTTTTAATAAGCTCAACTCCAATCTCAATCGGATCTTCAAATGCGGTTTTGATAACTATACAATTTTTCACTCCTGTATCCGCAGCCTGAAAGTTTGTAATGCTATGCTTTTTCAATAGCTCTAGGTCTATCTCTCGTCTCAAGCAGTCGGTAATGTCCATTTCAGATATCATAGGTTCTGTAGCTGGTTGACATGCTTCCGCCAATTGTCCATTTAGAATGTTGTAAGATTCACGGATGCACTCTTTTTCTTTGAAATTACATGTCACCAAAAACCCTTTCTGTCCAAACGCTAACTGGTGCCGTTTCCTATTATTATATGAGACGCAACACGACGACGAGGCGGAATGTTTTGACGACGAGAAATTTTGGTGATGCAGTGTGTTTGTGGGACTATTGCTGTTGGGGCGTTGCCGCGGAGACGCAGTCGAGCCAATCGAGGCACTCAATTGGCGATTAAACTCCGTTTTACGGCGATGAATGTTGGTCAAACAAAATATTTAATCCCGTTCAAAGAACCGCTTCTACTCGTGTCGTCCGATTGATTCGCCTGACTCTGCCGTGAGTCTATCGGAAAATCCCATGGATTTGGGTCCGAACTGCTCCGATTATGGGCAACTATCTCCTGTACTGGGTGTTGCAGTAGATGTGAGCGTTAGTGTAATTTAAATTATGGAAATCATTACCTGAAATATCACCAGCACCGACACTAATTCCCACACGTGGGTTTCCTATCAAGTCTCCTTCACTCAATGACAACTGCCCTGTCAGAAGTATTTCATCGTACCAGATCAATCTCAAATCGTACCGGTTCGATCGCAAATTGTTCTAGTTCAATCGGAAATTGTTCCAATTCAATCTGCAATCGTACCGGTTCGATCGTTTCAATTGATCTGGGACATTTTATGTTTGAGTTTTTCTTTAACCCTTTAACTGCTCGATTACTACAAGCCCAAGCATCCGTTAATATATTGAAGGCCTTTGAGCAACGGGTCCTGAGGCGAATAATCGGAACGAAGCTAGACGGGGACCAACGGCGCATTCGATACAACCATGAGCCGTATGAAATTTTTGACAAGCGTGAGGCCTCAACGATTGTCAGACTGCGGAAGCTGAAATGGGCTGGACATATGAATTGTATGGATGAACAACGGATACCCAAGAAGGTATTCGTTGGGAAAACTGAAGGCCGGAGACCAGTGGGGAAACCGAGGAAACGCTGGTCCGACTCGGTCGACGAAGACAGTTCTCGCTGCTCGGATTTCGAAATTGGAGGACGTGGTCCATGGACCGAGACAGTGGGAGGCGCTATTTGCAGGAAACGAAGGCCCGAAAGGGGCTGTCATCCATTTCCGCACTCGTGCAATTATTGTATCTAACCTATTATTGAACTGTGCATTCAGTGACTATTTCCATAACATCGTCCGCATAGCCAAATCCGGCAGCTTGAACTTCAGTAGTTGATTACATGAGATATTCCGCAAGACAGGGCCGAAGATGGAGCCTTTGGTGACACCCGATGTACCTTGTATTTTCCGTAGAATAGATTCGGTCCTTCAAATATCCTTCAAAATCTGCATCTGATAATCAGAAACTTGTTTCCAAAATTTCCGCCCGCCTAGTGGAGTTGAAGGCATCCTCACATCCAGTGTCATCAACAATACTACCGATCAGATGGCACGGCTATATGCCTACGTCCGTCATGAAGCTAACTCTCCAATAGATGGATCGCGCTAGTGAGCATTACTTTCATGAATTCCTCGAGCATTTTTCCAAGAGCTCTGTAGGCAAGTTTTCTGAGCAATTGAATTGCTATCACCCTACAAGTTTCTAATAAACTGAATAATTCAGTATCTGAAGCTCTATATACGAGTAAGGAATCTTACAACAATCATACAGGTGGTGATCGCCATATTTTTCATATAATCGTATCATGGAAGCAGTTGTGCAACTGCAAGAATGATTTTTTAATGATGCCTCCATCGATTGAATATTCGGGTTTCTTCTTGTAATTCCTGCTAATATTTCAACAAGCAAACAATTTATCCTCAACATATTAATCTCTTTGATTTTACTTTCTAATCACAGGATATTCACGGTTCAATTGAAACATGTCCTAGTGAAGATGTTTTAGCGGAAGATCCCAGGTATTTGAAGATTAATCTAATGAATCACCAAAAACACGCACTCGCCTGGATGAGCTGGCGAGAAAAGCAGAAACCTCGCGGTGGAATCCTTGCGGATGACATGGGCTTAGGTGAGTAATTGATTAGCACTATTTATGTATTAGTAAACATATCCGACCATTTACTTTCCTCAGGCAAAACACTCACTATGATTGCATTGGTACTTGCAACAACATATTCGAATCAAGAGAATGAAGAGGACTCTTCGGAAGAGGAAAGTGAGAATGAGAACTCCAGCTCTGCGTGGTCAAAACCAGGAAAGCGCGAATGTAAGTAGACCTTCTCAACTATACAACCATATTAACATGAAGCTACCTAATATTCTTATAAGGTTATTACGGAGGGACGCTAGTTGTATGTCCTGCCAGTCTAATTCGTCAATGGGAAGGTGAAGTTAAGAATTTCGTCAAAACGGGTAAACTCAGCGTATGTGTGCATCATGGCAACAACCGGGAGGAGAAGCCGAGACGATTAGCGAAAAATGACATAGTAATCACAACATACAATCTCGTTCCGCGGGAATACCAAAACGAGGGGGCGCTCTTTCGGATTAATTGGGAGCGTATTATACTGGATGAAGCCCACATAATACGCAACCACAAAAGCAAGGCCTCAGAGGCGGTTTGCAAGCTAAAGGGTAAACGCAGATGGGCCCTCACCGGTACTCCAATTCAAAACAAAGAAATGGATATCTATGCTTTGCTCAGATTCCTAAAGTGTTCTCCGTTTGATGATTTGCGCGTAAGTACGAATACATTTGTTTCTATAGAAAAGTTTTAAAAATTGAATCTACTCACCAGCACTGGAAAACTTGGATCGGTAATAAAAGTGCTGGCGGCCAGCAACGCCTTAACACCCTTATGAAGTCTTTAATGCTGCGTCGAACAAAGCAGCAACTGCAAGGACATGGCAATCTGGTTTTGCCTGATAAAACCTACGAAATAGTCGAAGTTAATTTAGATAGAGAAGAAATGGCAGTATACCAAAAAGTTATGCTATATTCGCGAACATTGTTTGCTCAATTTCTACATCAACGGGCTGAAAGGGATAACGATCTCATGTTTGCTGATCAATGCAGCAGACCAGCATTTCTTCAAACTAAAGCTCCAAATGAGGCCTATATAAAAATGCATCAGAAATTCGTACGTTTGGATCGACGCTCAGAAGTTAAATCGCATGAAATTTTGGTACTTTTGTTAAGGCTTCGTCAAATTTGTTGTCATCCAGGGCTAATCGACTCGGTATGTAATATTGATCGAAACTAATTATTTTTAACATTTCCATCTTGGCCTTATAGATGCTTGAAGACGACTCCGATACCTCCGTCAATAATGCCAGCTTATCAAGGAACCAGTCCCAAGAAATCGATTTGCTGGAGCAAATAAGCAAACTGAAAATTTCAAATGAGTCCACATCCGAAATGTCTGAATCGATGAACGGTTCTAAAGAGGAAGCCATCTCGAAAGTACTATCAAAGGCTCTACTTAAATCGAATCCAGTGTTTAATTTATCACGTCTGAGTTCTAAAGTATGTATTTTCCTAACCACCTTGCAAATCAGATAGTTGATTGTAATATTTCTAATGTTTGATAGATGAGAAAAGTTATCGAAAAGGTAAATAATATAACAACTAAAACCTCGGACAAAGCACTAATCATATCTCAGTGGACGAGTGTGCTAAATATTTTGAAAGAACATTTAGCTAGAAAAGGTATCCAAACAGTATCGCTGAATGGATCTGTTCCTGTAAATAGTAGAAATGACATTGTAAATGACTTCAATAATCCGAATAGCAATTTAAAGGTGAGCTTTTCGTTTTACTCCTCCAAACGCAGTCTTACAATTTTACTTTCTAATGTATTGAGTAGATAATGTTACTATCCCTAACCGCGGGCGGAGTAGGCTTAAATTTAACTGGCGCTAATCACTTGCTCCTCATCGATCTCCATTGGAATCCCCAATTAGAGGCACAAGCCCAAGACCGCATTTATCGTGTTGGGCAGACAAAAAAAGTTCATATTTACAGGTTGGTAATATTTTTATTCGATCTATGAAATAGAGAATAGTAAAGTGTTATACCAAATTTAATTTTTCTCAGATTTATGTGCAAGGAAACTGTAGAAGAGCGAATCAAAGCATTACAAGACGTGAAAATACAAATTGCGAATGGCGTCTTAACTGGAGCGAAGGCTACTGAAGGCAGCAAACTTACTATAGATGATCTAAAAAGTCTCTTCGGGCTTTGAAGGGAATTTCTTCTGTTTTACGTGTAGTTCATTTGAAAAGGTTTTATTTATTTATGTACCACAACATGAGCATGTTTTACAAGTATTACTGTGATGAGAAAATAAAATGTAAATATTTTTTAATACTTACTCTACGCAGGTGTTTTCGTTTCCGGACAGAAATAAATATTTTAACATATAGGGCAAATCCCATTACCCATGCTAAATTGATGCTATTTCTTACGTTTACAATCCTTCCGCATAGGAATTCGTTTAACCCCGGGAGCGCTTACAGGACAGCCTTTTAATTTGAAACCCTCTGTAGTAATTGACATAAATTAAATCTCCTTTACTGATTCAATCTTTATCAATTTTATGATAAAGCAGTTTTAAAAGATCAAAGCACTCAAAAACTTAATGGCCCACACTGCCAACAAAACAGTCAAAAAAACAATATCAAATGAATCATACTAAATATCAATTAATTGGAAAAAATGAGGAAAACCCACCCTCTATCAAAAATTTTTTTCTAGAAAACCCGTCAGTCAAGACACTGAATATGACTCAAAGGAATCGTAACGGGTCTGCTCACACAACAAAGCAACTTTTTAAGAAAAAAAAAATTAATAGAGCTGGTTAGTTTTTTCTCATTTTTTCCATTTAATTGATAATATTTAGTAAATTTCATTTAATCTTGTTTTCCTTAACTATTTTGACTGAATATTGTTTAAGTGATGATGCGGATATACTAAGCGCAGGAGGAGATAAAGACATCGCAAATGACTGTGCGGTACTTGCTGCGAAGGATAACGAAATGGATTGTCAAGAAAATATATGTAGGCAATATTAATTGCGATTCTAGTGATAAAGTTTTAAATATTTGAAATCTGGAAATAAGGAAAAGCAGCCAATCGGTGTTTTTGTTGTTTCTTCTGTTGAAAATAATAAGACCACAGAAAAAGTAGATTCCACCGATTAATGTCTTTGGGCAGCGCGGGGGGGATATGGTTCGGCTATTGGCAGCCAAACATGTTGTTCTGGAATGAAAAGTTCAAAATGAAACAACCTTGAATGATTATTGATACAGAATAAATTTATTTTCGCTATTTACAGTATTTATACAATAATTTTACAATGGTTTTCATTAATTTAGCATTTGTGACTCTAGTCAGCATTTTGATGTTGCATTGAACTTTGATGTGTTGTTCCACATAGAATTGCTGCACTTGCAGGGCATTGTTCTACCTGGAATTGCTGTTTCGTCATTTTCAGCTTTGGATGTTGCATATTAATGTTTGAATTCGATGACTGCTTCAGTTCATTGATCGGAATTATTTTCTGGTGATTGGAGCGGTTTTGGGCTGGTTGTTGACCGTTTAGGTTATTGATCGTAGTGACGCTTGTGTTTATGATGATGTTGATGTGTACGTGATGCTGTTGTACGATATGGATGTTGTTACCGTACATTACCGCCCGCCATGAACCCTGCGAGGTTCTTAATCAGTAGATGTTGCAGATAGGTCGTACCATGTTGTTGGTTGATGATTAGGTGTAAAGTTGATTTTTTTACGATAACGTCGAATGAAGAACAGACTAGCCATCTATCACCAAAGTAGTTATGACGGAAAGACTGATGCTTGTTCCGTGTTGTCGAATGGTTGACCAAGAAGTTGTTTGGTAGTTTTCAACAATAATTTGTTGTTCAATATAAGCTCCGAATGCTTTCTCTGCTTTGATTATAGTTGAAGCCGAAAGGTTGGGAATGGTTTGTAGACTTATGGTCTGGTTGTTTTGTTTTTTTTTTTTTTTTGTGGTAGGGAGGTGAATGCTATTTATGCACAGAGTGTGGGACTCCCATGCGACTGGACTACCCACTAAACACCTCCCCTGTCAACCTGAGAACCTAGCCTGGAACCGTTTGACACATTACTTCGGGCCAGGTCTCGTTTTGTTACGCCGTGTAGCGCCTTCAAGCTGGGGAATCCCTTTCCTAGCGGGAGGAGAGAGGGGAAGAGGAACTGCCAGAAGAGCGATGCCACGGCCCCCCGGCTGCTGAGAGTCCCTTTTATATTTTAGGACTGCCCGAGCATAATGTGCCACCTGGTTCCATTTGTCAACCGATTCGAGCATCACCGCAACTATATTATCCGGGGTGAGCTCCCCCGTCTCTCTGTCAAGTTCCCTTCGCAGCCTGACCCATTTTGTACGCGCAAAAAATGTGTGACAGGCATTGTCCTCCTCTCATGAGCAAAACCGACAATCGGGAGACCGTGCCTTACCGATCTTGTGTAGATAAGACTGAAAACACCCGTGCCCGCTCAAAAGCTGGGTCAGATAGAAGTCAGTCTCACCATGCCTTCGATTTAGCCACGGTCTCACATCCGGGATGAGGCGAGCAGTCCACCTTCCCTTCATGCAGTTCACCCAAGAATGCTGCCAATCGTTGAGCGAGCGCTGTCTCTCTTCGCGGACAACTATTTCCCTCGCACCCTCATTTCGGCGCAGGTAAATAGCGCGGCGCTCTCTAGCAAGGAGGGCGACAGGTATCACGCCTGCAATCACTCTCACGGCCGAGTCGGAGACTGTTGGATACGAAGATGCAATTCTCAGTGCTCCTCTTCTCTGTACCAGTGCCAAACGTTTCCTGTATACCTCCTTGCTGAGAGCGTCGCCCTATACCTCCGCTCCGTACAGTAGCACTGACCCTACAGCACTCATCAAGAGGCGTCTTCTTGATGGGCTGGGCCCCCCTACGTTGACCATAAGTCGACTCAGAGCCGATATTCCCGAAGCAGCCTTCTCAGCCGTTGCCCTGATTTGCTTAGAGAAACTCATCTTCGAGTCGATCAGTAAACCCCAGATACTTCACCGCTGGCTTCGATTCGATTTGTTTGTCTCCAATACTGATCATCCTTACTCTAGGGATTCTCTTTTTTGTCAAAATGACCACTTCGGTTTTCTCCAGTGCTAAACTCAGCCCGCGAGCAGCCATCCAGTCCCTCACTCGGCGCATTAGCATACCTAGCCTAAGTTGCGCTTGTTCAACGGTGCGTCCAGCGACCAGAGCCGCAACATCATCCGCATAGCCGACCAAGCGCGACTCATCTGGCATCTCAAGTCTTAGTAGCCCGTCGTAAGACACGTTCCATAGGTCCGGACCAAGGACAGATCCCTGGGCAACACCCGATGTAATTTCCATCCTTCGTTGGCCCTGTGTCGTGTCGTAGAGCAGGCTTCGATCCTTAATTTAGTTCCTCAAAAGCCACATTAGATATTCTGGAACTTGAAAAGAGTTTTCCAGATTATCCACCCATCTAGCGAAGTTGAAGGCATTCCTGACGTCGAGTGTCACCAACAGGACGATCCGTCGCTTGGTGCGACTATATGCCTCTGCCTTTTGGACCGCGCTCACCACCTCTGCAATCGCATCAATGGTAGAACGTCCTGCTCTAAAGCCGTACTGCCGAGGAGATAGGTCCCCAGCAGCACAAATCGCGTCAGTGAGTCTTCCCTTGATGAGTTTCTCTAGCACTTTCCCAGCCGTGTCTAGCATGCATAACGGGCGGTATGCAGACGGCGATCCGGGATTTCCCTTCCCCTTACTGATCAGCACGAGCCTCGCCACCTTCCATCGTACTGGGAAAACCCCGTCCCGTAGGCAAGCGTCGAATGTGCTGAGCAGCAAGTCAGGACAATGGTGATAGACGAGCCGCCACATCTCAGCTGGAACACCATCTGGACCTGAAGCCTTCCTCGTTTTCAATGAGAGGACTGCCTATTCCAGCTCCAGCTGTGTGAAGAGTGGGCACTCGACTGCTGTTTCACCATGGACAGCGTCAACACGGACGGGATGGGCGGGGAAGAGTCCCCGCACTATCGCGTCCATCTTTTCCGCGTCATGTATACAAGGCTTCCGTAGGGCACCAAGTTTCCCCATGACCAGCTTGTAGCCAACGCCCCACGGATCCTTGTTCACATTGTCCACTAGGTCTTGCCAGCAGCGAGCCTTGCTACTGTTGATCAGTTTGCGAAGGCATTTCCTGGCCGACTTATATGCTGCCACCTGGTTGCATGCCTGGTCACGGTTCCGCGCCAGTTGACTACCAGTACAACGGGAGCTTGCCGTGCCGGGGTTTTCGACGGGGCATAGAAGCGCAGCAAGCAGTCGTAATGATGCTCATAGTAGAGTTCACCATGTCTTCAGCTGCCAGTTCTTCCGTCCCCTCCGAAGCTCCCTGCAGCGGCTCACCTGCTGTGAGAGCCTTGACGAACCTCTCGACGTCCATCCTTCCGATGTTCCATCCAGTTTTAGAAGGCCGAGAGCACGGACGTCGGGAGACAGCATCACTTATCTCAACCAGGATGCACTGATGATCACTGGCTGAGTAGTCCTCTAATACTTTCCAGTTGTGTTTCCTCCGTACTAAGGACTCCGAGGCAAATTCCACGTCCGGTATGGTTCCCTCACAGCCAATACGGCGGAAAGTCGGCGTATTTCCGGTGTTTAGTACGACGAGGGCTGTCCTGGCCGCCATTTCCAGGATTCGTTTTCCCCGCGGATCCGTCTGAGGCATGCCCCATTCGATTGCTTTAGCGTTGAAGTCGCCCCCAACCAGCACTTTGTCCTCTGCGTTCGAGACAGCGCTCTCCAAAGCATTAAGCTTGGCTTGGAAAGATGATATCGACTCGTTAGGCGTCAAGTACACACTAAAGAAGGTGATCCCTGAGCACCGAACCCACACGAAACCATCCCCCCGTCCACAACTCTCCGCTTGAAAGTCGCTGTTCCGAACCCAGATGGCGGCAGTACCAGTTTCATCAGAATACCATAATGCAGGACTTTTATTATGGTGCTGCTCACTCAGCAGCAAGAAGTCGGCTTTCATGTCCCTCACAAACTGCTCAACCAGATTTTGGGCGGTTGAACTGCGGTGTAGGTTTAGTTGCAGGATGCGGGTCCTCGAAGCTCTGAATTTGCCTTGGCTAGGGCTTCCTGGAACACCCGGCATTTTCCTGATCACAAGACGTGTCCAAAATCAAGTTTTGGATCAGCATCCTTGCAAAGAATACAGTGTGCCCCCTTCGTACACTCTTTTCTTTTATGTCCCGTTTCACCGCATTTGTAACATAGGGAACTCCTATCGGATCCTTTGCATACTTGTGTGGTGTGACCATAACCAAGGCATTTGAAACATTGAAGAGGCGTTGCTCTTCGCCGTATCCTACAGACAACCCACCCTATTCGTACTTTTCCCTTGTTCAGGAATTGTTCGGCGTCCTTTTCGGTCAAGTCAACTGTGGCCATGCGTTGTCCCCTGTTCTTTTTTGTAGTCAGTCTCACTTTGATCCTTCCCACGCTAGGGAACTCCCTTTTGATGGCCTCTTCTACCTCGGCCAGATCCGTCACGCAGTCAATGTCCCGTATTTCGATCGTTATCATCGGCTCGAGCGGGGCTATAGTTGCGCTTTTGCCGAGGACTTTCTTTACTGCGTCACAGAATGCTTCTTTATTGCCGGCCTCTGCTCCAAATTCGACGAGTATGTGTCCCGACCGCGTTGGTCGTACTACTTTAATGATAGTATTAGTGTCTTCGGGTCTTACGTTTCCCCTGATGTCCCGCAGTACCTCCACGTAGGATCCGCCATCTTGGGGCCTTTACAAGCAGTGCCTGCTGCCGGGGTCTTCGTCGGGGCTTTTGCCTCTTCTGTTTTGCATCAGATCCTTTTTCTAATTGGGCGTCCGTGTAAAATTTACTTTCTGGCTTTTTTTGAAGGAGTTTCTTTGCCGCTTTCTTCGCTCCTTTTGTAAGCACTGTCTGGAACCCGTGATGTGGTGCTCCACGCCCATCAAGTGCCTCTTCCTTCCTTCTTTTATCCCGATCTCCTTCGATTGGGCTAGACGCCATTCTTTTATTGACTTTCAATGATGGAGCTATCTGCATGTCGCCTTTAGATTTTGCCTCAAGCGCCCCTTTAGCCTTCTGTTCATCTTCGGCCCTTAACCAGCTCCTCTGATAGTGCCCTACGCGATCTAGGAGCTGCTCTAGTTCAAGGAGCCCTGCCTTTGCTGCTTTGCTGATTTTTGGGGAGTCGCATGCAGCTTGTATTCTTTTCAGAACATCTCCCGCTTTTCGGAGTACCTCTCTTCTTCATATCGCTGGGCCGCAATTGTACCTTGCAACCATCCTTGAGAGAAGTTATCGCGTTCCGTTTCGGAGTGTAATACTTCCGCCACATTTTCAACGTTGGCGGTACAATCACGCGGTGTCTGATCACTCTTTGCTTTTAGGGCCGTAATCTCCTCGTTTGCTTCTGGATTTTTCGTTGCAATGTCGGGATTTGTGACCCTTGCATCGGTTGCTTCAGTAACGATCGCAGTGGCGACAATCGAATTTCCGGTGCTCTTTATGTTATTTCCCACCGCTCGAACACCTGAAGCATCCTGCAGGGTTTCCCGCTTCTCCTTAATAGGACGCTCGGGCGTTCGCATAATTTTTTTGCTGCGCCCGAACGCCGCAGGAATCTCAGTCTGATCCAGACTGTCTGCTGTTCTCCGTTTTTCGTCTACCTTCACTGTCGTCGTGTTAGTCTTCGTTTTTTTCGTGGTTAGTATAGCTCTCGATGTACTGTTGACATCGTGGCTGCAACCGCTGGTTGCGTTGTCGTTGTTGTTATTATTTTTTATTGCTATTTTTGGATTTTGTTGGTCTTTTGTTTTTGGTTGCTCCAGTCTTGTTGGGTCCCCCCTCGGAGCTGCTATCTCCGTTCGTGTGTGTAGTTGCCTTTTTGGTCCCATGGTTATCTTTGCAGAGCAGGGAGGCCATGTGAGGGTTGGCACAAGCCCTTATGGGGACAAGTGCTCAGAGCCAGACCAGCGCTAATCAGGAGTCCGTCTCAACCAAACCTACACCACCAACCCAATGGTGCGAGCTTCGAACGTACTCCGAGGCCTGCCAAGGTTTTAACGGGACGGAGACGGTATGATCGTTGAGTTGGAGCCGTTTACACCCTAGTTTCACCTCGGCGCTACTGTGCAAAGCAACTAGGTCCAAACCATCACATCCGCCAGCCCAAAGTGTCAATTCCAGTTCGTTGTCCAAAGCGTAGTCCAGATCCAATCAGAGTCGTTACCTGTCATCCCAGGAGGGAACCTCACGGCGCCCCCCATATCCTCGGGTCCGTGGGGGCGGCACTCCCCAAAGAATGCTAGCCTTCAAGAATGTTCTTGTCGACCGGCTTTCTCCCTGCGGACATGGTCTGGTTGACGTTAGGTTGGTGTGGAAGGATATAGACGGAGAGATTTCTCGTAGAGGCCATCCATGTAGCAGTAAACAGAGAATTCTCAACTCTGAAGCTGCAATCTTGCAACAGTTTCACTATTCCGGTACCGTTAAGGATGATATTTTGGCGATCACCTTGACATACTGTCTGTCCAGAGCTCACGGCTGGTGTAGTATATATCCAAGAATTTGCATCGTATAGTTGTTTCCACACAATGTTGCGTGATTTGAAGATATGCACTGCACATGAATTCCTGCCAAAAACCTTATGTATTTCGTTGATTATGCAATTGGGTTTTGAATTAACGTCGTACAGTATGCTGATGTCCACGAGGTACTGATCGACTATAGTTTTTGAAAGGTCGTCGGCAGAAGCTTCGAAATACTGCTGCAGGTTGTAATTCACGCCCAAGATCGTTGGCTGTATGTCAAAGGCTTGAAACGTATTGTTCCCAATGGTTTTTGGAACCGCTGTGGGCTTGATCAGGTCGTAAGGGTGTGTGTCTATGATGGGAAGAAATGCGAGTAAATTCAAGTAATTGTCATCGGAACTAATTTGAGTGGGCTCAATTGCCTGGTATAGAATCTGTACCTGGTCGGGAAGTATTGTTTGAGAGTGGCTGATGTCTTGAAGAGCATCTTTTGCTTTAATGCAATCCCACACGCTTGTTCGTGACGAAAAGCTGGACAGTAAACTGGAATATTTATCGTAGACCTCATGTAAGTAATTTTCTGCTCACTGATAAGTAGCCAAAATGTGGATGTTGATTTTGTTGTGATCAGTTGTCTTGTACCAACGGCTGAATTCGTTGATACGGTCAAGACCTCTTTGGAGTTGCATTTGAAACCGTCTCAATTGCGTGTTTATCCTTCCTGAAGTACTGTTTAGTGTCTTCGTTGCTTTGAGCATTAATTTGGTTTGGCTGTCCATAGATCAGATGATTGTTTTTTGGTTGTCAGAAAGACTTTTGATGTCTTGGTAGATTTCATCATTTACCCCAAATACTGCTGCCAGAAGAGTTCCTAGTGCACCTCGCCGCTTTCTACAATTTAGTAACCTCAAGATGATCATTTTATAAGTTATCTCATCCTTGAATTCTTCCAAGTGTTGTGCAAGTTCTGAGCGTCCGATTTTGATTGAAACAGGAGAACTGACTTGACACAGTCCACGAACTTTGGTTGTCACGGCCTCTACATTAGTTTCATCGTACCTTAGGTTGTTCCAAGGTACTTGATGCTACATTTCAAGTGCTCCTCTATGGATTCGTGCTGTCCCAATGTAGAATCCGGTTGAAAGTTAAGTAACACTAACCTTACAATTTATTTGTGGTAGTGCACAGCAAATAGCAGTTTTGATGCTAAACTTGAGGTTTGTGGCTGCTTCGGGACGCGTTTTTCTGTTTCTGGTTTTGTTTTCTTTGCGTAGTGAGTTAGATATTCGGACCATGTATCTCCAATTGGTGCGAACTTGCTTCTCTTTCTTTTGTTTGTCTGTGTAGTTGCTAGAAGTGTGCTTGTAAGAGGTAATTGCTTACTCGAGCTTCCACCTATTCCAAAAATGTTTTCGGATTTGCTGAACGGTTTCCTATTTACGGTCAATTTGATGAAATGGATGGGATTTCAAATAAATTGCATCCGGTTAGAAAGTGCCCTGGGGTAATGGCTGTACAATCTGCGGGGTCATTGCTTACTTCGCAAAGAGGACGGGAATTGAGACATGCCTCTATCTGAGCTAGGAGAGTATATAATTCTTCGATTGTGAGCAACTGTCAGGATTAAGTGTTGATTCATAGACTTAACTCCAGCTTCACAGAGTCCACCAAAGTGCGGACTACCAGGAGGAATAAATTTCCACTGGATGTCTTCATTCGCCAGGAACTCTACCCAGTGTTTCGTAGCTTCTTTGAATGCTTCTTTCAACTATTTTTCGCTGCCTAAAAAGTTAGTTCCATAGTCGCTGTAAATAGTGTGGCATTTTCCTCTGCGAGCAATGAACCTTGAATTGCTGCTACACATGCTGGTGTTGAAAGATCACTGACTGCTTCTAGATGGGAAGCTTTGGTTGAAAAACAAACGAACCCGGCTATATATGCTTTAGTCGTTTTGGCTTCACGTCCACCACTCCATTTGATCGTTATTGGACCGGCGTAATCTAGACCTGTCTGTGCGAATGGTTTTTCCATTTGAAACCTAGGTGGCGGTAGCTGTCCCATTAACTGGTTTCCTGGACTTGCAGTGGATTTGAAGCAGGTGAGGCATTCGTGCAGTATGCTCTTGACGAAAAACTATGCGTTGGTGATCCAATACTGCTGCCGGATCGTTGCTAACACCAATTGTGTTCCTCCATGTAATGTGACGAGGTGAGTCTGTCTGATGATCAACTTGGCAAATGAGTCTCGAGGAATAATTACTGGATGTTTCACACTTTCACTGATTGGGGCGTGATGTAACCTTCCTCCCACCCTGAGAGTTCCGTGCGTGTCTATCCAGGGTCCTTTTGCATAACGAGGCCAATTCTTGCCGGAAGGCGTGTTGTTGGGAGAGATGTATGCAATTTAGTTTGGCTTCGTGAAATTCTTCGACAGTTAAACTTCCTGTCCGCTTGTTGGTCGGATGCGATGCGTTGTAGGCGAATCTTCTAATGTACGACACCACCTTAAGAAGTTTGGGTAAAGACGAGTATTTGTGGAATATTTCTGGTTCCGAACTGGGCTCTACGATACCGACTGAACGGGCTTCATCTGTCACTGCTTCTTGTTCAATTGCTGATAGTGCTAAGCTGGTCGTTGTAGGAATTACTGTATTTGTAAGCCATTCTGGTCCCTTCCACCATCTGGATGAGTGTAGCAACTGCTCCGGTCGGATTCCTCTAGATGCCAAATCAGCGGGGTTTTCAGCTGTCCTAGCATGGTGCCACTCGTTGGGTGCTGAGTCAGCATGGATTATACCTACACGATTTGCAACGAATACTTTCCAAGAGTTGGCTTTTGGATCCATGCCAAAACAATCTTTGAATCAGACCAAAAGTACGTTCTAATAGTTCCCCATTTACAAGCTTGCTTTAATTGCTTCATTGTTTCTAGCAATAGGACAGCACTGCTCAGCTCAAACCTTGGAATAGAAAGTGTTTTTGTGGGGGCGACCCGTGATTTTGCATTGAGCAGATACGTCCACTTGCATCCTATACCCGTAGGTAAATTGCACTCGTGTAAGCTACTCTGGAAGCATAGCAGAATCCGTGCAATTCTATGGATGTGTTGCTTGTGACTTGGATCCATCTAGGGAGACGAAGTTTCTCGAGAATGGGCAGTTGCCTACGTGTTTCACTCCAGTCCTTTACAGTAGCTGGGGAGACCTCGTCATCCCAACCTTATTTCAATAGACATAGACTTTGAATGGTGATTTTCCTGGTGATGATGCAAGGTTGGAGCCAGCCCAACGGATCAAATAGCCTTGCTACTTCTGAAAGAATAAACCGTTTTGTTAGCTTTTGGTTATAAGAAGGCTGAACCTTGAACGAGAAAACGTCTTCTGCAGGATGCCATTGTAGCCCCAGTGTTTTGATTTGGTGGTTGGCTGACCACTTTCGTAGATGAAAATCTCCTTTGCGTAGTGTCCTTCTGAGCTCATCTTGCAAGTGCTTAAGTTTGCTAGGTCTTCTGATTCAGTTAGAAGGTCATCAACATAAATATATTGAAGTATCGTCTTGGTAGCCTTTGGACGGTTGACACGTTCGTCGATTGCAAACTGCTGAAGAGTTCGAATGGCTAAAAATGGTGCGCAAGCAGTACCGTAAGTGACAGTCTTCAGCATGTATTGCTTTTGTTTTGCCGGACCAACTTGCAACAGATCGTTCAGAGATTCCCCACCTATTAATTCCTGGGATGCATTGAAGACGACGCGTAATCTTGTTGTCGAACTTGTTTCCTTTATGACCTCATGATGTGGAAGGTAGTAGCAGTTAGTACTCGGAAGCAAATGATCAGGTACCATCTCCATGTGACCAAGAGTCAGATACTCCTCCATGAATGTATGGTATTCCCTTTGTCGGTCAGGATGGTGGGCAAGACGCTGTTCCAACTGTCTAAACCTAATGAACGCTATGCGTACAGACTCTCTCAGTTCTTCCTGATGGTCTACGTTGTCTTTGAAACGTAACATGACTGTATATTTTTCATCTGAGCCTCTACATGTATTATTCGAAAAGTGTTTTTCGACTTCATCGTCGGCTTGAGACGTTTACATTGTTGTTGAAGGTTCTTCGATTTCCCAGAAAGGCAGGAGGGCTTGATCAAGCTCTTCAAAGGCAACAAATGAAGTAGAGTTAGCGTTGATTTGAGTGCTAGGGCTTGTTTCAAACAATATCCATCCCAATTTTGTATTTTGAGCGCATGGTTGACCTGGAATGAATCCTTTATCTAGGATACTACCATATATGTCAGCTTCAAGTAACAGATCAATGTGTGAAGGACGATTAAACCCGGGATCTGCTAAGTTTAGTTTTTTTTATGTGTGTAGGTAAGGCTACGTTGATGCTTGTTGCAGACAAAATCGCTATAATCTTGTGAACTATTAATGCAGCAAATTGTAAAGATGTGGCTTTCTTGTACTTCCCTAGAGTTGATGTGACCGTGACGACATCCTTTGTTGTGACTGCCTCTGAACATCCGATACCCCCAATCGACATTTTAGAACGTTTACGTTGTAATCCCAATAGCTGGACAGCAGATTCAGTAATGAACGAGCGTTGGGAGCTGATGTCAAGTAGTGCTCGTAGTGTTACGGATTCACCTTCATTGTTCTTTACTGTTATGGTTGCGGTTGCGAGTAGCACTTGAGTGTTACATAACAGTGCATTATGCGCTTGAGTCTGGATAGTAGCTTGTTTAGGTTTTGGCATTTCCGTTATCTTGGATTTGGGCACTTTGTCATCTATCGGGTGCAATAGAGGGTTGTGCCGCTTGGAACAATGTTACAATTTTTCTTCGACTGACATTGGTTTACTGCATGCTTGTCCGATTAACATTTGAAACACAATCTTTTGTTCCTGACCACTTCCCGTAGCACTTTCACTGCGGCTTTCTTAAATTGCTCGCATTCAAATAAACGATGTTGTTCGTTGCACATAGCGCACCGTGTCGTCGAAACTTGAACGGTATGTGCAGTGGTTCTTTTTGGTGATCTTGACTCTGATCCTGGCTTTGATAGAGTTAGTGTTTCTAGCATGGTAAACCTTTCAGTGAGAAAGGTTATAAATTTCTTTAATGTTGGCACGTCTGTACTTTCGCTTATCAGTTTTTGCCATTCCGCTCTTGATTCTCTGTCAAGTTTGCTGTTGAGAATAAAACTGATAGCAAAGTCGAAACCATCGATTTTTAATGTATTAAGGCTCGCTGCGAGCTGGTTGGTGCTGTTTACCATATCCCGTAGTCCAGACGCGTAGTTTGCCTGGTACAATCGAGCATTCCACCAACGCTGCGTAAGTTCTTGAGTTATGAGTTTCATGTTCTCATACCTCTCACATAGAAGTGTCCCTGCAGCGTCATAATTGTCGCCGGTTATATTTAGGTGGCTTATCAATTTTTCAGCTTCACCTTTCAAGTTGCTGCGGAGGTATTGCATTTTCTGCACATTCAACAAAGCTGTATTTTCATGTACCATGCTCCGAAATAAGCCACGGAACGCTATCCAGTTTCCATAATCTGGCCATCGAACGTCGGTATCTTGATTCGCTCCAGCTGTAAACTGTCATTTCCTCGTGATACCTACTGTGGTTGTTCTGAAGAACCCGACTGGAACATGTAGATTCCTTCTCTGAAAATCGTCTGGTATTCTAACACGAGATCCTCAATGTATCCGTAATCTTGGATATATTGTGCCAGCAACCCTTTCTCTTTTTCCTCCTACAACTTTGCATGGGTTTTAGCATGTATACCTTCACCCGACTTCCACAATTCTTCCAGTCGTGCCAGCCTGGTTTCGAAGTATGCCAGTGAATGACGACTTGCTCTTTCTTTCTTGCAGTTAATGATGATCTTGTTGATGCTGTCGAAATTGAGCGTTTGATCCGTGATTAGGTTGGCCATGTCCTTAGGACTCTTCCTTTTATACGGGTAATGCGGCGGGACCTTTTGTTAAATGTTATGGTTTTCCTTTATACCCTTGTCCTCGTGGCACTGAAGACTTTAAAATTCTTATGTCCTTGCAGCCGATGACGATCGTAAACTTCCGTTGGGTTAAACCTCCTTGCTTGTCAGATGTCCCGCAACCTCAGTCCTTTTTGCGAAGAACTGTAAAGATGCTGTCGGTGAAACCTCTTTGCTTGTAAGATGTCCTGTAACCTCAGTCCTTATTGCGAAGAGCTGTAAAGTTGCTGCGGGTGAAACCTCCTTGTTTGTCAGATCTCCTGTAACCTCAGTCCTTATTGCGAAGAACTGTAAAGTTGCTGCGGACAAAACCTCTTTGCTTGCCAGATGTCCTGTAACCCCAGTCCTTATTGTGAAGAACTGTAAAGTTGCTGCGGGCGAAACCGCCTTGTTTGTCAGATATCCTGTAACCTCAGTTCTTATTGCAAAGAACTGCAAAGTTGCTGCGGGCGAAATTTCCTTGCTTGTTAGATGTCCTGTAACCTCAGTCCTTATTGCGAAGAGCTGTAAAGTTGCTGCGGGTGAAACCTCCTTGTTTGTTAGATGTCCTGTATCCTCAGTCCACATTGCGAAGAACTGTAAAGTTGCTGCGGACGAAACCTCCTTGCTTGTCAGATGTCCTGTAATCTCAGTCCTCATTGGGAAGAACTGTAAAGCTGCTGCGGGTGAAATCTCCTTGCTTGTCAGATGTCCTGTGGCCTCAGTCCTTATTGCGAAGAACTGTAAAGTTAATAAATAATTATTTTTATTATTATTTTAAAATTCCCGTTATTTCACTAAATTTAATTAATTTTACTATAACAAATGAGTATTTCGGGAACTACTTGTTCCCTTCTTCAGTGTTATTACTTAATTAATATTCTATGCACTTTTACACAATATATATATATATATATATATATATATATATATATATATATATATATATATATATATATATATATATATACATATATATATTTATATATATATATATATATATATATATATATATATATATATATTTATATATATATATATATATATATATATATATATATATTTATATATATATGTATATATATATATATATATATATATACTCGTATATATATATATATATATATATATATATATATATATATATATATATATATATATCGAAAGCATTTATTTTTTTTTGTGACCTTTAAAGGGATAATTTCAGGCAATAAAACTAATTAGTTTCAGGTAATAAAACTAATTAGTTTGGAAGGTATATTTCCTAAATCCGTAGGTATTCATTCTACATTGTTCAGGTAGTTTGGAAATATTGATGCTTTCGTTCGCGTCTAATTTAAATGGGGTTCTTAATCTTTTTATTACTTCTATGTCCTGAATTGATAGTGGATGATCCTTTTCGATGATATGCCGTGCGACCGTTGACCTGATACTTGTTGTTGCGCTTTTGTTCTTTTTCTGCCATCTTTCCGCTTCTGTTTGGTGTTCTTTGAAGCGTGTTGTCACCAGTCTTTTTGTTTGGCCAATACAAACTTTTGGGCATTGGGGGCATGAGATTTTGTACACTCCACTGCACTCTGGCGTCGTCATTTTTTCCTTTACTGATTTCAGTATACGAGTATTCTCGAGCTGGATACGCCTGCTGGATGTTACTCCGTCGAAACCCGCTATTTTCATCGCTGGACTTATTTTGGCCGTTGTATATGAATATCCGATGCACGATTTCTTCCTTTCATTCAACATGTTTTCCTGCCTAAAAAGGGACGTCAAGCTGTCCTTTTTTAGCTTCTTCCTCATACGGTTGATTATGTTGTCTACCTTTGTTTCACTATATCCATTCTTGTTCGCTGTATCGTAAATTAATTTTAATTCCTCGTTGAATATCATTTTATTCATCGGGATGGTAAGTAATCGGTATGCCATGCTGTGATACGCTGCAGATTTTTGTCGGTGGCAATGATTCGAAGTTGCTGGAATAGTCCTCTGCGTTGTTGAAGGTTTCCTATAAATACTAAATTCAAGCTGATTATCTGATCGATATATCATCAAGTCCAAAAATGGGAGCTGATTATTTTGTTCTATCTACATCGTGAACTGAATTTTATTGTGGACCCCATTCAGTGGTCCTGCTTGACCACTGTGAATACATCATCTACGTATCTTACCCAAATACGGGGAGTAATTTTCGAATAGTCCAATTTATTGTCAAATGCTTCCATAAAAATTTCGCTCAATAACGGTGACAATGGATTTCTCATAGCTGTCCTGGAAGTCGTTTTATAAAAATTCCCCCTGAAAGTGAAATAATTCTTATACATACAGAGAGCCGTTAATTTTATATATTGTTTCACTCTCCTTTTCCATGATGATGCATTATCTATCTTCAACAGCTTTTCCTCCAAATGTCGTAAAGCCTCTTTTACCGGTATACTGGGAAAACGAGCTTGAACGTCAAACGAGACAAGTAATTCGTCGTTTTTAGGGTTTTGTACTAAAATACAAAACCCTATTGCAATCACGACCTGTGTCCGTCTGTCCGTCCGTCCGTCCGTCTGTATGTCACAGCACTTTTTCTCCGAAACTATAGAGGCTACAGCCATGAAACTTTGTAGAAAGGTCAGAAGTGGTGACCTCTTGAAAGTTCAAGGTTGGAAAAATTTTTCAACGGCGTTTAAGGGGGGTCCCCCCATATAGGGAGGTGACCCCTCAAAAAAAAATTTTCACCATTAGTAGTCGAGTAGTCTTAAAATTGCCTTATAAGTACCGAGGGAGGCAGGGGAAGGAGAACGAACATTTCGCGTACCCCCCCCTCGCGATTGAACACCTTCCATCCGAAAAATCAGAAAAAAATCATGAATGTAGGCTTTGATGAGTACAACAACAACAAATACATGAGAAGTCGAAATTCACTCAACTTTGTTAGTAATAGTATGATTTATCGATTTTGTGTTTTCTTGAATAAAATCCAAACGGTACCTTTAAACTCAATAAGATGACTAGATGATGACTATTTATAAGATTGATCTTTTCTGAAAGTTTCATAAAGATCGAATTGTATTTAACGAAATTATAGCGATTTGAATTTTCCTGTATTGCTATGGAGCAATATGCCCTGTATTACTATGGAAGCATATGGCTATGGAGCCATATGCGCTTTTTACCGACTTAGACACTACAGCTTTGCTAGAATTTGCATGAAAATTTCAGGAGTGATAGGTATCATGAAGATGAGTTCATACAATTGAAACAACTCGAAGAGGCAGGAGAGAGCTCCTAGCAAAAGAGATTTGTAACCATTCTAGGATTCGAAAAAATATGCCATGAATCGATGATTACAGTACAGAGGAGTGGCCCCTAAAAAAAAATTTCATGAAATGTAGCCGATATGAGTATCAACTGAAAGTTCTCTATGAGAGCTTTTCAAAACAATTCTTCAACTAACAGTTTTTGCTTCAGTGAGAGCACAGGGGGGGAAATACATGAAAAATGTGTTTCCTCCCTCGCGAATGGACACCCGTGATCTAAAAAATCTGAAAAAATTATCAAAGGAGATATTTATGGGTATAACTATAACAAATACCTCAGAAGTCAAAATTCATTCAACTTTGTTAATAATAGTATCATCCTCGAATTTCACATTTTCTCCAATAAAATCGTCTTTGACATGTTTCTTGATTTTATTCGTTGCTGGTTACTACATTTTGTAAGTTGAGTACAAAACCCTTCTGACATGAGCATAGGTCTGTCTACCCAACTTGTTTATTTTAACGTCCCTTAGCTTCTGAGTGAATTCTAGAGTATTCCGGACTGATGTTCGTCCCGTTTTTAAGTATTTCAGTTCCTTAACCAACCATTTTGCGATGTTAAAAGTTGGTGAGTTCGAGCCCGCTATTATTTCGCGCATTTCGTTGTCTTGTTTATGTACCTTTGGCATACATCTGATTCGTGGTAATGATGGGTTTGACATCTGTAATTTATTGATATCCTTTATCTACCCTTCGTATCGAATCTAGTAAAGGATCTTTTCTAAATTTAAAATAATTTTCCTTATCGAGTTTGCTGAATACTTGTTGGTCAGAGTCATCTTTGTGCATGATAACACGTTATTTCCCTTATCCGTTCTGATAAAGAATGCCGGCTTTTCATTTAGCTTATTGACGGTTTTTTTATGTTTCTCTTGGCGTGCTGTGTATTTTTGTGTTTACAATGAAACGGTGATAATAATTTACCATTCCCAAAAATCTATTGAGTTGATTTAATTGAAAATGGTGTTGGAAACTTAATAATTGTTTCTACTTTTGTATTTGAAGGTTTGATACCTTCTGACGGAATATCATGACCCAAAAATGTTAATTTGGGAACACCGAAAATACATTTTGAAAGTTAAATTTTTAAGTCAAATTTTGTTAAACGTTCAAATACTTTTCTAATATGGTGCTTATGCTCTTGATTTGTTTTACGAAAAACATATCTCATGCCGAAAGGCATGCGGGTAAATTCAAATAAACCAAACGGAGTAATAATGGCTGTCTTAAAAATATCCTCAGGAGCGACAGGGATTTGGTGATAAGCACGAACTAAATCAATTTTTGAAAATATGCTACAACCACTCGAATTTATTGAAAAATCCTGGATATGAGGAATTGGATATCTATCTGGTTCTGTTACGGCATTTAGTCTACGAAAATGATCACAAGGGCGCCAATCTGATGAATCTTGTTTTGGAACCATATGTGGAGATGATGAACAAGAAGATGAAGAAGGTCTATATAAACCGAATTTCATCATATACTCAAACCACTTCGAGCTATTTTTAATTTAGAAGCGTTAAGTCGTCTTGCTTTAGAAATAGGTAATTGTCCTTTTGTCATTATTTTATATACTACAAAATGTTTAACTGGTTGATTAAAATCTGGTTCTTTAACCAATTCAGGGAATTCTTTAACAATACCTCCAAACTCAGATTCAATTGCATAAAATTTTAATGAAGAAACATTTCCTATTGAATATTTCCTTGAAAAGCGATGTTAGTTTTTGGATCAATAATTTTCTTCCCTTTTATATCTATTATTAAGTCGAATTTCTCAAGAAAGTTAGCTTCAATGATTGGTTTAGAGACTGATGCTATCATAAAATCATGATGAAAGGATCTCCGAAGGCCTAAACTGAGTTCTAATACTCTGGAACCATAAACGTTAATGTTTGATAAATTTGCAGCTGAAAGAATTTGAGTTGGTCTTTTGAAATTTGAGAATATTGTTGAAATGGGTAAAACGGAAACATCAGATCCAGAATCAATCAAAAATGTTAACTTAGTTAAAGGATCTTTTATAAATAAGTGGCTAGATTTAATTTTGTTAATCCGTTACCTACCGCCTGGATAACGGGTGGTTTTAGTTTAACTGATTTGACCCATATTTACATGGTGATACGCATTTGCTATATTTGTCACCAAATTTATAATGATATCGACAAAATTCATGTTTAATTTTATCACTTTCATTGTTATTGTAGCTAAGATTTTTACTTCTGCTTCTAAAGTTAAAACGATTACTATATTTATAATTGCAAGATTTCTGTAAATTTAAACTTAGATCTTTGATCATATTTTTTAATTCAGCGATTTCATTGTTCATTGCTGATTTTCTGTTATTATTCTAGCCATTGTGAAATCGGTTGGGCTAGATGTACTAGGAGAGATTGCATTAATTGAAGAATTTTGAAAAGGGTGGATGTCTAAGATATCGTCTGCCAATTTTATTAAAACTTCTGGGTTTGTATTTGGTTGTGATTTAAGAATTGCCTGAATAAATGTAGGCAATTTTCTCAACCAAAGTTTTAAAATTAATTCATCAGACACGATTGTGGATTCTCCAGCTAATTGTTTCATTTTTCTATAAAATTCTGATGGCTTTAAATCCCTAATCTCAGTTCCAGAAAGTAGTTTTTCAAGTCGTTCATTTTCTGAAAGAGAATGCCTATCAATCAACGCTTTTTTTATACGGTATACGGAGAAGTAGAATTAGTAGACGCATTTTGAATAATATCGTATACAGAATCTATCATTTCAGGAGGACGAGATGAAATTACACATTCAAATTTAGTCATCTCCTGAGTTATATTCCTGATTGAAAAATGTGATTCAACATATGTAAACCATTGGGCCGGCAATTGACTCCAAAATCGTGGTCATTTTAAGGAAACCGCCCGAATAGAATTTGGTATTAGATGATTTGAAAGGGAGAAATCGTCATTACCAAGTACAGAGTTAGTAGTAGTCTGTGGCCTAGTGGTTAGAGCATGAACGCATAAGCCGAAAGTCTCAGATTCAAATCTCGTTGGGAGCAACGTGATTTAGTTCAGGGGATTTTTCGGACAGACTACGAGTGTTCACTCAGTGGTTATATGTAATGATTTAATCAGATCATATGATAGCTGAGCAAGTACACGAGAGCATGGTACTGACCAAACCAACTTCCGAAAAAATCAATACGGTCATGAAAATGAGATAATCTAACTATCTCTAAGCGAAGGCCCAAGAGGGGCTGTAGTGCTACAAAGCAGAAGAAGAAGAAGAAGAGAGTTAATTTTAGAAGCTGGTTCATTCACCATTTTTAACAAAATTAAAATTATTAATAATTCCCAAAGGGGAAAAGACTTGTGTGTGAAGGTTTTATATAGCAAATATAATGTTAAACATTGAATTAATTTATTTGAACCATATATCGTGGATTCAAATTTTCAATCTTGTTTTTTGTTGGAAAGCAATTTTAATTTTAAATATATATATTTAAAATATTAAAATAAAAATAAATGATAATTTTTTATGGAAAATCACACAAAAAGAAGTACAATTTAATATTTTTAATAATTACTTACTATATAATTGTTGATTGTGGTGTTATCGCTTACTTGTTTCTTTTTTCTTTTTGTTGCACCGGTAGAGTGACTTTTTCTATTAGTAGTTGCTTTTAATTGCTAACTTTCTTTTGAGGAGTAGGCTTGGTTTCGGCTTTTTTGCTTGGTTTCAACTTGTTTAGAACTTCCATAGTAGTTACTATTGAATTGTTTTTCAATTACTTCATTTGGGATATCATTTAAGTGTGTATCATCTGTAAGGGCTTCATCAACAGGGATCCTTTTAATGGGTTTCTTTGATCTTAAATGTTGCGGTTTAATTGTAACTGGTATTTCTTTCTTGTACCCATCGATTTGTGTCCAAGTCGGCTCTAAAATTTTAGATCCGTCACGAATATTCTTATTTTCGTCTGTTTCGCCGACTACCAACTCTTGTCAGTGGACTGAAGCCCGCCAAGTACCTTAGCTAAGGTTTAATCCTATGCGCACTGGTTTTTGAAGGTCTCTTGAAACTTGCTTGGGGCTCGGCTCTTGAATTAATGCTAGCTTGGGTTTTATTTATTTGATTTTTTCTCATTGGTATTTTCTCACTACAAAGTTTACGGTGAGCGGCAACACATTTGCTTTTACTATTGTATTTTAACGAATATTTCGAGCACTGTGTCCGGGAAATAAAGTTCAGAACAGTTTAACGTTTTTCCCACTTTCTTTAACTATCGTTCGCGGTTAGCAAAAGTTTTTTCTTTTTAAAACAATTTCGCGAACTTACCCGCACTTTCATTGGAATATTTTCAAATCTACACTTTACACGAGATTATGAAAATTCAGTTTGATTTGGGGTCACCAGAATGTAGTTGAAAATTTGTATTCCACTACACAGATAAAAATTCTAATCTTTTATGTGCTAATCCTGAGTACGGGCTTGTAGTTTTCTTTTCTTCACTACTGTTTATATAAATGATGCACAACAAGTTGATTATATATTTACACTATTTTATTAAATTAATCATTACATACAACTTAAATAATTATTCGCACTCATCTTTTTGACATAGTTTAATGAACTGAAAAATATTTAATTTTTCTTACTTGACAATTCATCTTCTTCTTCTTCTTTGTAGCACTACTGCCTCTCTCGGGCCTTCGCTTAGAGATAGTTAGAGTATCTCATTTTCATGACCGTATTGATTTTTTCGGAAGTTGGTTTGGTCAGTACCATGCTCCCGTGTGCTTGCTCAGCTATCATATGATCTGATTAAATCAGTACATATCACCACTGAGTGAACACTCGTAGTCTGTCCGACAAATCCCCTGAACTAAATCACGTTGCTCCCAACGAGATTTGAACCTGGGACTTTCGGCTTATGCGTTCATGCTCTAACCACTAGACCACCCAGACAATTCATCTACGCCTACTATTTTTTTTTCTGTGGATTTTATAAAAATGTGGAATTTAATTTACAAGTAATGTAGAATACGCTACACTAGAAATCACTAAAGTAATCAATAACTGCCATATATGTCAATTGAGTAAATATGAAAGAAGACCAGCAGAATTCCATTTAAGAAACCTTCTATTCCAGAAAAAACACATCATACAGTTCATATGGACATGTGGTATATTGAAAAAACCACATTTTCCTAACTTTGATAGATAAATTCTCACAATTTGGCCAGGCCGTACGCTTAAAATCTAGAAATCGAATAGACATTCAATCTACTCTAAACCAACACGTAGCAACTAGAGCTAAACCCGATCATATCATTACTGACAACGAGAGTACACTCACGCGTAATCTTGAAAATTTTCTCCAAAATGAAGGAGTTACTCTTCACTTTACCACTCTAAGGTTAAAAACCGGTAACGCAGATATAGAGAGGCTACATAACACTTTAAACGAACACGTTAGAATCAAAATAACTGAAACTAAAATATCACCATCCTCATTAGATGTTCAAGAAATCACGAAGTTTTACAATAATACCACACATTCTACAACTAACCATAGACCAATAGAACTTAATAATAGAGTAATACCCCACACGGAATACGCAAATATCAGGAACAGAATAATTAAACAACAAGAGAAAAATTTCGAAAGGAGAAATAAAGGCCGAAAGGATGAAGAAATTAATCCAAACTATATTAAAAACAAATTTAAAAAGAAAAAACATGATAGACCATTCATTACTAGACCAAACCATAACATCATAAACGAAAAAGCCTTCATGAGGAAAAATAAATTTCAGCTGGTGGAACAAATACATCCGAGCCGAACTTCATCTTGTTAAAAGATGTGAATAGTCGGTAAAAATTTATCTATACTAATAGATAGTGCAAAGTTAAAGTCAAAGTCAAAAGCGCTTTATTTAATACCAATCGTTATAAATTTGTAAAAGAATATAAAGCAAATTCCAAACAATAAAACTATAAAAAACTTAATGGCCCGAATGGCTCTCTAAATTTATACATTATCAGTTAAACACATTTAATGAAAAAAATACACTTGCAAATTTAAATTAATTAAGATTATTAGATATTTTTTGATTCAATTGGAAAAAGGAGAAAAAACCAACCAGCATTATTCAAAAATTACTTATACTACTAACACAACAATGAACTTATATCCTATACCTAATATGTTACACCCTAAATCTAAATAAGTTCAATCAAAAAAAAAAAACGTTACCTTATATTGAAACCTATACCTAATTTATAATACAAATAAACAACAATACTAGATGTAGCAATAATGAGATGAATCTAAAAAACTAAGTAACGAGAAAAAGCACAAAAACAGAAAATAAACACGAATAATTTAGACATTGTCATTCAGCTACCAATACCTAGATTGCTCCATCTCAGCTCGACCAGCCTCAATGAATCTAGCAAATGAGTATCTCCATTGGAATTGTTGGTCTCGTGAACTCAGAGTCGGAGGATCTTTTATCTTCTTATCGGTGGCCCGTCGGTATATGTGATATATGATTGGGACGCCGTCAGAATCAAAAACATATCGATTCATGGCCAAATACACGAATGCTTCTGGAGGAACGAAGCCAGTAGTGAGGCAAGTCACAACATACCCATCTGTAGGGTGGAACGGCTGTGAAATCCAAGCGTTTTCACTCACAGTTACAGATCTTGCGATATGATTCCGAAGAAGTTTCAATATGAAGATATCGACTCTTGTCACTTGAGCGGTTTGATAAATTTTTCTATTCGATATATAGTGCTTCCAATCCGTCTCAGGCTTTCTATACAAACCAGTACATGCATGAAGACATTTCCTTTCGAAAACTCTTAATCTTTCCATTGTACTAGCACTCTGGTTGTACCAGATCTGGCATCCGTATGTCAAAACTGGCCTAACCAGGGTCTTGTAACAAATAACTTTGACTTTTTGATCAATGTATCTGGAATGAAAGAGTCGCCGAAGGGCCATGACTACTTTTAGTGCTTTACTCAGCATGATTTTGACATGTTCAGTATAGTACAGATACTGATCGAGATGAACACCGAGGTATCGAACACAGGATTTATGTGGAACCCGTTCTGAACTACCCTCACCAGCCATAATGTGGAAATCCTTCCAATTACGTTTCAGGTCTTGACTGGCCCCCTGCAGCGTTGTCCGAAACGAAATTGTTTCGCACTTCTGCGCATTGATTTTCATTCGCCAATTGTCAGTGTAGAGCTGCACATCATTAAACATTTTTTGGAGATTGCTCTGAACTATTGTAGCTTTTCGGTCTGCCGTATAGATGATCAGATCATCAGCAAACGCTACCAATGATCGCGTTGGCGAGACATTAAAATCAAAGCTGTTCAATAGCTTGCGAATGAATATTGAGAAAAGCAGGGGCGCAGTAACTATTCCCTGCTGTAGACCATTCAAGAACTTGAATTCGCGCATTGTTGTCAGATTTCCATCAGTTACAACAAATTATTTCCCGTATGACATATTACACATCATGGGGACAAGGTGTCTAGGGAACCTGTCCTGAAGAAGTTTGAAAATTAGTCCATCTAACCACACCGTATCGAAGGCTTTCTCCATATCAATGAGACATGCTCCAACACATTCTTTGTTGTTTAGTTTCCAACAGATGTCTGAGGTTACTTTCGTTATTGCATGTATGGTCGAATGCCTGGCACGAAAACCAAATTGGCAATTCGGCATCAACTCATATTTCTCAATGTGGGCGTTTAATGCTCTGTTGAGTATCACTTCAAACACCTTGCTGATGTTAGGCAGCGAGCTGATTGGGCGATAGCTTGTAGGGCATGAAGATTCTTTTCCTTTCTTCAAGATCCGAAATACCTTAGCCCTTTTCGACTCATTTGGGAAATATGAGTAGTTCCACATGTTGTTGAACAATATGCAATAATTCCTAATAGCAACCTCAGGCAAATGTCGGAGAACTATATTTGGAATACCGTCAGTACCACATGATTGATTGGCCGTTCAGGCTTGATTTGAAGTCGGAAACTTTTGCTTCAACGACCTCCGAAAATATTTCATTCCTTCTCTCTGGGTTTGGCAGATGAACCAATTCAAAATGTGTTCCAATCAGGGCAAGTTTATTCAATCCATCACATATAATCCTGTTTCCATTTCTATCCGGAGTCGTACTATCAATTTCGATACCAGCTCTATCGAGAAGATTTATCTCATCACTAGCGACTTCAAGATTCGATACCTTCACTCGAGACTTCCTGCGGAATAAGCTATTCACTTTCGTGAAAACGCCACCTGGGTCCTGTTGGCTAATACCCCTCAGTTTTTCCGCCCATTGATTGCTGACCTCACTCCTGAAGTATGAATGGATTAAGTTCCGGACATTCTTCAGGTGTAATTTCAACAAAGCCAACGAGGGATAGTTGTAGTCCAAAAATCGTCGATAAATATTGTTGACGCGGGTAAGAAGAAGGCTTTTCAATCTTTTCAACCTTGCGATGGTTGGTGTTTCATATCCTTCCATATTGTTTCGATGTTTAATCTTGGGAGCAACTTTCTCAATCGTTTCCAACGTCAGCTTCTTTAACTTCGACAAATAGACATCTATTTCATCGTTAGTTAGATTCCTGTCATTAGAAACTATTGAGCAAGTGTTGCCATCATCAGAAAGAGGACATTGCTTCTGGTACTCTCGATAAAACTTCTTTTGGAACTTTCCCCAGTCTGTTTTTTTGAAATTCAACCGATGATTTTCATGTTGAACTGGAATGAGGAAGAAATCATCCCTGTGATGATTGATTTCCATTACGATTGCGTTATGGTCGTTATCGTAAGGAAGCACCTGCAGTTTCCGTTGAGGACTATTAAAGCCGAATTCAAGTCTTGCGTCGGCAATGCAGAGGTCCAAATATGAATTTGTCCTAGGGTATGTTGGGAACTCCGACCCATATAGATTGCACCTGTATTCAATTTGGTTCTCTGTTATCCACGATTTCAGGAATACACCTCTTGGATTATTGGTGGCGTTCAGCCATGATGTATGCTTGGCATTCAGGTCACCGGCAAAAATATAATAACTATGCAGCCTGTTCAATTCGAGTATTTCAAACAAGGAATTGAGTTCCTCCTTGAACTTGAGAACATTTCGACCAGTTGCATAGGCAGAGACAACGAAGAGGTTATCCCCACCTGGCAGTGAAATTTTGATGACGGACACTTCGAGAAATTCAAAATTTTTGAATTCGACTTTTTCAATATTTTGAAAACAATAGGGTCTTCTAACCAATATCCCGGTGCCACCTCCCCCATCACCTATTACCCTATCGTTTCTTACGAATGCAAAATCTTTGAATTCCATGGAATGCCATGAATTGAGGTGGGTTTCAGTGAGAAGTATGATGTCAGGCTTTTGCTTAACAACAAATTCAAGGAGATAATCACGTCGATGTATAGCAACGATAGAGTTGACGTTGATCGATATGAGGCGAAGCCTATCCATGGGAATATGACTGGATGACAAGTTATTATTAGACATTTGAAAGACCTAAACGCTGAAAAGCAAAGTTAATTTTTGAATCTTGTTTGTCGATTCTCTCCGATAAAGAATTAAGTTGCTGGTAAATTTTGAGAAGCAGCTCATTATTGCCACTTACATTATTTACATTATTTCCAGCATTTTCTGCTGGTCCTCTAGCGGCGAGTGCAAATGATACTCCGGGCTTGACGAAGTTTGAAGGTATGATGTTACGGTGTACTTGTGTTTGCTTTGGAGCAAATTTAACTTTTGCATCTTGATATCGGGGGCATCCTCGATATGATGCTGGGCGACCAAAAACACCGCAGTTAACGCAGTATAATTTTTCTTTAGGCTCCGTCTGAGCCAATTTGCACTCACCGGGAGCATGAACGTCTTTGCATTTAACGCAACGATAGTGCATGGCACAATTGGCAGCTGAATGTCCAAATCTTTGACACCGGTAACACTGGTTGACTTCTCTTTTTTGGAGGCGTTCCCACCTCACTACTCTGAAATTCAAGTACCTTATTTGTTGAAGGGCACTTGGACTGCTCTTATTTTCAATTTGTACCAGGTAAAGTGGTAAATTCTTCCTTTCTATGGTCGACCTTCTTGTCGCAAAGGCTTTGACTGAAACAAAATCAATATCTGGTGCAGCCTCCTTGAGCACCTGAAGAAGATCGACCGTATCCTCTCCGCTGTCCAAACCCTTCAACAAGAAGGTCTGATTTTTTTTCACTTTTTGGGGTATAGGTGAAGTGTGGAACCTCCCCAGAAATCAGCGCATCTTTGGCTGACTTGAAATCAACCAGTGATTTCGTCCTTATAGTTAATTTTTCGGCATTAACTCTTTTGATTTCGAAATTTGCCAGTTTATTTTCGGCTGCCAATAGCCGAACCATATCTTTCCCGGTTTGTCCGTACACGTTGATTGGCGGAACTTTTTCTGTCTTGTTGGAAGCTTTTTCAGAGGAACCAGCAGAACTGCGGGCTGGTTTTTTCTCCTTATTTTTGTTCTTTAAATATTGAATAAAATTAACGTCATTATCTTGATTAAAATTACCTCCGATGTTTTCTTCGATTTCCATATCTTTGGTTAAACCCTCCAGCGCTGCAAAATAATTTTGGCTCTCGTTGGTGCCGCCAGCACTTAGAACTTTCTCTGGATTTACTTGCTTTGTACTTTTCTTCGGCTTTGTTACCTGTTGCCATTGATTTTGTGGCTGCGTCTTTTGAGGCTTCATCTCTTTCTTGAAAAAATCCTTGAGAGACTGTATCTCTTGTCTTAGTTCATCATTTTCTTTCTGCAATTTGGCCATTTGTTGATTGTCCGCTATTATTTGCAGCTTGCACCCTCCATCTACGGAGTTTTCTTCGTTATGTTTTCTTTTGGTGATTGTCGCCAGTTTCGTATTCGTCGTTTCCCCAGGTTGCCCCAACGGTGAGAAGCCGTCGGGCTCCTCCATACCAGCGGCGAAGTTTTCTTTGGTAATTTGTTTTTCGCTACCAATCGAAGTAAAAATATTCGATACAAATTTCCTGAGTCGATTACTTCGACAATATAAGATTTTTTCCGATAAAAATTAACTTCGGACTAACGTTTTTAAAAAATTAATTTTAATTTTTGAAAACTTTTGATAGGAGCGATTTAAAAGACGTCTAATAGCTAGTGCATATTGTCAACGAAAACGACAATAAAAACTCGGATAACGCTTAATTTTTATAAATAAGACAATGACTTTATTATCAGCAACTCATAAATGGCAGGAATCTTCAACGAAATACTTTTTATTTCCAGGAATGTTGATAACTTCCCTGGATGGAAAGAGTCTGCAGGTAAACGAGGTCTCTAAAGGAAACGGATATTCTCTTGTTAGACTTCAAGAAATAAGAATGATTAAAAGTTTTACGAAGGTTGTTCATAATATAAATTTGCAAGAATTTAATAATATATTACATCATATAGAAAATACGATCCCCCCAGCTCTTAATCAAAATAATATGGCAATCCGTATCTTAAAACAAAAAATTTTAGAGAAACTTCATGAATTAGAACCTCACAAGTTGAGGCGTAATAGAAGAGATTTGATTAATTTACACGGAAAATTCCTTCACTGGTTGGGAGGAACAATGGACGATGATGATAGAAAGGATATCGAAGCACACCAACGAACTGTTGATCAAAATTTAGAAATGGTTTCAAATAACTTAAATAAACAAATATACATGGACATGATGAACTTAGGAATTTAACTTTTCAAACAAATCGCAATCAACAAGTAATTCTTGAAAAAATAAATAAATTAGTACAACAAAATAATCTATTAGAAGGGAAATTTCTGGAATTCCAGTATCAACAAGAAGTCAAAGAAAATTTGCAGCACATATTAAATTCAATTACAGAAGTCCAAGATATAATATTAGTGTCAAAACTGGAAGTGTTAAGTAAGGATATTTTGACCAAAGACGAAATTCGAAAATAATATTGAAATGCTTAAGTTACAAAATTTTAGAATTGCTGTAGCCCAATATGACCATTTGGTGTTTATTATATTGCAAATACTAGAGTTTGAGGATGCAATGTATTACAAAACACAAATAGTACCTATACCGAATAATAATAATTTAGAACTAGTTACAGAATATTTGGCTATAATTACTCAGAAAAATGTAATCTTTTATGACAACAAAGAAAATATAAAATATAACTGATCCAAATAAAAACTAAATGTATTGGAAATATTTTAAACAATCCTATAAACTGTACAATGGTAACCAATAGTGAGGAGAGTGTTGAAAAAGTTTCAGACGGAATAATAATTACAAAAAACTTAAACCCTGTAAAAATAATGCATAATTGCAACGACCAAGACATAGAAGATGTAATATGCTTGACTGAAACCTGGCTTACCGATGAGATTGCGGACAATGAAATCTTCTCTCACCATACTGTATTTAGGAAGGACCGAGATCGGAACACTACCGGTAAATTTGATGGTGGTGGTGTGTTCATTGCCGTAAATCCTCTATTGAATGGTATCTTCTGCACAGAATTATCCTTGTCACCACCAGTCGAAGGCGTGGCAGTCCGCATTTACCTTCAAAACTTTTCACTTTTTATTGTAAGCATTTACGTTCCCTGCAACTCTCCCTTAACAACTATTCAAATCCTTTTCAGCGAATTATGTAACTTTATAAACAACGCCAAATCTTCCGCCAGGTTTCTCATCTGCGGAGACTTCAATATGCCCTCTGTCCACTGGGATATTGAGACCGGCACTCCATCATCTTGCAATGACTTCTCTATTGCCATTTCCGCATTTCTGTCTCTTTGCTCCCTCTCTCAATTTAATACTATAAAGAACACTTCCAACCGTATTTTTTGGATCTGATTCTTTCGAGTAATCCCCATACTGCAGACCCTGTCTTCCCCACCTCTTCCCCTTATGTTACCCCTGATCCCCATCATCCACCTTTAGAATTACGTCTATTAATAGAATTGCCACGTACAAAGAAACGAGCAAACACATCTCGCTTTAATTTCTTTAAAGCTAGCTACGAAGGACTAGCATCTGAACTTATGGCCGTGAACTGGCACGCAGTTCTGGACCATACTGATCCAAATGGTGCTGTTCAGATGTTTTACTCAGTCCTCCATAATATAATTCCTTTACACACGCCAACCTCTCGTTCTTCAGGTAGTAAATGGTCACCCTGGTTTACCAAAGATATTGCCCAGGCAGTGCGATTGAAAGACGCAGCCCGCAAATGCTACCAACGTTCACGATCCGACATTGACCTTTCTGTGTTCCGTCAACTTCGGGCGATTGCCAAAAAAGTAATTTCCCGAGCAATGCTCGCCCACTCTTAGTCCTTAGAAACTACCTTCCTAACTAACAATCCCAAATCTTTTTGGCCCTATGTCCACTCCTTAAAATCATCCCATAGGTCTGTTAGCTCTTTATCATTCCAGAACAATACTGCCAACAATGAGCAGGCCATGTGTAACTTGTTTGCTAACTTTTTTTCTTCAGTCTATATCTCATCCTCTCCCTCAATCGTCACCAACTCTAGGGCTTCCCTGAACAAGTTAAGTGTTTTTTCTACGTGCCTTTCTGAAGTTGCTGCTGTAATCACGTCGCTAAACGCTAGCAGCGCAGTTGGTCCGGACGGGATCCCGAACGTTTTCATTAAATCGCTCGCTTCTTTTGTGAGTGTCCCACTTGCCCTTATCTTTAAAACGAGTCTAGCAACAGGGACTTTCCCAGACACCTGGAAGCGAGCCAACATTCTCCCTATCCATAAGGCAGGAGACCGCTCCTCTACTCATAATTATCGACCCATTTCTCTGTTATCCTGCTTTGGCAAAATCCTAGAACGTATTGTGCATTTGAGGATTTATGATGCTTTACGACTAAATTTCTCCGATAGGCAACATTTTCATAAAGGGGCGATCCACTGTAACCAATTAACTTGAAATTACAGATACTATTGCCTCTGCACTTGACTCAGGTGGTCAAGTGGATGTGATTTACACAGATTTCACTAAAGCATTTGATAGCGTAGATCACAACATTCTGATTGCAAAACTCCAACAATTTGGCATTAGTGGCTCCCTCCTGGCATGGCTGGACTCGTTTTTCAAAAATAGATCCTGTACGGTGATTTGGGGTGGACAAACTTCATATTCTTTCAGTCCCACTCCTGGCATTCCACAAGGTTCTATTCTAAGTCCTCTCCTCTTCAATCTATTCATTAATGATCTCCCGTCTACTTTTACTTCTAAACCCCTATTATATGCGGACGACTTGAAAATTTTTAGAGTCAGCAGCTCAAATCAAGATTGCCTGGATCTTCAAAATGACTTAGACCTCTTAAACTCATGGTGTCAAAATAATCGACTCACTCTTAACATCTCTAAGGGTTCGGCCACATTGCGATTTTTCTGCCGTAACCAGCGATTTTCAGACGCAAATACGAACACACTGCGACAAGATTTGCAAAGGAACTTCAGGCATGCGCAGAACTAATATGCTCATTTGAAGGTATGTCTTTGCCAGGAACACATGCGCTAACTCATTTGCACGCTATGCAAGAAACTTCCGTGCCCGTCAGCGTCAAATGTCCAAATGATGTGCGCCTGCGCGAGTATCACAAAAACTACCTGCTAAACTAGTTTTAGGAAAAATCGCAAATTCCTGCGACTGCCGACCTGGACAAAATTGTCGAAAATCGCAGTGTGCGGGCTTCCATTTAACCATGTGTAACTTGCGACAGAAGTGCGGCTAAATAGTCGTAGTCTGATGCATCCCTAAATGTTATTGGATGTGCTTTTCCAGGAAAGCAAATCGCATTCCTTTCGCTTACTCAATCGACCACTCAGTGCTCGTTTGCGTCGATAAGTTTAAGGATTTAGGAGTAACGGTTGACCCCCATCTGAAGTTCGACATCCACATACTTCAAATGACATCTAACGCCTCTAGAGTTACAGGCTTTGTTTTACGCTCTTCTCATAAATATTTCAGTATTCAACCGGAATACGTCTGTTCTTTATGCTTGCGCGCCCGATTCTAGAATATGCATGTCAGGTGTGGTCACCGCACCTAATTTATCTCTCAGACGCAGTGGAATCTGTTCAGCGAAAATTCACACGCACGCTCCTCTTCAAGCATAAGGTTCCGTATCGTCCTTACAATGACCGCCTAAGTTTCCTGTTCATGCCTTCGCTTCAAGCGAGGAGGCTTAGAGATCATCATCGTCTCCAGCTTGGTCCTCCTTTAGACTCGATTGCGAACTTCAAATTAAAACTGCGGAGAATACTCTGCCATCTAGAAATTTAACTCTTTTTTGTCTTTTTATAATGTAAGTATCTCTTTTTCCTTGAAATGTGCTTAATTTTTATGGATTTTTTCTTTTTAAAGTTCTTTTTCTTATTAAGAAACTACCTTGTAATTGGAATTTCATTCTGTAAGATCGTTTTGTCAATAAAAAAATAAAAAAATAAAATAAAAGTGCTCAAAAAACATAACATCATAAAATTTGAAAACAGCAAGATCACAATTTATGAACAAAGCTTTTCGAACAGAATAACCGATTTAAATAACAACATAATACTCCCAAACATTATCAGGAACATGTCATATATTAGTGAAACAAATCTAACATTGGAAACCATTCATAGGGAAAACTTGAAAATACAAATACCATAAAATTTTAACACATAAAACAGAAAAAACGCCATGGGTTGGTATTGCCACTGATACTGTAATCATATTTGTGACAATTGTGATCGTCATTATTGTTTCCTGTAAATTTTTCAAAAGAGATTGAAAATATTAAAGTTAATATTAACATCATGAACCCAAACAACTTTGATGAAGATAATGGGTTCTGAATGCATATCATCATCAAATCATTTTCATGTTTTTAAAAGTATTTAGACAATATCTCACCAAATCTCATCAAATCAGTTTCAAGTTTTTAAAAGCATTTAGACAATATCTCTAATTGAAATGGTGTCATTTGACACTTTAATCGTGAAGACCAATTTCAACCTTAATTGATCCGAACGTAGCTAATTGATTTAAATATTTACACTCGATTGAGATAAACTTTTGAATAAGTCATCTAATTGATTTGGATAATAGATTTTGCTAATTGATATTGAGTAAACAATAAATGACTGAAAATTAGAATTTTATAATTCAATCTTAAATAATAAGTCAGTTGAATTGCAGCTTCTAACGAATTCGGTTGATAAAGCAAACTAAAGAATTATTTTCGATCAAGTCGTCCGTATTTTAATCAAGTTTTTACGGAGAACGTTTATGATTCCATTATACTTAAACACGTTTGATTTCAGTTGATAACCCCAATTTAGTATGGAAACTTGCAGCTCTATATAAGTTGCGTGTTGTGCGTGTTCCCACATGCATAAAAAGGGTCCAATGCTCTAATGGATTGTAGCGGCTCCTCCACAACAGATCCGTGATACATATCATTATACACTGTCATTTGTTTGGTTCGCGGGAACAAACCTTTATAACAATATCGCTTTGACATGTTTGTTAGCGAAATGTTCTTTCAATACACCTAACACGCTCGTCCACTGAGATATAAGATGAGCACTTTTTCTGAAGTTTTCGTTGTTATGTTATTAACATGCTCGATAAATTTCCTCATCCATTGGGCTCTTTCACACGGGAATGGCAAAAACCCATATCCAAACAGGTTTCGCGCTTACGCCCCTATGTTTACACGTTGCATAGTTCAGCCAACCTATTTTTGTATACGATACATGTCTTGCGAGTGTATGTGTCAAAAGGGTCATTTGATCGTTAAACATCGTGCGAACAACATGAGAGCGAAGACAGAGAGATAAGCGATTGAGAATTTATGTTTTAGCCTTGAATTGTGCACGAGGTAATAAAAACTGGAATGAAAAATGTATTTTATGATTGTTAAAGTTTGTCGATTCAAACTTCTATTGGATTTATTTGAATCCTCCGTGTTTTTCCGCTTTCTGAAAAATATATTCCAAATTTGAATATCTTTTTTAGTCGCATATTTTTCTTGATGTGTTGTAAACATGCTTATTATAATGTGATTCTATGAAGATTATGCGTACTGTTAATTTTCCATAGATTTACAATAGGCAATTTATCTTCATTGAAATCGTGATATTCATCGTGTTGTTTCCTGAAATTGAACATGGCCTCCGCTTTCATAAATTTATTACATAACGCGTAGCTTCTCGCATTTACGCATCCATTTTTGCACGCAAATTAAAGAAAGGCAATCGTTTCATGACGACTACCATCTTCACCGAATGTTCAATTGGGCTCTTTCACACGGGAATGGTAAAAACCCATATCCAAACAGGTTTCGCGCTTACGCCCTTATGTTTACACGTTGCATAGTTCAGCCAACCCATTTTTGTATACGATACACGTCTTGCGAGTGTATGTGTCAAAAGGATCATTTGATCGTTAAACGTCGCGTCGTGCGGACAACATGAAAGCGAAGACAGAGAGATGAGCGATTGAGAATTGATGTTTTAGCCTTGAATTGTGCACGAGGTAACAAAAACTGGAATGAAAAATGTATTTTATGATTGTTAAAGTTTGTCGATTCAAACTTCTATTGGATTTATTAGAACCTCCTTTTTTCCGCTTTCTGAAAAATATATTCCAAATTTGAATATGCTTTTAAGTCGCATATTTTTCTTGTTGTGTTGTCAACTGGCATATTATAATGCGATTCTATAAAGATTATGCGTACTGTTAATTTTCTATGGATTTACAATAGGCAATTTAACTTTATTGAAATCGATATATTCGTCGCGTTGTTTCCTGAAATTGAACATGGCCTCCGCTTTTATAAATTTATTAAATGACGCGTAGCTTCTCGCGTCCACGCATCCATTTTTGCACGCAAATTAAAGAAAGGCAATCGTTTCATGACGACTACCTTCTTCACCGAATGTTCAATTCGGAATGATTGCGGCGTTTGTTTAAAATTTCCCCCACCAAATGATCAACAAAATGCGTTTGTGTATGTGCGTTACGCTCGTTCACCCTACAAAATGTTGGCTTGTTTTTACCATCAGGTCCCCTCAATGCCTCTCACTCTTCTTGCCCATATAACCTGTTTAACGCTCACTTTTAACGCTGCGTCTGAAAAAGCCCATTCGGAATGCTTACCTGCGTTTGTATAAAATTTCCCCCACCAAATGATCAACAAAATGCGTTTGTGTATGTGCGTTACGCTCGTTCACCCTACAAAATGTTGGCTTGTTTTTACCATCAGGTCCCCTCAATGCCTCTCACTCTTCTTGCCCATATAACCTGTTTAACGCTCACTTTTAACGCTGCGTCTGAAAAAGCCCATTTAATATGAGAATTATCATCAATGGGCTCTTTCACACGGGAATGGTAAAAACCCATATCCAAACAGGTTTCACGCTTACGCCCTTATGTTTACACGTTGCATAGTTCAGCCAACCAATTTTTGTGTACGATACACGTCTTGCGAGTGTGTGTGTCAAAAGGATCATTTGATCGTTAAACGTCGTGCGGACAACATGAAAGCGAAGACAGAGAAATAAGCGATTGAGAATTGATGTTTTAGCCTTGAATTGTGCACGAGGTAACAAAAACTGGAATGAAAAATGTATTTTATGATTGTTAAAGTTTGTCGATTCAAACTTCTATTGGATTTATTAGAACCTCCGTGTCTTTCCGCTTTCTGAAAAATTTATTCCAAATTTGAATATCCATTTAAGTCGCATATTTTTCTTGTTGTGTTGTCAACTTATATTATAATGCGATTCTATGAAGATTATGCGTACTGTTAATTTTCTATGGATTTACAATAGGCAATTTAACTTTATTGAAATCGAGATATTCGTCGTGTTGTTTCCTGAAATTGAACATGGCCTTCACTTTTATAAATTTATTGAATAACGCGTAGCTTCTCGCGTCAACGCATCCATTTTTGCACGCAAATTAAAGAAAGGCAATCGTTTCATGACGACTACCTTCTTCACCGAATGTTCAATTCGGAATGATCACCGGCGTTTGTGTATAAATTTCCCCCACCAAATGATCAACAAAATGCGTTTGTGTATGTGCGTTACGCTCGTTCACCCTACAAAATGTTGGCTTGTTTTTACCATCAGGTCCCCTCAATGCCTCTCACTCTTCTTGCCCATATAACCTGTTTAACGCTCACTTTTAACGCTGCGTCTGAAAAAGCCCAATAACCTGATTTGCAAAGTGGTTAGAAAATGTACTTCCTTAGAACTAAGACGTGACAAATTAAACACTGGATCCGATTTGAGTAGAGTTTTTGGTAATACTTTGGCTGCAGAACTTTTCAACGATTCGGATGTTGGCTTTGTTGAAATTTTCAGTGTGCTTATTTGCTCCAGCAAATCCATTTCTTGGGAATGGTAATTACAAATTAAGACCAGGGTTGCCAGATCCTCGAAAATCATTGCGCCAGACATTTTGATAAAATGCGCCAAAAAGCGCCACAGGCAATATAAATGACAAAATATAATATTTAGTTTTTTAAACTGAGTCAGAAGAGTATTATTATTATATCAGTCAAAGACATATTTTTCAACAGTTGCTATTTCAGCTTTATTTTGGCGTAAAAGAACATAAATTACATTTTTCTTTATTAAATAACAGAAATTAAACATTTATCGCAATAATGTAAAAATATTAAACAAAAACAACTTTATTTTAATTCTTCTACTGACAAATATAATTATTCTTATAAATATTCAGTCATTTAGAATTCTGAAAAGCTCTTCGGTTTTATTAGTATTGCATTCATCATAAATCCATTCATTCTATTTGACATTGGCGTGTTTGGAATAAAATTCGTTCAAAAACTTTTATTACGAAAGCAGAAAACTTACTTGTTATGAACGACAAATGACAAAATATGGTATTTAGTTTTTTGAACTGAGTCAGAAGAGTATTATAATTATATCAGTCAAAGACAGATTTTGTATTATTTGTTATTGCATTTTTTTGTGTAAAAGAACACAAAATAAATTTTTCTTTATTAAATAACAGAAATTAAACATTTAATTCAAAATTATGTTGAATAATTCAAAATAATGTTGAAATATTAAACGAAAACAAATTTCTTATAAATATTCAGTCATTTAGAATTCTGGAAAGCTCTTCGGTTTCTTCAGTATCGCATTCATCATAAATCCTAGCATTCATTCTATTTAACATTGGAGTGCTTGGAATAAAATTCGTACAACAACTTTTATTACAAAAGCAAAAAAACTTAATTCTTATGAGTGCATTCATTGTTTCTAACAACAATTTGTTTCGAACTTTTGTTTTAATACTATTAAGAGTTGAGAATGCACGTTCAACAATAGCATTCGAGCTAGGCAAAGATAATAAAACAAATACGCATTTGCTCAGATTTTCAAACATAGGTTTTCCGGAGGCTGTTTTTATTTGTGAAACTTTCTGATGCCTTTGAAGCACATAAATGAAGACTGTGACGCCTACGCCCGGGAATCGAAGTGATTCCGATCCCGAACCCTTGCAACCGGCCAGATGGATATGTCCTCGAAGTGCCAGCGGACTTCATCTGTCGTGCGGATATCGTTGCGCAGAAAATATTTTTTTTCTGTCCAAATATTTAGATCTGTGGATATAAATATTCGAAATATAGAATTAATCCAAACCCCGGCACATTTCGAGACATAGCCATCTGGAAATGCCCCTCCACCGTGGCCATCGAGAAAACTATGCGACTGGCGACAACGGGAGAGGTACATTGCCGCCATATGGCGTGCCATTCCACACACAGCTGTTTTGTCCGATGTGACAACCGGGTGATTTTGACAGTCACATGGAGGCGAAGGAGAAACAAAAGAACTTTTTGTGGTGATCGATGGTTCGTGATCGTATTTTGTGCTGTCTAGAACATTTCAAGTGCTTTTCTACCTCTTAACATATTTTCGTTGACGATCGTTTGTGTGTAGGATTTGGTCGGAGCGAAACGTACTCAAGAAAACTGCAAATGGAACATCAAACACTTGAGAAATTCACCGGAACATTGCCTCAGGCTAGAACATGAAACTCTGTCAAAATCAGAAAGAAGATCAACAGGCTCAAATTATGAAAGAGGTGAGCGGAAAGGCACAAGAAGATAATAGTCAGGCGAAAGGCGACCATGCGGGTGAAAGCAGCAGTGCTGAAAAACCATCAGCAGTGGCAGAAGTTAAAGGCAATTTGTAAATCTATTTTGCGTGCGCGAATTGGATGCAGCCAGTAGTCCACCATCCATTCTGGCTTTGTGATCGGCTTTATCATTACCAGGTGTTGCAGTTGCCTGTCGCGAAACACTTTCCTGAGTGGCCATATTGGCAGAACGATTTCGCGATACTTATTTGTTTTCCGAAGCTCGCACGTACAGATGACTCGTTCAATTTGTTATTGGATTTCTCACCTTTACCGCTATGAAAAGGTGTAGACATACAGAGTACAATTTATTGTCCCGAATCTGCCTCAATTACAATATAATACGCGTAACTGATTGCTCGCATATCCTTTTCAACGCGGGGCAACCTCTTCGCAGACCAAATGTCACTACCAGGCCAAATATGTAAAAGGAAAATTTTACCCAACCAAAATACGCTCGTACAGGGGTTCGCACGTGGTTGTACTCTCTCCCTCTTTGTCCTTCTTCGCCATCAACAGGGTAGTTGGGCGATACTCTATTAAGGCGACCCATAGACGGTTGATAATGATCAAGGGATCTTCTTGCTGTTCGAATGAAAGTGTGCGTTACCTTTAACGAATTGTTCGCTTTAGTTAGGTTCTCTGCTACGGTTGCGATGCGATTTTAATATACAGACTGTGAACAGAAAAGGGAACACTACAATACGAGTACAACGTACTAGAGAATACAGACTTGGTATGCGTGTTCATTTTAAATACTATTTTATTATTTCCAACTTGTTCTGTTAAAATTTAAGTTAATTATTGACACTAAGTTTATTCATATTAATAAGAAATAAAATTTTCTATCTATGGTTTGCTACCAGTAAGCTGAAGAAACGAAAACTATTTCAAATATATTTCTCAACCAGGAATTAATGTCACGAAATAAAACTTTATTGTTTTTTTGTACAAGTTCAATCTACAAGAATAATGAAATTAAGTTGAGCAGATGCAAACAGTTTATTTAACAATTGAAAACAGCCGATTTTTTAGATAACACGGTTCAGGTACTTACATCTTATCATTGCATTATACTTCAAAGCACTTTGAATTTCGGCAATTTTAAGTGGAGTATACTTATTTTAAGACGTTCAATCAATACACTATGAACACGATATTCTTCAGCTAACTCGTAAATAAAAGTTTTTTGAAGGAAAAATCATGCAGTTGTCGGTTGTTACCATTTTGATAACTGACGGTTTTTAATAGGTTTTATATTAATTATATGACGAGTGAGTGAGTTAACGCTATGAGTCGAGGCTGCAAGTTGGGAATTAACCATACTTCATTTTTTGTTTTCCATTAAAACGCAAAACGTTAAGATTATTTCGAGGTGACGAAAAACTAATAAAATTGTTAACTTTTCAAGAAAGCAACGCAGTTGATAAATTATATAAAATACCAACATAGACTCCACACTGATCAAGCATTCCTGAAAAAAATCACTTTGCTGCTCCTAGTTTTATTGTAGAATGGAATTATTTCCGGCGGTTGCTAGGGTATGTATTGTTATTTAGCCTAATAAACCTTGTGTTTTGTATCGGAAATCATTAATTCTTGATAATTGTTAATAAATCAAGTTGGTACTTTAACAAGTTTATCCATACTGTGTGCATTTTCCCATCGCATTACATTTACCGCTTCCAAACTATCCTTAATTGGTATTTTTTCCATTCAAATGTAAAATATTAAAGTCAAAGATACAAAACTATCACAAAATAAAACTTACCTACCGCTATTATTGAATACTTGCAACAGAGTAGTTTTAAGAGTAGAAACAAAAAAAGAAAAAAATTTGCTAGTTACATAGCATTAAAGCAAGTAAACCAACAAGGATAAAATAACACCGCTGAGAAGTTTCCTTTGAAATTTCACAGCTTTTACTTCTCACTCAAATGATTTATCAAAAAACTTTAACATTGATTAGATATTAATTTTGTTGGCATGGTGCCAAGAAACGTAGAATTATACAGACGTACTTTACTTAAATTAACTGTAAATTTTTTCAACGAATAATTATTCAAACATTGAAAAGAAAAAAAAATTTCTTAAAATTTGTTGATTGTTAAGACTCGTACATTGAAACTCTGCATTAAAGCAGTAAATGTTTAAGTCACTATGAATTTCTAATTAAATAAAATTTAGCTCTATTTTACATTAAACTAAACTAGCAGAAACTATTATTAAATCATATGATATATTTTAAGATACTTTTGTACTGTCTCTACATATCCATTCATTCATACATGCATAATTATACACGTAAGAAATTCAGATCTTTTTGTAAAAGGTCACATTAAGAGTAGGTTAAATAGTAGGAAAATTTGCCGAAATGACATAAGGTTTACAAAACTTGAATTTATTTTTCGCATTGTGAAAAGATACAAATTTAGATTGTTAAAAATCACTTCTTTTAGTTACAAATAAGTTTAAAGGACGCTATAGCATTGATCTACAGCAAACACAATTTAGTGTGTAAGTGCAAAAAAAAAAAAAGAACGTTATTGAAGTCACGTGCAAAGCTTTTCTGGCAAACTTCGCGTTTAAGTTTACGTAAATTCAAGAAAAATATTTTCAATACATAGGTATTAGTGGTTCGTTAAAAATATAATTTTTGGATTCTTATTTTGACGTTTACAAATCGATAAAGATTGAGAAAGTGCAACTAAATATGTTAATTAATTGCTAAGAAATATTTACTTTTACCATTTGTTGCTAGGTAGCATTTGAATTATAAATAAATGTTAAAAATGAATTGCTAAGATAACTAACGACTTTCCTTTTCAGTGACTCGTTCTTTTTCAGTGGGAACAGAGAGTGTAGGGTAGGTATGCCGTCGCGAGGGTAGGGTTTCGACAAATCCGCTGAGGTCGGTTTCGCGTCGCGCGCGGTACGCGGTACCTTTGATTGTTTCGTCATTTCATTAGAGTAGTTTTCGTCGGTTTAATTTCGAGTAGCATATTTTTCGGTACCGCGTCGGTGATTCGGTAACGCGCCTATAGGATTTTGTAGAGTTTTGATTTGAGATCTGTGGAGAGATCACATCCAGAACTAAAGTAACGTAGGTTTCCCGTTCTGGATGAGTAGTTATTGACGCGTTTGGAAAACGGGCATGTCCAGGTGACTGAAATATTGTAATTGAGCGTAAGCCAGTCGGAGACCCGCGACCGAAATCCTCTCCGAACTAGCTGGCCGACAAGCAGTCACCGCGTGAATGGGTTACGGTGCACGGATTGGTTGACCTGTTGGTACCATCCGTTGGCACTACTCAGACTTAACGTCTAGAACCGATGAGAGGTCGGTTCCGCGTTCGAACTTGAAAAGTTAAAATCATTACAACTGTGGCAAATACATTTGTTAAATATTATATTTGGATTTTCTCGCTTCAATAAGGTGTACAATGAATTATTTTTTCCGCATAGATTACTAGCACCATCAGTACCAAACCCAATGATTTTCGTTACATTCACATTCCTTTCGCTTACTCAATCGACCACTCAGTGCTCGTTTGCGTCGATAAGTTTAAGGATTTAGGCGTAACGGTTGACCCCCATCTGAAGTTCGACATCCACATACTTCAAATGACATCTAACGCCTCTAGAGTGACAGGCTTTGTTTTACGCTCTTCTCATAAATATTTCAGTATTCAAACCGGAATACGTCTGTTCTCTATGCTTGCGCGCCCGATTCTAGAATATGCATGTCAGGTGTGGTCACCGCACCTAATTTATCTCTCAGACGCAGTGGAATCTGTTCGGCGAAAATTCACACGCACGCTCCTCTTCAAGCATAAGGTTCCGTATCGTCCTTACAATGACCGCCTAAGTTTCCTGTTCATGCCTTCGCTTCAAGCGAGGAGGCTCTTCCTCGACCAATGCTTTCTCTTTAAACTTTGTAGTGAATAAAAATGTTCAAAAATGTCCGTGAAGGACTGCAGCGATGGTCTGCTGCCTCGGCAGAAGAAGGTGTCGATATCTGCCGAGAATGCCCTCGTCTGGAGACGCGTGAATGCGCTGGCAGGCTAGCATTGCGGTGTCGTGGGGCGGGTTCATTTCCCCAGCACGAGGACCCACTACAAAAATATTTCGCATTCACGAATTGGACAGCTGGAAATCAAGAGGCGACCGAAGTCACAAAATATGTAGATAACTACACAGAGGGAATTAGAGCTTGTCATGAGAACAAGGGGAACCTGAAAAGAAAGGCGAACTTGGGGCAACCTCGTCATTACCCGACGAAGTTCATGGCCCACAAATAATCTAAATCACTCTAAAGAACTTCATGGATGAATGGTAAATCACTCTTTTAATCAAATATTCCGTTCACTTTTCATTCCTTTATGCACGTCGCTTCCTACTTTTGATATTCCAGTCCGCCCTGTTCACTTTTCCCATTGTACCTCGTAGACAAAATAATGCAAATCAGGTGAAACTCGAAGCAGACCGCACGCAATAATCTCTGTTCTCAATCTCCCGTGAATTCATTTTTACCGCTTATTGCAAATGATTTCAATTGGCACCAATGACAAAAATACTTTCTTTTGCCAAGTCGAAATGCAACACAAGTCACAATTGCACATTTCACGGTACGGCACTCTGCGATTTTGGAGTCTTTTCTAATAGTCCGATTGCAGAATCTGAACTATTCTTACAGACAGAATTCGCACAATTTAGGAACCATTTTACATAGAAATTCGAGGATTTTCCACTGACCGTCACACATGTGCTTCAACGCCGAACGTAAACCCTTCTCTAAAAAAAAACTCAGATCGCATTCACGCGCGACTACCCGGTCTCACGATCTGCAGCTGACCCCCTTATCTCCGACGGGCTCTTTTTCTTTTCGCAATTCTAAATTTTCCACTGTACGGCTCTTGCGGAACTCGTAGACTCGCGGGAAAATGGGTTCAATTGCTGCTTGTACATTATACGCAGCACAGCTACGATGGAAACATTTCGAGAATTGCTGGCGTGACGCTCCGTGAACTTTCCCGATATATCGACAAGTCCGTTGGTATCATTATGATTCTTTATGGGATTGAATAAGATTAATATTTATATCTTTTGTTTTATTAATTTCTTCTTTAGTTGTTTATTATAGAAAGGAATATATAGGGGGGGATATAAATATTAATCGGTTTATTATATTAGTTTTAATATTTGTTTTATCAATAACGTTATTAATTATTAGTCCTAATTTAATTAGTATTTTATTGGGGCGAGATGGATTAGGTTTAGTTTCTTATTGTTTGGTAGTTTATTTTCAAAATGTAAAGTCTTATAATGCTGGGATATTAACGGCCTTGTCTAATCGTATTGGTGATGTGGCGTTATTATTAGCTATTGCTTGAATATTAAATTATGGTAGATGAAATTATATTTTTTATTTAGAAATAATAAAGGTTGATTTTGAGATAATAATTATTGCTGTGTTAGTTGTTTTAGCGGCGTTAACTAAAAGTGCTCAAATTCCTTTTTCTTCGTGATTGCCCGCGGCAATGGCTGCCCCTATCCCGGTTTCTGCGTTAGTTCATTCTTCAACTTTAGTAACGGCTGGAATTTATTTATTAATTCGGTTTAATATGTTAATTAGTGGGACTTTAGCTGCTAGAATTTTATTATTATTGTGCGGGTTGACAATGTTTATATCGGGTCTTGGTACTAATTTTGTGTTTGATTTAAAAAGAATTATGGCTCTTTCTACTTTAAGTCAGCTTGGTTTAATAATAAGAATTCTTTCTATGGGGTTTCCTAAAATAGCATTTTTTCATTTATTAACTCATGCTTTATTTAAGGCCTTGTTATTTATATGTGCCGGAGCTATTATCCATAATATATCGAATTCTCAAGATATTCGTACTATAGGTAATTTAGTAATTCATATGCCTTTAACTGTTACTTGTTTAAATACGGCTAATTTAGCTCTTTGTGGGCTGCCTGTTTTCAGCTGGATTTTTGAGCCATAACTCCTCGATTACTACAACTTGCCAGTGGTTTACTTTCATCTAACCTAATCAACGCGATGAGCACACGCCCACTTTCCCGAACCAGATCCTTTCAGTACTATATAGTACCGTACGCTAGAAAAGAAACGTATCATCAATCTCCGTTAGTTCAAATGGTTAGAGACCATAATCGTCTCCAGCTTGGTCCTCCTTTAGACTCGATTGCGAACTTCAAATTAAAACTGCGGAGAATACTCTGCCATCTAGAAATTTAACTCTTTTTTGTCTTTTTATAATGTAAGTATCTCTTTTTCCTTGAAATGTGCTTAATTTTTATGGATTTTTTCTTTTTAAAGTTCTTTTTCTTATTAAGAAACTACCTTGTAATTGGAATTTCATTCTGTAAGATCGTTTTGTCAATAAAAAAATAAAAAAATAAAATAAAAGTGCTCAAAAAACATAACATCATAAAATTTGAAAACAGCAAGATCACAATTTATGAACAAAGCTTTTCGAACAGAATAACCGATTTAAATAACAACATAATACTCCCAAACATTATCAGGAACATGTCATATATTAGTGAAACAAATCTAACATTGGAAACCATTCATAGGGAAAACTTGAAAATACAAATACCATAAAATTTTAACACATAAAACAGAAAAAACGCCATGGGTTGGTATTGCCACTGATACTGTAATCATATTTGTGACAATTGTGATCGTCATTATTGTTTCCTGTAAATTTTTCAAAAGAGATTGAAAATATTAAAGTTAATATTAACATCATGAACCCAAACAACTTTGATGAAGATAATGGGTTCTGAATGCATATCATCATCAAATCATTTTCATGTTTTTAAAAGTATTTAGACAATATCTCACCAAATCTCATCAAATCAGTTTCAAGTTTTTAAAAGCATTTAGACAATATCTCTAATTGAAATGGTGTCATTTGACACTTTAATCGTGAAGACCAATTTCAACCTTAATTGATCCGAACGTAGCTAATTGATTTAAATATTTACACTCGATTGAGATAAACTTTTGAATAAGTCATCTAATTGATTTGGATAATAGATTTTGCTAATTGATATTGAGTAAACAATAAATGACTGAAAATTAGAATTTTATAATTCAATCTTAAATAATAAGTCAGTTGAATTGCAGCTTCTAACGAATTCGGTTGATAAAGCAAACTAAAGAATTATTTTCGATCAAGTCGTCCGTATTTTAATCAAGTTTTTACGGAGAACGTTTATGATTCCATTATACTTAAACACGTTTGATTTCAGTTGATAACCCCAATTTAGTATGGAAACTTGCAGCTCTATATAAGTTGCGTGTTGTGCGTGTTCCCACATGCATAAAAAGGGTCCAATGCTCTAATGGATTGTAGCGGCTCCTCCACAACAGATCCGTGATACATATCATTATACACTGTCATTTGTTTGGTTCGCGGGAACAAACCTTTATAACAATATCGCTTTGACATGTTTGTTAGCGAAATGTTCTTTCAATACACCTAACACGCTCGTCCACTGAGATATAAGATGAGCACTTTTTCTGAAGTTTTCGTTGTTATGTTATTAACATGCTCGATAAATTTCCTCATCCATTTAATATGAGAATTATGATCAATAACCTGATTTGCAAAGTGGTTAGAAAATGTACTTCCTTAGAACTAAGACGTGACAACTTAAACACTGGATCCGATTTGAGTAGAGTTTTTGGTAATACTTTGGCTGCAGAACTTTTCAACGATTCGGATGTTGGCTTTGTTGAAATTTTCAGTGTGCTTATCTCCAGCAAATCCATTTCTTGGGAATGGTAATTACAAGTTAAGACCAGGGTTGCCAGATCCTCGAAAATCATTGCGCCAGACATTTTGATAAAATGCGCCAAAAAGCGCCACAGGCAATATAAATGACAAAATATAATATTTAGTTTTTTAAACTGAGTCAGAAGAGTATTATTATTATATCAGTCAAAGACATATTTTTCAACAGTTGCTATTTCAGCTTTATTTTGGCGTAAAAGAACATAAATTACATTTTTCTTTATTAAATAACAGAAATTAAACATTTATCGGAATAATGTAAAAATATTAAACAAAAACAACTTTATTTTAATTCTTCTACTGACAAATATAATTATTCTTATAAATATTCAGTCATTTAGAATTCTGAAAAGCTCTTCGGTTTTATTAGTATTGCATTCATCATAAATCCATTCATTCTATTTGACATTGGCGTGTTTGGAATAAAATTCGTTCAAAAACTTTTATTACGAAAGCAAAAAACTTACTTGTTATGAACGACAAATGACAAAATATGGTATTTAGTTTTTTGAACTGAGTCAGAAGAGTATTATAATTATATCAGTCAAAGACAGATTTTGTATTATTTGTTATTGCATTTTTTTGCGTAAAAGAACACAAAATAAATTTTTCTTTATTAAATAACAGAAATTAAACATTTAATTCAAAATTATGTTGAATAATTCAAAATAATGTTGAAATATTAGAAATATTTAGAATTCTGAAAAGCTCTTCGGTTTCATCAGTATCGCATTCATCATAAATCCTAGCATTCATTCTATTTAACATTGGAGTGCTTGGAATAAAATTCGTACAACAACTTTTATTACAAAAGCAAAAAAACTTAATTCTTATGAGTGCATTCATTGTTTCTAACAACAATTTGTTTCGAACTTTTGTTTTAATACTATTAAGAGTTGAGAATGCACGTTCAACAATAGCATTCGAGCTAGGCAAAGATAATAAAACAAATACGCATTTGCTCAGATTTTCAAACATAGGTTTTCCGGAGGCTGTTTTTATTGTGAAACTTTCTGATGCCTTTGAAGCACATAAATGAAGACTGTGGCAAATACATTTGTTAAATATTAAATTTGGATTTTCTCGCTTCAATAAGGTGTACAATGAATTATTTTTTCCGCATAGATTACTAGCACCATCAGTACCAAACCCAATGATTTTCGTTACATTCAAATTAACTGAATCAAGATAACCTTTAAGAGCTTCAAAAATATCTTGTGAAGTAGTAGTTGTAACAAAAATTAAAGCAAGAAAGTTTGTAACAATCGTATTTTTCTTTTCAGAAAAATATTTAATACAAACGCACAAATATTTATCGTTTGAAATGTCAGTAGACTCATCTATTATTAACGAAAATAAAGAGTCACTTACATCTTCAAGAAGATTCTGTAGGATAACCGGAGCGATAACTTTTCTTATAATAGCAGTTGCCTTTGTCCGGTGCAGTTTAAACCGCAATGAATCACTTGACTTCGGATGGTAAATTTCATTTAATAAATCAGTAAGATGATCTACCGACCTTATTGATGAATGTGCGGCTATATAAAACGAAATTTTAATTTCTTTTATCTTCTTTTCTTCAATAACATTTGAAGAATTGAAACCTATACAATACAAAAGAGAATTACTTTTGTTAAAAGAACGAAGTATTAAAGTAATTACCGCAAGCTTCTAGAGGCTTTTGGCGTTGAATTACACTGCAGCTTTTAACATGCTTTGGTGTTTTTGCATGTCTGATCAAGTCAGCTTTATGAGGACGGATTTTGTTGTTGCAAGTTTTGCAAAGTGCCATACCACATTCACTTTTAGCAATCCACCTTAAATTTCAGAATAAGTAAGCTACGATCTCTTATTTATTAAATTAAATTCAACATTACCAGTGAATTCAGCATTCTTTTCCCACAAATAATTGTATTTTCGTGCTTTGTCCGCCATTGTGTGTGAATACTTGAATCTTAGTTTTATTTTTCTTTGCACATATGAATCATGAGCGTTCACTGATTCCTACAAAATCATCTATTATATTTTCACACTTCACTGGTATCGACACTATCAAACATACATATTGTCATACTTTTCGGATTAAATTTATTTCACAAGTCATAACTTCAACAATACTGACAGAAAACAGACACTATTAGACAACAAAAGGGAAGACAAGACATATGTTTAGTGACATTATTACACTTTCTCGATTACAAAATCAATGCCATCTAGCTGTCAATATTATAAAAATAAGTCAAATTAACTTTCAATGTGAAGTAATCAAATTTGTAAGTGTTAATTATCTAGTGATGAATATCCAATAAACAAAAAGAGCCAGGAAGAGCCAGTGGCGCATTTGATTATTTTAAAGCGCCCAGACGGAATAAAATGAGCCAGTTTTGGCGCAAAAGCGCCACATCTGGCAACCCTGGTTAAGACGTGAATGCCTTAACTTTTTCCTTAAATAAAAAATAAAAATCAACAATTAGTTTTTTGATAAAGAGTATACTTTCTCCTTCGAATTTCGAGTGTTAACTGAGTCGTTACAAATGATATTTTCCTATTTATACTTAACTTACTCCTACTTTCTATGTCCTTTTTTCATATATTTATTACCATGTCATAAAACAGTAACGTTGCACAATTATTAAATCTCTTTGGTCTGCCGACAATTTCCTTATCCTCTCTAAACATATAATAATCCTTAAAGTACATCTGGCATATTAATTACTTACAACTATTTCACACCCGTCCTTTGAAATTATAAAAGTAATAAAAAAAGGTTCGGTAATTACGATAGCATACGAAAAAGAGTATGTAACTATTGAACATTGCACAATTAATAGTTCTTCGACAATTTGTTTATCCTCTATAAACATACAGTAATCCTTAAAATACATCTGGCATCTTAATTACTTACAACTATTTCGCACCCGTCCTTTGAAATCCTTTGAATTGCCGACAATGTTATAAAGGAAAAAAAAAATTCTCTAAAGATAATATCCTATGGTTAAATACATATGATGTACATATGTAACTCCTCCCTATTCAAGTGAAGAATCTGTCCTCAGATTCAAGTAATCGACATTTTTATTGTTGCTAAGGGCTTGTTGTGATTGTATGGTTCATTAAATGTATGATGAATTTCCTTATTCCTGAAGTAAAATTATTTTCAATAAATCTAAAACTGTAAATAAGTTATTGTAGTTTTAAGTTTCTTGGGATTGATAAATGGGGTCTAGCTCATTGGGATTTAGGAATGTTGATACTGTAAAGTTGTAATCTTTTTAGACTTGCGATATCGTTGGGGGTGGATCTTCTGATTTCTTTTTGCCACTAGATATCTGGGCTGAAGTTTGGTTGGGTTAGGGTTTTTGATGAATTCTGTATCCAGATTAACGCTTGATCTTTTATTATTTTGGTATGCGTTTTTTCGTTGCTGATTTCTTGTTATTCGCTCTAGGACGAATGAGAGGGGGGTTGATGTTTGCTGAAAAAATGCAGCGGCTGGTTTTTCATTATGAGCGGAATGAATTGTGCTATTATAGTATTTAACACATTCTTGTACCGGATTCAGTTCCATTAGGTTTCTATCTTCTTGTTGTTGGCGTAAAAGATAAGTCCTAAGGTTCTCGTTTAAACTTCTATGGGCTATTTCTATATTGGAGTTACCTGTTTTATGCTGGGGGGATACGAAGTAGTATGATATATTGTTATTAAATAACCAATCTTTAGTTTTTTGTGTGTTCAAAGCGCCTTCATTGTCAGTGATTATTTTTTTCGGTTTCCCAATTTTATTGAACGCGCTTTGAAGAGCCTGGTTAACAGTATCCCATTGGCGGTTGTTTATTGGTTCAAGTACCAAAAATTTCGAAAGTTTGTCGATAATTGAAATATAGGCTGAATTTTTGTCTCTGAACCAAATATCTATGTGGTAAGTCCCTCTAATGTTGTCCGGATACGGCGGATTTTTAAATGGAAGCTTAGCGGGGTTTCTTTCATATTTAGATTGCTTGCGAATTTTACAAGCATTTACATAATTTGTAGTGAGAATTTTTAGATTTGGAAAGTAATATTTGTTCTTTAGATCTAGATACACTTTTTCAATGCCTTGGTGGTTTGAGTTTACATGATATTTTGCTATCAATTCTTTAATTTCTACTTCATTGCAGTTATGGAGATTCTTTGTTGCTTGTACTACAGAAAACTTTTTGTTAGAGGTACAAAGCTTTGAATACTCTTCTTGCATCATAAGTAGGGATTCTTTATTTGGAAAGTTAATTGCTGTTGTGCCAGTTTTGGCAATGTGGTTGTTTAGTATGTACTTCATTGTTGCTTGTGTAAACTCTTGAAAAATAAGATGCAGTATTCGTTTTCCTTGATACTTTATCAATTTAACTTGATTTGTTTTCCCCTGTTTTAAAAATATTTGAGTGCTGTAGATATTAATTGGTCTTTCGGAAATATAAATATAATTGTGATTGTCTTCTCTAGCAGTATGCTGTGTAGCAACCATCGATTCATTATCAATAGCATTTGCCAATTTTATTCTAGAAAGGGCATCTGCTACATGATTCTCGTTTCCTTTTATATGCGATATTTCAAAGTCATACTCGCTTAACTTAAGCCTCCACCTTTGTAATTTTGCGTTATCTTCATTTATGTTGTCTAGATACTGCAAAGGTTTATGGTCCGTAAGAAGGGTAAAGTGTCGACCATATAAATAAGGTCGGAAATATTTAGTTGACCATATGATAGCAAGGAGCTCTTTTTCAATCGTAGAATAGTTTGTCTCGGATTGATTGAGAGTTCGAGACGCGAAAGCTATAGGTTTTTTGTTTTGAGACAAAACTGCTCCAATAGCAAATTGGGAAGCGTCTGTGGTTAAAATAAATGGCTTCGAAAAATCCGGGTGAGCCAAAATTGGATCATTAATAATAAAGTTTTTTAATTGATTGAAAGATTCTATGTAATCTGGATCAGAAACAATGATTTTAGAATTTTTCTGTAGCCTTAAGGTAAGGGGCTTAGCTATTTTGGCATAATCTTTGATAAATTTCCTATAAAATCCTGTCAAGCCGAGGAAGCTTTTTATCTGCTTGGTCGTTGTAGGTATAGGAAATTTTACGATAGCATTTATTTTTTCTGGATTCAGCTTAATACCAGCAGGAGTAATTACGTGACCTAAAAACTCAGTATGTTTTGATAAGAAATGTGTCTTAGAGAGTTGAATTTTTAGGTTGGCATTTCGTAACTCAGTTAGGATGTTTCTAAGGGCTATTTCATGCTCTTGCAGTGACGTACTAAAAACTAAGATGTCATCCATATATACGACACAAGTTTTATTAATGTATTTATGTAAAATATTATTCATCAATTTTTGGAATGTGCTCGGTGCATTTTTAAGGCCAAATGGCATTCTTAAAAATTCAAAGTGTCCCATCCCCGTGGAAAATGCTGTTTTATGCCTGTCTTCAGGTTGAAGCTCTATTTGGTGAAATCCTTTGGCCAAATCGATGCTTGTAAAGTATTGGCAGTTTCCTAATTTTCCGAACAAATCGTCAATGCTTGGAATGGGGAATTTATTTCCTACAGTTAAGTTATTTAATTTTCTAAAATCTATAACTAATCTGTGTTTTCCACCTTTTTTAGGTACAACCCATATTGGATTGTTATAAGGAGATTGTGAAGGCTGTATAATTCCTTGTCGCAAATCCTCGTTGACTCGTTCATTAACGAAATTATTGACTGATTGCGGAATTCTGTAATTTTTTTGATAAATTGGTTTGTCCGATGTCAGGGGAAGAGAATGCTTGATGCTGTGTGTAAACGTTAATGGCCGTTTTTCGTCGTATTCCAAGTCAGAAAATTCTTTGGTTATACGATGTATAAAATTATATTCTTCTTCTGTATACTGTTCTTTGCAAGGATGAATTTCACTTTGTGGGAAATGTTTAAGTGCTTCCGAGAAATAAATTCGTTCTGTTTGTTCGCCAAAATATAGAACTTGTTTCGGAGTGATGACCGTTTTATTTTTATAGTTAATAATGGTACCTGTGTCAGATAAGATGTTATTTCCTATAATAGCATGGAAATTCTTATGGGTAAATGGCAAAAGATGCCATTCTACGAACGCCACTGATCCGAATTCTTCAGGAAAGCGAGTACGGAGATGGTGGGTACTTTGCGAATTTTGGTTTATTGAGGATATAATAATGGGATATGAGGAGAGAATTTTCTGATATTCGGGGACAATTTTTTCGTCAAGAAGTGATATTGAACATCCTTAGTCTATATGACATTGAAGTTTTCGACCTCCCACTGTAAGTTCGATAATTGGTAATTTTTGCCCGAGGCATCTATACGAAAATCCTGCGTATGGAGACTAGATTCCTCTGAGCGGATAGTGTTCATTGATAAATCATCAATAGGCATATTAGGCCGATTTGCAAAATGAAAATTATAAGAGTTAGACCCTCGTAAGTTATTTGAAGGTGGCTGCCATTGGGTATTATTGAATCGATTCGTAGAGGCGTAAACTTTATCACTAGAACGATTCATTCGATTGAAGTTTTTTTCAACCGAGAAATTAACGTAATTTGTTTCTACTAAAATTTCGTAGGCCTTTTCAAGCGAGTCAGGATTTCGCGCACAAAAGATTCCACGCAAAGGTTCGGGGCACTTGTTCATAAATATATCCTTAGCTAAACACTTATATAAACTAATTTTGCCAATTTTCACTTCTTCGCTTAAATCTGCACTATATTTTATCTTATTATTAATTTTGCTTAAATACTTACGTATGGAATTGTAAAATTGAGCTCCCGTTGTGAATCTTGCAGCTTGCATTTTTCCAATAAGTTGAATTTCCGACTCATGCGCGTCAAAATGCCGAATTAAGAGGCTTTTCAGTTCATCCCACGTTGAAATCGTATGACAGTTTAGAGTAGCGCGTGCTTGTCCAACGATTTTTGATAACAGTTGCTGGAACAATATTTCGCTGTTCTTGTCAGCCGTTATATGTGGTGAAATTGCGTTGACCGCTTGAATAAATGGATGTACGTCATCCTGGTTGCCATCGAAAGCCGGTAGTGTTGAAATGAACTTCATTACATTTGAAAAGTCCATCGTTCGAAGTTCTTGTTGATCTTCTAAAGTCCACTGGCTGAGGAGGTTGATAAGCTCGTTCACTTGATTCATAAACTAATCGTTTTGTGAAGTCCAGTCTCACCAATTGTGAGCTAAATCCAGCAAAAACTAAGTGTCTATCAAGTGCAATGCCGACTGCGCCAATTACAAGTTAAGACGTGAATGCCTTAACTTTTTCTCTAAATAAAAAATAAAAATCAACAATTCGTTTTTTGATAAAGAGTATACTTTCTCCTTCGAATTTCGAGTGTTAACTGAGTCGTTACAAATGATATTGTCCTATTTATACTTAACTTACTCCTACTTTCTATGTCCTTTTTTCATATATTTATTACCATGTCATAAAACAGTAACGTTGCACAATTATTAAATCTCTTTGGTCTGCCGACAATTTCCTTATCCTCTCTAAACATATAATAATCCTTAAAGTACATCTGGCATATTAATTACTTACGACTATTTCACACCCGTCCTTTGAAATTATAAAAGTAATAAAAAAAAGGTTCGGTAATTACGATAGCATACGCAAAAGAGTATGTAACTATTGAACATTGCACAATTAATAGTTCTTCGACAATTTGTTTATCCTCTATAAACATACAGTAATCCTTAAAATACATCTGGCATCTTAATTACTTACAACTGTTTCGCACCCGTCCTTTGAAATCCTTTGAATTGCCGACAATGTTATAAAGGAAAAAGAAAAATGCTCTAAAGATAATATCCTATGGTTAAATACATATGATGTACATACGTAACTTGGTTTCTTAATAAGCTGGCATTATTGTCGGAAGCATCCCAATCGTCCTCAAGCGCCTGCCTATAAGTCAAGACGGAAATATTAAGGATAATTAGTTTCAATCAACAATACGAGTACAAACCGAATCGATAAGTCCTGGATGACAACCAATTTGACGAAGCCTTAACACAAGTACCAAAATTTCATGCGATTTAACTTCGCAACGTGAATCCAAACCGATGGATTTTGTGGCCTTTCGATATGGCTTCAGCAAACATGAGCTCGTTTTTATTTTTAGCCCTTTGATTTATTAATTGAGCAAGCAATATTTGCGAGTAAAGCAACACTTTTTGGTATACTGCCATTTCTTCTCTATCCAAAGTAACTTCAACTATTTCGTATGTTTTATCCGGTAAAAATACATTGCCATGTTCTTGCAATTGTTGCCTTGTACGACGCACAAATAAATGCTCTAAAACCCTCCTATCTCCTATCCAAATTGTAATGGCAGATTAACAAAAAATGTAATTATTTCCATTGCAGTTGTAATTTGTAGAATAATTTTTCTTCTTATTTTTACATTAAATGGAACCTTATATCAAATTTTCCTCTGTATCAAAATTTAAATGTTTTCCTTTAATTATATTTACCATGAAATTTAATTTTTATTACTATTTAAAATTTTCATTTCTTTAGTTCATTTAAATTTCTTCTCTTCATTTAAATTTTCCTTGCTTCATTTAAATTTCCTTATTCCATTTAAATTTCTTCACTTCATTCGAATTTCCTTACTTCATTTAAATTTCTTTAGTTCATTTAAAATATTCCTGCTTCAGTTAAATTTTGGTTTTTAGAAACTTAAATCTGCCGATTGCAATTTAGGAGGTGGAAACACTGATTTAGTGCAGGCTAACAGCGCATTACATGATGGAATGCATTCGTGTTCGGTTAATTGGGAGCTGATTGATTTTTACCGGTAGCGACACGGGAAGAAAAAAGAAGGAGAGACAAGCTCTACGTATGGATCGGAGAGTTTTACTTGGACCGCGGGAAGACGTGAAAAATAATGCAATATTGGTTTGGCCGCAATTTAACGTCGGGAATATTGGAGAATCAGATCCAAATAGATGCCCAAATCGTTTTAAAGTTTTTTAAACGTATAGTTAATTTTTTCCATTGAATTTTTGCAAAATCGCGGAAATTGTTTGTTCGGTGCCATTGCGCGAGGACTCAATTCCAAAATTGTGGAAAGCTAAATTGCAAGTGTTGTGCTTCAAGTGCTACTTCGACCTACTTCCACCGTTTTCGGTGAATCACGTCTCTTATTCAATTTGCGAGAACCGCGCCAAGAATAGTTAAGAAAAAGCAAAAGAATCATTGATGTTTCATTGTGCCCGGCGCGATAATAGGCCGCATGAGAAATAAACGAAATAAGGGAAGAAGTTGTTTCTTCTTGGAGGAAGGGAGTCTGCTTTGAATCGCCACAGCGATCACCCGAGGGTGCGCCGAGAAAAAAAAAGAAACTTTGCAATCAACTGAGAGTGCATTTAAAGAAATGCTGTCGTGCTGTCGAGTGAAGTGTGAACAGTAATGACAAAAATGTTTATAGAGTGAGATGAGATCGATCATTAATGTAAATATTCGTCGCCAGTTGTGATCTTAATACGTTAAAAGCAAAATTTGCATCAAGTGATGCAAGTGACGTGCAAATCGTGTGCATTGATGAAATATGTAATGGGAATAAGACTCGCGGGTTCGTATCGCTAAACTAATTGTACTTCCTCAAATTGGAAATTGTTTCAATCGTTTACCGATAGCAGCCAACAAAAAGAAATAATCCCACATTCAACCATTTTCATATCCATAAACGTTTTTAATTTAATTGTAATGTTGGAGCAAGATCAAAGTGTGTAAAAAAAAATGTTTATCAGGGTTAATTATGGTTTTGAGAGATTTATTTAACAGTTCTGACTTGCTTGGGTGTTTTTTTTACTATCGTCTGTTCTGAATTTTTTCAACATTTAACGAATCAGAACTTTCATCTGCTGCATACTGTACATCTGAACAGTTATCATTTTTTTTTTGTTTTATTGTGTCCAGAAGAACAGCAATTCCAAGTTTCAAATTCAGTATTTAACCTTTTTCAATGATTCTTTATGAATCCTGAGCTGAAATAGTTACGAATGTACCCACTCCATCTAAGAGCGCTCGTCGAGGAGTTTTCTTTTTACATTTTTAGGGTTTTGTACTAAAATACAAAACCCTATTGCAATCACGACCTGTGTCCGTCTGTCCGTCCGTCCGTCCGTCTGTATGTCACAGCACTTTTTCTCCGAAACTATAGAAGCTACAGCCATGAAACTTTGTGGAAAGGTCAGAAGTGGTGACCTCTTGAAAGTTCAATGGTGGAAAAAATTTTCAAAGGGGTTTAAGGGGGTTCTCCCCATATAGGGAGGTGACCCCAGTAGGGGTAGAATGTACGTTCTAACGCACTTTTTCCATACGAATTGAGATTGATTTTGCGCGCCACCTAGTGGCGGAAATTGGAACTAATGGCGCTTGAAGCGGCCGGGAGTGAAACTAATGGTTTGTGTCTCGGATATGTGGGTATGTGTCTTGGGTGTATGGGTGCTTGTATTAGGGTGGTATAGGTAGGTGCCTGGGATAAGAAGGTATGAGTCTGGAATAGGTGTGGATGTCATGGATGGTTGCGGCGAGGGTGTGAATCTTAGGTATATGGGTATGTGTATCAGATTAGTATAGGTGCGGGCTAGGTGGCGCTCTGGGCGGTTGTTCGCAGGGCTTGAGATCCTTTAGTGTGTGACTTATTGAAGGCGTTTGGTTCGAGCGATTTACTTGGTCACGAAAGGCGGGCTGGATTTTTTTATGATGCGAGTGGCTGCGTGGGGACGAAGGGCGCTGCTATAGATGGGTGACTATGTTATTGACGGGTGATGGGCTCGTCAGCGAGTGCTCTAAGGCATGGGAATTTGCTGGGTGGGTGCTTGGACAAGGAACGCGTTGCTCAGCGATTGGATTGGCGAGTAAACGTCATGCGTGTAGATTGTTCGAAGATGTAATTTGAGGTATAGTTTTTATGGCGCGGATGGTTGCATGGTGTCGGAGGGCGCTGCTGTAGATGGGTGACTTTGCATTATGGATGGGCGATGGGTTTGCCTTTCGACGGGTATTCTAAAGCGTTACAATTTGCTCCGTGGGTGCTTGCTTAAGGTGCGCGTTGCTCTTCGATTGGCGTCGGTGGTTAAGGTTGGGCAGCAACGTGTGGAAATCACCGATTTACTTGATCACGTTAGGCATGCTGGACGTTTTTCATGGTGCGAGTGGTTGCGTGGTGACGGAGGGCGCTGCTGTAGATGGGTAACTTTGTATTATGGATGGGCGATGGGTTTGTCTTTCGACGGGTTTTCTAAGGCGTGAGAATTTACTTCATGGGTGCTTGGTTAAGGAGCGCGTTGCTCATCGATTGGTGTCTTTGGCTAAGGATAGACGGCCGCGTGTGGAAATGGCCGATTCGCTTGATCATGCTAGCCGTGCCGGAAGTTTTATGATGCGAGTAGTTGTGTGGGATGGAGGGCGCTGCTATAGACGGGTGGCTTTGCATTATGGATGGGCGACGGGCTTGCCTTTCGACGGGTGTTCTAAGGCGTGAGAATTTGCTTCATGGGTGCTTGCTTAAGGTACGTTTTGCTCCTCGTTTGATGTCTATGGTTAAAGATGGATGGTATTGTAGATGTGATGCGCGTCGCTTGTCGGAGGAAATAATCTGAGGTGTATGTTTCCACTGAGGCATAGAAATTTGTCTCGTGAGCGTTTGCCTAAGTTTCTCATCAAAGGATGCCTGTCTTTAAGTATGGACGGCCTTGTCGGCGATTCGGAATGATTTGCGTCGCTTTTTGGAGGATCGTGATTGGGGTGTAGATTTGTTCGGCGGTGAATGCTGTAAGGCATGGAAATTGTCCTCGGGGATGCGTGGCATGTGCAAGTGAGTTTGCTTGCTAAGTGTAGTGTTTCGTTCGCATAGACTTCCCTGTTGGCGGGAGTTTTAGGGCATCGGAATCTACAGCGTGGAAGAGAAGTGGTGCGATATACACTGCATTGCAATATGGTTTTGCTTGATGGAGACGGATTTTTTGTTGTATTGGTCGTGGGCAGCGGGTAACGTGATGCGCGGCATTGAGACGTGTTTTCATAAATGTCCATTCAAAGATGCGCCTGCTATAGTTTGCTGATTATTATTTACATTGATCGTTTTCAGTTTCTTTTTGCTTCGATACATCGTTTCTTTGTTTTGTGACTCATTGCTATTGTATATTATTGCTTTTATCGGTTTCATTGTAATAGTACTTTAAGAATCATCTACAATGTATTTCGTTCGGTTAGACTACTATGTTGATTGTTCAAATCTATAGATGCAGGGAAAGAGATCTTAATGTTTGTTGTAATGCGTTCTTGATATTTAGTGTAGTATTAAATTTTAGTTTGCTTGTAGCAGCATTTTGTTTGTCTGCATCATCATCACTTATTTCTTAAAGCAGTTTCTATACTTCATTCTCTGATTGTACTATTATGTAGAAGTATGGCACTATATTCATTCATTTTTTTTCTTTACTATAGGATGCTCATTGGTTTCGTTCAAAAATTCTAATGATTTCTTCCAAGACGAGTTATTTTTTCAAATTAATGATCTTGTAGTGCATGAGATGGTGATAATTTTGTTCGTACATCATATGATTTGTCCCTTTTGATAATTGCTTAGGTCTATTTTTTAGATCACTATGTTGAGATGTATGTTTTGGGTATCTATTCTAAATTTGAGATTATTTATGGATGTTGTATAGGAAAGATATTACGGTTTATGGCTTCTGGAATGTTACTTTTTTATGGAGTTTATGTATGATGGATGTAGAAATCATCGTGGTGGTCCTAATGAATAGGAATATAGACGCATTTTCATTGATAAATTTTTTATTACTTACTGAAAGAATAAATAATACAGAAAAAGTGATATGTGACAGGTCATTGACATAAGGGGTTTGTTGGTATTATGGTATTATTCTTTGTTTATGCTCATAATGCATGGGAAAATATTTTTTAGTCATGCTAGCATTATAGGCATGCACTAGATTGAATAAATTTTTATATTTACTCTGAATTAGGTGCTGTTATTATGGATCTGTATTATTTAGTTTAAGTAGTTTCATGAGTGTCAGTATAATATAGAGTAAAACTGTTATTTTATGCTTGTCTCATATTCTACACAGTATGTATGATTTTTTGACATTTCCGAATTTCTCTAGGTATATTTTCATTTAGAACTTGTTGATGTTTTTTGAGTATGATAATTTTTAATTTGTTATCTCCTTAGGAAAATGATGCTTGAATGGCGCTGTTAAGTTGATACTTTTCGGACGCATATTATCGCTTTTAATGCCTATATGATTGCATGAGAATTTACAAACCTCATACTTTGTGTGCTTGTTTTAAGCGTAAAGCCACTTCTGCTATATTCATATACATTTTCAATATTTATGCATTAAGTAAAATACGTATTTACTACATTTTAAATATACTGGATTTATCATCATAGGGATTGTCGGGTATGCTCATTAACATATTCAAGTATTATTTTCACATAAGTAAAATATATTCTTGTTGAGTTTTTTCTTATCAGAATTTTTTTCTGCTGGATGCTTGGTTGAATTTTTATATGTTTGAGGAAGATCTAATTATGTATGTTTTGGGTTGGCGCACTGCTACTATAGATCACTTAGGCTAATGTTTATGTAAGATAGTTCGGTATAGATAACGATGTGTGGAAGCATATGAGTTTATGGTAGGCTATTTTTAGATCGATCTCATCGTATCTTGTATAGACAAGTAGCATATGTTATAAAGTGTTCTTGATAAGGATGGTCACGGGTCATTGTAGGATGTTAAGATATGATCATTACTTTCAGGAGGTGTTTGTCTGCTGGTAATTTGATGAACTGATGTATACTTGAGTTGAATGAACTCATGCGGGTTTTTTTTGTCCATCGCTTGATATTTTTGAATGGTAGAATTGAGTGTTTGATACTTGGGAGTTTCGGATATGCTACGAATGTATAGGTTTTTTTGGTTTATTGTTTGAGGTATTTGTTTACTTGAGCAGTGTTAGATTAGTTATTAAAATAAAAAGATTGTGTTTCTTTCTAATAGAAATAATTTATTGAGTAATGCTATTTTTGTTATATATATAAATAAATGTTCATACAATTTACAGAACATCTAATATATGGGTTGATATATTTATGAATTCTATAGCATATTGAAGGTTTATTCAGCTGCACTATTTCTGCTTTAGGACCATACAAATGTATAGTAAGTCCTCTCACGTCTTTTTTAATGTTTATTATACAATTTATATAGCAATTCAATATCCTCAGCATATAATTGTAGCTTATGTCCCCTTCACTCTAGTGCAAACTGTTGATGTTTCAATTCGAATTTCGTTTTGGTTGCATTTTATGAGAATAGTATGTTCGTTGATGAATTACTGGTGAGGATTTCCCGATACATTCTAATAGCGCTGGCCACCAGTTGGCTCTAATTTTGTTTGGACTATTTATACTACCCGATGCTATGAATTATTACTTTGTCGTATGTATGCGAGACTGCAGGAGTATGTACTGTTTTATTAGTTTAAAAATATTTCTTGTCTCTTGATCGTATGAATGACAAATACATGTATCAGTGCCTGATGTCGTATTAGAGTTGGACCATTCACATATTTGGTAGTGTATTCCATGTTTATTAGATACTTTCTCGCCCATATTACCATATTTAAGCATATAATTCTCGATTCGTATTCGGTGTTCAGGAAAAATATCACGGTACACTTCCATGAAGTATAGGATAACCATTGTAATAGATCTTATCGCGGTGAAAGTGTATTGACCTCTGTTTTCCTAGTTTTCTTGACGTCGTTTACGTTGGTTTGCTGAATTTTAAAAACCTCATAATAATCCGTAGAATTATATGTAGCCTAGTGATAGAAAAAACGACGTGCTGCCTTTAAGTTAACATACATTCATGTCCTAGTTTGTACAGTGCAGCTAAGATGAGGGTCTGTTTCTCAATATTAAATTTCAGTATTTTATAGACTCAAGAGATTATACTTGATTTCAAAGCCTTTCACAATAGTTTGTAGTTTACCAAGTCTCAATTTCCAATTTCCTTATGAATAATTCCTTTAAGTGAAGTAAAACATTGTTTATAGGGTTTTTAGTATTTTATTTCATCACATGGAAAATAAGATCGTTACATAGTACTGGTATTTCATAAAAAAGCCTAGAGTAGTTTATATTTACAAATGATGTTTGAGTTGGAGTGAAGAAGTCGTTGATATCCAGTTTAAGTACGCTTTTTTCTCTGCATCTTGCACAATATTGGTCATAGTATTCCTTCACACAATCGGTAAGCAAATTGTTGTATTGCATGACAATGTTGAAAAACTCCATCAAGATGAAAAGCGTGAAGAGCTCGGGATGTTTAAGTATTAGTCTCTCTCCTCCAATAGGTATGTAGAAGAGTTCAAGAAGTCCAAGCTGATTTGCAGGGAACTCATCTACTCTATCCTTGAGATCAATGAGGTATTGGCGAAGTGAAGTCCATTGACTGTTATCTAACTCCAACTGATTTTGTCCACTGCATCGGAAGATTATTTTCGCTTGAAATGTCAGCGGGTCAAATCCAAGTATTACTTTGCTTTTGTGGAAGCCTTCATCAAGATAGTATGTATAGTTCAGCAAGAGGTTTTTCTCATAGATTCGCTGTTTCTCTCGATTCTTTTTTAGTTTCTTCTCTTTCTTGTTCACTTTTCTGGCTGAAGTAGCCTTATCAGTCTGGCTGGCGTTTTCATGCTTCTGTCTGACTGACGAAGTTACTGGATCTGCTCCGTTCATTTTAAATGACTGCTTCTAGTAGTAAAACTAAAGATGTATATTTGTTACACCAGCATATATATTCGCTTCTCTGCATTTACGGAAGGAGTGGGGGCAAGTTCAATATGTGTTGATAATTCTTTTGCATAAGTAAACATGTTTAGCCCTTGAATGCTGTAATGTTGCTTACTCTCATGATTTGAATTCAAAGATAAGAAAGTGCTATGGAGTTAAGATTTGAACCACCAAGCTAACAGGAGTAGGAGTCAGTAACAGGAAATGACACTTTGCTCCGTATTTCCTTTAGAATTTTTAGGAGTACTGCTGGGCTACAATAGATTGCTTCTAGGCTTATTAGCTGTCTTTTTATCTGTTAAACTATCTATTTAGCTGTCACTTTTGCTGATGAGCTGTCTATCTTATGTGTAATGCTGTCTTTTAAGCCAATTCCCTGTCTGTTTAGCTGATATGCTATCCTCTTGAGCTGTCTATTTAGCTGTCACTTTTGCTGATGAGCTGTCTATTATATGTATAATACTGTCTATGCAGCTGTCTATTTAGCTGATGCCCTGTCTGTTTAGTTGTTTTGCTGTCTGCTGAGCTAACCGTTTAGCTGATAAACCCGTCTATTTAGCTGGTAAGTGGTCTATGTAGCTTTCTTTTTAGCTGATGCCCTGTCTATTTAGCTGATATGCTATCTCTTGAGCTGTCTATGTAGCTGTCTTTAGTTGATAAGTTGAGCATTTGACCCAACGTCCTATCTTTCATTCGCTAAATTTATTGTTGCTGGGGGAGTATCCATTAATAAGAAAATACTAATGCTTTCCATACAGTTACAGTCCGCATTTTTACACCTTACTTTAAATGTTATATGCTCGGCACAATTTACTTTAAGCCTACTGATTGCCAAGACTGCATCGTCATCATCCTCCAAGTTATTCGTAGGCATACATGGGTCAGACAAGAATCTTCACGTCTATGTTGCTCTTCTGGTGAACAAATCTTGATTAGGAGCAAGCCATTGTTATTTGCTCGAGAGTTAATTGATCTTATTTCACACTGATGCATTCTTCATAATAATGAGTCAAGTCATCATTCTTTTTTATCTGCGTCAGTTTTTCTCTTGACCTCTGTCTATCTAATCTATAGGATCCTCTTTCTACAGCAATTCGATTTCAGTTCTCTAGGTTTTCATGTCTTCATAGGATTTACGGCCTATGGGACCCTTATTGCCCACTATAATGTTCCATTGCATTGAAATTATGTTGCTACACTTATGAACTCATCCAATATGTCCAAAAATCATATGATCCCATGGATCAGCCATTTGAATCATTTTGTAAAGCACAAACTTGTTGAATAAATCTCTACTTCATGCAAACCATTGCTAGGGCCTTAACATGAATTAGTTCAGCCTGTTGCTTAGTCGATGTATTAAGGGTTTATAGTGGAACTGATTAAGTATATTGAATCATCTTGGCGTTCTCATGTATGATCAACCCTTTTGGATTATCCGGGATATGCTATGACTGGAACGATTTTTTCCCTATCATTGAACAATTGAGTAAAATTTTGATACCTCCAACTGACTAAAAATTTGTCATTGATCTATTTTCAGAAGATGTTTGAATGGTTTGGAAGACTTGAGGCTGCATCATTACCCAAAACCTGTGAAATGATTAAATATCATGGACAAATGTGTCTACATATGTACGTTATAATAGCTATCAAATGTCTATGTATTAGTATCATATGATTGACTGGTCTCTTTATCATGCAAAGAGGGTTATCCACAATCACCGATCAGTTGAGCCGTCTGATACGATCATGAGTTGCCTGTTCAGCAGTTGAACTTTGGTCAACTTCACACCAATATGTTTTCTCTTTCGCACCTGCTAACCCAATTGCCTGACGAACTCAAGGTAGCCTTCTCTTTCACACCTACAACTCGAGTTGATTGGTGTGCAGAAGGTGGTGAAGGGCCTTACAGGGCTTCTACCCAGCCTGCCCCGTGGCATGCATACATGATGATCCTCACAGAGATGCAGAATAACCTTCTACCCAGCCTACCCCATTGCCATGCAGGCATGATGACCCATCATCATGCATTATGACGCGTCATAACGCATGATTACCGGTCATTGATGCCTGCGTGGCAATGAGGTAGGCTGGTTAGAAGGTTATTCTGCATCTCTGCGAGGATCATCATGTATGCATGCCACAGGGCAGGCTGGGTAGAAGCCCTGTAAGGCCCTTCACCACCTTCTGCACACCAATCAACTCGAGTTGTAGGTGTGAAAGAGAAGGCTACCTTGAGTTCGTCAGGCAATTGGGTTAGCAGGTGCGAAAGAGAAAACATATTGGTGTGAAGTTGACCAAAGTTCAACTGCTGAACAGGCAACTCATGATCGTATCAGACGGCTCAACTGATCGGTGATTGTGGATAACCCTCTTTGCATGATAAAGAGACCAGTCAATCATATGATACTAATACATAGACATTTGATAGCTATTATAACGTACATATGTAGACACATTTGTCCATGATATTTAATCATTTCACAGGTTTTGGGTAATGATGCAGCCTCAAGTCTTCCAAACCATTCAAACATCTTCTGAAAATAGATCAATGACAAATTTTTAGTCAGTTGGAGGTATCAAAATTTTACTCAATTGTTCAATGATAGGGAAAAAATCGTTCCAGTCATAGCATATCCCGGATAATCCAAAAGGGTTGATCATACATGAGAACGCCAAGATGATTCAATATACTTAATCAGTTCCACTATAAACCCTTAATACATCGACTAAGCAACAGGCTGAACTAATTCATGTTAAGGCCCTAGCAATGGTTTGCATGAAGTAGAGATTTATTCAACAAGTTTGTGCTTTACAAAATGATTCAAATGGCTGATCCATGGGATCATATGATTTTTGGACATATTGGATGAGTTCATAAGTGTAGCAACATAATTTCAATGCAATGGAACATTATAGTGGGCAATAAGGGTCCCATAGGCCGTAAATCCTATGAAGACATGAAAACCTAGAGAACTGAAATCGAATTGCTGTAGAAAGAGGATCCTATAGATTAGATAGACAGAGGTCAAGAGAAAAACTGACGCAGATAAAAAAGAATGATGACTTGACTCATTATTATGAAGAATGCATCAGTGTGAAATAAGATCAATTAACTCTCGAGCAAATAACAATGGCTTGCTCCTAATCAAGATTTGTTCACCAGAAGAGCAACATAGACGTGAAGATTCTTGTCTGACCCATGTATGCCTACGAATAACTTGGAGGATGATGACGATGCAGTCTTGGCAATCAGTAGGCTTAAAGTAAATTGTGCCGAGCATATAACATTTAAAGTAAGGTGTAAAAATGCGGACTGTAACTGTATGGAAAGCATTAGTATTTTCTTATTAATGGATACTCCCCCAGCAACAATAAATTTAGCGAATGAAAGATAGGACGTTGGGTCAAATGCTCAACTTATCAACTAAAGACAGCTACATAGACAGCTCAAGAGATAGCATATCAGCTAAATAGACAGGGCATCAGCTAAAAAGAAAGCTACATAGACCACTTACCAGCTAAATAGACGGGTTTATCAGCTAAACGGTTAGCTCAGCAGACAGCAAAACAACTAAACAGACAGGGCATCAGCTAAATAGACAGCTGCATAGACAGTATTATACATATAATAGACAGCTCATCAGCAAAAGTGACAGCTAAATAGACAGCTCAAGAGGATAGCATATCAGCTAAACAGACAGGGAATTGGCTTAAAAGACAGCATTACACATAAGATAGACAGCTCATCAGCAAAAGTGACAGCTAAATAGATAGTTTAACAGATAAAAAGACAGCTAATAAGCCTAGAAGCAATCTATTGTAGCCCAGCAGTACTCCTAAAAATTCTAAAGGAAATACGGAGCAAAGTGTCATTTCCTGTTACTGACTCCTACTCCTGTTAGCTTGGTGGTTCAAATCTTAACTCCATAGCACTTTCTTATCTTTGAATTCAAATCATGAGAGTAAGCAACATTACAGCATTCAAGGGCTAAACATGTTTACTTATGCAAAAGAATTATCAACACATATTGAACTTGCCCCCACTCCTTCCGTAAATGCAGAGAAGCGAATATATATGCTGGTGTAACAAATATACATCTTTAGTTTTACTACTAGAAGCAGTCATTTAAAATGAACGGAGCAGATCCAGTAACTTCGTCAGTCAGACAGAAGCATGAAAAGGCCAGCCAGACTGATAAGGCTACTTCAGCCAGAAAAGTGAACAAGAAAGAGAAGAAACTAAAAAAGAATCGAGAGAAACAGCGAATCTATGAGAAAAACCTCTTGCTGAACTATACATACTATCTTGATGAAGGCTTCCACAAAAGCAAAGTAATACTTGGATTTGACCCGCTGACATTTCAAGCGAAAATAATCTTCCGATGCAGTGGACAAAATCAGTTGGAGTTAGATAACAGTCAATGGACTTCACTTCGCCAATACCTCATTGATCTCAAGGATAGAGTAGATGAGTTCCCTGCAAATCAGCTTGGACTTCTTGAACTCTTCTACATACCTATTGGAGGAGAGAGACTAATACTTAAACATCCCGAGCTCTTCACGCTTTTCATCTTGATGGAGTTTTTCAATATTGTCATGCAATACAACAATTTGCTTACCGATTGTGTGAAGGAATACTATGACCAATATTGTGCAAGATGCAGAGAAAAAAGCGTACTTAAACTGGATATCAACGACTTCTTCACTCCAACTCAAACATCATTTGTAAATATAAACTACTCTAGGCTTTTTTATGAAATACCAGTACTATGTAACGATCTTATTTTCCATGTGATGAAATAAAATACTAAAAACCCTATAAACAATGTTTTACTTCACTTAAAGGAATTATTCATAAGGAAATTGGAAATTGAGACTTGGTAAACTACAAACTATTGTGAAAGGCTTTGAAATCAAGTATAATCTCTTGAGTCTATAAAATACTGAAATTTAATATTGAGAAACAGACCCTCATCTTAGCTGCACTGTACAAACTAGGACATGAATGTATGTTAACTTAAAGGCAGCACGTCGTTTTTTCTATCACTAGACTACATATAATTCTACGGATTATTATGAGGTTTTTAAAATTCAGCAAACCAACGTAAACGACGTCAAGAAAACTAGGAAAACAGAGGTCAATACACTTTCACCGCGATAAGATCTATTACAATGGTTATCCTATACTTCATGGAAGTGTACCGTGATATTTTTCCTGAACACCGAATACGAATCGAGAATTATATGCTTAAATATGGTAATATGGGCGAGAAAGTATCTAATAAACATGGAATACACTACCAAATATGTGAATGGTCCAACTCTAATACGACATCAGGCACTGATACATGTATTTGTCATTCATACGATCAAGAGACAAGAAATATTTTTAAACTAATAAAACAGTACATACTCCTGCAGTCTCGCATACATACGACAAAGTAATAATTCATAGCATCGGGTAGTATAAATAGTCCAAACAAAATTAGAGCCAACTGGTGGCCAGTGCTATTAGAATGTATCGGGAAATCCTCACCAGTAATTCATCAAGGAACATACTTTTCTCATAAAATGCAACCAAAACGAAATTTGAATTGAAACATCAACAGTTTGCACTAGAGTGAAGGGGACATAAGCTACTATTATATGCTGAGGATATTGAATTGCTATATAAATTGTATAATAAACATTAAAAAAGACGTGAGAGGACTTACTATACATTTGTATGGTCCTAAAGCAGAAATAGTGCAGCTGAATAAACCTTCAATATGCTATAGAATTCATAAATATATCAACCCATATATTAGATGTCCTGTAAATTGTATGAAAATTTATTTATATATATAACAAAAAATAGCATTACTCAATAAATTATTTCTATTAGAAAGAAACACAATCTTTTTATTTTAACAACTAATCTAATACTGCTCAAGTAAACAAATACCTCAAACAATAAACCAAAAAAAACCTAAACATTCCTAGCATATCCGAAACTCCCAAGTATCAAACACTCAATTCTACCATTCAAAAATATCTAATGAGAGACAAAAAAAACCTCTCATTAGTTCATTCAACTCAAGTATACATCTGACAAACATCTCCTGAAAGTAATGATCATATCTTAACATCCTACAATGACTCGTGACCATCCTTATCAAGAACACTTTATAACATATGCTACTTGTCTATACAAGATGCGATGAGATCGATCTAAAAATAGCCTACCATAAACTCATATGCTTCCACACATCGTTATCTATACCGAACTATCTTACATAAACATTAGCCTAAGTGATCTATAGTAGCAGTGCGCCAACCCAAAACAAGCCCTTTGTGTTGAAAACTAATTAGATCTTCTTCAAACCTAAAGAAAATCAACCAAGCATCCAGCAGAAAAAAAAATTCTGATAAGAAAAAACTCAACAAGAATATATTTTACTTATGTGAAAATAATACTTGAATATGTTAATGAGCATACCCGACAATCCCTATGATGATAAATCCAGTATATTTAAAATGTAGTAAATACGTATTTTACTTAATGCACAAATATTGAAAATGTATATGAATATAGCAGAAGTGGCTTTACGCTTAATACAAGCACACAAAGTATGAGGTTTGTAAGTTCTCACGCAATCATATAGGCTTTGAAAGCGATAATATGCATCCGAAGAGTATCAACTTAACAGCGCCATTCAAGCATCATTTTCCTAAGGAGATAACAAATTAAAAATTATCATACTCAAAAAACATCAACAAGTTCTAAATGAAAATATACCTAGAGAAATTCGGAAATGTCAAAAAATCATACATACTGTGTAGAATATGAGACAAGCATAAAATAACAGTTTTACTCTATATTATACTGACACTCATGAAACGACTTAAACTAAATAATACAGATCCATAATAACAGCACCTAATTCATAGTAAATATAAAAATTTATTCAATCTAGTGCATGCCTATAATGACATCATATAGGACCAAAAATATTTTCCCATGCATTATGAGCATAAACAAAGAATAATACCATAATACCAACAAACCCCTAATGTCAATGACCTAGCGCATTCACTTTTTTCTATATAAGGTTCTTCCTTTCAGTACGTACCCAAAATTAATCAATGAAAATGCGTCTATATTCCTACTCATTAGGACCACCACGATGATTTCTACATCCATCATACATAAACTCCATAAAAAAGTAGCATTCCAGAAGCCATAAACCGTAATATCTTTCCTATACAACATCCATAAATAATCTCAAATTTAGAATAGATACCCAAAATTTACATCTCAACATAGTGATCTAAAAAATAGACCCAAGCACTTATCAAAAGCGACAAATCATATGATGTACGAACAAAATTATCACCATCTCATGCACTACAAGATCATTAATTTGAAAAAATAACTCGTCTTGGAAGAAATTATTAGAATTTTTAAACAAAACCAATGAGCATCCTATAGTAAAGAAAAAAAATGAATGAATATAGTGCCATACTTCTACATAATCGTACAATCAGAGAATGAAGTATAGAAACTGCTTTAAGAAATAAGTGATGAAGATGCAGACAAACAAAATGCTGCTACAAGCAAACTGAAATTTAAAACTATACTAAATATCAAGAACGCATTACAACAAACATTAAGATCTTTTTCCCTGCATCCATAGATTTGAACAATCAACATAGTAGTCTAACCGAACAAAATACATTGAAGACGATTCTCAAAGTACTATTACAATGAAACCGATAAAAGCAATAATATACAATAGCAATGAGTCACAAAACAAAGAAACGACGTATCCAAGCAAAAAGAAACTGAAAACGATCAATGTAAATAATAATCAGCAAACTAGAACAGGCGCATCTGTGAATGGACATTTATGAAAACACGTCTCAATGCCGCGCATCACGTTACCCGCTGCCCACGACCAATACAACAAAAAATCCGTCTCCATCAAGCAAAACCATATTGCAATGCAGTGTATGCCACGCCACTTCTCTTCCACGCTGTAGATTCCGATGCCCTAAAACTCCCGCCAACAGAGAAGTCTATGCGAACGAAACACTACACTTAGCAAGCAAACTCACTTGCACATGCCACGCATCCCCGAGGACAATTTCCATGCCTTACAGCATTCACCGCCGAACAAATCTACACCCCAATCACGATCCTCCAAAAAGCGACGCAAATCATTCCAAATCGCCGACAAGGCCGTCCATACTTAAAGACAGGCAAACTTTGAGAAACGCGGGAACTTAACCACGAGACAAGTTTCTACGGCTCATAACATCCGCCTCGGTGGAAACAAGCGACGCGCATCACATCTACAATACCGTCCACATACATCAATCGATGAGCAACGCGCACCTTAAGCAAGCACTCACAGATTAAATTCTCACGCCTTAGAACACCCGTCGAAAGGCAAGCCCGTCGCCTATCCATAATACATCCCGCACAACTACTCGTGTTTTAAAAACTTCTGGCACGGCTAGCATGATCAAGCGAATCGGCCATTTCCACACGCGGCCGTCTATCCTTAGCCAAAGACATCAATCGCTGCAACGCGTTCCTTATCCTAGCGCCTATGAAGTAAATTCCCACGGCTTAGAATACGCGCTGACGGACACGTCCATCATCCATCAGTATCGCAGTCATCCGTCTATACAAACGCCCGGCGTCACCACGCAGCCAATCGCACCATAAAAAACGTTCAGCACGCCTAACGTGATCAAGTAAATCGTTCGACCCGGAAGCCTCTCAGTAGTGAGATACGCTAGAAATTATCAAGCCCTATAAGCAGTAAACCTATGGCCCAGAGCACCACCTATCCATAGAGCTTCCCTAATTGATCAACAACCCTAATACTACAAGCTATCAACTCTAGACATGGACCTCCTAACATATACATTAAATTAGTCATGGCTAAAAACTATCTACCGCTAGAAGCGTTAAAGACCCGAGAAGCACTTCCACTAAAGATTATAACAACTATGAATAACAAAACTACTCGAAGACTAGAAGCAATGAATATATGAAAAATCCTTCCACTATAGATGAATAACAACCATGAATAGTATAATTATCTATCGCTAAAAGCGCCAAAGTATAAACACGCTGAGAAATCTATAGCTCTAATCTATTGATTGAAAATATGGTACTATCCTAGACGGAAATCAACTTTCTAGTTTCACTATTTACCATCACAGGCTGTAAAGGCTATGGATATGCACCAGTAATCTAAAGACATATGACTACTTCTACTAACCGCTAGAGGGTACTTTAATTCGGAACGCTTACCTACTTAATCAAGATTCCGATGTTTATTTACCTAAGACCCATACCTTCTCATCCCCGGCACTTACCTATGCTAATTCAATACATACACCCATACACCTAAGATCCACACCCTCCTCTGGCAATTACCCAGGAGACCCATCCAGGCACTCACTTATGCCACTCTAAATAGGAACGAAATGAAACGGAACAAACGGACATCCAAGACACACACCCTAGACCACATTTGAAATTTGTATGGAAAAAGTGCGTTAGAACGTACATTCTCTAGCTACTGTTGTGGATCGTTTTTTCCTGAAGCCATGCTGCTGGTCATTGAGACGCTGCTTTACTACGGGCGATATTTTAGAGCATACTATTTTTTTCGAATAATTTTGGGATGGCGGATAAAATGGCAATTCCTCTATAATTTTGAACACTCCCTTTGCTTTTGCTTTTTTGAATCGGAATCAGGTGAGAAGATTTGGAAATTTTCCGCTTACGAGTGACTCATTAAAAATGATATGGAGAAGTGAAACTAAAACTTCACTGCACTGGTATAGAAAATAAGGCGGAAGTAAATCTAGGCCAGGTCCATGGTTCAAATCAACTGTTTTAATTGCATTAATGATATCATCTTCAGTTCCAGAAGCACTGTTTCAAAAACGGCGTTACTGTTATCTACATGAGGTGAGGTGTTTGGTAAGGAATACACTGATTGAAAATGATCTGCGAAGATATTATAGATTTCTTAAAGGACAGAGGAACTGCGGTCTTCATAGGTAATTTGTTTAGGATAACCATGAGTTTTGCGCGTAATACTTACAAAATCAAAGAACTTCTTTGAGTTTTGGATTATGTTTTCGCCAATAAAATTAACATACATTGCATAGGCCTCAAGTGATTTCAATCTAAATTCATTTGCCAGTTCATTATATTCGTTTTTAATTTCATCACTGACATTGGGTTCTTTTTGTGTAATTTTGTAGAGCATATTCCTTCTGTTTCTTAAATTTTGAAGACTACTGTCCAACCATGGCTCAGACAGTTTGCTCCTCGTTTTGATTTTAGGTGTTTGACTTCCAACGGCGTCGAATATGGTCTCGTTGAAAGAGTTTACTGCATCATCCACATCTAGCGGCGAAAGCCTACTAGACCAGTCTACATTAGAAATATAGCTCTTACTGCTATCGTAGTCAGCATTACGGAAATCAAATACAATCGAGTTCTTGTACGGAAGGCTGTTTGTGTCATCAGAGATGGAATAATCAACTGAAAGTGCGGAATGGTGAAGGGTATTTTTGAAAAGATTTTCCACATCATCAGTTAGATTAACCACCACCTTGTCATAAGCATTCGTGAAAATTAGATCTAACCAATTGCCAGAGGAATTGGATGTCGGAGCTGCTTGATGTAAATCATTGCCGTACAATGTAGAAACTAGGTTGAAATCAATATCGTCTCGAAAATTCAATGGAGCGTGACGATTTATTTATTTATTTAGAAAATTCCATTTACAGATTTAATTACAAAATAGGCGAATATAAGGAAAATACAAAAACAAAATTAAAAAAGAAGGCTACGTTAACCATTAATATTGAGAGCATTCCGTACTGTTGATTTAAAAATTCGCAAAGAATGCGGTGGAGGACCAAGCTGAAGATAATTGTAGGCTCTTATAGATCGCACCAAAGGCGAGTACAGATACGTGTCGGTTTTTGCAAATGGAACGATAAAGTGATCAGATGGTCGTGTCCTCAATGGCGCACGTGCATGTAATGCATTGCATAGGTCCGATGCTAAGAGGCCTCTGGAGAGCTTAAAAAGGAAGCATAAATCTAAAAATTGTCTTCTAATGTCGAGAGGTGGGATATGAAGGAAATTTAGACGTTCACTATAGGAGCGATATGAAAGGTTATATTTATATAAGAGAGTGCGTGTGAACTTGCGCTGGATTGATTCGACAGCTTTCGATAGATAAATGAAACGGGGTGACCATACTTGACAGGCATACTCGAGAATGGAGCGAACAAATAGGATGAAAAGGCGAACACAGGTATGTATACTGAATGTTCTATGAGAGCATCATTGTACATAAACCAGCGATTCGCGATGCTCTAGAAGTTATGTCAGCTATATGTACATCAAATTTTAAATGTGTATCCAGTATAACACCTAGGTCTTTATAATGATCCACCGTTGATAGCAGTGATCCGTTAATTGAATACGCATTGGCAAGGGGCGTACGTTTATTGGTGAAACACGTATGTCGACATTTGGACACGTTGAGAGGAAGGTGATTCATAGAGCACCATTGAAAGAGGGAGTCTAAGTCAGATTGAAGGTCACTACAGTCCATTTGTGAATAGACGACTTTAAAGATTTTTAAATCATCTGCGTAGAGCAGACAATCTGATGTCAACGCAGTTGGTAGATCATTTATGAAAACATTAAATAGAAGAGGGCTGAGGATTGAACCTTGAGGTACTCCAGAAGAAGGAGAGAAAACGTACGAAGAGCAACCACACCAAGTAACCGATGAAGAACGATTTGTCAGAAAGGAGGATAGCCATGTAAGAAGACGGCCAGAGAGGCCAAAAACCTCAAGTTTCTTCAGTAATAGACTATGGTCGGTTATGAACGATTCTCTCAAAAAGTTTTCCAAAACACGAGAGTAGGGATATAGGCCTGTAATGAAGTGCTAAGCTACGGTCCCCTGATTTGTGAATTGGAAAGATGTTGGCTCTTTTCCAAATTGCTGGGAATGTCCCTACAGTCAGGCTGATATTAAGTAATATTGACAAGGGTAAGCTTAGGGATGAGGACAGCGTTTTCACAAAAAAGTTCGGGACTCCATCTGGGCCCGAACTCACGTTAACATCAATGGAGTCGATTTACTTTCGACTTCGGAAGGTGTTGTCAAAATGGTGGTCAAATGAGAGGAATGGTTAGTAGGGAGAATGGGTAAGGGTGACGAAGGTGATTGGAAAACAGAAGCAAAATGGTCTGCAAATATATCACATATGGCCTGACCATCAGACGCTTGTTTCCCGTGCAGGCCAACAGAGCTAGGTATATTTGAAGTGGATTTGAGGGAGTTGACATATGTCCAGAAAGATTTTGGATTGTTTGATTGTAAAGAGGCCTTGACAGTGTTAAAGTATGAATGCATTTCGCGCTTGATGACCATTTTGGCATTCTTACGTAGTTGTTTATAAGACGACAGATACTTCTCTGAACCGAAACGCTGTAACTTTTTACGCGCTATGTCTTTTAGCTTTAAAGCTTCTGAAACTTCCGCTGTGAACCAAGGAGCATTCTTTTTGCGAGGAGGACGGCTACGGGGAACGAAATTCATTATAATATTATTAAGTTTATTCTAGAAGGTCGTGACAGCATCATTGACATCAGTAAAATGAGAGAGAAACTGCCAATCGATCTCAGAAAGCTCTAATTGAATAGCTTCATAGTTTGCCTTGTAGAAGTTGTATCTAGAAATAGCTTTGTTATTCCTATGGTGTGAGATGCAAGGCGATAGTTGCATTACAAGTCGAGGATGGTGAGAATCTGGTTTGACGTAAGGAGTTGGTGATTGAGAAACTGAGATAATGCTCATGGGATTGTTAGTAAAAATGAGGTCCAGCAATCTATTGTTTAAGTTTGGGAAATAGTTTAACTGCGTTAACAAGCACAGAGACGAAAAGGATGACTATGAAATTGATATCTCATTATTTGACACAATCCTTCTAGAGCTTAAATCCCATTCAACCGTTGGCATGTTAAAGTCACCGCAGATCACAAACGACGCAGAGGGGTATGAAACATTAATGTAATTAGAAAGCTCAGAAAAGAAGAGGGTATAGACTTGTAGCGGGGAGCTGCATGGCACATAGACGCACACAATAAATATTAGCAAGCTAGATGATAATCTCAAACCAACTACAACGCATTCAATAGGAGGGGAGATGGTGATATCTCGACAGAAGAAACTTTCAAAAGGTTTACGGACCACAATCAAGATACCTCCGCCATGGCATTTACTGGATATAGCTCGGTCCCTATCTTCACGATATACATAATGTAGAGGAAAGAGTTCTTCATTCGCAATTTCCTTTGAAAGCCACGTCTCAGTTAAACATATAACGTCATCATTTGCCAATATGGATGCTAAATTCATATCATTCAGCTTGGTTCTCATACCGCAAACATTTTGATATTATAAGTTAAGATAATTAGTTGATGTGTGATTGTATTTTTCATTCAGTTTCTGGTTCTTGTTCTGTTGGCTGATCGAAAATTTTTGTACGGCCTTCGCTCCAAATGTTTAACAAGTATACCAGTTGGCCAAAAGTATGGTTTCGAAAGTTCCTGTAATTCCATTGGAATGGTAAATTTAAACGACGCTACGATTCTATTTGTGTTCTCCTTTGTTAGTTTAACACAATCTAGCACAGCCGGCGTAAAGCCAAGTTTAGAAATAACGTATTCCTTAATCTCATACTGCGGTGTATCAATTGATAGACGAGATATAAATAATTGCATAGGGGGCGATATCACTCTTCGTAATAGTCCCGAGTGATTGTTGGTTTCTTGCCTTGATAATTTTGGTGTTGAGTTTGCGGGCGCTAGTTGTTATTGCTGATTAAGAATAGAGCATTGATTTGCTGATCTTGATGATGCGGATGCCTGCGAGCTCAAAGAAATTTCTCGCGGACTATGACGAACAGGCTGTGTTCTGCTTCTCGTTAAGATTCGCGGTGCCTCAACGGACAAAGAGTTGGTTGCAGATTTGCTATCTTTATCCTCTGGCTGAATGCTTTCAACAGTTGGTTCAACCAATTCTACAGTATCGCTTACACTTGGCGATGGCAAAGGACTGGAGAGGCTACGATCAAACGGTACTGTTATGGATAGCAAAGACTGCTGTTCTGCATCAGCCATCGTTAAAAGTTGAGCAATTTCTTCATTTGCGGTCTCAAGCTTCTCCTTTAATTTAAGTATTGCTGACGAAAGAGCATCTACGGTCTCCTTAGCTTTCTGAAATCTGATTACGTATGCGGTAATACTAAACTATCTGCAGCGTTCACAGTACCAGTAGACACCAGTTCCTCTTTTCATGATGGTGTCAGCAGTTGGGCTCGTCAAGCTCGCACATTTCGCATGGAAAGGTAGACCACAGAAACCGTAGCAGGTTACAAATGAGGTTTTGCTATGTTTATCCAGACACGTTCGGGCTGCACAGTTCACCATTTTTCTTGTTTATTAAATGTAAGAAAAGAAAGCATGGAAAGACTCACGCACCAATTCACAGGAGTTTAAATTCCAATTCACAGCAGTTTAAATCATGTAAATATGCACAGCCATTTCACTAATTTTTACATTAAATGTACAATACCTGAACTAAAAAAGCTAGTCAAGTTCATCAACTACAAACTTTAAACTGGGCCTGTAAAAATCTCCAAAGATAATAATTTTATCTTTTTCCCTCGAGAGTTCAGCAAGTGAAGAGACAACTCCACAAGCCTCGGTAAAGATTTTCTCACTAGACTCTGGGGGAATATAGAATATTTTGATTTTCGCTATTGCATGTTGGAAAGTTTTGAAAGTTGCGGTATTGACGATATCACTCAAGTAAGCATTGTGTATGGCAATTAGGATACCACCTCCCCAGGTTAGGCCAGTTCTTAGATAGTCTTGATCGTCTCTATAAATAGACCAACAATTGTCGAGAATCTCTTCGTTACGATGGGAGTCATTCAACCAGGTTTCTGTGAATGCAAGGGTACTGAAAGGGCAGAAACGGTATTTTCCATCTTTCTTCTTGACTAGCAGAATCGGGGACGACCAAGCGCTAGAGGAAGGTTCAACGACTCCTAATTCGAGCACGTTGTCTAGCTCAGCATTGTTGTGTCGCTGGACGGTAGGCGAAACGGGATAATAACGTTGCTTTATAGGTGGAGAGTTAGTTCTAATCTCATGTTCTACCACGCTTGTGCAACTAAGGCCTTTCCCAATCAGCTCGAACTCCTCCTCCTCTATGAACCTTTGAAGTTCCTCCTCCTCTGGTTTCGACGGTCGAGATCTCGCTTGCGGCGCCTCCAGGGTAGCTGTGACGGCAAACTTCCACGACTCACTCTTTAGATTTAGAACAATCCCGTGCAACCGTAAAAAGTCTACCCCCAGGATAAGGCGCTGGTTCACTACGGGCACTACCAGCCTCGCCATTCATTTTGTATGGCCTTTGACTGTGAGGGGCACCCAAGCTTCTCCTTCTAGTTTTGCCCTGGAGTTTTTAACCATCTTTTTCGAAACTTGTTCTGCTGGATTCACTTCCATGCCATGAGTTTTTTAACTTTTCCAGGTTTCCCCGCCCAGAATTGAGTGTGTACGCCCCGAGTTGACCAGGCCCATCAGCTGTAGCTCGAAGATTTCTACTCTTAAATGTGGCCGGTTGTCACCCAGTGCCCTTCTTAGTGCATAGCTCAAGATTTCCTCTTGGACAGCAGATTCACTCTTTATTCTCGTGCTTCCCTCGCCATCTAGTGAGCACGGTCTCTGTTTCCCGACGGTTTGGGCGCAAGTTGTTTCCCTTTTGGTGTTGCTCGAGAAGGAGAACAAGTTGGGCAGCTAAATTGTATGACTCCTTGCTTCCAAACCCATTACAATGCACAATGCTCCCAACTACCGCAAGTCCAACGGGATAACCGTGTTGCCTGCCAGAGGTGTTGATCTCACTTAAAATCAGAGTTTCGGCATAGGCCAGGTCCAGTTCTAATAACCGGGTTGTTCTACAATTCGGTGGAGGCACAAAAGCTTCCACCGAAGCTCGTGTTTCCTCCAGCGTGCGTCCAATATTAATCAGCTCCACCATTGATGCTATGATTCGCTCCAAAGCACTTTTAGCTTCTTTCTTCCCGAGCAAGGTTCCGTCAGCCGTCGAAATAGCCTGTCCACCACAGCAACGTAGACCCCGATCGATTCATGTTTGCCTTGCGTTTTGTGGCGAATTTCCTCCTACAAGGGGTCATCGTAATTTTTGGGCAAAAACTCCTCCCGAAACTCGCGAAACAACTCATCCCAACTGGTCACGCGCTCTCGGGCTGAGCGAAACGAGGCAGGGCTGTCACTTCAAACTACTCAGCTGCCATTCTAAACAACTGAGATTTGTTGACTCCTTTTGTCACTCTAAGCTTCTCCACTCTTTCTAGGAAAGCATTGACAGCCCCAGAGCGGTTGCAGGAGAAGCTCACTCCCCATTTGGAGACATCCGGCGATTTCCGCATCATATGTTCTGCTACGGGAGTCAAAAACTCTGGTAATATAAATCTTGCTGGCGTTCCTTAGGTTTCTGGAGACGGTTCCTCTTCTTCGTGACTTTTTTCATCCTTTCTTCTTCTTTTACCTCTCCAGTTTTTGTTCCCCCATCAGAAGTTACGGGTATGCCAGACTTAGCCAAGCTACTAACACCAGCAGGGATAATGTCGATAGAGCTTTCCGACTCAGACTCTTCTGCTTTCAGCAGAAGTTCTCCCGTAACCATCATAAGGTCACCTCTAAGTTTGTTTGACTCCTCTTCCTGATCAACTTCCTCCGCCTGAAAATTTATTATGCGTCTAAGTCCAAACTCAATTTACGTCTTGATTTTCAAGAAGTCAATGCTATCTGTATCGCCTTCGAAATTCTCCATCAGTGAACGAGTTTCCAATATCTTGCTGCGAATGGCCTCGAGATCTTTGCTGGGAGTGTATGGGTTGTGTTTGGTTTCCACCATACGTGTATCCATCGCTAGCTCTGCCCGTAATGCCGCCCGTAAGTACCTTCTCATTTCGTCGACTGTTCCTTGTGACTGGTCTCGTATGCAGTGCTCATATGTCAATTCGTCCTTGGAAATACGATCAGCCAAAATTTTTGTAGTACGAGACATTTTATTGTGTACTTTTCCCCTTAATACAAATCGAGTTAACCTTTTTAAATAAATCGACAAAATTCACAGTTTAAGATTCATTCTTTTTTTTCTTATACTACTCAGCTAAAAGAAATACAACTTAGTTTCACTTTCCCTTCCCCAATATGCACTTCAAATGACTATTTTTCAAACTCCTCTCGGTTGTGTTCCTTGTTTTCCGGATTTGTTTTCCCCTCCTAGGCCTGAGGTAATTGAATGGTCTGTACAATCGTTTGTCGTTCAATGCAAGACGGAGCCATTTTCTGCAATAAAGTGGTAGTAACTATGCAATTACACCAGTCCTAGGAAAGATTTTGCTCCCTTGCAATTTTAGCACTTGCGCTTGCACTTATTCACTAAGTCGCTAGTGAAAATGTCACACTTCCACAATAAGACAATATCACTTCACTTCTTTATGGCACGGATGAACCACTTCAACGATAAACTTACTTGACTTGACTCGCGATTGCTTTACTCCAATAAACTTTGGGGGCCTTGTGGCCCCAGCTAGTCCATGACGACGGGGTAGGAAGGTGCCGATCGTCAACCCTAGAACTGCCCTCAGGAGATAATTGGCGAGCTTGAAGCTCCCCGGAGTGGTTCTTTGGGAGGTTGCCCTTTTCTAGTTCTGAATTTTCCTGCCAATCCTTGTCGTGGGAGCGGAATTAAAATTCAGTAGTGAAGAATAGCTGCTTTCTTCATACTTAATCCCTAACTTTACTTATCGCTAATAATTACATGGTTTATAGTAACATTGCCTCTACTTGATCAATTAACCCATCCAACCAGTCCTTTAGCGCGTGGAGTGGTTACTTGACATTATTCCGATAAAATGTTGGAGTGCCAACAATCTTTCCCTTCCAGGAGTGGCTCCGGGGTTATTTTTTATGGTTTTGTAAAATAATTTTACAAAACCCTACTAAAATCGCGCCTGTCTGTGCGTCTGTCCGTCCGTCCGTACGTCTGTGTGTCACAGCACCTTTTCTCGCAAACCGTTTAAGCTACAAACATAAAATATTGTATATAGGTGTAATGTGAATGACCTCTTCAAATTTTCACGACAAAAAAAATTTTACAAGGTTCTTTAAGGGGGGGTCTCCCCATATAGGGAGTGGCCCCTGATGAACAAAATTTCATCAAAGGTAGCCAATATGGGTACCAAATGAAAAGTCTCAATAAGAACTTTTCAAAATAGGGCTTGAGCTCGCACAGGAAGGGCAAATACACGAAAAATTGGTGTACCCCCCCCTCGCTATTGGACACCTGAGATCCGAAAAATCTGAAAAAATTATGGAGATAGGTATTTATGAGTACAACAAAAGCAAATACTCTAGAAGTCAAAATTCAAATTTCTCCGAATACAAAAACAATAACACATGATTTTGGTACTTTATGAACTTTACATTGAATCAGATACTGCAGTTTTGATTTGATCTTCTTGAAATTTTCAAATAAGACCAATGATATAATTTTTTTTTTGGGAATTCGTGATTTGAGTGATTTTTGTTAGTTTGGAACTAATCGACGACTGCTGAAAGTAGAGAAGCAATGGATTTTCTTATAAAGTGCGCGTTCTTTGACATATTTCTTGCCTTTATTCGTTGCTGGTGACTGCATTTCGCACGTTGGGCACAAAACCCTTCTGACATGACCGTAGGTCTGTTTACTCAACTTGTTTTTGTTTCAGTTTATATTTCGTAACATGTTGTAGAGTTTTTGATGTTTGCGGATGATGCGAAATTTTTAAGGCAGTATCTTGTTGTAACAATATGAAGACACTACAATCCGATTTAGATCACTTTATTTCATATGCTAAACAGGGCAGCTTTCTTATTAATAGCAGCTACTGCCAATATATAATTTGAATAGATCCAAGACTTTACTTACATACAATTACAAAATGAGCGATCTTCTTTTAAAGAGAGTTGATAATGTGACCTCAGAGCAATAAGAAAATGCAGAGGCAGTCCCATACAAAGTATATGGGAAGAGATGAGAGCCACATTTCGTGTCAGGCTGTCAAACTGGTACGAGTTGGCTCTCTTGAACTCTCTTTCGTGTCGTAACATCAAAGTTGATCTTGGCTCGTGCTCTAAGTACAACAGTGCAGTAGGTAAAATTGACTTATAGGTGCGCATGCTGTAGAGGTTAAAGCACTAAGCCCGTAAGCTGAAGGTCCCTGGTTCGAGTTTCGTTGGCGTCAACGAGAGTTAGTTCGAGTGATTCTTCGGACTGACTATAAGCCTGTTCAGTTATGATACGTGCTGGTTTAAAATCAGAACGTATCGCAGCTGGGTGGACGGACACACGGCCAAAGCGTGATAATGTTCATATAACCTTGTGGAGTACCGATAAATTCAATAATGACAATGAGATACTCTAACTTTCTCTAAGCGAAGGCCCGAAAGGGGCTGTAGTGCTACGAAAAAATAGATAAATAGAACTTTTACATAGATATAACATAAATTGAAGCCGCAAATATTTCATAAATAACATGGCAGATAAGAGTTACTAATATTGAATTTCAAACCACAGCCCAACGAAAGCCTTGACTCCGCCAAAGTCGTGTCTCAAGCCCAATTGAAATAGGAGGAGGAAAGTATGTTAAATTTTATAAAAAAAGCTCAGTGTCACGTTGTCTATTCATCTGTCAACAAAATAAGACATTGTTGAACTCTTTCCTACCCAAGGTTGGCTTCTTTTTTCCAAATTCAAAAGCGCTGCATCTAATCAACCGTTATAAACTTTACAAAAACAAATCAAACTTTAAAATATTAAAAAAATTCAAATATTTAATGGCCTACATTCTTCTATAGGGAGCGTTCAAGTATTACGTAACGTAATTTGGGGGGAGGGGGGTCTCGTAAAACGTTACGATGCGTTACAGGGGCGGGAGGGGGTCTTTCTTACAACACGTTACGTAACATTGTTTTTTTTTTAAATAAAAAATTAGGGAATAAAAACTCCCAAATTGGCAACTCTTTTCATTGACGTTCTACGGGGAATCCCTAGATTGTGTTTTACGGCATTTAATGTTGTTTTCGTTGTCAGTATTCGTCAGTGTTTATGCAGAAGCGCATTGCTGTAGTCGCAGTTATTAGATTGTTTTGTACGCATTTAATGTTGTTTTCGTTCTCAGTATTCGTCAGTGTTTATGCAGAAGAACATTGTTGTAGTTGGGTTTATTAAAGTTCATAGTGTTCATACTGTAATGAGTGAGTTCATAGTGTTCAAACTGTAATGTCTTTAAAAGAGGGAGATTTGTATCATCAGCTTTTCTTGGCCTATAAAGGCTCTCATGCTGACTTGCCAGCACAACTGTGTCAAAAAAATGCCGACGCAATTTGGAAAACGGCTAAGAAAAACTAAAAAATAAAGAAAAGTTTAAAGAACATATAAATGATGTTATACGAGATTTGAAGGTGAAGGCCACGAAGAAGAAAGCAACAATGCTTAGTTATTTTACACAGGTAAGTTTATTGCTTAAATGTAAGAATGACATAAGTATTATAATATGTAATCCCAACCTTGATATTTCATTATAGAACTGGTCATAAGGATTATATATTTCTAGCTACCTATGAAAACATCAAGCACGCCAGCAACACTAAGGCCCAATGTTCCCTCGACTTCGCGTGCTCTTCAACAAAAACAGGTGCATCTGCTTGTATATGTTGTATATTATGTTCTTTTTTATCGCATGTGTCAATAACACCTACTCTTTATTTATTTTCTCTTGGTCTATAGGACTCGGATGTTGTAGCTTCATTCACGTGTTCATCTTTTAGGGAATCGATTGTCACAGTCGCTGGACAAGTAAGCACTGCTGTCAAACGAAAGATGAGCGATACCCACGATGAGCAAAGTCAGAATACTGATGAGAAAACTGTGGAGACACTGTCTACGGAACCACACACGACTTTGATTGATTCAGGCATCACTAAAAATGTTCCAAGCAAACCTGCTCAAGAAACTCTTATGAAGAAAATTGGTCTACTGCAACAGAGAATAAATGTTCTTACTAAAGCAAGGGACACTGGTATAGCCAAAGATGATGCTCACGACGAAATGAAAAAGCTACGCAAAGAGTTGAAACAAAAAGAGAAATGTTTAAAGGAAAAAAGGACTCTGCTAAGCATGCAAAAAAATTCCGAGCCAAAGAAAAACTGGAGAAAACTGAACGTCAGAGAAACAATCCTGCTGCAACACAACCTCAAACTGGCCCTGGATAGCCCCCTTTAGTTGACTTGCAACCAGCTCTCCTAGAGACCATAGTTAATATTGCCATTCGTGGCAGCGCTGCTGATGAACGCCGCCGAACCGAGATGATTAGGAGTTGTCTCACTCTGTCTGGCCTGCATGAGAGGCTGTTGTTAATGGGATTCCAAATTTCTCGAAGCGGCACATATCTTCATTTACTCCCACGCGTTTCTAACACTCAAGAGGGAAGAAGGCACGTACGTACCGTACCCGTAAAGTTAGCAAGACCACAGACCGAGTTGATAAAAAGCACGAGGATGGGGAATTTCGCACTGCTACAATCAGGTCATTAGAATCTCTCGCGTCGCTTCTGGGACCGCAGCAAGTATTCGTTCTCTCACAAGACGATAAGGCACGTGTACCAATAGGTTTACCAGAGTGAAAAGTCAGAGCCCTCTTTTAATGCATATGGAATGCAGAATACTTTTACCTGATCATGACTGGGTCGTGGCAGAGCGACACAAACTTATTACTTCTGTATACGCCGGCGTCAACGTGGAACCTAACAGTTTTGGTAAGGAAGAAGCTGTTGGGTACAGCGGGCTTACACACATATCCATAAGGAGCGGGAAATACACATCCTCCACAGCGAACACCCATGCTTATGATTTCGAATCACTTTTATCAATACCGTCATTCAAACCCTTAATGATGAAAGAATCGAACACCGTGAAGCCAGTGATCATCATCTTTGTAGATGGTGGGCCGGACAAAAACCCGCGTTATCGTAAAGTCAAGAGCTTTGCGATTGAATACTTTTAAAAAATACAACCTGGACGCCCTGTTTATAGTGACTAATGCTCCTGGGCGGAGCGTATATAACCAGTTGAGCGTCGGATGGCTCCCTTCAGCAAATGACTGGCAGGCGTCATTCTGCCTCATGAACATTTTGGTTCTCATCTCGACGGCAAAAGAATGACTACGGATGATGATTTGGAAGAACGCAATTTTCAGCACGCTGGAGAAACACTTGCAGAATTGTGGAGAGAAATGAAAATTGATAATTACGACGCTTCGGCGGAGAATAGACAGCCCGAAGATAGCATGCAGGATCCAGCAGAACCAAATCTGGCGTGGTATACCGTTCACGTCCGTAAATCACAATACTTCTTATAGGTTATAAAATGCGCGGATGAATCCTGCTGTTCATCACCAAGAAGTGCATTGAAATCTGTGTTTGCGGATACTTTCATGCCGCCACCTTGCCCGATACTTCAAACCCCAAGCAAGCTCGTAGTATCCAGTTTGCTAGACAAAGGAACATCCAAGTTTTCGCCACTTCTTGTGAGGTTGTCCGTTGATCTGTCACCTCCTCTAGAAGGGTTCAAGCTGATACCTTACGATTTCTTTTGTCCATCTGTACAATCCGACCTAAAGAAAAAAGTATGTCCAACCTGTGGGAATTATTTCACATCTCACAAAAGTGTTCAAATGCACTGTCGTTACGTGCATGGCAAGACTGTCCCAGACCATTGTGAAACTAGAGTACGGCCACAGCACCTTGCTGCCAGAAGGGCAAATGAGCTTCTCTGCATTGTGCGTCGTTATGAAACATCGTCTGAGGATGCTGACTGGGTCGACCAAGACGAAGCTGATGCAAGTGGCTTAACAGTTCCAGAACCGCCTTCGTCTGCACTCCAGGTGCCAGTGATGAAAGAATCTGAGTGGCTCGCAAACCCGTGGACAGAAGAGCAGTAGTTTCGATCGAATTGTTTTTATAGACCTACTTAGATACTTGGTTAATAGTTGAATATTTTTTAATTTTTTTAGGAATACGATTTTGTTTCGAGTAAAATGCTTAGTTTCAGTTGGATTTCTGTTTATAATTCCATTGCCAAAGGGTAAAATAAAAATGTTATTTTATTTTAAGAGCTTATTATTAAGAAAAGCTAAAATAGGAGAATGAAGGACGAAAACAATTGTGTGTAAAGCCAAAAATTTATAAAAAATAAACAAAATACGCAGGTCTTGTTTTATTTAGTATTATTACCGCAAAGGCAATTAAAAGTACACCAAGGATAAAAACCATAACATAATTTTTTTGCGACTTTAGGGTAAAAATGGTCAATTGAGTGTTACGACGTTTAGAAGGGGGGGGGGGGGGGGGCTGCATAAAAACGTTACGGTGCGTTACAAGGGGAGGATGGGGGTGAAAAATCTTCAAAAATTGCGTTACGTAATACTTGAACGCTCCCTTAAGCAATTTTAAATCTAAAAATTCTTCATAGACGATACAAAATTTTATTAATAGAAAATTACTATGTATGATTTAAAAATCAACCAAGACTATTCAAAAATTAAATATATTGCAAAAGCAAAATAAAATTTTAGCTAACTAAAAGTGTATGAGCCTCATTCCAATGAAATCTCGTCCAAAAAATGTTACCTTATTCTATGGCAATATATGTAACCTAGGCTTTCAAACTTGACTCTTGTTCTAATATAATTTCCTAGCAGCTATATGATCCATCTGGTTGTATTTATATTCCTAATAAGAGTCATCATCACCAAATGAAACTGCATTTCGGAAGTAAAATTCAATTAACTGGGCCAAATAAGCTGCCTATTATTACAACGTAAACGGAATGGATTAACAAAGTTGATTTGAATTCATTTCAAATGAAACTATTATATTTCTGAATTAAATATTCAAGCAAAAACTTTTGTTCTCACTCGTAAAATTTCAAACTTTGGCGCCAAATACGCCTACAACATTTAACCATTTCCACAACGCCCTTGTGCTTGGTATAAAATATTGTTTACTTTTGATGGCGGCAATCTGATACTCGTTGGTGGGAGCTGCGCTCTCACCGTCGGTGGGGGTATTTTGCGGGTAGCCCCTCCATTTCTTATTGCTCTGGGAATGATTTTTGATTTTTCTTACAATTATCATTCTCATAGAAACAATATAACGGTGCAGACCCACAAAATGTTAGGCTTTGTAATAAGAAATATGTCAGTTTTACACTTGAGAGAAGTAAGCTAGAATGTTTATCAGTGCTACGGAACCCTCGTGTAAATCCTATTCTGAGAGAAAATGAAAATGTGCAAAATATATTTTTAAGATGCATCGCTGACAAACTTTTTATCTACCTAGAAAGTGCAGATTATTCCCAAACATTGTCTTTGCTCAAAATGAATACACTTCAAGCCAAAAGAATGTACTTTGATGCTATGGTTCTATTGAAATTGCTCGGTAACAATATCGATGCTCTCAAAATTCTACAAGATATTCCATTAAAAGTTCCATCATAAAACACCATGACAAGTAATGTTTTCAAGGTTTGAACATTTGAAACGAATAACAGAACGACTTACAAGTAAATGTATTGGAAATCAATTATCTTTGTCAACAAGTTGATTTCTTTAAGGCATACCGGAATGCAATCAAAAGTGTTACTCTCTATTTTGATAATTGGAATCTAAATTGCACTTGGCAGATGTACCATTTTGAAAATACTTATTTTCATTTTTTGAAGTGGTGGATAATATACAATATTTACGAGTATCAATAGTAAAACAGTTTTACAAAGTAAATGTGATTTTCCGGGCTAGAGAGGTTATAAATCAATTTAATTAAAAAAAACCTGTTGGCATAATCTCGTAGGTACCCTGTTTTTAATCCAAATAATAATATTTTTAGCTGCCACTTTGAAAGTCAAACAACGTTCAAGAAAAATATTCTATTGCGTAATTACTTCCAATTTAAGCCATTTCGAACAAATCCATGAAAAATATTCATTATTTTAGTTGCTACTAGAATAGCAAAATGCGCTTTGTATCTGCAGACTGTTCCTACGTTGAAACAATTTATGACAATAATACAAGCGAGGGTTACGATATAAACAACAACGATATATTTACAATTAAGAAGTCACAATTTATAATAAAAAAGTTACTAGCTATGCGAAAAGGCAACAATATTTACAAATCATAATCAATAATGCTACACATCAATTTGTATAGGGTTATCCATTTTACGCTTGGGAAAGTAAAGCCAAAGAAAACACATAAAGTATTCAGATGGTAACAAAATTTTCTATTCAATATAAAGATTAAACTTTGCCATTATATGTGGGATACAACATCATTCAAATGTCTTCCTCGGGACCTCTTCAAGGCCTCAATCCATACTTCACGAATATTGGTGTTCAATTGCTCAAGATTTTGAGGATTGTTCGCGTAAACACGATCTTTCGCATAGCCACATAAAAAGAAATCCAAAGGTGTTACGTCGCAGGATCTTGCGGGCCAATTGACATCACTCAATCTCGAAATTAGGCGTCCTGGAAATTTCTCTTGCAAAAGTGCTCGTGGCTCCGTCCTGTTGGAACCACATGTTCTCCAGATCATAATCTTCAGTTTCTCTCCAAAAAAATCGGTTAACATCCGTCCGTAGGGGTCAGAATTGACTGTAATGGCTCTTCCTTGATCGTTTTCAAAAAAACGCGGGCCAATAACACCACCAGATCATAATGCACACCACATGGTCACTTTTTCCGGATGCAAAGGCCTTTCTGCGATCACCTGAGGATTTTGAGAGCCCCATATGTGGCAATTCTGTTTTTTTACATAACCACTGAGCGAAAAATGAGCCTCATCACTGAAAACCATTTTGTTCGAAAAATTGTTTTCAATGGGTTATTGTTCCATCACCCGATTCGCATACATTCTGCGTTGTGTATGATCTTGAGGCTTGAGTTCTTGAGTGAGTTGGATTTTGTACGGATGGAGATGCAAATCCAAATGCAAAATTCGCCGTAAGACAAGCCCAAATGTTGAGCAAGTCGAGGAATCGACAAATTCGGGTCTTGCTCCACACTTTGAGCGACGACAGTGATATTTTCAGCAGAACGAATGTTGCGATGATGCACAGGCCTTGCAATATCAATAACCGATCCAGTCTCTTCAAATTTCCTCACTGTGTTCGAAATTGTTTGCTGTGTAGGTCGATTTTGTCGACCGTAATCGGCTCGTAAAGCCCTAAATGTTGATACAGCAGAATCACCATTTTTATAATAAAATTTAATAATTTTAACGCGTTTTTCGACTGTTAAACGATACATATTTCTCAATGGCAAACCATAAACTAAAAAAAGGCATACTTTGGATGACATTTAATCCTGACAAATGTCAAATGGCAGGGTTATACTTTCCCAACCACGAAATGGATAGCCCTGTATGTATGTAAAAAGTTCAGTGAACGAAAAATGCTATTAAGATATTGACTTTTGAGACTTAAGAAATGAACGTAAGAATTTAATACGCTAGCAAATTACTTTTTAGGAAAGGTAATCGAACGGTATTAATGAATTGCATGAGTATGCTTAATTGACAAATTCTTTTAAAGAGGTGAATGTAAGTTAAAGTTCACTGTCAGCAATTTAATTATTGTACTTTAGAAAAGGTGATCGAAATGAATATGCTTATTTAACAAATTCTTTTTATAGATGTGAGTGTAACTTAAAAGTTCACTGCCATGAACATTGCCGCCTCCCCAAAAAGTTGGATGATTCTATAGCTGATGCTCGTCGTACCAGGTAGAGGTTGGTGTGTTTTTATCTAAAACGATTAATTTAGTTGGTCGGTTTCTGTAGCACCAAAGCGATGTTCATTAGCACACAAGTTGTTACAGTAGTTGTTGCAGCGGTTATTCCGTGGTGTTGGATCACGTGCCATTGAGTGGTTTCTAGCAATGCAAGGACGTCTTCTTGCTCAGCTACCAATGATGAGAATTCGCTCGTTGTTGGTAGACATTAAGATAGAAGTTGACAGTTTTATCTTTGCTCGAGTTATGCGTCAGGATGATGGGTGTCACATAAACTGGGAAGTCAAGTTCCTTATGAATTCGCGGCGTGAGCGTATATTCAGCTGCAGATACCGTACAATCTGGCATAATCTGTAGAATCCCAGTTCCATTTAGTAAGACGTTTCTATGCCGTTACATACGCTCTGTGCTGGTGCTGGACTGGGTGTTGCGAATAACCATGAATTGGGGCTAGCTAACTCCCTCCGAAATAGTCTAGCTAGTTTAAAGGTCTTGGTTGGGCATGTTGCATCGGCATATGTGTTGTACACTTCTCGTACTATGCAGTTGGGCTGCATTTTCAGGGTTTTGTACTAAAATACAAAACCCTATTGCAATCACGACCTGTGGCCGTCTGTCCGTCCGTCCGTCTGTATGTCACAGCACTTTTTCTCCGAAACTATAAAGGCTACAGCCATGAAACTTTGTGAAAAGGTAAGAAGTGGTGATCTCTTGAAAGTTCAAGGGTGGAAAGATTTTTCAAAGGGGTTTAAGGGGGGTCTCCCCATATAGGAAGGTGACATCTCAAAAAAATTTTCACCATTGGTAGTCGAGTAGAGTGTCATTGGAAAGGTCTTAATGAGATTTTTTCAAAACAAGTCTTAAAATTGCCTTATGAGTACCGCGGAGGGCAGGGGAAGGGGAAATGTACGAACTTTTCGCGTACCCCCCCTCGCGATTGGACACCTTCCATCCGAAAAATCTGAAAAAAAACAGGAATGTAGGCCTTAATGAGTACAACAACAACAAAAACATGAGAAGTCGAAATTCACTCAACTTTGTTAGTAATAGTATGATTTATCGATTTTATGTTTTCTTGAATAAGATCCAAACGGTACCCTTAAATTCTATAAAATTTAGTGAACAGATGACCATTTATCAGATTAATCTTTTCTGAAAGTTTCATAAAGATTGAATGGTATTTGACGAAGTTATAGCGATTTGAATTTTCCTGCATTACTATGGAACAATATGCCCTATATTACTATGGAAACATATGGCTATGGAACCATATGCACTTTTTACCGACTTAGACACTACAGCTTTGCTAGGATTTGCATTGAAAATTGGAAGCAACAAAGGCAGTAGTAACCACCTCACCAGCCCCGCTTACAACCGCAGCGCAAAGCTCATCCAGAAATGTGAAAGCGCCAATATTCGACGGGCAAACGGTCTGGAGCATTTAAAAAACCCAGTTTGAAGCCACCACTAGGGTAAATGACTTGAATGAGCAGGAACGAACCACTGCACTAATTCTTGCTCTAAGAGGCCTAGCTACCGGGCTTTTGCAGACGATCCCCATTGAGTTGCACTCAAACCCGGTTGCTTAAAATGAATTCGCTCAACATGCGTTATGGTCGCAGCTACGACATCGGATGCAGAAGTCTGGCAAAACCTTACAGCAGCTAGCCCGAGACATTGAGCGACTGGCGCTTTTGGCTTACCCAGCTTAGACCCAGAATATCGAGATGACGCAGCGACCGAAGCATTCATCAGTGCATTAGAAGACCAGGAATTGCAACAATCCGTGCGATTAAGGATGCTTTGGCTTATAGTCTGAACTTTGAGGCAGCGAAAAAAGTGGCTCGTACCACTGCCTGGGTTTGCGAGGTAGTGGCTGACAAGTGTAGGTGTGAGCGCGTGGAATTGAGCGAGAGCCGTATGTAAATGATGCGCCTAGATACTGGAATTGTGGAGAGAAGGGACACCTGCAAAGAGACTGCAAGAAGCGAAGAAAACCCAGCTATTGTTCCGGGTGTGCAGCTTGGAGAAGATCTAGATCGGGTCAGGAGCCCAGAATGGAAGCGCTTCAAACTGAGGGGTCGTGAAACATGTAAGAGCCAACTTTGTGGGGCAGAGGTTGGCTAGGAGGATGGACGTCTCCAACACCACCATCACCGTGTCAAGACTACATCGTGGAGAAGCGGACTTATGCCTTCCCTGTCAAGTTGACGGAGAACATTGCACCATAACAATCGCCACTGGTGCAATCCGATCGATTATCCGACCAGACCATGTGAGGCAACAACTACTTCAATAGGGTAGGATTTTCTCACAACGGACAGATACCGGAGAAACTGCACCTGTCTATGGAGAGGTCAACCTCTAGATACAGTTGGGAGACCTTGCGTTCCGACATAATTTTCTGGTCGCGAACATTATGGATTACTGCATTCTCAGAATGGATTTTCCGCGACCACATGGAATCACGTTGGATTTGGGCAAACGGGTATTGAAATGAACTTCAAAGACCCCGAGGGACAAGTTGCGAGATGGATCGAAAGATTGCAGTCATACGACTACGAAATTATTCATCGGAAGGGCGGAGTTCATGGAAATGTGACGCCCTATCTCGTCGTCCATGTCCAACTAACTGCAAATATTGCCGACGGATTGAGAAAAAGGAACCGCCCGTTGATCTGCGATTGATCACGGCTGAATTCAATGAAGGTTGGTCATCGGAGGAGATTCAAAATGCCCAGCTAGCCGATGAGGACATCGGACCATTACTCGCAAGGAAGGAGACAGCTGGGCGATCTGAGTGGAAAGACGTTTCAATGCATGGCGCCACCCTGAAAAGCTATTGGGCACAATGGAACTCCCTTCAGGTGGAGGGTGGCCTGCTCAAGCGGAAATTGGAAATGGTGGATGGCAGCTCCTACAGGATGCAAACCATACTTCCCAAAAGCCGGATCCACGATGTGGTTAGAGAGATGCACGAAGGATCCTCGGGAGGCCACCTTGGTGTTAACAAGACCTTAGCAAAATTGCGGGACAGGTTTTACTGGCTCCATGCTCGAGAAGACGTTGAGGACTGGTGCCGTCGATGTACGATTTGCGATTCCGTCAAAGGTCCAAAGCGACGACTGAGAGGACAAATGCAAACTTATAACGTGGGCGTGCCATTTGAAAGGATTGCTGTTGACATCGCAGGACCTTCTCCTGAATTCGAATGGGGAAATCGATACACGCTAGTTGTGGCCGATTATTTCAGCAAGTGGCCCGAAGTGTACCCCATTCCCAACCAGGAAGCAACTACTGTGGCCGAACTGGTAGTGTTAAATTGGGTCAGTAGGTACGGCGTACCTTTTTTTTGTGGTAGGGAGGTGAATGCTATTTATGCACAGAGTGTGGGACTCCCATACGCGACTGGACTACCCACTAAACACCTCCCCTGTTAAACCGAGAACCCAGCCTGGAACCGTTTGGCACATTACTTCGGGCAAGGTCTCGTTTTGTTACGCCGTGGAGCGCCTTCAAGCTGGGGAGTCCCTTTCCTAGCGGGAGGGGAGGGGGAAGAGGAAATGCCACAAGAGCGATCCCCCAGCCCTAGCGCCCCCGGCTGTTGTGAGCCCCTTTTATATTTCAGGACTTCCCGAGCATAATGTGCCACCTGGTTCCATTTGTCAACCGATTCGAGCATCACCGCAACTAGATTACCCGGGGTGAGCTCTCCCGTCTCCCTGTAGAATTCCCTTCGCAGCCCGACCCATTTCGTACAACGGCGTACCTTGCGAACTACATTCGGGTCAAGGCCGAAACTTTGAGTCACTGGTTTTTGGCGAAATGTATGAGCTGCTGGGAATACGGAAAACGAGGACAGCACCGCTGCATCCCAATCCGATGGAATGGTCGAACGTTTCAACGGCAAGCTCAATAAACACCTGGCGAAGATGCTTGACGAGAACCAAAGGGACTGGGACCGACATATCCCACTAGTTTTGATGGTGAACAGAGCTGCCGAACATGCATCGGGAGGCCAAGCCCCAGCCAAAGTCATTTTTGGGAAGACTATTCGTCTGCCAGCTAATATAAACTTCGGAACACCCCCTGAGAAACCCCAAATGATCTCGGAGTACGCAAGTGATCTAAGACAACGTTTGAAGCAGATACATCGGACAGTGCGAAAACACCTCGAATCGGCTACTGACCGCATGTAGACCAGGTATGATCTAAAGGCAAATTCTACTGGCTTCCACCAAAATGACCTGGTGCGGCTATATAGCCAACAGCAGCGGAATGGTAGGTCTCCAAAGTTGAAGCATAATTGGGAGGGACCATACTGGGTTACGAAGCGAATCAACGACGTCGTATATCGCATACAGGAACACCGTAAGCCAAGAGCCAAAATGAAAATCGTGCATCTGGACCGTTTTGCCCCATATTGCATCCAAGGAGAATTGACACATCTTTTCGGGGTGAAAAGGACTGAGGCGGGGGCAGTGTTACATGTACAATTAGTTCTGTGAGCTACTGTCGTAATTGTTTTCACAATATCATGATCAACAAAAGAATGTACTCGAAAACCCGCCAAGCATGATCAACATCTGAAAGTGACATCACTGCCCCATTCATTAAGCTGCTCGAATATTTCAGGTAGTTCGCCAATGTACGAGAAGTGAATTGAATGACTAGAGACCCTATACAAAGCCGAGCTGAATGAATGGAGGGCATTCATTACAACCGCGAAATATTAAAACTGCGATAGTGTGGAGTGTGACTTAAGAGCGATATTGATTGTGAAAGGATAGACAGTGAAAGTAAAAATTGATAGACAAGTTGTGAAATAGTTAAATTAATAATTGTAGATTTTTAGTAAATAAACTCTTTAACTTAATTTAAAAAGACAGTGCGTTTTCACTTCCCGGGAACATCAAAATTATAGGCCGCGAACCATAACGCGTCACAGTGTGTTGAGCTGGTTGTGATCCACTTTGCTAAACCACTCTTTAGCCTTATTGATTTTGGTCAGGCCTTTTCTAACTGCTCCGATAATCGTGAAAGCTTGTTATTAATTCTGGCGGTTGTGGAGTTTAACATGTTTGTAGCTTTCATGACACTTTTTCCTTGTCCTAATACCAGTTGTTTCAATTTTTCTTGATTCTCGCCAAGTTTGCTAACATCCAGAATGACATCGTCACTTACTCCGAACACGGATGTTTAAAGCTGACCAAGTATTCCCCGCGGCTTTCGAGAATGCAAGACGTGGAGAGTGTTTATGCGATTCAAAGATTCTTGACAGAGCTCGGATTAATGTTGATAGAGTTCCCAACAATTGATTTGATTATTCGTAAGCTTGGCAGACGTGCATGCTGTCCGAATGCTGGTATTCATTTTCTTAATGTTTTCATCGTCCTACTTGAGGTCAGCTAGGGGTAGTTTGAAATTTAATTTGAGCGCTCCTCGCAGTAGATTAGCCACTCCAATATGTTCGACGTAAAGGCTTTCTTGCAGTTGAGAAACGTTTACTGCAGACAACGTTGGAGTAAAACAAGTACCCAGGTCTAATAAAGTTGAAAAAAAAAACACAGTAACAATTGATTTAGGGGTTATTTTCTTCGTTTTACACTAGTTCGATCATTGACTGGTGATAGTCTTTTATTGCCTGTTGCAGACGCAGCAATTTTGGCTGACTGATCAGGTTGTGACGGCGTTTTAAATTGATTGATTCCGCCATTGGATGACTGGTGCGATAGATTGCTGAAGAGTAAGGTCCAGACTATAGTAATCGCACGCTTGGCAAATTTTCCGTTCATTTCCAAGGTAACGACTCGCACTAACCCGTCTATGCCTGGGTGAGTAGCGATTACCCTTGCGAGAGGCCACTGCATGGATGGAATGTTCGCAGTTATTACAAGAACAATGTCTGCTTCTTGAATATTCTGTTGAGGGGTAAGCCATTTAGGCATTTGTTGAAGTCAGTTTAGATAGTCTCGTGACCACCTATGCCAAAAGGAGTGCTTCATATATTGCACCAGTTGCCATCGTTTTTGAAGACTGACACTGCATTCACATGGACCTCTCTTGATTTCGAACAGATCACTGCAGTCAGGAAATGACCTGGAGTTAGGGCAATAACGTCTGAAGGGTCTGAGCTTACATCAGTTAGGGGCCTCAAATTCAGATATGCTTCTTTTTGTGCTGGACGTGTGTTGAATTCTTCGATGGTAAGAATTTGTTGGCCGATGGTTTTATGTAAATGACGTTTCATGGACTAAACACCAGCCTCCCAAAGTCCATCGAAGTGAGGACTTCTCGGAGGAATAAATTTCCATTGTATGTTTTCTTGTGCTAGTACTGATGCATCCTCTTGTGTTGTTCGTTCATAATCTTTTTGTAAGAGCTTGTGCACACCTCGGGAATTGGTGCCGCAGTCACTATAAAATGTCTTGCATTTAACCTCTTTGGGCAATGAATCGCCAAATTGCCGCCAGGCAAGTTGGTGTAGACAGATCGAAAGCTAACTCAAGATGAAAAGCTTTCGTAGCCACGCAGAAGAAGACAACTACATATGCTTTGGTGTTTTAAGATCCACGCCCTGAACTCCAGCGTATGTTGATTGGGCCTGCATAACCACCCCGTTTTCTGGGAAGGGACTCTCAAAACGAACTCAAGCTTAGCTGACATTTTAAAGCATGGTATGCACTCCTTAAGGATGCTCCGAGTCATCGTGTACCCCGGCAAAATCCAATACTTCAAGCGCAAAGTACTAAGAGTGAGTTGGACTCCTCCATGAAGTGTCTGCAGGTGCGTATTTCTGATAAGTAATTTAGCCAAAGATCCCTTTGGAATTATAGCAGGATGGTTTGGTTTTTTTGCCTACAAGAGCATGATAAATTCGACCGCCCACTCGAAGAACACCTCCCGTTCAAGCGATGGGGCTAATTGTTGTAAGTTGCTGTTAGTTGAAATTTGATTCGATCGCGTGAGCTACTTTAGTTCGTGTCTGAATGAGTGTGCTTGAGCGAGTCGAATGCAGAGTGTTTCAGCAGCTTGTAACTCTTCAATAGTAAGAAATCCTGTACATTTTTATGATGGCTTTGTCGCGTTGTGCTTGGATCGTAGGCAGAAAGCGACAATCCGTCTTAGCTTGCTGCTGCATGAGAAGCGTTGTAGTATCTCCGGTTCTTGATCAAAGGGTTCAAGGTTTATTGCAGCGTGATGGGTAAAACTAGTTTCTTCTAGTTGATTGGTACCGCAAGAAGGGGTGATAATAGTCTACGGCCAGATTGGGCGATTTCACTATTGTGTTAAGTCCAATAAATCTTTCAGATAAACTCCACGGGTAGCGTAATCAGTTGGGTTGTCTTTGCCTGCGACATGATACCATTACCGAGGACTCGTTTTCCTTTGCATTAGTTCAACACGATTAGCAACAAAAACTTTCCACCGGGATGCAGGACTTCTGATCCAATCCAGAACTGATGTAGAATCGCTCTAATAAAACGTTGGAACATGTTTCCAGTCGTGCGCATGTGTGACTTGATCCATTAGTTCAATGAGTAACTCGGCTCCCAACAGCTCTAACCGAGGAGTCGTTTCTTCCTTAGCAGAGGCTACTTTAGATTTTGATGTGAGCAGCGTAACCCTTGCAGAACTTGCCGATGTAACCTTGATATAAATAGCTGCAGCAAAAGTTACCCTGTAGGCGTCATAAAAACCATGGAGTTCAATTCGATCTTTGGTGTTAGATCCAATCCACCGTGGAATTTTGAGCTTATTAAGTGCTGGTAGTTGTCCATGAACTGTGAGCCACTCCTGCACGTCTTTTTCTTGTAAGGGATCATCCCAGTCGCACTTCATTTCCCATGAATTCCGAATAGCATTTTTTCCGATTATAATGCATGGCTGAATCCATCCTAAAGGGTCAAACAGCTTGAACACCTCAGAGAGGACGTTGCGCTTTGTAAGCTCAGTAATGATAGTTCTGATGATAGAAAATGTGAAATCATCAGTTGCTGGATGCCATTGTTGCCCTCATGTCTTCACCATAGTATACTCAACTAGTAACCACACTCCATCAACCCTCCGGAAAAATTCGAACACAAGCCGAACAGCGAGCCATAAATCTTCGGTAGCAGGTAGATGGTAAACGCTGATGCGAGGAATGGCGCGAATATAAACATATGCTTCGATGAGAGATTTCAGGGCTACCAGAGCTAAAAAATCAATAACATTGCAGAAAAACAAATTCGTTCCATGCAATCTTTTAGTTTTTTGTTAGGATGTGGCAGCACTCCTATGTTCTGAAATGCGTAAAAGAACACGTGCGTCGGAAATTTTATTTGCATTTTGCTTTGTTTCTTGAGCGCGCGAAACATGGGATCAGCTGTCATGCCCCAGATCAGCTGACGTGCCCCTGGGAAAATTCAAAAAGTGTGCAACACAGGGTAAATGAAAGGTGTGGCTACTATTTGAGTATACTATGGTCTTCACTACACCCTTCACACTGATGTCATAGGGTATTTGTGATTCCTTGTTGGCGAGCGGTATGCATTTTAACATATTGGGATGATCGGCTGTCTGTTTGCGTATGTGGAATCCTCCGGTTTGCATTATTCGTCATAGGTCAGTTTGTAATTGGATAAGTGTTAGGGCATCATCAACGTAGAAGTCCTTCAATATTACTTCAGCTGCTTGTGCGCACTTAGGATGCTCATCCTTTGCCAGTTGCTGCAAGATCCTGATGGCCAAAAACGGTGTGCAAGACGTCCCATATGTAACCGTTTTTACCCGATAATGTCGATTCGGTTCATTTCGGCTGAACCGCCAAAGAATGCGTTGAGAATCCAAATCACCCTCATCTGCCCAAATCTGGCGATACATCTTTTCAATGTCTGCTGCCATCACGTAACGGTGCTGTCTCCGACGCATCAGAAGGTAGAGAATGGGTTGTTGGATGGATGGTCCTGTTAGCAGTCTGTCGTTCGGAGCTTTTTTACCAGCACCCCTCTGAGACGCATTAAAAACGACTCGTAACTTTGTTGTAGAACTGCTGTTTTTTATTACAGCGTGGTGTGGTAGATAATAAGTAGGCTTTACCCCTTCATTGTGAGGTGAAATTAATTCCATATGGCCCAGACTCAGATATCCATTCATAAAATCCTTATATTGCTGGTAGAGATCTGGGTTATGAATAAGAGCCTTTCCAAGATAACGAAATTGTTTGTAAGCAGTATTATAAGTCTCACAGAGAGGTAAATCTTCATGGGTTTTGAAAGAGAGACTTGTTTGTGTCGTAAGCTTCTTATGTTGGCATAAAAGATTGTTAATTTGTCGCTTGATTGAATTTTGGGGTTAACAATCATCATCAAAATTGTAGTCAGTACTCCTCGTAACAATTACAATCCTTCTTTGATACTCTGGGCACTCCCACGAGTCTGCTCTGTGTGAAAGATCAGTATTCTTATTATTACCCATACAATTGTAACAGTTCTCATCTGTGCTTTTGCATTCCTTGAGCTCATGCTTTCCTCCATATTGCATACTGATTTGTTCTCCTTCGCATTTCGACGTCTTACGGTTATATTTTTGGCACTCAAAGCATCTCGTAATGTTAAAGTCTTCCTTCACAAAATATGACCCATAATCAATGTTGACGTATTTGTTAGCTAATCTTTTATACATGCTTCCATTAACCTCAATAATGTGTAACCGTTTTCCGTTTTTTGTCTGTCTGGCATGAATGAGCTCCATTTTTTCTCTATTCTCAACATCAGGGTTAAGCGACAACATCAGGGTTAAGCGCTTGTATTTTGTAGTTTCTCATTTGTTAATTGATTATCCAGCCCATTTATAACCAGTCTGGATCTACGCATTTTTGTCCCGGTAATGTCGTACTCATTACTCATCCTGCATGTTATCCATAGTTCCTCGGTATGGCTCAGGCGCGTTGGTATTGGTCGTTGTCTTAATTATCGCCCCACCATTGCGAATAGGCCGTAGCAGTTGAAGAGGAGTCTTGCAATTTGACGGTCTTATCCTAGATTTAAAATCGGCCAGCGTTTTATCTGATGATGTATGCTTTTTTGGCTTGATTACGATCTCATTCTGGGATATGACACCTGAGCGGAGCTCAGTTTTAGGCTTCGTATAGTTTTTTATCACCTGTGCATAAGTTGGTTTGTGCGTAGCTGCCATCTTATCAATTAAAGACCTGACGTTCGTTTTTAATTCTTTAATATTACTTTTCAAATCTTTCATTAACAGAAAAAGTTTTTCCTCCTTCGTTTTGATGTAACAGCTTACACGTGGGGCACATCCATATAACATCATCTGATATCTCCTTGATGGTCTTGAACCTCTCTTCTGACATCTTTATACATTTCAAGTGAAACCACTTGAAACACATCCCACCATAGCCTATAGCTGAGTGAGCTTCTTCTACAGTTTTCCTATATTTACGACATTTCTCCTTCGAAGTTTTCGTGGCCATTACTGGATTCATTATCCGCGATACTATTTAAATTTATATAACAGGCCAATTGAAAAGTCCTCGGTGTGAAACACAGATGGCGATACTAGTATTAAATCCATATGGTTTTTAGTTAATACTAACCTTCAAAAGATACGTGTCAAAATTTGACAGCAGTCTGACCATTAGTTTGTGAGATATTGTGTTGTGAGTTTACATACTTTTGTTATTTGAAAAGAGATGGAAAAAAAAAGAATTTCGTGTAGTTTTTGAAGGGAAAAAATACATTTGAAGCAAAATCTTGGCTTGAAGAAGAGTTTTCGGGGTCTCTACCAGGAAAATTAACCATCATTGGTTGGTATGCTAAGTTTAAACGTGGTGAAATGAGCACAGAAGACGACGAACGCAGTGGACGACCAAAGGAGGCTGTCACAGACGAAAACAATAAAAATTAATTTTGAATTACCGTAAAGTGAAGTTGATCGAGATAGAAGACATTGTGAAGATATCATCTGAACATGTACATCATATCATTCATGAATAATTGTACATGAGAAAGCTGTGTGCAAAATTGGTGCCGCACGAGCTCACAATCGATCAAAAGCAACAACGTGTTAATAATTCTGAGCAGTGTTTGAAGCTGCTTAAGCAGGTTATGGCATCAACAGCGATTATTATTTAGCATTGTTGGATCGTTTAAAGGATGAAATCGTTAAAAAATGGCCCCATTCGACTGGGGACTTTTTAATTGGCCTGTTATATTAGCTGCAATTGGGCTTCTTTGCTGTATCTGAAAATGAGACCGTCAAGCAAATTGAAACTTGGTACCTCTTCCTCCACCTCTCTCACGTATCAGTTTGATATCCGTGTCGTGGTTCTGAGCTACCAGCTCGTCAGAATCAAGGCCAGATATGACTGCGGTTTTACTACTGCGCTTCAGTTTTCTCTCGACGGTGGTGGCAAGTGCCGGGCTCAGCAGTGCCAATGGTACGGCAGTGGGTAAGTGCATCCACATGACTCATACTAACTTCACTGTGATATTGGATCAAATAGTCAAAGTTCTCTAGTTTGACTGCCCATCTGGCAACGCTAGTTTCAACTGTTTTCTTTTCAGTGAGAGTGTCAGTGAGTTACAGTCAGTGACTCTCTTGCATGGTACTCCTTCCAAATAAGCTCTTAATCTGCGAAGTGCGTAGATTATTGACAGAGTTTCCAGCTCAAAACTGTGGTAACGCGTTTCAGCGGAAGTCTAGGCTTTTAAGAAATATTTGACGAGATGAAGCGGTGCAGTACTCGCATCTCAATGCAGTTCAGTCGGTCTCTTCAGATCGTTAAATCGGAAGTTTAGGATAATCTTCCCCTCAGCTCATAAGAGGCTTGAATGCACTCGTCAATCAGCTCAAACCTGAGATCCACATGGACCGTCTGATGGAGTGGTCGATCAATGAGTGGGAATTTGCAATAAACTTTCTGAAGTACGCGAATAGCCCCATACAGTTGTTCATACTCTTCTGATCATTTGGTAGCGGGTACATATTGATTGCCTTGATGTGGGCGTCACTCGGCTTCACGCCTTCAGCATCGACTAAATACCCCAGGTAGTCAACCCTAGCGTATACAAATTTGCATTTGCTTAGTTTAGTTTCCCACCCCTTTTCAGTCATTCGATGCATCACAACAGGTACTAGCTTCAAATGTGTAGGAAGTCGGCGATGGCCATTATGACACCATCCATGTAGATAATGATCAGGCCAGGATCAACTAAATCCCTGGAAATGTCGTGACTGTACGTTTGAAATATGGCAGGTGCATTTTTTAAGCCAAATGGAATACGGATGTACTCAAATTGTCCATACAGCGTAACGAAAATACAGTGGGTGCGTCCTTTAGGCCGAACGGTACACAATATACTCGAGTTAGCCATACAGCGTAACGAAGAAAGCCTACTTGATGCAGTCAGGTGGATTTTCACTTGGAAACCCCGTTTTTACGGTCAAGCTTAGAAAAGTACTTCTTTCCACCTATATATTAAATATAATCCTCGATTATTGACAGCGGGTAATTAACTCTAACAGTCACCTAGTTCAGTGGTTGGTAATGTACACACTTACGCCGTTCAGTACTTTCCTTTCTTCTTAGCATTACTTTTCACTGTTTCACTGCACAATTTAATGTTCGAATTTTCTAAAGCCATGATAAGCGGATCATAGTCTGGGGGTAAACCGCTTAGCGTTAACACTGACAGAAAATCATCTTCTAATGGGGCGTTTATGTCTCGTAATTGTTGATCCAAGTCCGTGATTCTCAAGATATACGCTTCCATGTCACTAAATTGTTCCAATTTTAATCCAAATAACGTGCGTAAGAGTCAAAGCCGACGACACAGCCCCCTGTCCTCATAGGCTGTTTTTCGGTTATTCCATGCCTCGTAACCAGTGGCAGAATTTCTAAGGTGGGAAAAACACGAGGGTTGAACCATCAAACATATTTTTGCGAGTGTCCGTAGTTGTTTGCGGTTGTCATTGACCTTGGGAACACCCGATGCAGATTCTTCAATGCAATCCCATAAATCTTCATGGACTAAATACATCCGCATCATAAACTTCCAGTCTCCATAGTGAGATATTCCACTGAGCTTTTCGAAATTGACTGTAATTCCGGAACTTGTTGCTGTTGAAGATAATGGCGCCGGCACTGTCACCTCGTCCCCACGCGACATCGCGTCTTCCTTGAATGTTGCGATTTTTAGAAAATAGGTTTCTATGCGCACTTATTTATCGCGTATCCTGGGCCCATAACCTGATGGGATTGGGCGAAAATAACAATAGATTAAATTGGTTTACTGAAACTTATTTATAATATTGTTAGCACAGAAAAACAGTTGACACAAGAGTGAGTATTATTCGTCCGAACAGAATGACATAATCAAGGCATTGACAGTAGCTCCAACTAGTCAGCTATATAGATAACTATGACAATTTACTACTAGTTTGGTTTATACTAGTTCTAACAACCCCACGTCTGAGATTTAGTCTTTAATCCTCAAAAATCAAATGAAAAACTTTCCAACAAATTTTCTTAATGACGAACATAATGTTATACAGACTCAACTCAAGATGCTTACGCGTCTGATGCTTTTTACTCTCCCCCTGGACCCGTTCGCATTCTTTCTCTTGCCTCGTGTAGTCGGCTGCCTCTGCGTGCGTGCGAGGAATAGTTAACAGGGTGTAGGAATTAGCTAAAGAACGCACTACACAACATGTACCAGATGTATGCTAAGCTATTCAGTACTCAGCTGGTACAATTTTTAGGATGTGACGCATACGACGTTATAAAAGGACGCGGAACTGAAATTATTCGCTCTCTGTTCGCAGTCCTTAAAGTGGACATCACGCTAAACTCTGTTTTATTTATGTTTTGTTAATAAATTCTTTGTTATAGAACATGTGTTTATTTGAAATGATATTCCGCTTCATGTTACCGCTACATATTGGCGACCCTAACGTTAAACAAAGATCAAGATATAATAAAAACTTTCTCGCGAAAAGGACGCTAGTTTTCCGTCACACTAATAGTACATACTCTCGAACTTAAACAGTTTACCAGAAAATATGGCTAGTAGGGCCGATAAAACACTAATCGCGAGTGATGGTGAAAACGAAGTCTTGGAAACAACCTTAAATTCATTCGTGCAAAATGAACAATTTCAAAGTGAACAATTCCAAAGTGAACTTCGTGTTGAGGCCATAAGTAGTGTAAAATTGCCGCCATTTTGGAGCCGTAGACCGACGCCATGGTTTACAGAAGTTGAGGCCCAATTTAAAATCCATAAAGTGACTTCCGACATAAGCTGCGTTGGATTCGTCGATTTTGGAACATATTGCTGACGTTGTTGAAAATCCGCACGAAATAAACAAATACGATGAATTGAGCCGACACCTCATTGTTCTGTTTGCTGAGTCAAAAGAAAATCAGCTCTCAAAAGTGCTAGTGGATTTGGAGCTCGGCGATCGGAAATCATCTCAGCTTCTGCGAGAAATGAAAATGTTGGCCGGCGAACAGCTCACCAACGATGCTATAAAATTGCTTTGGCTACCGCGCTTGCCTGCGCGTGTGCGTGCTATTCTCACGGAGGAGGTGAAAGCGGATGTCCGAGCCAAAATGGCTGATAAAATTCTAGATGAATACAACATTTGGCCAACAGTGGATGCAATCAACGAATCGCAGCAAGAAAAAGTGCAAAATTCGAAATTGGATCAGCAACGATATTCACTTGAGGATCCCCTTGAACGGATTGAGCAGCAACTGAAGGACCTACGAGTTCAGCCACAAAGAAGCAGATCTCGATCGAATACCCGAAATAAGAATTTGTGCTTCTACCACAGCCGCTTCAAGGAAAAAGTTCGCAAATGCCGACAACCGTGTGATTTTAAGCCTACGGAAAACTAGAATCGCCGTCATCCACAAGTGTCACAGACGGCGGCTGCAGTGAAAAGCATCGGTTGATCATTCGAGATAGGGGAAGTGGCTTATTGTTCCTGATAGACACGGGCGCTGCGGTATCCGTCATTCCTTGAGGCCACTTGAATCAGCGATCCCAACCTACAGACTTTAAACTTTTCGCTGCGAATAACACTGTAATAAATACATACGGTGAAAAATCAATAAAGATGGATCTTGGCCTACGGAGAATGTTTCCTTGGTATTTCCACATCGCTGACGTCCCACGTGCTATCATTGGTGCCGATTACCTGAGGAATTTTGAGATGCTTGTTAATGTCAAAAATCGACGGCTTGTCGATGGAAAAATAAATATTTTGAGAATTGCTGAGCTCGTGAAAGATGAAATAATCGTTGTCACTTCGTTAACCAGTAACACGGATATCAAGGCCATGCCTAATGATTTTCCAGAATTGACGTCTTCATCCACTTTCATATCCGGACGGACCAAATATGCCATGGAATACATACAACCGGACCGCCAATTGCAGAACGTGTACGAAGATTGCAAGCAGACAAATATCTAGCAGCAAAGAAGGAGTTTGAATACATGGTTGACGTGGGAATTTGCCGACCATCCAGTAGCCTATGGGCAAGCCCGCTTCATCTAGTGCAAAAGAAATCTGGATCGTGGAGACTATGTGGTGACTACAGACGCTTGAACGCAGTTAAAACTCCAGACCGATATCCAGTGCCCAACATTCAAGGTTTCACACTTTGTTTACATGGAAAGTCGATCTTCACGACGCTGGATCTAGAACGTGCATACCATCAAGTGCCGATTCATGAAAATGACATAGAAAAAACCGCAGTTATCACACCATTTGGGCTGTTTGAGTTTTGCCGAATGGCATTTGGTTTGTGCAACGCGGCACAAACATTCCAACGATTTCTGTTTTCAGTGCTCAAAGGATTATCGTTTTGCTTCGCCTATATCGCCTCCAGCAACGTATGCGAGCACCAACAGCATCTTAAGTGCGTTTTCGAACGCTTTTCGGAGTACGGGTTGAAAATCAATCCAGCGAAGTGCAAATTCGGAGAGCCAACGGTGAAATATCTAGGATACATAATAAGCGAAGATGGCATCAAACCCCTTCCTGACAGAGTGTCTGCGATACAAAATTACGAGAAACCACAAACGCTGCTTCAATTGAGAAGTTATTTAGGTGTTTTAAATTTTTATCGTCGTAGAAATACTTGCACCGCTTAACGAAATGTTGAAACATTCTCGCAAACGCGATAAATGCCCAGTTCCTTGGACAGGTGAATCGATTAGCGCTTTCGATAAAAGCAAGGAAACGATAGCCGAATCATCGTTGCTCTCCCATCCAAAAAACGGTGCGCCTATAAGATTATGCAGGGATGCATCAAACATCGCTATAGGAGCAGTTCTCGAGCAAATCCAAGGAAATACGTGGAAACCTCTTGGATTCTTCTCACTAAAATTGAACAAAAGTCAAGCTGATTACTGCGTTTATGAAAAGGAACTCTTGGCGATTTACGAAAGCATTAAGTATTTCTGCTGCATGGTGAAAGGACGCCAATTCGTGATAAGAACTGACCATAAGCCGATTACATATGCTTTCCAGCAGCGTTCGGATAAAGCATTGCCTCGACAACATCGCTATTTGGAGTTTATCGCGCAGTGTTTATATATTTATTTATTTAAATTCCATTTAACAGATAAACATTATCCAATTACAAAATGGAACAAAACAAACAGAAAAGAAAATTAATGAAAATTAGAATTAAGTGTTAAAGTTAATATAAAAAGAAATTCAATGGTACTAACAACAATAAATATGCGTGTAAAATTAAATTAAAGCACACAAAAAAAGAAAATAAAGTCTAATATTTACTCCAGTTGAGTTTTAAGAATCAGGCTTCTTAACCTCAATTTGAAAACTAGGTATGAGTCGGAAAAAGGACTAAGCTCAAGCCTATCATGATTCCTTACCATTCGTATAATAGGAGAGTGAAAATATAAATTTGTATGGGCAACAGAAATTGTGCATGTTAAAGGACCAGACAACTTTGTCGTTGATGCGTTATCACAGCCGAATTCTCTTGACGTGGACGGAAGCACAAAAGGACGATCTAGAGCTACAGAATTTGCTTCGCAACGAAGGAAAACTAAAGCTATAATCGATTTCCGTCGACAACTTTACCTTGTACTGCAATACACCAGTTGGAATTATTCGTTCGTACGTTCCAAGTTCTCTACGGCACCAGCTGTTCTTGCAGGTCCATGGAATGTCTCATCCGAGCGGTCGAGCTACGAGCAAGCTAATGGGACAAAAATATATTTGGACGAGTATGCGGAGGGACATTGCAAGATGGGCTAAATCATGCATTCCCTGTCAGCGTTCCAAAGGGCATCGTCATCTTAAAAGCACCCCGCAACAATATGCAGCAGTGAATCGTCGTTTTCAACAAGTGCACATCGACATTGTGGGTCTTTTGCCATAATCCAATGGATATGTGACGATGATCGATCGATTTTCGAGGTGACCGGAAGCTGTACCGATCGTGGATATACAAGCAGAGACCGTTGCATTTGCAATATATAATCAATGGGTTTCACGTTTCGGGACTCCTGATATCATCACCACTGATCGCGGCTCTCAATTTGGATCGGCGCTTTTCGAAGCTTTGGCTAAATTCATCGGCTGTTATAGAACGCGAACAACAGCTTACCATCGGGCATCAAATGGAATGGTTGAGCGATTACATCGCACCTTAAAAGCAGCTCTTATGTGCCATGAAACGCAGCGTTGGACTGAGACACTTCCAGCCGTACTTCTGGGATTGCGGACGGCAATTTAGGAGGATTTCAATTGCTCACCAACCGGAATGCTTTTAAGAACTTCACTTCGTCTGCCCGAGGAGTTTCTTGAGCATGACACGAACATTATCGAGGCTCATGAATTCGTCTACAAATTGAGGAGAGATATGCAGCAACTGTGACCAGTTCCTATACAGCACCACAATAAGGATTCGCCTTTCATTTTCAGGGATCTGCAAACGTGTACTCATGTTTTCGTGAGACAGAATGGATGCAAAAAGTCGCTGCAGCAACCGTACTCAGGTCCTCATCTCATCATTGAACGACTGAATGATTCTATATATCGGATTCAGTTGGACAATAAAATCACCACGGTTTTGACTGAGAAGCTTAAGCCAGCTTACATGCTTAACACGGACGTGCAAGATACTCCAGCAAGCAGAACGACCGCCAACGTTAGACCAATAAGCAGCCAATTTCGAGGTAATTTGAAAACCTACGCAGGAGCAAAAACGAAGGCACAACAAAAATCAGTGACGTTTTCACTTCCATCTGCGATATAAAAACTCACTTGGATGGGGAGTAGTGTAAGAATTAGCTAAACAACGCACTACACAACATGTACCAGATGTATGCTATGCTATTCAGTACTCAGCTGGTAGAATCTTTTGGATGTGACGCATACGACGTTATAAAAGGATGCGGAGCTAAAATTATTCGCTCTCTGGTCGCAGTCCTTAAAGTAGACATCACGCTAAACTCTGTTTTATTTATGTTTTGTTAATAAATTCTTTGTTATAGAACATTTGTTTATTTGAAATGATATTCCGCTTCATGTAACTGCTACAAGGGCAGACAACCAACGACATCTATCAGACATTAAACAGAAATCATACATCAAAGAGAGTGAACGCATCATCAGTACATTAGGACTTGTCGCGGCATTACATGTCATATTGTTCTGTTAGGATCAGTTAATTTTTTTTTGTTTTTTTATATTGATAAGAATTAAGTCGTAAGCTCAAAGTACATTCTTTCCTTGTTTTTTAGTATTATATAATTTTCAGTACAGTTGGTTTGGTTTTTCTCCTTGTTAATATTATGTGATTTTTATTTGATAACGTTTGATACTGCCTTTTTTTTTTGTTTGAATATTGTTTTAATTTAGAGTGCCATGTGGGCCGTTAAATTTAGGAGTTCATAAATGTTTTAAAACTTGCTTTATATTTTTACAAAATTCATAATGATTGAATCAATAAAGCCCATTTGAATATGAATTTAAGAAAGGCGATATGATCCGCATGTGGTTTGGTTAGAACTGACGCACTTAGCTTTTCAAATTTGTGAAAATCAAACACAATTTAATGCTTCGTTAACATCTGACTATTTGCTTCGTAAAAATGCAATTTTTTCAACGTGTATTATTCCTCTTAGATATTCTCGCGGCACCCATTTGACGTAGAAGGCAAATGAACGGAAAGATTGCTGACGATAAGCTGAAGAAATCTAATTGTGTTTGTTATTTGATACCACCTTGCAGTGAGCGCCACAAGAAGTGAGCTGCCATTAAGATCATCGTGAAAAGCATTTGCATATGTTTGATGTAGCCAACCTGCAGCATGCATTATGCCTAATTTGAGAAAACACTACCTTGATTAAATACTACTTATCGCCGTGGCGAGGAAAACATCTACTTTGTGAGATTTGACCAACGACCTCATTGTGTATTTTTGCAGCATGCAATCACCAGCAAATATTGTAGTTTTGAGCAATAACGAGTGTCTAATTGTTTCGTTAGTTTGCTCATTATTGAATGCAGTTGATTCTTGAATTTCATTTACATTGGAGTTATGCAAGTTTCTGCACATTTTACATTTTCTTAAGGTGTGTCAAAAATTTACGTTCTATGGCATGTGTGATACTGAAAGCTTTTGGAATGCCCTCTACCAGTTTTTTCATTATAAATTTAAATATCAAAAACGTTTCAAAAAGGCAGCAAGCTCTCCCATGAAACGGGACTTTCAACATTAAAGCCACCGTGGATTGATAATTTGTGGAGCATTTAGTGAAATATCTTAACACTAGAAGGTGACATACCTTCAAAGACCACGACCGTCAAATTGACGGCATACGATAATCGGATAGATAATATGGCTGTTTCTGCATCAAACGAATTTAATAATTTTAATTACAATGATTTATTATTTTGAGTGCTTACATAGAACTACATTTATAACAAATATTTTTTTTGTAGACTTGTTTTACGCATTTTCCACAAACAGCTTTTTGGCAAACAGTGCAGTTCAATTTTTTTTACAATGCACATTAATTTGACATTGACGTCTTTTGTTTGTTGTGGACATAGTAGTGGTTATATTATCTAAGCGTTGGGTGACATCTGAACTATTTCTTTTTTTCACGTACTCTCCTCGAAGTTCACTCACGAGTTGAAGAATGTAATTATGGCGCGAAATGTTTTCACCTGTAATTTTTCGGTATAAGACGCATGAATTTATTGCAGCCAAGTCTAAAATATTGTAGAAGACATGGACTGGCCATCTTCGAGTTCCAGCTCTTACGGTGTATTTTCTTGACATTTGATCAATTATGTTCACGCCTACTTTAGTTTCGTTATAAAACTGGACAGTCTCGGGGAGCTTTTTTGAGTCAATATCAATATAAATATTTTGATGTAGCGTACTCAAGATAATGACATTTTTTCCAGGTTTACCCTGATAAACAGTTAAGGTTGCGTTGGTCTCCGATTTCAAGATAAACGTTTCATATCTTTGTGTGCGGATATTTCTACAAATTGGCGGTACTTCTCGCCTTCCTCGTCGCATGGTTCCAACTATGCTCGTATTCTCAGATCCTAGCTTTTCCGCCAGTTTCAATGATGTGAAAAAATTATCCGTTGTAATGTTTCGACCTTTCTTGAAGTAAGGTTGCATCAATTTCATAACTACATGTTCTGGTAATGGAACATTACATAGGCGCTCGCCATCTTTTCCTAAATAAGGAAAGCCTCCACATAAATATTTGGTCTCCACGTCCACTAACAACCAAAACTTTATTCCAAATTTATCGGGTTTATTTGCAATGTATTGCAAAAAGGGACAACGTGTTTTGGATGGAAACAACTGTTCGTCAACAGTCAAATTTTCTCCAGGGATAAAAAATATTTGGCAATTTTCTATAAATTTATTCCAAATATCAGAAATCATTGCAAATTTGTCAGTAGATAAACGTGTATGACGTGTGCTTCTCAAATCAAACCGTAAATATTTCATTATTTCCTTGAATCTATGTTTACTCATTGTATTTTTGAAAACTGGAGGACCCCACTCTTGTGACTACAAAATGTCTAAGTCCAAGTGGCTGATCTTGTAAGCCCCACGTGCGTAAATCAAGGCAATGAAGGCATCTAACTCTTCCAAAGAAATTTCCCAAGAATCATTTTGACATTTGTCACGAGCTTCCGTTTCAGTGCATAGTTTTATGCGTCGTAGTATGTATTCGTGGATAAAAAGACGCCACGAGGAAACAATTTGTCCGTTTTCTACATACCGTTTAGCATATGGAGTAGGTCCTGCAGCTTCTCTCATAACATTTTGCCGGCTTCGACGGCCTGCTACACCAGCACTCGAAATACACGTCCACTCAGTTCCGTCGCTAGCTACTTGCCTCATATCCAGTTCTGGCAATGATGATGTTCTAATCAGCCTTCCACCACGAGATAAACGTGCTGGTTGTTCTGATCTTCTGCCATGCCCAGGTCTGGTGGGATGAATTCTTCGTGCACTATGCTCAAGATCGGAAACACTTGGAGTTGGAATATCCATTTCAGAATCCTCCGATGTTGAGCTTTCTGGCTCTAGCTGTGAAAGTCCGGGTCTTCAGTTTCACAAGGCTCATCGCTGTCATCACCTGAGGCATCTTCTTCTATTGAACAAAGTCACAATAACTCTTGCTCTATTTCTGAACTTGTCAGCCGTCGGTTCGAATTCATTGTGAGATTATTCTCAGTTGAAACTGCAAGAAATATCAAGTATCACAAAATATCACTTTTTATTTGTAATTGCTCCAGTGTGAGGACGAAAATTATCTCTTCTGGGCACTTTACTTTCACGGAGTTGCAAACACTCACCTGGTCGTAAATCTTTGTTTTGGGATTCTTGTAAAGAACAATTTGGTGAAGAAAAAACTTCTAAGCGGTTAGAACGGCGCTGCACTTCCAAACAATTTTTTTTTGTAGCCACAACTGTATCAACCACTAGCTCGAATTCAAATGACCGATCAGAGTGGACTTCTAAAACTCAGTTGAAATCTCACGTAATGTCAAGTGGTATTTTTGAAACAAAGCCCTTATTTATGCCTATGGGTATTTCTGAATGATATACATTGTACGAGTATATCTGAGCATATTATAACGCAGTCTCAAGTAGTGTTATTGGAACAAAACCGTAGTTTATGTTTACGAGTACTTTTGTATTCTATACATTGAAATATCTTTGTCTGTGCGTATAACTCAAATTGTTTCATATGCCGTCAAATTGACGGCGTCGGTCTTAATAGGTATGAATGAGCAATTCTTGCATACTGAATCAATATTTTTTTATTTTTATCAACTCAAAACATATATAACCATAAGTTAGGAAAAGTCAGGAAATATGAAAATAAACTGATAGTTACGTAAAAAACTATTAACGATCAAATTCGCGTTGCCGTCAAATTGACGGCTTTGACCCTTCTAGTGTTAAGTAACACGTAATACATCCAATTTCACTCAAAGGGTTCTTTTGGAATGTGGGGGTGTTAGAGACCTTAACTTCCTCATATCTGTGAGTACTTCAGTACTCATCTACTTTCCTGAGTCAGTTTCAGTCATTACACCTGTGTGATTTTAAGAAATAATTTTTACAGTGTTATTTGGCGGATCATTGGGAACCCTAATTCATTCGTCTTTTGTAAAGTTCGAAGGAATGTCAGGGTACTATTAATTTGCTTGTCAATTGTATCAAAGAGTTTCAGTTCCTTGTCATTTACGTATTTTTCAACCATCTCAATTCTTAGTTCCTTGTAGATTTCAGTGTTTCTAATGCACCATAGATGTCTTAAGATCTTTCTAATAACTCTATTTTGGAAGAATTTTAGCGCTTTTTTGTTAGTCTTTTTCATCTAGTAGAAAATAGAACTACTGTTTAGTAGCGTCGGTTATATAATCAGTTTGTTTATGAGCATTCGATTTTTCAGGCTATCTTTTGGATTTAATGAGAGGTGATAAAGAGGAGAGAAGTCCAATGCAGTGTGCTCGTTTATTTTGTATGTGTTGTTTCCGTGTGAGTTTCATGTCGAATGAGAGTCCAAGGTATTTAGCCGTTGGTATCCGGTCAACTGTCTTGTTATCAATGATAAGTCTCCGAGAGTTTACCGTTTTTTCCTTATGATAAATAGTACCTTTGTTTTGTCCGTATTAATCTTAATTTTCCATTTACGAAAGGATCCCAATAAAATATTTATTGATTGTTGCAACTTTGAAGTGATGATTCTTACTTGTCGTGATTTATCAAATATACGGGTATCATCAGCGTAGAATGAAAGGTTTACTTTTGGAGGCAGAGTGGGAAGATCTGCAGTAAATATTTTGTATAGGACCGGTGACATAGCCGAATCTTAAATTTATTTATTCACGTTATTTGATAGATCCATGAATCCAAGGTAATGAAATATATGACGTTAATCATGCCGCTGGTTGGGAAACGGGCTAACTCCCCGTCCCTGGAAAACCGTTAATGGTTTCAAAACCTGCAGATAGGCTTCGGAATGGATTGGACTCATGGCAACGACCTCGGAAACGAAATAAAGACTATGGCATTGGATCCTGGAATGTCAGATCACTCAATTACCCCGGCGCTGTTTAGGACCTTTTACAACAGGCCAGTCAATATCAATTAAAAATACTGGCAGTCAAGGAAACGAATTGGACTGGAGGGGACATTCAAGACATGAGATGGCACACAATATTTAAAAGTGGGAAGCCTACTGGAAAACGAGAATCCGGAGTGGCCTTCATTGTGGGTAGGGAGTTCAAATCACACGTTATTGATTTTAAGCCAGTCAATGAACGGTTGTGTGCGATCCGTATAAAGTGGAATTCTTCAAAATCTGGCTGATCAATGTTCACGCCCCGACCGAAGAAAAAGACGAAGAAACGATGGAAACGTTTTACAATCACCTGGAAAGACTAGTCGACTCATTGCCACCAACGACACAAAAAATATGCTGGGTGATTTCAACGTGAAGGTTGGCAATGAACTATCTCATCGGGGAACGACTGGAGGATATAGCCTCCACGATGAAACAAATGGCAACGGCCAGCGCCTGATTAACTTTGTATGTAGCAGAAATCTAGTCATACATTCGACTTGCTTCCCACATTGACGCATTTATAAAACGACCTCGGTATCACCAGATGGCAACACACACAACCAGATCGATCATGTTCTGATCCAACAACGTTGGGCCTCGAGCATACTTGACGTCCGTACCTACCGAGGAGCCAATTGTAACTCAGATCATTACTTGATCAAATTAAACTATCGATGTCGTATGTCAAAGACATATTCAGCGAAGGCCAGTCCGCTACAAAAATTTGACATCGAAAGGCGCCAGACGGCGTCTGTGGCCGAAAATTTTACGGAGACCCTCGACAACCAACTGGCCCCCATCTTATCAGATGTATCGTTAAAGACGAGCAACGAGCTCTGGGTGGAAGTGAAAGCGGCTATCAGAACCGTGGCAGAACAGACGATCGGACATCAAGCCCGGCACGAGAGGAATGCGTTAGATAAAAAGAATCAGGCGCACAAAGAAAACTTACGTAGGGAAACCAGGTCGAAGAGAGAACAATATGAAAATCTCAGAAGAGTAGCGAATAAGCTAATTAGGATTAAGAAAAGAAAATACTATGAAGACCAATTGAGAAGTATAGATGTAAGTTAAGCGAGCAACAACACAAGACAAGCATACAAAGTAGTGAAAAGCCTGAAACGTGCTTATCAGCCCAAAACCATGCTCTGTTGTGATGACATCGGCAATATAATCGCTGATGAAATTAAGATTAAGGAAGGATGGGCATCATATTTCAAGAACCTCCTTAATCTTCCACACAGCTCCAGAACATTGGAGCCTATAGATGTCTGTGGGGAGCTTCCATTGGCCCCACGAACTCTGGATGAAGTTTGCTCCATCATCAAAGCCCAAAAGAATAAAAAAGCGCCGGGCATTGATGAGATTCCAGTGGAGCTCATCAAATATGGTGGCAGTAGCGTTCGCCAAGCTATTCACAAAGTCATCCAGTACATTTGACAACAAGAACATATGCCAAAAGAGTGGAGCCAATCAATTATATTTCCTATCCACAAAAAAGGTGACGAGCTACAGTGCGAACATTACAGAGGTATATCACTACTTTGTACGGCGTACAAAATATTTTCTAAAATCTTAGAAAATAAAATCGGATCATATGCCAACAGTATTATTGGAGACTATGAAGGTGGTTTTAGGGCAGCTGGATAACCAACAGACCAATTGTTCACAGTCAAGCAGGTACTTGAAACATGCTGGGAATTCAACATGGACGTACACCAAATTTTTGTTGACTTTAAGCAAGCATACGACAGTATTGATCCTAACGTACTGTACCAAATAATGCATAGTTTTGGCATCCCAGCCAAATTCGTCCGTCATACCAAAATGACAATGACGTCGACAACCTCCCAAGTCTGCATCAATAGCAAACTCACCGATGCCTTTGACACAAATATCGGACTAAAGCAGGGAGATGGGCTGGCCCCATTGCTATTCAATTTGGCTCTGGAGTACGTCATACGGAAGCTACCTGTCGATACGCGAGGTACATTATTATACAAGTCGAGCCAAGTAGTGGCCTATGCGGACAACATCAACATTCTATCACGGTCACTAACAACTGCCAAATAACTCTTCCTCAAACTCCACAGCGAAGCAAAACTAGTAGGGCTACAAATCAACGAAAATAAAACAAAGCTCATGACGCAGTCCAGGAAAAATATCCCAAATACACAAAATATCACACTTGGCAAATACAATATCGACAATGTTAGCGAATTTGTGTATTTAGGCGCCAAAATAACGAAAACGGGCAATGAAAGAGACGAAATATGTCGAAGAATACAGCTCGCAAATAAAATATTCTATTCAGTATTGACGATCTTGAAGACCAGCTGAATACACAGGAAGACAAAGCTCCAAGTTTACAAATCTGTGATAAGACCTGTGTTATGCTATGGATGTGAAACATGGGCCCTAACCCAAACATCCGCAAATATATTGAAAGCCTTTGAGCGACGGGTCCTGAGGCAAATAATCGGAGCGAAGCTAGATGGAGACCAATGGCGAATTCGATACAACCATGAGCTGTATGAAATTTTTGACGATCCGGAGGTCTTATGGATTGTAAGACTGTGGAAGCTGCAATGGGCTGGACACATGAATCGTATGGACGAACAACGGATACCCAAGAAGGTATTCGTTGGGAGAACTGAAGGCCGGCGGCCACTGGGGAAACTGAGGAAACGCTGGTCTGACTCAGTCGACGAAGACAGTTCATCGCTGCTCGGATTTCAGAACTGGGTGACGCGGTCAATGGGCCGAGACAGTTGGAGGCGCTGTTTGCAGGAAGCGAAGGCCCAAAAGGGGCTGTAGTGCTAATAAGAAGAATGAAATATAATATAATATAATACATGCGACAAAACAAAGTGAGCAACTTGAAATAAGAAACAAGTTGGAGTAGCATGAGAGTGCTCCTACCAGAAAGGTTTTGTAAAACAATTTGTAGATCAAACAATATACTCTGCATATCAAAACTTGAAGAATATACAGATTCCATAAATTGAGTTCGAACAATTATTGCGGTTATTATGTTTTTAAATTCACTGCCATTTTGTTTCAAGTCTTTTGACCCCGTCGCTTGATTTGTCATTATAACACATTAATATTATGAACCATTTTTAAAATTTGTATCAAAATCCCTACATATTTGAAGTGTCTAGATCCGTTGCAAACGTGCATCTTACTAGTATCACGTGTTAATGGTGTTATCATTGTTAAATATTCAATCGGCTGTAACTTAGCTGTTTATTGTTCAATTCTTGTGAAATTTTCAGAGCAGGTACAATTGCTATCAACACTTCTATTGTAGCTCTTGCGAAATTTATGGGTCCCGTTTTTATTTTATAGGGCAAATCATAAAATTTATAAAATGTACTATTATTAAAAAAGTTGTTGCCCTTATACTTGTAAAGCCTCAACTCTGTGTTTTTTTCAGATTTTTGGGTCAAAAGGGGTGGAGGATACCAAATTTCCGTACATTTCCCCTTTCCCTGCACCCCTCAAAGCAAAATTTGTCATTTTAAGACTTGTTTTGAAAAGTTCTCATCAAGACCTGTCATTTGATACCCATATTGCCTACATGCGATGAAATTTTTTTTTCAGGGGCCACTCCCCTATATGGGGAGACCGTCCTAAAACACCTTATAAATTTCTTATTGTATTGAAAATTTGAAGAGAGCATCACTTTGCTTCTACAGGGTGCGGCAGCATAACTTCCTTTTTTCAAAATTCAACAAAACAAATTTTCAGCGGTACTTGTTTTAAATGCACGCTCCGCACTGTTCCAACGCATGATAGCGACTAACCAAGGGATGAGCAAAACTTTAAAATCACCTCTCTCGAATGAGACTACTAGCGCCGCGCTATAACAGTTAGCACTTTAAGGGCGGGCATTTCAAAAAAGGAAGTTGTGCTGCCGCACCCTGTACCTACAAAATCTTATGTTTCTAGCTCATGTAGTTTGCGAGAAAAAGTGGTGTGACACACGGACTGACGGACAGACGGACGGACAGACAGGATGAGATTTTAGTAAGGTTTCGTACAATGATTTTGCAATAATTTTCGATACTGATGCCATCGTACATTCTGTTATGCACAATTCGCTCAAAGAGCTTGCCAAAACAAGACAGCAAAGAAATCGGACGAGATTTCACTACGATCTCCGGACTTATGGGTCGGAAAGATATTAGCATGCTTCCAGACGTCGAGAAAGCAGGCGGAAGAAAGGCTAATATTGCAAATAATTGATAGTGGGGTAGATAATGACTTTATGAAAGATTTGGTACTCCATCAGGACCCGGCCCACCATTTATATCAAAAGTGAGCAATAGATTTTCAATTTCCGATGGATAGGTCACGATAGAATGTACAATAGGGAAAGGAGAAGGACACGATGAGTATATAGTTGGGTTCGAAACCTTAAATGTGGAAGTAAAAAACAATTGAGCAAAAAGGTCACAGATAGCTTGTCCATCAGAAGCTTGGCAGTTACGCCATGAGAAGATATTAGGGTTATGGGATGCTGTTTTCAGAGAATGTATGTCCAAAAGGTCTAGGACTATTAGATTGCAGTCATGTTTCAATCATATCTCTATGAAGCAGTCGGTAGTTGGCGAGGTCAGTGTTAGAGTTCGAATACTGTAATTTTTATGTGTGCCTGGGCCTTCAGACAAAGAGCGTCTGAGACTTCAGCGAAAAACAACTGGGGCTCTTTTTTCGAGGGGAACGGCAGATAGGTACATGGTTTGTAATTATGCTACTGAAATTCTCATAGAAAGTTGATAGCGCTGAAATGACATCGAGCTTCTGGAGCATTGAATTCCAGTCAATATTATCCAGCTCAACCTGAACGGCTGCATAATTGGCTTCGCGAAAATTAAATCTTGGGGAAGGAGGAGTGCGTTTAAACTGAGGTGCGAGAAAAGTTAAACGAACCTCAAGCGGGGGATGATCGGGATCAAGTTTTATATATTCGGAGGGCGATTTTGAGATCAAGGAGATAGAGGTAGGGTTGGTGGCAAGGATGAAAGCGAGAAGTTGATTATTTGCATTCGGGATCGTGCTCAATTGTGATAGGGAGGAAAGCGATAAAATAGAAAAAAACAGGATAGAGAGATTTTTGAAGGATGAGAGGATATGAGAGCTTGTGTCCCACCTTAGGCAAGGCATGTTAAAGTCACCACAGATTAAAATAGTGTATAGAGGATTGATGCTGCAGAAATACGAAGATAATTAAAAAAACGGCTGTAAACGCGGAAAGGAGAATTCCAAGGGATGTACACGCATAGTAATACTAAACTCATGGCTTGAGAGATATCAATGAAGAGAGTGATGCATTCTACTGGAAGTGATGGGGAAAAGTCAGAGCAGTGTTTGCTGTCTAAAGCTTTATGAATAGCAGTAAATACACCACCACCGTCAGATTTAGCTTAAACGGAACGATCTCTATCAGTTAGGTAGACATCATATAGTGGAAAAATTTCACTGCTGACGATATCAGGAATCAGCCATTTTTCTGTTAAAAAAATAAAATCATCGCCGGAAATGGAAGAGGCAATTTTAATAGTTTCCAGCTTAGTTCGCATGCCACGTACATTTTGATAATAAAGATTGAAGCTATGAGATGTGTTTCGAATATCAAAATTTTAATTACTATTTGAAAAAGGTTTAGGGTGACCAGTTGCTAAAGTCTCGGAAGAGAGCTCACCACACGACAAAAATTTCTTCTTTTGGTCGCCTCGAAGGGTTTAAATAATGTTCCAGGAGGCCAGTATCCTGGTTGACAAACTATGCTGCAGTTTGATGGTACAGTAAGCTTAAAGGAAGCTATAATTCTTCCCTCAATGTTATCTTTTGTCATTTTGTGGCAGCTAATTATCTTTACTGAAGGTCCAAATTTCGTTGAGACGTAATCAAAGATGTCATTCGCCGATGTCTTATAAGCCAGACGTGATAAAAATATTTGGTTCGGCGGGACCACGACATGAAGAGATGGAAGTATTTGTGGTGCTGGCAGAGTTTCAGCGGAATTAGAAACATCAGCTACTGACGTTGGTTGAATATTTGTAAAATTTGAAGTATCCGTTACAAAAGTGTTGGATGAAGGGGGCCCATTTTTCGATATAGCACCTGGACAAAAAGATGAGGGCGCAGGTGATGATTGAAATACAACCTCAGAATAATTGCTGGCAAACAGTTTGGCGCTGTTTTTTGTTGCAGGTTTCGCTTCCGACTTGCTTCTCGTTATTATTTCAGGAGCTGCATCCAATGTGATTTTAGTATTCTCCACCGATAGGGGAAGATCTGGTTCAGAAAGCTGTAATACATGGTGAGTATCCAGGCTGGTCTCAGAGGATGTGCAGATATAGTGTCAGCAAACTGGAGCAGGGGAGCAATCTCATTACAGTCCATCACATAAAGTTTTGACTGTTAAGCTAGCCATACGGAGCCGAGAAACGAAGGCTGAATTTAATAACGTCTGCAGGTCTCGCAGTACCAGTGGACCCAATTGGCAGGTTTATTTATAACGTCGGTGACAGTTCCTTTGATGTTAAAGCAAGCCGAATGATAAGACCGTTCACAGAGGCCGAAACAAAGCACAAAAGTGGACTTATCATCAGAATCGTGGCATTTGATCGCACAGCAAGACATTTTTAATGCGAAAAATTGAAAATTATTAATAAAGATAATCGAATACTATAAAGTTTTTGTAATGTTTTCTGGTAAATTAGATTATAAAGTTCGCGAAGTATACTTAAAATATTTGTGAATTATTTTTCTTTAGATCTAATGTATCCCAAGTACACCATTTCTTATTATTTTATTTTTTGTCGTTATTTCAAAATCATGTAAAGTTTTTTTTTTTAAACCTCCGTTGCCTTCCACTCTCTCCATCACACTTTCTTCGTCGCACAACACTCGTGCGACCTGCACTTCACATTTCGTCGTTTCCTCAGGTGTGCCACCCAGACAATGATTAGACCATCGGTATAAGGGGGCACACAAATTATGTGAAGTTATCCTATTAATCTCATCTTGTCCATTTTGTGATCAGCTCTCAGAGATAAATAAGAAATTTTGTAATACGCCGTGAGAAAAATCCCTCTGAGTTATAAAGATAGCTGTCTTTTCAAGCATCTCGACGATAGGGTTTAAAGTGCCCTTAGAAGCTATGTTGAAATTTATTGGACTGAGGTTCTCCATAATAATATCTTTCTGCTATACAATCTCGACGATAGGGTCAAGAAAGGCCCTAAGATGCGATGTAGAGATTTATTGCACTGAGATTCAATCGTTGTTAAATAGATATTCTTTAAGCCTTTTTTTTTAAAACTATAAGTGAGTTTGCATCCTTAACTGAATCTGGGAGATTGTTGTATATACGCAAGGCATTATTCGTAGAGTCATTCTTTAAACGATCCGTTCTTGCAAAAATTTGTAGCTGTAATTCAATAGTCCATACAAGAACCAATTACAAAAAGTCTCCACGATATGAAGGATCGCCTATCTTAGGGAGAAGATACTGTATTTGTAATCAAATTCATTTTCGCCTTCACAAAATACTCCAACTGAAAATAGAAATAGACAGCTTCCTTTTAATTTTGTGTATTTTATTTATTTTTATTCTCGAAATCGATTTTCGACCATAATCGTTCGGTCTTCTTCAGCGATAAATTTATTTTTACTCACATTCCTGCTTATATACTAGCTATGTTTAAGGAAATTTACTCTCGATCATTAAAAAGTAATTAGGGAAATTTGCTAAGGCTAATAAAAGGTAGGAAAGGTAATTTACAGAAGGGGTAGTTATCAAAATATTATTTTTACATGATTCAGAAAAGATATTATTATTTAATTAATTTAAATAGCCATGATCTGCAGTTTCCGTCATCCTGATTCATCAACTTTTTCCTTTCCCGGGTAATTGCCAGGCTTTCCATCACATCCAATTCACGTGTATCTCTAGCTCCCTTGATGACTACAGCGTCCTCCATTGTTATCTCGTGTCCCTTCGTGATAATATGTTCCGCTACCGCTGACTTGAAATTCGAAGTTCTTTCTTTCTTTCTTGCTGCTGCTGCTTCGCCTAGATGCTCCTTGATTCGCGTGCCGATGAGCCTCCTCGTTTGACCTATGTACACTTCTTCACAAGTGGGACATTCGATGCGATAGATACCAGATTTCTCGTGTGGTTCGCGCTTGTCTTTCGTTGATCCGAGAACGTTTTTGAGCTGGTTCTAGCTGCTTGATTCGATTAACCGTACAGAATTGAGCTGATTTATTCGCCGCTTGATCCGATTGCTGATGCCTTCGTGATAAGTTAGAGCCTTCCAGTACGCTCTTTCGGTATTCGCATTTGATAATGTTGATCGTCCCTGACGCTGTCTATTAATCTGGATCTTCTGTGCCATTCTCCTAATCGTCGAGCCCTTGAAGCCGTTTAGTTTAGCTGTCTCAACAATGTACCTCATCTCCTTTTCCTTAGCTTCCTTGCTTAGCGGCAAATCGAGCATCCTGTGGATCATGGCTCTGTACGGAGAAACCTTTATTTGCCGCGAATGATTTGATGTATTTGGAATCGTTCTTTGTGTGTGAGTTGCTTTCCGGTATACATCGAAAGTTATATTTGTTTGAGTCCTCCTTACTACTAAATCTAGGAACGATAGTTTACCGTCTTTCTCTTCCTCCATCGTGAATACTATATTTTTGTGGGCTCCATTCAGGTCAGCAAGGACCTTCTCCACGTTACTCCTTTTCACATATGCAAACACATCGTCCACATATCGGACCCAATGTTTTGGTAACTGGCCTTTCTCCTGCAGTCCGTCTTCTAGTTTCGTCATAAAGAGAAAGGCCAGTTACCAAAACATTGGGTCCGATATGTGGACGATGTGTTTGCATACGTGAAAAGGAGTAACGTGGAGAAGGTCCTTGCTGACCTGAATGGAGCCCACAAAAATATAGTATTCACGATGGAGGAAGAGAAAGACGGTAAACTATCGTTCCTAGATTTAGTAGTAAGGAGGACTCAAACAAATATAACTTTCGATGTATACCGGAAAGCAACTCACACACAAAGAACGATTCCAAATACATCAAATCATTCGCGGCAAATCAAGGTTTCTCCGTACAGAGCCATGATCCACAGGATGCTCGATTTGCCGCTAAGCAAGGAAGCTAAGGAAAAGGAGATGAGGTACATTGTTGAGACAGCTAAACTAAACGGCTTCAAGGGCTCGACGATTAGGAGAATGGCACAGAAGATCCAGATTAATAGACAGCGTCAGGGACGATCAACATTATCAAATGCGAATACCGAAAGAACGTACTGGAAGGCTCTAACTTATCATGAAGGCATCAGCAATCGGATCAAGCGGCGAATAAATCAGCTCAATTCTGTACGGTAAATCGAATCAAGCAGCTAGAACCAGCTCAAAAACGTTCTCGGATCAACGAAAGACAAGCGCGAACCACACGAGAAATCTGGTATCTATCGCATCGAATGTCCCACTTGTGAAGAAGTGTACATAGGTCAAACGAGGAGGCTCATCGGCACGCGAATCAAGGAGCATCTAGGCGAAGCAGCAGCAGCAAGAAAGAAAGAAAGAACTTCGAATTTCAAGTCAGCGGTAGCGGAACATATTATCACGAAGGGACACGAGATAACAATGGAGGACGCTGTAGTCATCAAGGAAGCTAGAGATACACGTGAATTGGATGTGATGGAAAGCCTGGCAATTACCCGGGAAAGGAAAAAGTTGATGAATCAGGATGACGGAAACTGCAGATCATGGCTATTTAAATTAATTAAATAATAATATCTTTTCTGAATCATGTAAAAATAATATTTTGATAACTACCCCTTCTGTAAATTACCTTTCCTACCTTTTATTAGCCTTAGCAAATTTCCCTAATTACTTTTTAATGATCGAGAGTAAATTTCCTTAAACATAGCTAGTATATAAGCAGGAATGTGAGTAAAAATAAATTTATCGCTGAAGAAGACCGAACGATTACGGTCGAAAATCGATTTCGAGAATAAAAATAAATAAAATACACAAAATTAAAAGGAAGCTGTCTATTTCTATTTTCAGAAGATACTGTGCCGACGCAGTGCAAAGTTGCATCGCGCTTAGCATCAATTGCTATTCTGACCACCAGGCAGCAGCGTAGCAGTTAAGTAAGCAACGCCTTCGTTTTCTCTCTCTTGTCTTATGGACTTTGACAGGCACAGACGCGTATCGCCATTGCTCATGTTGGATAAGTGAAAATAAAGAGATTGATTTAAATCTTTATAATCGAGCGTTCATCATTAGCATCTCGCATACCCAATATTGGTGACAACGACGTGAGTTTCTTTTTTCTTTTTTTTTTTTCAAAATTTGGAAAAACGAAAAATGACTGAAACTACCCCAGGTTAGCGAAGAATACCAAAGTACTCACCCCGAGTCCAGATTCAAGATCTTAATTTGGTGATTTTTTTTTCTAATTTTTTACAATTATACAATAAATAAATAGCTTAACTTAACAATATTCGTGCGGGTTGGGCCTTAGGGCTTTTCCCGGTGTTCAATAATAATTTACTTTAATTAGATTACAATTTTAATTTTTTCGATAAAGCAAAACGTTTACAAGTTAACACCAACAACATTATCAATCAATAATAGATTATAAAAAGAAGTTTGGTGTAAAATTAATTTGCTCTAGGAACTGCAGTTTTAAAAATAAAGTTTCTTAAAATTAATTACATTGTTTCCTTAAGACTACCTTCACTTTACTCATTCGCTGCATCCATTGACCGGTTGTCTGTCGCTCTCCTGACTACTTCCGGCTTGTGTTTCTTGGCTCTCCTGATTCCCAATTGTACCAGCTTTTCCGCATACAATTTTATTGGCTCCGTTCCTGCCTCTTGGTACAGCACCTCGTTGAGGTAAGACTATCCGTCCTCCCATCTGTATGGACCTGTGCAAGCCCGAACAATTTTCTGCTCCACTAATCGTATTTTGCCCCATTTTGCTTTCGGAGCTCCATTCAATTTCATCACCGCATGTGTAACGATCGGACGAATCAAGGTTTTAAAGGCCAACACCTTGACTCGCTTGCTCGCTGTCGAATGTTTCGTGAAAAGAGGTATAAGAAAATGGTACGCATAAGTCGCTTTTTTCAAAATATTATCAACGTGAGCACTAAAGGTAGCTTTCCTGTCGAAAATTACCCCCAAGTACTTCGTTTGTCTAGAGCAGTGCACCATCTGTCCATTCAACCTTATCCTGGAGTAACAGATGCCCCTTGCACGAAGGCCGAAGTTTTTGTGGGGGTTCTTGAACACAATTAATTCACTTTTCTTTACATTTAACCTTGATTCCCAATTTCCGGTAATATGCTGTAAGAGATTCCAAATATTTTTGGAGCCGCATCCTAGCAAAGCGCAAATTGTGCTCAGATGACCACACTAACAAGTCGTCAGTGAAGAGGCTCACCTGGATCCCGGGCTTATATGCATCTCTAACACCCGGGACATCAGAGGTAAGTATGTGGAAAAGAAATGAGCCTAATAAAAACCCCTTTGGGACCCCTGAGTCAATACTAAATGGGTCTGAACTAGCTCCACCAGCCACCGCAAAGGCAGTTCGTCCCCTCATGAAGCTGCCTATAATTTTCACAATATGGGCCGGAAAGCCTAGATTTAGAATTTTGTGGAGAAGCCCATTGATCCATACAGAGTCAAAAGCTTTCTCCACATCGATCAGGCAAGCTACAATAAGCTTATTGCTGCGCCAGCTTCTCGTTATATCGGCTTGGAACACGTTTATAGCATCCACCGTGGAGTGAGCTTTTTTGAAGCCAAATTGTCTTTCCGGCACAATTCTAGCCCCGGCAGAGAATTGTAAGATGCCTTCAAGTATTACCCTTTCAAGAAGCTTACCAGTGTTTAAAAGTAACGAAATCGGATGAGTATCGACTACGTCAGTACTGTCCAACTTCTTGGGTATTGCGAACATTTTTGCACATTTCTATTGCTGAGGGAAGCAGCAAATGTTGATGCAGTTATTTAGAATGATCGCAAGGAGAACAAAGAAAACATAGGGTAGCCTTTTAAGCATATAATTGGAGATTCCACAGCCCCTGCTGATTTTTTGGAATTTTGCTCCAGTGCCAACAAAATGAGCCAAACAGGCCATGGCCAGTAGGTGCGTCAGAGGGATTTGAATCAGAGAACCGAGTCAAGCACAATTGATCATTGTCCCTGTCGAAATTCGTTGTGGTGCTGCTCATTAATGAAGTAATTGAAGAGTCCTCACTTGCTTTCTCTCCTTAAATAAGTTTCGCAAAATGTTTTGCAATAGAGTCAGCGATGCCTTTTTCATCCATGAGCATGGATCCATCATAATTGAGGACCCCAGACAGCCTTTTTTTGTCCGTTATCGTATTGATGTGAGGCAAAATACAGGGACCTGGTTTGATACTTTCTAGGGCCTGCGCAAATTGCTCGTTAGCAAAAGCCGTGGTTCTCATCGAAATCATTCGGTTTAGAGACGTAATCACTAGGTGAATACGTTCATACTCCCAGTCGACCATATTTAAATTGCGGTGGTAGATTCTTGCGAGTAGTTTTCTAAGTCGACTACGTCTACGATGAAGCTCCACGATGTCTTCTAGTAAATCTCGATAAAAGTAATATGTTGAGGATCTCTTAATGGAGATCTTTCAGATGACCGTATCCAGGGTTAGATTTATACAAGAAACTCCCTCATTGATTTCACGAATAGAAAGATTTTTTGATCTATTGATCAAAACTTCCTTCAGTTTTGTGTCAAGGTCAACACTTACTTCTGCACAATCGATTCGCTTATATGGAATGAAAATTTGAGGATCTGCAACCTCAATTTTCACACCCGTTTTCACTCTTAAGGTCAGCTCAACCAAAAGATGGTCAGACTCGGCGCCAAGAACACACTCGAAATTCTCCCAACTGTGGGAGAGATTTACCAAATTGGCCGACACAATCAAGAAGTCAATAATAGACAAGCTTCGGCGAAAGGTAGGCTCTTTCGGGGCAATCAATATGAGATCCATATTTGATTGACCCAGTTAGAGATAGCTCTTCCATAGCCATTGGATGCGATATTTCCCCACGAGGGATGCTTCGCATTAAAATCACCTTGCATGGTATAGAAATCGAATTTCGTCGTCAACGAGTTCCCTCGCCGAGTATCCATGTTAAACATAGATCCCCACGAATGCAAAGGTGCATCCTCCCAGCATGGAGCTTATTATTTCTGCTTGAATACATTTCAGACATGGAAGGCAGTGCCTTTAGACTTTCAGGTTATCTTTGTGAGCCATAGCAACTCCAAGACTTCCCTCTGGATCATCACGCATGATGATTTTGTATTTCCCCAGATGAACTCTGTGTCTTTCTTTGAGTCTTGTTTCCGATAAAAACAAGAAGTCTGGTCTATGGGCATTCAAGTATACTTGAAAGAAATTCCTTTTATAGAGTGGATTTAGTGAACATATTTTGAGGATGGAGGGTTTAATGGAACTCATCACGACAACATACTTTGAAGGCAAATTCTAAGTACGCAGCTTTTTTCTCAGTAGGGTTAGTGAGTTTTAAAAGAGTCCAGGTTTCGAATGAGTGTGAACAAGTCACACCCGAAAAACTGTTGGCAGTCAGTGCTCAAAGCCGTATAAACTGAGACCGCTATTATTTGTTAATTGGAAAGACTAAAAAGCAAAATAGTAATACTATAAAGAAAAACATTAACACTTAAAACAAAAAATCCTTAATAATAATGTTTTCGTTTATTTCCAACTCATTTTCCTTTTCCCCACTCCACTTCATTTGTGCTCATACTACGCGCCTTGCCCAGGCGCTTTAACTCTTTCATACACATTCCAAACAAATTTTTCCTCCGAAATCCCTCCAAAAATCCGCAACTCCTGAAATTTACACCTTCCTCCTAAATTCAGTATTCATATAAATCCTCTGAAAACATTCGAAAAACATCCGAAGAAAAACCTGCAAAAACTCTTACTGCTAGATCCGTGCTGCCTTGACGACTGCTCGACTCAAACTCTATCATTGGTCTTTCCCTCCGAAAAACTCTTGCTGAAAAAACTCCTGCTCTTGCTGCTTGATCCGTGCTGCCTCGACGACCGCTCGACTCTAACTTTTTCCACACACAGAGTCCCTTATATTCTTCTCTTTTATATCTCCTGTCTCTTTCGAATAGCTTTGTACCTCCTTCTATCTTCTGTCACTTTCTAACGTATGTCTTTTTCTATCCTCTGTCTTTTCTATCTTCTGGCTCTTACTATCTTCTATCTCCTTCTATTTACTATCTCCTTCTATCTTCTATCCCCTTCTTTCTCTGCTTATCCTATATCTCTTCTTTCTCTAGCTGTCTCTTCCTTCTCCACCTTCCCTCTACTCTCTTCTAACTTAACTCACTCGCACTTGCAACTTTATAATCCAACAATAATCATTAGCCCATCAGGAGATGTTTATTCACCAACGCCTTCCATACACTCGAAGGACTCAATCTTAAGTTTCTTTATTACCGTCACTACTGATTTGAATGGACAATATTCAGCAAAAAATGGTCTCCAAAAGGTTATTTCTACATATAGTCAATTGCGATACAAGCGAAATGGACATGCGAGTACATACATATGTGCATAGATAAGCGAATACTCGTATGCATCAGTGACTTCCAGGACCTTGTATAGATCAATCATTTTCAAGAAAACTTCAATTTTCTGGGCATAATCTATAACGTGGTGGATGAATGAATTTTGAAAAATGCATTGCCAATGGCAGCAATGTAAATGCTATCTAGTCTAATAATAGTTGCTGACTAGGTTTCAAAGAACCTGCCAATTACATGTTTAATGATTTTGCAGTCGCGAATTCTAGCCGGCGCTGTCAAGAGCGGACATTAAAATTGATGAATTGACTTTTTACCGGAGTCCGTCTGCAGCTCCTTTAATCATAATAAAACTTTAATTAGAAGCGCATTGTAAATTTCAAACTGACGAATATCTCCAATTTCTTGCAAAGTAATCCGCCACTCATAGAACGGACTGCAATGCCGACTGCGAGTGCATCGTTGCAATGGCACTCGTGCATGGCGGCTGCATCGCTTCATTATCGAGTCCCTTTTCTGTTTCTGTTTTTCCCCGACACGAGATAGACATGGAAAAGAACACAAATAAGCGCCTTCCTATCATAGAAAAAGATAATTGCCTTGTCGTAAATTGCATTCTTCAGTCGCCACAGCCGCAGTGGTGTCTTTTCGCACGTCCGTTTGTCCGTCGATTCGACCTGTCTGCACAATAGTGCCTGGCTATGAATGCGATACCGAAATCAGAATGTATCGCGAATCACCATGACAATGTGAAGAAAGCGAAAATCGATTTCACGTCTTGTCATTCTCACCAAATACCCGCGGTGCATGACGAATCCCGCCGCGGATAACGCGCCCGTGTGAGAAGGTCAAGTATGGAGGCGGCGTTTCTCATTCGACGCGAGCTCCATCAAAATTGTGATTATGATGCAAAATAAGCATTAGCAATTTATGGAATTCTTAACATCATGCAATCTGTGCATCCTTAGAAAAACATGCATGACTTGTACGAAGATTTTGAATCAAATGAGCACAATCACGTGCTCTCCAACGGCTATTACTTCTAAACTTAGAACATTATGTTCCTATTACAACAATTTTCCCACGAGTATCTTTTGTTCTGTTTAGGGCTTCTAGTGAATTCATGATAATTTCTGTAATCCTAAAGCCTCGTTTGCACCACTTATGCTACTAAATATTTAATCGAGTAGAGAGTATTTTAGTAGTTAAAATGCTGGATACTGCCCAAAAATCGTTCGCTCTTTGCTCGAGTTAGGGATATTCACTAAACATCGATACATCGAATCCATTCGATATTTACCGTTTGATACATCGGATTGATTCGATGTTTTGACCAATGTTTTTTTCTATTCAATGTATCGATGTTTTTTAGCAAATACATCGGATCCGCGAATGAATTAACAAAGGCAAAATAATATTTTTTTAAGTTCACTTTATTTATTTCAATTTCTAGTCATTGTGCTTCACTAATAAGTAGTAACGATACCTTTAAGCAACTTTCGAAACATATCAACCCTGAAAAACTAATCTCCTGATTTTCTTACGGTTGGCTGTTTTGGCTCCTTTCACTCTCACATAAATTTCATAAGTTCGCTGTCACTCACTGCCACTCTTTTTCGGTACAGGTACACAGCTCATTCATTTCGCTCTTGTCGGTTGTTTGTTGGTGGAAATCAAAATTAACTTCATTTACTGGAAAGCAGATACCATTCAAAATATATAATAAACTGTATTCAGACATCATTCTATACGGATTGCATGCTCGGAATTGAAAAGGTAGGTAAGTATCTTATGAAGTTTCTGAATCTAACCTCTAGTTTGTGACGTGAGAAACAATCGGTTTTCGTCAATGTTTGCATATTATTTGTTCAGAATTATAATCAATTTGTAATCGATCCATAAAATTAATTATACAGCAAAGCATTCATTATTGAAAACATTGACCTCTTGATTCATCGAACTATGTAATTTGCTTGCTTCTCCATATTTCAAATAGTCAGCATTTTTTGTCTTCATCGAACATCGTTCAATTATTTAAAACATGTACACATATGTGCAACAGTAAGCACATTCTTTGCTCGATAATTGAGCTCTGTTCTGGTTAACATAATTGATGAGCATGTTGTTTTAGAATATAAATACAATTGAATGTTGAATAAAGGAGTTCAGTTTTTGGAATCAGATCAGTGCGTGTTTTATTCGTGACCTTTCAAAGCGTGTTATTTTTATTTGTGACTTTCACAGTTAGAGGAACAAGTATTAGTTTCTCAACATTTTTGGTCCGTCGAGCCGGATACGAATTGGATATTTGTGGAGCCGGATTACGAATTGGATATTTGTGGATTCGGATACGAATTTTTTAGTGGCAAAGCATCGGAGACAATAATGATTTGGTTCTGGTGATATTTGATAAAATCGATTCTTAGCGCAACCATTGCTCAAAATCTCCACCGTTGAATTACTTTATACAAGTTGGTGCAGACGAGTTTTTGGCTCCGCTGTTATAAGAATCTGAAAGTAATCAACACCAGTGCTGAACTACATCCTGAGGAGGGTCTTTGCCAATATGCCGGAAACAAGGGGCGACAAATCCACAACTGCATCTGCTGCCACGAAAGATGATAAGGGAACTTCATCGACTTCGGTCACACAATACGACCATTTTCGCAACATTGCGAGGCTGAAGAAAAACTTCGGGAAGGATAGCAAGGATAGTCATAATCTTGGCTATTTTGAGGCAAGGCTGCAACGACTGCAGGAGTTATGGACAGCATGTCAGGAGCATCATACTCTCATGCTCGACGAGACGGCCGACAATCCTGCGCGACGCAACTCGTATCTTGAAGATTTCGAGAACAGCGAGAACCAATATTTGGACCTGCTAGGGGCGTTCAAAGGTGGCATCAGGAAACATCAGGGTGAACCGAGCATCAGCATTACTGAGAAACCTGCATCTGGAACGACAAAGGTTCAGCTTGAGCGTTTGGTAATTCCCAAGTTCGACGGGAGTTACAGACAATGGCGGATGTTCATCGATCTGTTCACGTCAATGGTGCACAATAATGAGTCATTATGTGCAGTAGAGAAGATGCAGTACTTAAAGACTCATCTGACTGGAGAGGCGACACGTGTCATCCAGCATATGGACATCAACAGCGAGAATTACGAGGCAGCATTGGAAATGCTTCGTAAGCGATACGACAACAAACGATCCATCGCGTGGAGCTATCTACATACGTTCCACAAACTACCGGCAGTTAAGGAGGAACGCGACTTTAACATTAAGCAACTCATGGACACTACGGCTGAGCTCATTGCCAATATGAAGAGCATTGGTGTAAACACGGAGCATTGGGATATACTGATCATTTATTCAGTTACACAAAGACTAGACCATGAAACAAGAAGATTATGGAAGACGTCCATTGGAGCATCATCAGAGATACCAACTCTAGCAACGTTCATAGATTTTTTAACAAGCCGTTTCAGGACATTAGAAGCGTTGAATGGTCCTAAGAAACCCCAAAAAGTGGATGCACTCACGGTTCGTGACGTAACGACTTGCGACATTTGCAGCAAAAGTCATCACATAAATCAATGCGATACCTTCAAGGCATTAAAGTTGGAACAGCGACAAGAGGCTGTGAAACGAAATAAATTTTGCTTTAATTGCTTAAGGAAAGGACATGTCATCGGTAAATGTCCATCTTAATCCAGATGTCGAACCTGCTCCAAACAGCACCATACATTGCTCCACGACAGCAATAAGAGAACGTCTGCAGTATTATCTAGCGACGCTAAACCATTTACACCATCAACAAATTCACTTTTTGCCGAAGAAAATTATCTTTGCCAGCAAGTGCTATTGGCGACAGCCCGAATCAAGGTGGAAAACGCTTCATCGGAGTTGGTAACATTAAGAGCACTTGTTGATTCTGGTTCACAACGGACATTCATCACGGAATCAGCTGCTCAACTGCTCGGACTGAAACGCGAATACGCTAAAATTACGATATGTGGTCTAGGAGCAACTTCAAGGGTTCAAACAAAGGGAAGCGTGCTGCTGAATATCAAATCAAGATGTGGAGATAGCGTGTTCACTGTATCAGCTTTGGTGATACCTAACATTACTAATATATGTCCTTCAATCGACACTAAAGTGAAACTTCCAAAGACATTGTCACGTGCTGACTTAGCGGACCCGTTATGTGGCACACCTTCACGTATTGATATGTTGCTTGGTGCAGATGTTTACAATTCTGTAGTTCTGCCGGGATTCAAGAACGGATCGCCTTGCGCTGTCAATACTGTATTCGGATGGATTTTACTCGGACCGACATCCATGGCAGCAACTTCAAATTCTTTGGCAGGAATTGTATCATTGGTCAGTATTGAAGAAGAAACAGACCAACTTGTGAAACGGTTCTGGGATCTTACAGAGGCACCAGTCAATCCTATCCTAAAGCCTGAAGAAACTGCTGCGGCGGAATGGTACCAGAAAACAACCAGACGAGACGACTTTGGAAGATATATCGTGAGGCTTCCATTCAAGGAGAATGTTGAGCCTGCAAAAACTATACGCGATTCTCAACGAAACGCTCATATTAGGTTTTCATAGCTAGAAAGGAAACTAGCCAACGACGGAAAGCTACGGCAGCAATATATAGAGTTCATGGAAGAGTACAGGAGACTAGGACATATGGTAGAGGTACCTGCTCAAGAGAAACACTCGAAGTACAGTTACTATTTGCCGCATCACGCTGTGGTTAAGGCAGAGAGCACAACTACGAAATTGAGAGTAGTCTTCAACGCGTCTGCAAAAATGCCATCAGGGAAATCACTCAACGACACACTCTTAACTGGGCCGAGCTATCAAAATAACATCATTCACATATTGATGAAGTGGAGGACATACAAATATGTTGTAGCAGCTGACATCGAAAAGATGTGCAGACAAATAATCATAGACCCCAGAGACCAAGATTATCAACGAATTCTGTGGCGAAACCATCCTTTGCATCCAATGAAATACTACAAATTGACAACAGTTACGTATGGAACAGCTAGTGCTCCATTCCTGGCCATGCGGACGTTACATCAACTCGCTGATGACGAGAAGTTGTTTCATCCCCAGGCGTGCCATTCGATAAAACACGATTTCTACATAGACGATGTACTTACCGGTGGAGACACGATTGATCAAGTGAAATGCCTTCAACAAGACTTAATCACAGTACTCCACAAAGAAGGTTTCAACTTGCGGAAGTGGACTGGTAATGACGACACTCTTTTGAATGCAGTTCCCGTTTCTGACCGAGAAACAAACGTACTGCTTAATATTCACGAGGATGCTCATATTAAGACACTTGGTTTGCGATGGCATCCAGCCAGAGATTCATTTTTATTCAAAGTAAACCTTGAACCAATGACCGATGACCCACCAACTAAACGACAGCTTCTGTCAGAGATAGCCAAATTCTTTGACCCAGTAGGATGGTTGCAGCCCTGCATCATTTTTGGCAAAATCATCATGCAACAACTGTGGCTTGAAGGAACGGAATGGGACGAGCCCGTACCAAATCAACTCTCGGGAAAATGGCGGAATTTTTGTGCCCAACTGTCGGCAATCGAAGAAATTTCGATTCTCCGCTGGCTAAATTATACCAGCATCGAGTCGATCCAGGTTCATGGATTTTATGATGCATCCGAATCGGCATATGCAGCAACTATCTACTTGCGTGTTCAAGAGAATGGTGGAAAATCACTCGTTAAACTTATAACAGCGAAATCAAAAGTGGCCTCCTTGAAAGTACGATCAATACCACGTCTCGAACTGTGTGGTGCAGCCTTGTTATGCGAACTTATGAACAGCAATCTGAAAGCGCTTGGATGGGATTGTCTCAGACCGTACTACTGGACTGACTCTACAATTGTGTTGCAATGGTTACGTCAACCGGCAACCAAACGGAAAGTCTTCGTAGCGAATAGAGTTGGAGAGGTACAATCAAGCTCAGAGCCAAAACAGTGGCGACATGTGGGTAGCAAATCAAATCCTGCAGATATCGCATCCCGTGGAGCACTCCCTCAGGCTCTTGTCAACAACAAGTTGTGGTGAAATGGGCCAGACTGGTTGAGTGAAGACCCCAGTAAATGGCCAAAAGGGAATTCGTTTACCAACAGTGCTATGATTGACATCGAAAGGCGAACCAACGACGCGTGTTTGACGAATCTCTCAGCTCAAACCATCACACCTGAGCAAACGCCCGACATCTTCCAAAGATTCTCATCTATTACAAAGTTAGTTCGAGTAACTGCGTATTGTCGTAGATGGAAAACCAAAAATAGTAGTACGTTCTTGACCAGCGACGAACTAAAGGAAGCGGAAATCATCTGCGTTCGCATAGCTCAACGAGAAGCATTCTCAGATGAAATTGAGCAACTGGAGAATCACAAGCCTCTGCGTGAGTCATAAGGCAGCGAAGATTCTTGGATTCGGAAGGACTGCTGAGAGTAGGTGGAAGGACTCAACAGAGTGCATTGAGCTATGACACTAAGCACCAAATTATTTTACCTAGGGGACACTTAGCAAACCTAATTATCAAACACTACCATCATCATACGTTGCATGGAGGTCAACAGCTGGTTCACGCTACAATCCGAACGAAATTTTGGATAATAGACGGAGCAACAGCAGTTAAGGCATTAACTAGAAAATGCGTCACATGTTTTAAAGTCAACGCGAAGCCAAGCCAGCAGCTAATGGGTCAGTTACCATATGAACGAGTTCAACCAGGCAAGCCATTTGCTCGCACGGGAATTGATTATGCTGGACCCATTTCCATTAAATGGAGTAGTGGTAGAGGCAGCAAAACAACAAAAGCGTATATTGCCGTCTTCGTATGTCTTTCAACAAAGGCAGTACATTTGGAGTTAGTGAGTGACTTAACGGCAAAGGCTTGCATCGCGGCAATAAGAAGATTCATTGCAAGAAGGGGCATGTGTCACACATTGATAAGCGACAATGGTACTAACTTCGTCGGAGCAAATAAACTGCTGAAAGCAGCCGCCAAAGAGATGATTAAGGAAGCACAACAAACACTCATTATCAATAAAGTTGACTGGAAATTCATCCCACTAGGAAGTCCGCACTTTGGAGGAGTCTGGGAGGCAGCGGTGAAATCAATAAAGCGGCATTTGATGAAAATAATAGGATCACATTTACTTAATGTCGAAGAGATGTACACGTTGCTTGCCCAGGTCGAAGCCTGCTTAAACTCGCGACCATTGACACCAATAAGCACTGACTCGAACGATCTAAACGCTTTAACCCCTGGACATTTCCTAACTGGAGAAAACCTATTCGAATTACCTGATGAAACTACACAAGATAACCCAACTAAGAAATGGCAACTCGTCAAGAAATTGAAACAACAATTTTGGTAACGATGGAGGTTAGAATACCTTACGCAGCTACAACAACGTGCAAAGTGGTTTACCGAAAACCGAAACATAAAGGTTAATGACCTCGTGCTCGTCAAACTTGAAAATTGTGCCGCTACTCAATGGCCTCTGGGCAGAATTTTGGCTCTCCATCCCGGAGAGGATGGGTTAACGAGGGTTGTAACAATAAAGACGAGTGACAGAACTATGAAGCGACCCATATCAAAAATCTGTCCACTACGAATAGATAAGGGACACAAAGAGCCTAAACATCTGAAAACTCCACTATCGATCCTCACTGTACTACTAGAGAGCGAAAAACTGGCATTTCGAAGAAATCATCAACTCTATCGAAACTCATGGTTTGCTTACTGGCAGTTCTAGTTTGCGTAACACGAACTAAGGCAAATTTTACTATAAAACACCCTGAGTCTGGTCTGTACATAGAGCATATCGGTCAAGTACACTTGATGAAAGGACAAATACGAATGGATATTCACATTTCACCTGAAGAAATCAAACAAGACCTTTCCAATCTTCAACAAGTACGTCAGAAGACATCGTACATTTGCGAACAAGGTGTTCGACTTCATCAGGATACACGATGCAAGGAGCTAGTGGAGCGACTGAATCAGGGAGTCAATAGTACCTTTGAGTCAATCGCCTCATGGATTCAAAATCGATCACGGCGTAGAATTCTGGGAAACATCCTGCAAGGAATATTCGGAGTGAACGATGAAGTCTACACAGATATCGACAACTTAGATGAAAACTAGAAACGCCTTATTGACACCATGCAACATCAAGGACATTTGCTATTAACCACGACTGCTAGAGTCAACGATACTCAACATGCACTGACAACAACCAAACTAAATGCCATCATTGAGAAATTCAATCACGTGTCCAAAACATTGACAAAAATGTCCTCCTGGTACAATTCCATCGACCAGAACCGAATCAGCCTTGATTTCTTAATCACATATCAATTAGCGTTTGAATGGCTAGAACAGATTCAGAATCGTTACAATGGCTTATATAAAATTCAATCAGGAATTGTAAGTCTTGCAGAAATATGCTCACCAACCACCATGCATAAAACACTGGCACTAGTACAGTCGAAGTTAGGAAAGGGGTTATTTATCGAACCAAGGGAGATACAGAGGACACAAATTACAAAAACACAAAACGGCATACTCATATCAGGGTTCTTCCCAATAGTCGAACAAAGGAACTTCGAGCTTCTACATTGTACAGGCATCCCACATAGTTTAAACGATGGAAATTACCCAGTCCCTGATGTCTCCACGAATTATTTTGGAGTAAATTACGATGACCAACTGTATTTTGAACTGAGCCCTAAACAATTTGACCAATGTGAAACAGTTTCAAACAACAGGCGTCATTGCTCAGTCAGCATACTCCAGAGTATTAGCGAGCATCCTAATTGCATCTTAGATGAGATTTTCGAGCGAACCAATAAGATCTCATGCCCACTCAACAGACTACACGTGAAGGATTCGCTATGGAAGCAGCTAACCCGAGCTAACAACTGGCTATTTTTATCCTCTAAAAAGCAATCAATCGCCATAACATGCAGTGGACATCGACAAGATGTTAAAATCCAAGGAGTGGGTATAATAGAAATGGGCTCTCATTGCAGCATCAAGGGTTCAACCGCCATAATTCGCACTAACTCTCAAATTATGGAAACCGTACATGTGCAGTCAACCTACATTAAACCCATACGATTGATGCAAGACACCGTAAAAAACACGAATCTGTCGTATCTTTACATCGCCACGGAACCACTACTCAAACAAGACGATAGATTTATTCATGAAACCCAACAGCAAGAAGCGCTCCTGCGATCCGAGTTTTCGGCTACCATTTGGCATCAGACGCGACATCACATCATTGTTCTGGGCACAAGTGTTGGCCTCACCTTCCTAGTTGCATCTATCATTATCAGCGTCCTAATATGGAGATTGCGGAGACCACCAGTTACAAACAATGCTAATCCGAAGACGAGATGGTACGAAAGATAACAAACTATCCTCTGTTAGAAGAACCAGCGGTTCTTGGCGGGCAGAATGTTCAGAATTATAATCAATTTGTAATCTATCCATAAAATTAATTATACAGCAAAGCATTCATTATTGAAAACATTGACCTCTTGATTCATCGAACTATGTAATTTGCTTGCTTCTCCATATTTCAAATAGTCAGCATTTTTTGTCTTCATCGAACATCGTTCAATTATTTAAAACATGTACACATATGTGCAACAGTAAGCACATTCTTTGCTCGATAATTGAACTCTGTTCTGGTTAACATAATTGATGAGCATGTTGTTTTAGAATATAAATACAATTGAATGTTGAATAAAGGAGTTCAGTTTTTGGAATCAGATCAGTGCGTGTTTTATTCGTGACCTTTCAAAGCGTGTTATTTTTATTTGTGACTTTCACAGTTTGAGGAACAAGTATTAGTTTCTCAACATTATTGATACTTGACGCTTATGTGTATTCCACAGATTAATTTAAATCAATGAGTTGTTTTTCTTAAATTTGTGATTTATATGAATGACATAATTTCAGTCAATAGTGATTTTATCGACAAATTTCAATTTACGCGTTTTCTATTGTATTTTCAGTTGATTAAACAATGGCGCCTCCAAAGAAAAGTAATGTGTGGAAGTTTATTGCTGAAAACAAACTTTGTCAAAAAGTAATTAAATTGTGGGGCAATACATCAAACTTGATTGGTCACGTAAAACATATCAACAAAGCTGCCTTTTTAGAAGTGCATAAAGAAAATGTACAAGTGACGGGTAACTGGAGTTCATACAGTATCGACAACGAAGCAGTCCACATAGTATGCAGAGCTACTGTTCCTGCCCCTGAATCAAAGCCACCAAGTACAGTGGATACGATTGAATTCGAACATCACGTTTTAACGTGCTCATCAATAGAGAGCAATATCGAAGATCTCCCTCCACCATCTTTGAAGCGCCAAAAGTCGATTATAGAAAGTTTCGAACATCTACATGCTTTTTTTGAAAGCGGTGAGAAAACTTTGAAAATAAATAATACCTTGAATTACATGCTTTGTAAAGACAATCAACCATATACGATTGTGGAAAATGAGGGTTTTTATAATCTTATGACAGTGATTGTGCCGCATTACAAGCTTCCTAGTAAGACAACATTAACTCGATGGATTGATGACAAATATGAGGCATTGTCAGCTATTTTCAAAAAAAAAAAAAATTAAAAAGTGTAGAAAACCTTACACTTACGACGGACATATGGACCGAAACCATGAGTATGAGAAGCTTTCTTGGGATTACAGCACACTTTCGAATAGGGATTGAATTTTTTTCAATAACTCTTGGAGTGTTTCAGTCATTTGAACGGAGTACTTCAGATCACATTGCTGAGATTCTTCTGAATACTTGTGTGGAATGGGATATCAATATCGATAAAGTTTCAGTGACTGACAATGCAGCATCTATGATAAAGGCTATTGATTTGGCTTTTGGCAAAAAACATATACCATGTTGTGCACATACTCTTAACTGAGTTGCACAGAATGCTGTGAATCACTGTCCAGATCTACGAAGTCTTATAACTAAGGTAAAAGAAATAGTAACATGGTTTATGCAAAGTAACATAGCAAGCGATGAGTTGAAAAAAGGCACGAATAAAGAAACTAAATTGATTCAAGAAGTTCCCACAAGATGGAACAGTACATACTATATGATTGAGAGATTTTTGGAATTGGACAGTGACGTCAATATTATAATTATACGCCATAAAAATGCACCAGCAATGGTCAACGCATCCGAATTGTCAATTCTCTCTTCAGTGTTACAAGTCTTACGACCGCTCGAAGCTGCAACCAAAGAAGTGTCCGCCGATCTGTAATGCAATGATAGCAAGGTGATTCCGTTAATCTACTACTTAGTTTTAAAAATCCAGGGTCTCAGTCTGGTAGATCAACTTGCCAATGAGTTGAAATCGTTTGTGCTTAAAGAAATAGAAAAAATAGTGGGTGCTATAGAGAGAGTCACTCCACTAGCCAAAGCTACAGTTTTGGATCCGAGGTTCAAAAAAATGCATTTCAAAGACGCACTTGCTTATTCTGCAGCAATCGCAAAAATAAACGACTTGATGACAAATAATGCATAACGTGCCGAAGAGTCAAAATCTGATTCAGATCAATCTGAAAAGCTAGAAGAGAGTTTTTGTTTATGGGAAGACCATCATAAATTAGTAAATAAGAACTGGAAATCAACGCAATCTGAGGATGCAATTTCTGATGAATAATCCATTTACTTGCGCAGTCCTTTAGGTAGGCTAAATGAAAACCCTTTAGAAATCTGGAGTGATCTTAAAATTCAGTTTCCTAAACTGTATAAAATTGCGTTCAAATACTTGACAATTGTTGGGACTTCAGCTCCATCTGAGCGTTTATTTTCAAAGGCTGCTAAAATAGTTAATCAGCAAAGGAATCGAATGAAAGGTAAACGACTGAGTAAACTTTTGTTTCTACAAAGTTTGCCCAAACAGCATTGGTGTTAAAGCAGACTTCGCAAACAAAAAAGTACTGAGCAGCGAAGGCAGTAGTAACCACTTCACCAGCCCCACTTGTGACCGCAGTGCATAGCATATCCAGAAATATGAAAGCACCAATATTCGACGGGCAAACGGCCTGGAGTATGTACAAAACACAGTTTGAAGCCGCCGCTTGGACAAACCACTGGAATGAGGAGGAACGAGCAACAGCATTAATTCTCGCTCTAACAGGCCCAGCTGCTGAGCATTTACAGACTATCCCCGTTGAGTTGCACTCAAACTCGGTTGCTGTAATGAATGCGCTTGACATGCGTTATGGAAACGATCATCTGAATTAGATTTATCGGTCACAACTACGGCATTGGATGCAGAAGTCTGGTGAAACCCGACAGCAGCTAGCACAAGACATTGAGCGACTGGCACTTTTGGCTTACCCAGCCTATGACCCAGAACATCGAGATGATGCAGCAACAAAAGTATTCATCAGCGCACTAAAGGACCAGGAAGTGCAACAAGTGGTGCGATTAGCTCAAAAGCAAACGGTTAAGGACACATTGGCTTAAATTCTGAACTTTGAGGCAGCGAAAAATGTGACTCGTACCACTGCGCGGGTCCGCGAGGTAGTGGTAGAGGAATGCAGGTGTGAGCGCATCGAAATTGAGGGCGAGCCGCAGGCAAATGGTGCGCTTGGATGCTGGAATTGCGGAGAGAAGGGGCACTTGCAAAGAGACTGCAAGAAGCGAGAAAAACCGCGCTATTGTCCCGGGTGTGCAGCTAGGAGAAGATCTAGACCGAGTCAGGAGCCCGGAATGGAAATCCTTCAAACTGAGGGGTCGGGAAACATGTAGCAGCCAACTTCGTGGAGCCGAGATTGGCTAGGAGGATCGACGTCCCCAGCACTACCATCACTGTATCAAGACTACTACTTCCGGGTCAAGTTGACGGAGAACACTGCACCATAACAATCGACACTGGCGCAACCCAACCGATCGTCCGACCAGACCATGTGAGGCAACAACTTCTTCACAAGGGCAGTATCTCCTCATTAAGGACAGCTATGGGAGAAACTGCACCTGTCCATGGAGAGGTAAACCTCCAGATACAGCTGGGAGACCCTGCGTTCCGACATAATTTTCTGGTCGCGAACATTATGGATGACTGCATTCTCGGAATGGATTTTCTGTGACCACATGGAATCACGTTGGACTTGGGCAAACGGGTATTGAAATGGCAGAACGTCGAAGTATTGATAGAGGGTCCCAGCGTCCAAATTCCCAAGACTGATGTGGTAGTATGTACCGACACTGATGTACCGAATTCTTCCGAGAGCATTGTATGAGCCAAGCTTGATGGTGATCATGGAGAACACCGATCTTATCTGATAGAGCCAATGTAGACGTCCGCTTTGCGCAGTTTGGTTGTAGGACGAAGCCTTGTAAGATCTATAAGGAACAGATACGTGCCGGTTAGAGTCCTTAACACCGCAGACTCAACCACGAGCATCAAAGCGGGAGAAGTCATCGGCATCTGCCAGCCTGTTTCCGCCATCACCACTCTGGAAACTACTCATGACTTTCATTGGAAAAGACACAGACAAAACCCGGGAATCTACGTCTGCAATATTGAAGCAGGTCAACTTGCCAATGCAGCTATTCAAGTGAGCCTCTGATCTGGTCACCAAGTACCGTGACATCTTCTCAACAATCCCGGATGACAAGGCCATAGGAGTATGGTAACTCACATCATAAATACACAGGGAGCCAAGCTAATTCGACAAGCACCAAGATGTCTTCCTATAGCCAAACAAGGAGAAGTGAGCGCACTGATCTCGGGCATGGAAAAACAAGGCGTTATCGAGCCTTCTGTCAGTCCATGGGCCACGCCAGTAGTTCTAGTGAAGAAAAAGGATGGTAGCACTCGTTTTTGTGTCAACTATAGGCAGCTCAACGACGTCACTAAGCAAGATAGCTACCCGCTTCCACGCATCGATGACATCATTGACACTGTGGCCGATGCAAAATGGTTTTCTACACTCGATCTCAAGAATGGCTACTGGCAGGTAGAAATCGACAAGAAGGACTTAGAGAAGACCGCATTTTCAGTTGGAACCGGATTGTGGCAATTCGTGGTGATGCCATTTGGGCTTTGCAATGCTCTAGCCACTTTCGAACGTCTGATATAATACGTGCTACGTGGCATAACCTCAAAAACATGCTTGGTGTACCTAGATGACATCATTGTTATCGGGAACTCGTTCGAAGAGCATGTGCGGAACTTAGAAGAGGTTTTCTCCCGATTGCGACTGGCAAATTTGAAACTTAATCCCGACAAGTGTACCCTTTTCGCAGCTGAAGTAAAAAAAACTGGGACACGTCGTATCAGCAGAACGTGTCAAAGCAGACCCTGAGAAAATCGAAGCCGTGAAAAGCTGGCCAACACCAAACAACAAGCACCAACTACGAAGTTTTCTGGGTCTGGCAACCCACCATCGAAGATTCGTCAAAGACTTTATAAAAATAGCTAAGTGTCTCCATCAGTCAACCGAGAAAAATCATCCGTCTGTCTAAAATGAACAATGCCAGGTAGCCTTTGAGACCCTGAAGGAGAAGCTGTGTCAATAACCCGTGCTGGCATATCCAAAACCTGGAAAAATATTTGTAGTTGACACCGATGCAAGCAATGGCGGTATTGGAGCTGTACTCTCCCAGCAGATCGATGGCGAAGAACGAGTCCTCTCGTATTACAGTCGAGTTCTCTCAAAAAGTGAGAGGAACTGCTGCGTGACCAGGAAGGAGCTATTGTCTATAATAGAGGCCACTAAGCAGTTCCACAAATACCTATATGGCTAGCAATTTGTTCTTCGAACGGACCATGCGTCGCTGAGATGGCTACTTAACTTCAAAAACCCCGAGGGACAAGTTGCGAGATGGATCGGAAGATTGCAGTCATACGATTGCGAATTCTTCATCGGAAGGGTGGAGTTCGTGGAAATGCTGACGCCCTATCTCGTCGTCCATGTCCAGTTAATTGCAAGCATTGCCGACGGATTCAGGAAAAGGAACTGCCCGTTGATCTGCGATTGATGGCGGCTGAATTCGATGAAGGTTGGTCATCGGAGAAGATTCGAAATGCCCAGTTAGCCGATGAAGACATCGTACCGTTGCTCGTATGGAAGGAGACAACTAGATGACCTGAGTGAAAGGACGTTTCGATGCACGGCGCAACCCTGAAAAGTTATTGGGCGCAATGGAACTCCCTTCAGGTGGAGGGTGGCGTACTCGAGCGGAAATGGGAAACGGCGGATGGCAGCACCTATAGGATGCAAACTATGCTTCCCAAAAGCCGAATCCACGATGTGGTTAAGGAGATGCACGAAGGATTCTTGGGAGGCCACCTTGGTGTCAACAAGACCTTAGCGAAATGGCGGGAAAGATTTTACCGGCTCCACGCTCGAGAAGACGTTGAGGACTAGTGCCATCGATACACGATTTGCGCTTCGTCAAAGAGCCAAAGCAACGACTGAGAGGACAAATGCAAACCTATAACGTGGGTGTGCCATTTGAAAGGATTGCTGTTGACATCGCAGGACCCTTTCCTGAATCCGAATGGGGAAATCGATACACGCTGGCTGTGGCTGATTATTTCAGCAAGTGGCCGGAATTGTACCCCATTCCCAACCAGGAAGCAACTACTGTAGCCGCACACCTAGTATCAAATTGGGTCAGTAGGTACGGCGTACCTCGCGAATTACATTCGGATCAAGGCCGAAACTTTGAGTCACTAGTTTTTGGCGAAATGTTCGAACTAGTGGGAATACGGAAAACGAGGACAACACCGCTGCATTCCCAATCCGATGGAATGGTCGAACGTTCCAACGGCACGCTCAATAAACACCTGGCCAAGATGGTTGACGAGAACCAAGGGAACTGAGACCGACATATCCCACTATTTTTGATGGCGTACAGAGCTTCCGAACATGAATTGACGGGCCGAGCCCCAGCCAAAGTTATTTTTGGAAGGTTTATTCGTCTGCCAGCTGATATAAAGTTGGGAACACCCCCTGAGAAACCCCAAACGATTTTGGAGTACACAAGTGAGCTAACGCAACGGTTGAACCAGATACATCGGACAGTGTGAAAACACCTCAAATCGGCTACTGACCGCATGAAGACCAGGTATGATCTAAAGGCTAATTCTGCTGGCTTCCAGCAAGATGATTTGGTGTGGCTATATAACCCACAACGGCGAACGGGTAGGTCTCCAAAGTTGCAGCATAATTGGAAGGGATCATACTTAGTTACAAAGCGAATCAACGACGTCGTATACCGAATACAGGAACATCATAAGCCAAGAGCCAAAATGAAAATCAGGCACCTGGACTGTCTTGCCCCATATTACATCCAGGGAGAATTGACTACAACTGGCGACACATATTTTTGGGGCGAAAAGAACTGGAGTGGGGGCAGTGTTACATGTACAAATAATTCTACGAGCTACTATCGCAATTGTTTTCACAACCATCATGGTGAACAAGCGAATGTACTCGAAAACCCGCTAAGCATGATCAACATCTGAATGTGACGCCACTGCTCCATTCATTAAATTGCTCGAATATGCCAGTTAGTTCGCCAATGTACAAGAAGTGAATTGAATGACTAGAGACCCTATATAAAGGTGAGCTGAATGAATAGGGCAATTCACTACAACCACGATATAGTAAAACTGCGATAGCGAGTAGTGCGAATTAAAAGCGATATTGAACGTGAAGTGATAGACACTTGAAGTAAAATTTTATAGACAAAGTGAAAGGTAGAATTAGTGAAATAGTGAAATTAATAATTGTCCATTCATTTCAATAAACTCTAATAACTTAATTTAAAAGACATTGCGTTTTCACTTTCCCGGAACATTATAATTATTGGCCGCGAACCATAACACGCGGCAATATTGAAGACCGACATATGATTATTGTTACGTTAGTAAAAACTACGAATTGTTAAACGCACAACGTTGGTCTTCTCGTCGGCAGACTCCTCCATTGGAATGGGCTCCCCATCGGCCGCGCTCCTCTGTTTCGTTTGTTTAACAGGGGCTCTTGCCGGGTAGAGTGGCCTTTATGATATAGGGTTATGTGATTTCATTGCATAACGCTATAGCATTAATCGGTTACGTCTGTATTCCTCATTTGAGGGAAAGAGTCATACAAAGTACTTTTGTATGAGTGTTTCACTCAAATGGGAAATACATGGCCACGTCTGCGTTTGGATCTTGATCCGGTTGGGAGGGCACGTGGGGCACCACTACCATCTGGATGCCCCACTCTTATTTGTGGGCCATAAGAATCGTCGGTAACGATGAAGTCCTCTTAAGTCCATTTGTCTTCCCCAGGACCAGTTTATCCTTTGAGTCAGCAATTTCCTTTGATCTTTAGCTGATTTCCTCCTTTTCGACTTCGGTCGACATTTCTTTGACTCCGGAATCCGTGGATGCGAAATTCTTTTGTAGTGGGTCCTTGTGCTGGGGAAAAGAACCCGCCCCACTACACCGCAATGCTACCCAATTACGTGTCTGATGGCCGAGATTGCCAAAAAAATAAATATAGCAAACATTTGAATAAAAAACACTTTGGTTACAATACACAAATATTGCTTTTATTAAAAAACACATTAAAACTTTGAACAATAACTTTACAATTTAAATATTCAGTCGACCAGAGTTTCGACTTACGCGTCGCGGTACTGGGGGCGAAGCCAAGTATCCAAATGATTCTTATGCAGGTAATCTGCTGATGCAGCGTGAGAATGGACTTTGTAGTTTTTAGCTAAATCTGCTGATTCAAGTGCATGTGGCGAGCAATTTCCGTTTTCGCGTGAGAAACTTGAGGAAATTGTCTGCACGTTCCCGCTTAGGTTTGCGGTTTTTTCTTTTGAGGGAAAACTGAATGGATACGTAACTTCTCCCCCGTTACAATGAAGATTCTCCTGAATTCTTCCTTTAACATTTACTTTAACATTATTTTGTCCTTTTTTGCAAAAATTAGTATGAAAATGATCATTAAGAGTAACAAACTTAGATTACACGTATAGGAAACTTTTTTGCGAAATTCTAGTTCTTGAATTTTTTCAATATTTTTGATATTTTTCAGAGCAACTTCTTCTCAAGTAAGTTTTTCAGTAAAATTTTTAAATACTTCATTTGAAGGGTTGAAAAATCGTTCTAAAAATGTTTCCTTTACATTAGAAAAATAGTAGTCCAAAATTTTTTTTCTCACAGTTGTTATTTTTTAGAGTTAATTTTTGTTTATTTTTTAGCGTTAATTTTCTTTCATCACAATTTTGAGTAATATTAATTCTATCTGTTTTTTTATAAGTAATGTCTCATTGTCAACTTCAATAATTTCTGTATTTAAATTCGTAACTAATTTACAATTTTGACTATAAACACAATTTTTACTTGTAAGTGCTTCGTTCAAAGATTTCGATTTATCAAAGGTATACACGATATCATTGTACTTAAAAATAATTTCTGAGGGAGAATCGATTTCTTTATGCTCTGAATTGGGCATTGGTATAATTTGTCTTAAATTTATTTGAATGAATTGACTTGGAATTTTTATGGCAAGTGTCAAAAGGTTATCTTCCAATTCGCTAATCCCAATTTTATGTATTGCATTTTTGTTAAGTCAATTTTAAATCTTTGGGTTTCTTCGTCTGTTAAAATGTCAGGATTCAAAAGGCCATGTCTTGCGGAAGCTACGTTGTCCAAGATATGTTCCAGTTTACTTTTTAGGATTTGAATTTTAAAAAGTTGGTCGTAGTACATGTTGTCGTTAATTGTCTGTTTTGATATCGTATTAAGTCTCGAAATTATTGTTTTGCGGTCTGCTTCGATAATGTGTTTCAGTTGTAAAATTGTCTGGTTAAATGCACTGTTGGTTAAGTGTTGTTATTGCGTTATGTGAATTTGTTTCCATCGTCTTGAAATGGTCTTCTATTGTCTGTCTGTCTTGTTCGTCCATTGTCCCGAATAACCATTTTTGCGTTGTTCCTACCAAAATAATTAGACCTCTTTTTCTTCTGTTTGTTTTAGGAATGATAGTGTTTATTTTATTTTTCAAATGAGTTCATTCTGTTAAAAGCAAATGTTTGTGGTCACCTTCTAAATATTCTATGTTTGTAGAGAAATCGTTTAGGATTTGTAAAATTTCCGTTGTATTTATTATATGGATAACTATGTTGTATTTGCTAACTATTTCCGTTTTGTCAAGTTGAAGTTCGATGAATCCCGTCTGTTCAGATATTTCTTGTAGGCTTAATCGTCCTGTCACTGGTGTAGTCAATATTAGTAGAAGCGTCAATGTAACCATTAAAACCTGAAAAATTAAGAGAATATTTTTCCTTGTAGGATTTCTAGGATCATTTTCTTTCGGAAGTAGGGTATATTTTCTTGTGAAAACGTTACTTCAGAGTTACTTGCTATGTATTCAGCAATCATATAGCTGAACATTCCGCAATCATTGTTATTTGTTTGCTGCGGTGTATCGGCTAAACTTTCTTTTGCAAACTCAGAAACCTCAATTGTTACTTTTCTTTTATCCATGGACTCTTTTTCTAAGTAGTCTTCTAAAGTTTGGATGATTTGCGGGTTTGGGTGACCCATGGAAACGTAATATTTGATACTTTTATCCCTAAAATCGATAATACTCATGCACCAATGTACATTATTTATATTGGTTGGAATTAGTAAAATATCGTATGAAAAGATATCAAGTCCTCTGGTCCATCTACGGACAGCACCATAACCTCCTTGCAAAAGGCGAGGTAAACACTGGGCAGATTTCTTGCTGTTTCGTGTTGTGTCCGTTCCACTATTAAATTCATGTAAATGTTAATAATGTTATCATTCAACCAGTTTCCTTCCCGTGGTGTATTTATATCATGTCTTGTTATGTTAAGTTTAAATTTTGAAACTAGAATGTCATTTTGGTGTCCGTTATTTAAAGCTTTTTCTATAGTCAATTCCTGTTCTTGTGTAATTATATTCTCGGTATGACAATCAATGTTTGTAAATTTTCTTGGCTTCTTAATGTTAGATGGATGTACGTTTTCTAGTTTTGCTTTCCTGAATCTGGGTAGGTGTTTTTGTCTTTCGGCTCTATAGTTTTTATGAACCCTGTGGACCTATTTTCAATATAGTCTTCTCTTTTTTCGTTCGATTTTTCTAGGCATTTTTCTTTGGTTTCTTTTAAGTTTTTCTTGATTTTTTCAAGATAGACTTTGTAGTGTTGGACTTTAATAGGGGTAGCTTTAATTGTTGAGTGAAGCCTTTCATTATAATTTCTAACTGCTTTCTGGATCAAGGTTCTTGGGGACTGTCCTTTCTTTTGTTGGTGTAATATACGAAATTTTCAACAGGTGTAGAGTGGAAACGTTCAATGTCTGCTAGGCCCGTATGACTGTGGGCTTTTGTAAGATGTAACTCTACATTTTCTTTATTGAGAAAATCCATTATAGTCACACCATTAAATTCATTGCCTGCCACTATCTTATTAGGTTTCCCCATTTTAGCAAACTGCTCTTCTAGTACATCAATAATAGTTAAGTTATTTTTATCAGGCAAGTAATATACGGTTCCAAACTTTGAAAATTTGTCAATAATCGTTAAAAAATTTTGATTAAGTATTATGTTAATGTCAATATAAAGTATCTGGTTAATATCTGTTGGTTTCTCGGTCTCTTGAAATTTCGGCTTGATGGGTTTTCGATCGTATTTAGTCCCTTGACATATTTCGCACTGGTTTATGACTATATTTATGAGTTCCATTAGTTTAGGATAGTAAATTCTGTTTTTGATAGCATTGAAAGTTTCTAGAATTCCTGAATGAAGACTTTCTTTGACGTGATACAATGAAATTTGTCTTACTGCTTCCACTTCAGTAGCTACATCCTGAGCTCTGTAGGAACATCTTACAAATTTTAGCGTTCCATCGTTTGAAAACATTTCGCGAAGTTTCTCTTGGACAATATTATATTTGCGATCTGAAATTTCGGAGTGAATCCCAGTGATACCCTTTTTGATATACCTCCGAAAAATGTCATACAAATTTTCAAAGTCATATACAGCAATATAGATTATTCGTTTGTTATGAATCGTTTCGAAGTCTTTTACTTTATTACTAGTCAAAATTAATTGTGTCTTATACTTATTGACTATCTCTTCTTTAATAGGAATATAGTCGAGTAATTCTTCTTCAGCGGAATGAAATGTTGCCATAGTGGTGTCCTCTTCTTCATTTTCCACATTGAAGAGAACTGGTATTTCCGAATAAGAGTTTGTTTTAGTCTCTAATTTTTCTGCTTCGCTCAGATTTTCTTCCGACTGATTAAGTCTACTGAGAAAATCTGCGACATGATTGTCTTTACCCTTAAGGTATTCTATCTCAAACTGATATTCACCTAACTTAAGCAGCCATCGCTGATGTCGGGGCGAGATATCCTTTCCTCTATATTTGGAATGCAAATATTTTATTGGTAAGTGGTCCGTCAATATTGTAAATTTATTACCGTACAAGTAGGGTCTAAAATAGTTGACCGCCCACATGATTGCAAGAAATTCTTTGTCAGTTGTGCAATAGTTTCGCTCATGACAATTTAACGTTCTAGATGCGAAACATACGGGGTGTCCGTCCTGAGAAAGGACAGCACCCAAAGCATAATTGGAAGCATCCGTAGTTAGTTGAAATTTTTTTTGTAAAGTTTGGGAATTTTAGAATAGCTGGAGAGCTTATGAGATTCTTAAGTTTTTCAAAGGCCGCTATATAGTTCGGATCTTTAATATTAATTTTGCTGTCTTTTCGGAGAAACTTTGTCATTGGCTGTGCTACTTTAGCGTAGTCGCGAATAAATTTACAGTAGTATCCCGTCAGACCTAAGAAACTTTTAATTTGTTTTTCCGTCTTAGGAAGTTTTATGTTCTGTATAGCTGTTATTTTTTCAGGGTTCGGTTTTAGTCCCTCTTTTGTTATAACGTGACCTAGAAAATTTGTTTCCTTTTGCATAAAGGAGCATTTGTCAATTCGTACTTATGAGATCTCAAAACGTTAAAAATATCAGTCAAATTTTTAATATGTTCTTTCAGAGATGTGCTAAAAATGAAAACATCATCTAAGTAAACCACACAAGTCTTGTTTATGAAATCACGAAGAATGTCATTCATAAGCCTCTGAAATGTTGCAGGAGCGTTTTTGAGACCAAATGGCATTCTTATGAATTCATACAATCCGTGTGGAGTTACGAATGCAGTTTTATGCATATCTTCTTTTTTTATAAGAATCTGGTGATATTCTTTAGCCAGATCTATTGTCGAGAAATATTGCGCTCTACCCAACTTGTCGAGGATAGAGTCAATATTGGGTAACGGAAACTTATCGTCTATCGTTACCTCATTAAGCCTCCTATAATCAATTACAATCCTGTACCTTTTTTTCGCCTGAGTTATCAGATTTTTTTGGTACTACGATCAAAGGGCTTTAATATTTCGAGTTGCTTTTGCGAATTATCCCTTGGGTTTCCATTTCAAATATTTGGCGTCTTACCTCTCCTTCATGTTTTGGTGGGTACCGATATAGTTTCGAATTTATTTGTTGATCCGTTATAGTTTTAATCTCATGCTCTATTGAGGTTGTACTTGTCAGTCTATCTCCTTCTTTGAAAAATACTTCTTCATATTGTTTAATTAATTTGGAAAGTTCACAGTATTCTTCAGGATTCAGATGATTGAGCTTCAGTCGTTTCATGTAATTTTCGTCAGTGGTTTCGAGCCAACATATTAAGTATCCATCCTATAATAAAACTATACTTTCTATTTTTCAGGCTTCTGACCTTCCATCAAATATGACCCCCTTACTGCGATTTAATTTCAATGGGAGCCGGGGTATGCACTTCGAAATTAATAACATCTTTTCCCGTAATTGTTGTAAAGTAAAGAGGTTCAATTGGAACTTTACGGAATTGATGGAGATTTTCATCAATAATGCTAAAAGAAGAGCCAGTATCGATAAGCGCTAGAAATTTTGTTTGGTAGATCGTAATTTGTAAAAATACTTAGATCTTTCGGATGAATTTTATTCTGTGCCCAAATAATCATTTGATTTCATTCGACTCTCAGTATACGTATTTGGGTTTGAACTCAAATTACTTTCATCCCATGCAACGAAATTTCCTTCTGGTTGGGGACAAGCATTATTTTCATCAGATCTCATTCCCTGTAAGTTATCCACTTTCAAGGGCTCACCCGGTTGATGTATCCTGGTGCCTGAATATCTTCGAGAATGTCCTTGAGAATTATTTGGTCTATATTGACCAGAAGTGTTTTGATTAGGATTAGAGCTAGAATTTTGTCGAATTTGTTGGCTTTGGCTTCTATAAACATGATTTTCTGGTCTAAGTTCATTGTCTGTTTGGTTTTTTTGTATGTTGTTTGTCGTTTTGTCCGTAATTATTTGGGTTCATACTTTGGAAGCCACTTTGTGTATTCTTTTTAAATTGTTTAGTGAATGGTTTTTTGGAAGACGAATAGGAAGAGTCCCCTTTTTTGAATTCATGTCTTATCCAAGAATTTTCAAATCGTCTTTCCCTCATAATTGATAAGATTTCATTAATATTTGATAATTTGTATATTTTATCTAAAAGGACACCCTGTGTCACCTCTTTAATACTATTGACAAGAAGTGAATCGATATTGCTTAACTCAATATATGGGTTATCTTTATAATAGATAATTATTTTGTCTGACTTAAATTTAATTGATTGTATTTCTGTGGCAAGTTCACTCACCGAATTTGCTCGCATAGTCGTTATTTTCCTATAAATGTCTGCTGGGTCCATTTCCGGCTTGCACCTGAGCTTCAAGTTTGTTTTGATGAGCTCCCAATTGTCCGGCTCCGGTATGTTGATAATAGCGCTCTTTGCCTCTCCTTGGATTTTTTCATAATAAATCGTTCTGGTTGCCAGCTTCTTGTATTCCGGGTCGACCACATGGTTTAAATTATATCCCGTGCTTGCGATGAAGGCGTTTATAGTAATGTCTCCCGTTCCCGAGAAGGTATTCATGTATCGCACTTCTCTGAGTATTTTTTCTGAATTTTCTTTCGCCGTATTTTGGATGGTCATCCTATGCAAGACAACTCGAAGTTGTTCAATTTGTGCGTCACGTTCCTGAAGCGCCAGGTGAAGTGCTTGCATTTGTTCTTCCATTTCTATATTTTTGATGTCACACCGTCCAGAATTAAAAACTTTGCACCTTTTGGATTTTCCATTGTCCATAGACATGCAAAACTTCACTTCACTTTTTTTTTGGTGGATTTTACAATGATTTAAAATTGCACATATTACTTTTTATTTATCACTTGTTATAAGGTACCTTGTTCGGAGCACCTTTGACGAGTAGATTAGGTCAATGAGATTTTATTATCACTGATTCTTCATGAATCTTAGTAGCACTAGTTCTTATCAAACTTTAAGTCACTTTATTTTTATTTGAATTTGATGTCACTTTTTAGGTCTTTGTAAAAAATTTTTTTACAAAGACCTACTAGTTTCGCGACCTGTCTGTCCGTCTGTCCGTCCGTCTGTCCGTCCGTCCGTTTGCCCGTCTGTCCGTGCGTCACAGCTAATTTCCTCAGAAACTATAGAAGCTAGAATGCTCAGACTTTGTGAAAAAGTCAGAAATGATAGTCTCTCAAAAGTTAAGGTTTTGACAAAAATTTATAAAATGTTTAAGGGGGGTCCCCCCTAATAACGAATTGGCCCTTAAAAATTTTTTTTAATCATAGGTAGTCGAGTGGGGTATCAAATGAAAGGTCTTAATTAGAACTTTTAGAATCTGAAATAAAAAAATCATTTGATGAATTAGAGGGTCCACGGCAAGGCAAAATGTACCCGAAATTTGTGTCCCCCCCCTCGCGATTGGACACCTTTCAGCCGAAAAATCTGAAAATTATCACGAATGTGGACCTTTATGAGTACAAGGGCAACAAATACCTTAGAAATCGAAATTCGCTCAACTTTGTTAATATTAGTATGATTTGTAGATTTTACATTTTTGCCCATAAAATCAAAACGGTACCATTAAACTTCTTGAAATTTTCCAATTATATAGACTTACATGAGGTGCATCTTTTGCATAAATTTGAACGATTTCATATCCAAGTATTGGACGAATAATTCTAATTATTGATTCACGCAATTAGAAAACTGGTTTCTAACCCTAGGATGTTTACAAATACCTTCTGGTAGGAGCACTCTCCTGCTTACTCAACTTGTATTGTACATCACGTCAGAATTTTCTTTTGTTAAATCTGTAACCACTTCTTACTGAATAGAATAGAAAGTATCACTTTTACCTGCTCAACTTAGAAGTGTAGAAAAAAAGAAACTTAATGTTTCACAAACTAGTATTTGTGATATGCTAAAGTGGTACTAGCGGTGTTGCACCACTTGACTGTTACACCAGCTGTTGTAGATGAATAATTTTCTTATACATGTAATTAAATCGAGATCCGCGCGGTTGTTTGAATAAATAATGAATTGTTAAACGAAAAACGTCGGTCTTTTCATTTTAACTTATTTGACCGGGTATAGAACCCGGTACGGTGGAAGGTTTTCCACCTCAAAAATGAGCCAGCCATCGGGCGCGCTTTAACCTTTTTTTTTGTTTCAGGGACTCTCACGGGTTGAGTGGCCTCGAGCAAGGTGCCTTTTTATGGCATAGGGTAATGTGATTCGCTCACATAACTCTATGATATAAATTGGTCACCGGTATATTTCTTTTCAGATGGGAAGGCTCATACATGTTATGTTGTATGAGTTTTCCACTCAACGTTTATGGATCTTGATCCGGTTGGGCGGGTACGAGGGGGCACCACCACCATCCGGTTGTCCCACTCTTATTTGTGGGCCATGAGAATGGTCGGGTAACGACAAGGTTTCTCTAAGTCCGCCTGGTTTCACTCGTTCAACTTGTTCTCTTAACAAGTCATTTTCCCTACAATTTTTTGACTTCGGTCGCCTTTCTTTTGAGACCCAAGAATCCATGAATGCGAAATTCTTTTGTAGTGGGTCTTTGTGCTGGGGGAATGAACCCGCCCCACGACACCGCGATGCTAGTCTGCCAGCGCATTCACGCGTCCCCAGACAAGGGCATTCTCGGCGGATATCAACATCTACCTTCGCCGAGGCAGCAGACCATCGCTGCAGTCGTTTACGGACATTTTTGATACTTACCTGTTTCACTACAAGTTTCTTTATAATTTTATTTTGTATATTTATCTTTTTCTATTATTATTTAAATTTTTCTATGTTATTATTTTTCATAAATTTAATAATTCAAATCTGCAATTAAAATGCGGACATGGCAATATCTTTTCCCGCTACACATGCACGTATTGGATTGGTACAGGCAAAAGTGTAGTGGAATGAATGAGAGGCTCGTCGAGTCCCGTTGTGACATCTAGCAAGCGGACGTTCGACAAGCAAAAGGGGAGTCTGTTATTGATCGTCACCGCAAACATGTCACGAGAAGCAGTAAAAGCAACCGCAACAGCTTCAGCAACGACCGTGGCGGGAGTATCTTCTTACTCGTACTCGTATCTATGTTTCGAGATGTAATTAAAAGATTTCGGTGCTGTTAGCAAGCTTTTAGCGGGTCGTGAATCTCGGATCGCGTACGCCCAAGTAGTATCCGACTTTCCTACTACTTTTCGAAACCGTTATCGGGATCGAGGTGTTCTGTGTTATTGCTTTTGCCGTGCGCCTTTGATAGTCAGCGAGCGGACATTGCACTTAAAGGCGCCACGTATGGGTCGGTCAGTGATGTTGCATCAGAACAGAAGTGGCGGTGTGTCGCAAAAGCAACAGAAGATTAAATTTCTTTCAAGAGGTGACATCCTTTGCCGCGAATAGTTAATACGCAGCACAACCGAACATAACGGTTCGAGAATGCCCAGAATGTTAATGAGTGCTAACCATGCGACCAATGCGAATGCTGCAGAGAATTCCTGTCAGTGAAAATACCAATCAATTGTCATATGAAAATGTCAAGAATTTACTCTAGTGATTTGGATTTTCGCGAATATATTGCAAACAAAACGTTTGCATAGAACTGTAATTAAATTGAAAATCTTCAATTTTTCCCTAATTATTGTAAACCAATTGCTGTATTTTGTAAATGATTGAATCATAATCTCTGATTCACTTCAACTGTTTAAACAACCTAGGAGTAAATGCATTTATTCATTGGAACCGTATCAAAATTGAAAGCGGATTTGCATCGAAACAGTAGAAACAAAATGGAGTGTACTTGTATGTGTGTGAAGCACGAAATTTTGATATCTTGAAATCACTCTACATGAAAATAAATTTCCCGAGCAATCAGCGACAAACTTTCATTTATTTGCTGCTGATGCATTTCTACTTGTTTGGTTTGAGACTCGTTACATGAAGGTTTGCATGAATGGACCAACGCGCGAACCAACCACCACCGATTGAGGTCGTTGCAGAAATATGTTGATTACGATGTTGGAATTTTCCAGACGTCTGTTCGTTACACAACTCTACATGGGACTTTAGTATCATTATCTTTTTGCATTCAATTCAATTTTCTTGCATTGAATTTGTGGAATTGCATTTTGGTGGGCTAATGGACCGATCGGCGCTCGATTCGCGAACTATTGTGGGCAGTTGAGTGCGGCTTCTGATGACGAATTAGCTTTTGATGCAAGAAACTTTGCTTGAACATTAATTTACTTTCTCTCGGCGAAGTAGATACAAATCAGACGTGGTATCTGTTATCTAAGGAAATGTCGAGGACGTGGAAATGCCGGATGGGATTGAGAAGTGGATATCATAATATCTGAACGAATGGGATACTGCTTCTTTTAGGAATCACGGTGTGTTTTTGCAAGAGATAAGTGGCTAAAAGGAAACGGGATGATGGTTTCAGATAGTAGAACTTTGTCGATAACTGCAATTGAAGATCGTTAATATAAGGATGGAAAAACATTAATTGGTTGAGCGATATTTATAAGTTTGATAGGAGTTGTACTCGTATTTGAATAGTAGTTATAAGTATTGCAGCAATATTGTATCACCCTTATTCATCAGCGGGCGCCCGGCGAGGATATTGGGAAAGTACCTTATTGGTTTCTTTTAAATTTTTTATAAAATTGCTTATATTATTAATTTCTTTAATTTTTCAGGTCTTTGTAAAAATTTTTTTTACAAAGACCTACTAGTTTCGCGACCTGTCTGTCCGTCTGTCCGTCCGTCTGTCCGTCCGTCTGTCCGTCCGTCCGTCTGTCCGTGCGTCACAGCTAATTTCCTCAGAAACTATAAAAGCTAGAGTGCTCAAACTTTGTGAAAAGGTCAGAAGTGATAGTCTCTCAAAAGTTAAGGCCTTGACAAAAATTTATAAAATGTTTAAGGGGGGGTCCCCCCTAATAACGAATTGGCCCTTAAAAACTTTTTTTAATCAAAGGTAGTCGAGTGGGGTATCAAATGAAAGGTCTTAATTAGAACTTTTAGAATCTGAAATAAAAAAATCATTTGATGAATTAGGGGGTCCACGGGAAGGCAAAATGTACCCAAAATTTGTGTCTCCCCCCCCCCCCCCTCGCGATTGGACACCTTTCAGCCGAAAAATCTGAAAATTATCACGAATGTGGACCTTTATGAGTACAAGGGCAACAAATACCTTAGAAATCGAAATTCGCTCAACTTTGTTAATAATAGTATGATTTGTAGATTTTACATTTTTGCCCATAAAATCAAAACGGTACCTTTAAACTTCTTGAAATTTTGCAATTATATAGATTGACATAAGGTATATATGTTCACAAACTTTAATTGAGATCGAATCATAATCAAGTGAGTTATAGCCGTTTCAGTTATATGGAATTACAACAACGATAACACGTGTTTATGGTTCATATAGGGTTTTCCAATAAGAGGTGTTATTTTGATATCAAAAGAAAAATGCCATTTTTAAAATAAATGATCGGATGTTTAGTTCATTATAAAGAAGAAGGTATGCCGTTAATATTAATAACTAACATTGAGCAAATAACCACTACGACACGCTTACAGGACCATATACTCTTCATGAAATTTTCCATAACCAAATCGCAAAGTGGCTGCCCTATGTCCTCGATAGCCTCACGAATTTCATCTTTGAGATCTTGAATTGACGCTGGGCTATTGGCATAGGCCTTCTCTATCACGTGGCTCCAAAGGAAGAAGTCGCAAGGTGTTAAATCACAAGATCTATTCAAAATAACACCTCTTATTGGAAAACCCTATATATATTTAAAATTGACTTAGGTTCTTTTATTTTCTTTCAATTTTCATGAAAATTTAAGGAATAGTGTTTAACTTGAACATGTTCAATTGGCCGAGCATTCAGAAAAATCATTTAAGCTAGATCAAAATGGCGGCTGTACTGTGCTTATGGAAGAAACTGTGCATCTTTTGCATAAATTTGAACGATTTCATATCCAAGTATTGGACGAATAATTCTAATTATTGATTCACGCAATTAGAAAACTTGTTTCTAACCCTATGATGTTTACAAAGACCTTCTGGTAGGAGCATTCTCCTGCTTACTCAACTTGTTTTTTATTATTCCCGTAATTGAGGTTCTTAAGCAAACAATTTCAATTTTTTTTTTTTAGGTTGCCCATCAATTTACCAATTAAAACGTTTACATTTGTTTTCAACTCTATGCAATCTGACTTTGTAATTTAATTTATTGGAAGAGTTGGTGTACTCGTACTTTTGATTTTTTGTGTTGAGTTTTGCATGCAGCACACATCTATTATTTTCCGATATCTCTCTTCTGATATTTGTATGCACTTCAAGTGAATCCACTTTACGAAGATTCCATCACATCCCATTGTCAAATGGCTTTCCTACACGGGTTTCCTGCATTTCCCGTATTTATCTTTGGCAGGGAAAAGTAAAAACTAAGCTTAAATTAAACTTAAAGTTGAAATGAATTATATTCAGAACCTCTAACTTATTGTAAGATTTCATAATTGTAGAAAAAGGAAAAATATAAGTAAATGTAGTTACTCACTTACTTAAAAAAAATAGTAAACCTCATAATTTTACTCCAAAAATTTTCATCTATCAGCAAAAACAATGTATAATTTAAATTACATTAAATACGCGTATTCATGAATGAGATTCTGACTTTAATGCCGGTCATCAAAGCTTTGAGTCATATGACCATTATTTGCAAAAATAATTGTTTTTTTGGATTTCCTCCTTATTTGGATGTTAACGTGCAACCACGTTAAATTTTTTGCAATGAAATTGCGATCTAATTGTGCAAACGAAAGTAATAACCTTAAAATGTCATAGAAGTATCAAAAATGGAAATGTAGCAGCAATTTTGTCTTGATGCACTTAGGATTTGGTGAAAAAGAGAATTAATGCTGATCGATCATCCTATGAAAATCGAGAGCATATCCAATTTAATATATTTCATTCCGATTCTTCGGCTTTTTAATCCAGTTTGCATGACAAAGTTTCTTTCAACTGAATCTCCATTTAGTACTGCTAGAAATTGACTTTTTTTCGGGTGTTTGATTGAAATATTTAAGTCAATAGCAAATAATTTCGGTTTCTAATTCATCTATGTTTTTGTAAGGAGGTATCACCCTCAGACCAAATAGAAAATCTTCAGAAGGTCGGCTCTCTGAGTAGCTTGGAAATATGGGAAAGTTTTTTCTTCGCAAAAGTCTGCAGCGATTGATACGTGTAAAAGACCATAAAGGCAAAATGTCTACTAATCTAGTGGCCGAGATTAAACGGCACCATAGTACAGGTGACTGGCTCTAATGATCTCACGATTTTCATGTTTAGTCGGCGGTTCACACATTTGATAGCCGTCAGAGTACAGTATAGATAGTATAAAATTGTCAGGTAGTCGGAGGCGAGTTGACACCTGTTCATTATTAATAACTCTCCAAATCCTCATTAAAACTCCATCCAGTGAACATTATGAAGAAATTATCCACAACAATGGCTTGCGAGAGCGCACGGATCGAGAATGTTGGAGACTTAGAAGGGAGCCGCGACGGGGGCAGGTCGAGCGGATTTTTAAGCGACTCTATCAGCGTCCAAGGAGTAGTTTTGCAGCGAAGAAATTTACTTATTGATAAAGTAACAAATAATTTTGCAACTTTCATAACCATGCGGAACGAGATTATACTGAGCGCCGATCTTTGGCTCCATGCAAAATCTTTTCTTCTTTTGTTAGATGAAAGTACTGTTGACGATTTTGTCCAAATTATGCAATTCTACACTGCACTGCACGGCACATGCATTCAGTTATGAAATATGCCAGAGGGCAGGTTACTTTGTTGATTTATAATTAAATAATAAATCTTTGTGCTCCGAACAGTGGGTAAACACACATAAATTATGTGGTACTTGCGGTCTCATTAGGAAATTCTCTCGAATATTATTTCAAAAGTAGTCCATGCAAACAGAAAGATCGCTTTCATGCAGGTGCTGCGTCGTGTGGCCCGCATCTGAATCTCGCGGTTGGTGGCTATCGAGCTTATTTAGTGCACGCTCGTTGCTGGGAACGAACTGTTAATCCATGGAATGGCTGAGCATGACTTGGAATTTTCGGCTGAAGTCCAAGTCAAGCGGAATTTAAGTCATTGTGTCAAAATCCAGCAAACTTGAAAAATTCAAGTACAAATATCTCCGCATCCAAGCTATGCTGAAGTAAAACTATTTTAGTGTATGGTCTATGAATAAAATTGATATTAATGTTGAAACCAGCCAAACTTCGTATCTTAAATCAAGGGTTTCCTAGTTTATACGAGTAGCTTCGAAATTCGCACGCGTCAAGAGAAATAAAAGTATGAATACCATTTGGCAACACAATATTTTAGGTTAATTTCTCGTGAGAAACTTACCTATTGCGGGGATATATACAAGATGGCGCAAAAATAATTCATCAAATTTTGTTTTAGAATAACTTTTTTACTAAATAAATAAATTATTTTAAGTAACGGAAAACTTTATTTGGAAATTCACAATTTTTGTGTTCACTGGAAAAGATTATATCCGTCAAGTAGCTGCCGCCAGTGTTCATACACATATTGTGTCCGTTTTATCGCATTTTCGATGACTTTCTGCAAGATTTCCCATGATAGCTGTTCGCATTCCTATCGAATATTCTCCTTAACGGCTTCAAGTAGCCCCTAAGAATAAAGTCTGGGATGGTCAAATCGGGCGTCTTGCTGGCCATGCCAAATCGCTAAAACGGGATATTATGCGACCAGGAAACGCTTCCTTCACGTGCAGTGTATGCGGTTGCACCGTCTTGTTGAAATCACAAGTTCACAAAGCCTCGCTCATGCGATTTCGGCAGTAAGAGGCGGGTTTATCATGACCCTGTTGCGTTCGCCAGCAACAGTGACTGTATTGCCGATGGCGTTCACAAAAAAAATACGGCTCGATCACACTCTCCCTCGTGAACACCCCACCACACAGTGGCTTTAAGTGTATGCAATGGCTGTTTGTGCATCACGCGTGGATTCTCAGTACCAAGGAAACGAAGATTTTGCTTATTGACGTAACTGCTTAGTTGGAAATGTGCCTTGTCGCTCGTGATGATTTTCGAAACAAAATCGTCACAATTTGATCTACACAATTATTTCACTGCAGCTGTCTACTTCACAAAAATCAAATATGATTCCCATCCGAAGCCATTTGCAAAAGTTATAACATCTCCCGATAAGGTAATTAATTTTGCGCTAACCTTTGTATACATTGCCGAGAAAAAGTGATGAAAATCCCACAAAAATTTTATTCGATTTAGCTTTTCATATTTTTAAAACTAATAAAAAACCTGTAGTTTTTATTTTTACTATTTATGTATTTCTAGGAAGTGTTTTCACAAAAAATATCAAAACAATTACATTTTCTATAAAAAAAATTAAAAAATGAATTTATTCAATTCTGTCTACCGAGAAAAAATGATGCGAAAAATTAAACTATGATCATTTTCTAGCAACTTTGGTGGTTACCCGAAAGGAATTAATTGTTCTTAGTATGTGGTTGGATTTTGTTTCCGATCTACGATAGCTTGGAGCTTTATTGGCATGGAGCAAAACAAATATGCACAATATTCTTGAGTGATTTTGCTCCACTCTTCTTTCAGTGTTTTCTTAAACGCGGACTTACAGTGAATATTATGTATTGCTAGTCGTTGGACAATTTCTTCCCAAATATATTCAATTGTTTTGAAATCAGGCGATTGAGGGGACCATTTTAAATAACTATCGATATTGCAAAGCATCCACATTCGAGCTTGGTGGGCGGTATGTTTAGGGTCGTTGTCTTACATAAAGATGTAGTTTGTTCCAAAGTTCAACTTTTGCACACTAGGTGCACGTTTATTCCATAATATGTCGATGTAGGCTTTGTGATCCACTGTTTTTTCTTCAATTATATGATTTTTCATAAGCAGATTTTAATGTTGCAGTAATTTTTGTCGCCGGTATAAAAGGATCTCTTTTGGCTTCTCGTTCAATTGCTTGCATATCACCGTCTGATATTATTTTTTTCACCCAGACCACTTTTTATTCTCTAAGGTTTTGCATCTGCAAAAGCTATCTAGAATCCTCCATATCGTTGAACTGGATCTGTTAAAAATAGATGCAATCTCCATATATGCTACAGTCTGGTTGTGAACCTGTAAAATATTTTTTTTTCTTCTAACGTAGTCTCTTTTCCCATGTTGACGGCTGATATTCAACAAAACTTAACTCAAAAAAGCATACTATACATTACTTTTAACCACAAACGTTTTCCTATAATCACCTAAAAATTTGGTTTTTAACGTTGAGCACTACTGAACACAGAGTGCAATTTAGGCTGAAGTGATGCATTTATACCATAGATACAGAGACTACTGGATCCGTAACCAGTCGCGAGAGCCGAAGCAATTAGCAACCTTCGCTATAGTTGTGTGAAGTTGAGGTTTGAAGTGATATGCTTTTGTTTTTGCACTTAATTCACTCCGAAACACGTTCACGATTAAAAAGTTTTTAATTTTAAAGATCACGTGTACGAAATCGGCACTTAAGTTCACTTATTTTATTAAAAACTTACAAATTTTTGCGCCTCTACGAATTTCTTTAGCTTTGACGTTCGAGTTTTCTGTGAGAGTATTTTGTCGTGTTGTACTCAAACTGTTTTGCGAATGATAACAAAGGCGCGATCGTGTGCACGTGAATTAAAATTTTGTGGGTGTGCGCGGGTGTCAGTGGAAGAAGTGATTCTTCTGAAGAGAGGAAAGAAAAACCTGTCTGGAAACAAAGGGGAAGGAGAAGCAGAGGGAATCAAAAAGTTCCGGGAGCATAAGTTATTTATAACTTATTTATGTGGTAAATTTATTTCCCACATGGACGAGTACACAGATTCTCGTTGCTCGTCAATTCATTTATATGTCTTTGATTTATACCAAAACACAATTATTTCATCACTTTGTCACGTTCTGTGTTATGTTAGAATTACATCTGGCAGCGCATACAAACTTTTTAAAACCAGATTTTTGTGAAAACCATGTGAAAACATTGTCTAGGACATATAGGACCAAGCTCTAAACTTTCAATTTATTTATATCTATATATATATATATATATATATATATATATATATATATATATATATATATATATATATTTATATATCTATGTATATATATACATATATACATACAATATAATCACCTAAAAATTTGGTTTTTAACGTTGAACGCTACAGACACGGACTGCAATTCAGGCTGGCGTGTTGCTTTTATACTAAAAAGCAATTATTGCATCACTTTTTCATGTTCTATTTTATGTTCGCATTTCATCTGGCAAACCATGTGGAAACATTGTCTGGGACATATAGGACCATGCTCTAAACATTCAATTTTTCCAACATTACTTTTGAGACTTTGGAAACAAGTTATCGAAGTTGAAGCTCTGTGAAATTTCATCTTTTTGCGTTACTTTTTCTCGGCACTGCATTCATATACAATACGCTTACATATATATAGAGTAAGTCAAAAAAGTATTTGGCCTTTTTTGTCATTTTTCGATTTAATATTTCTTTTATTTAAAATCGATTTTATTTAAGCATATTGTTAAATGTACAAATAATTCTGCGAGCTACTGTCGCAATTGTTTTCACAACCATTAAGAACATCAACAAAATGAATTTACTCGAAACCGCGAGAGCCCACCAAGTATGATCAACATCTGAAAGTGTGTCACTGCTCCATTCATTAAGCTGCTCGAATATACCAGATACCTCTCGGCAGAACATTCGCCAATGTACGAGAAACAGATTGAACGGCTAGAGACCCTATATAAAGGCGAGCTAAATGAATGGCGGGGATCATTCATTAGAACCGCGATAGTAAAAACTGCGAGAGTGTGGAGTGCGAATCGGAAAGCGATATTGATCGAGTAATAGCAAAGTGATTTTCGTGACAGATAAGACAGTTAAAGTGAAAAACTTATAGACAAAGTGAATATTAAAATTAGTAAAAGTGTTAAATTAATGATTGTGCATTTATTAATAAATAAACCCTTTTAACTAAATTTAAAAAAAAGAACAAAAAAAAATAATAATAGCCGAAAAATAAAAATACCACGAAGCTAACCTTAACGAATTTACCATGGTGGGTGCGCCTTTAGATGCGGAAAAAGCTGGAGAAGCAGAAACACCAAAATTAAAGGAACCAGAAAATGCGCTGATGCAAATGCTGATGCAGCAAGAGCAGCGACAACAGTCATCCATTTAACTGCAAAGCTCAATGAACAGTCATCCAATTTAACTGCACAGTCATCCAATCTAACTGGAGAGTCATCCAGTTGAGATAAACAATCAGCGAATCTGGACCGACAAGTGAACGAAATCAAGGGAGTGCAAAAACTGTAACCGAAATAAAAGCGGAGCTCGGTAGTCTGAACAACCAAATTTAATGCGTCGAGGAAAAGGTTTACCAGGTCGAGGAGAAGGTCAGCCAGGTTAAGGAGAGAAGCAACTACGAGATCAGCGAGGCCGAGGAGAGAATAAGCTATGAGATGCGAAAAGTGAAAAAGGAATTGGAAGCAACGAAGGCAGCAGTAACTGACTCACCAACCCCACTTATAACCGCAGTGCATAGCACACTCAGAAATGTGAAATGCACTGATGCAGCAAGTGCAGCGACAACAGTCATCCATTTAACTGCGAAGCTCAATGAACAGTGATCCAATTTAACTGCACAGTCACCCAGTTTAGATAAACAATCAGCGAATCTGGACCAACAAGCGAACGAAATCAAGGGAGTGCAAAAACAGTCAACCGAAATAAAAGCAGAGCTCGGTAGTCTGAACAACCAAATTTAATGCGTCGAGGAAAAGGTTTACCAGGTCGAGGAGAAGGTCAGCCAGGTTAAGGAGAGAAGCAACTACGAGATCAGCAAGGCCGAGGAGAGAATAAGCTATGAGATGGGAAAAGTGAAAAAGGAATTGGAAGCAACGAAGGCAGCAGTAACTGACTCACCAACCCCACTTATAACCACAGTGCATAGCACACTCAGAAATGTGAAATGCACTGATGCAGCAAGTGCAGCGACAACAGTCATCCATTTAACTGCGAAGCTCAATGAACAGTCATCCAATTTAACTGCACAGTCATCCAATTTAACAGCACAGTCATCCAGTTTAGATAAACAATCAGCGAATCTGGACTGACAAGCGAACGAAATCAAGGGAGTCCAAAAACAGTCAACCGAAATAAAAGCGGAGCTCGGTAGTCTGAACAACCAAATTTAATGCGTCGAGGAAAAGGCTTACCAGGTCGAGGAGAAGGTCAGCCAGGTTAAGGAGAGAAGCAACTACGAGATCAGCAAGGCCGAGGAGAGAATAAGCTATGAGATGGGAAAAGTGAAAAAGGAATTGGAAGCAACGAAGGCAGCAGTAACTGACTCATCAACCCCACTTATAACCGCAGTGTATAGCACACTCAGAAATGTGAAATGCACCTATATTCGACGGACAAATGGTCTGGAGTGTTTGAAAAACACAGTTTGATGCCGCCGCTAGGGCTAATCACTGGAATGAGCAGGAACGAGCAACTGCATTAATTCTCGCTCTAAGAGGACCAGCTGTCAAGCTTTTACAGACTGTCTGCTGCTATAATGAATGCGCTCGACAGGCGATAAGAAGACGATCATCTGAAGCAGGTTTATCGGTCACAACTACGGCATCGGATGCAGAAGTCTGGCGAAAACGTACAGCAACTAGCTCAAGACATTGAGCGACTGGCACCTCTGGCTTACCCAGCCTACGACCCAGAACATCGAGATGACGCAGTGACAGAGGCATTCATCAGCGCATTAAAGGACCCGGAACTGCAACAAGCCGTGCGTTTAGCTCAAACTGCCCGGATTCCCGAGGTAGTGACAGGCGAGTGCAGGTGTGAGCGCGTGGAAATTAAACGAGAGCCGCAGGCAAATGGTGCGCCTAGATGCTGCAATTGCGGTGAGACGGGGCACCTACAAGGAGATTGCAAGAAGCGAAGAAAACCGAGCTGTCGTCCAGGATGGAGAAGATCTAGACCGAGTCAGGAGCTCAGAATGGGAGCCCTTCAAACTGACGGGGTCCATGGGCCGCGCCAGTAGTTCTAGTGAAGAAAAAGGATGGAAGCACTCGTTTTTGTGTCGACTATAGGCAGCTAAACGACGTCACTAAGAAAGATAGTTACCCACTCCCACGCATCGATGACATCATGGACACTTTAGCCGACGCAAAATGGTTTTCGTCACTCGATCTCAAGAGTGGCTACTGGCAGGTAGAAATCGACAAGAAAGACCAAGAGAAGACCGCATTTTCAGTTGAGACTGGATTGTGGCAATTCGTGGTGATGCCATTTGGGCTTTGCAATGGTCCAGCCACTTTCGAACGCCTGATGGAATATTTGCTACCAGGCCTGACCTGGAAGACCTGCCTGGTGTACCTAGATGACATCATTGTTATTGGGAGAACGTTCGAAGAGTATGTGCGGAACTTAGAAGAGGTTTTCTCCCAATTTCGACTGGTGAATTTGAAACTTAGTCCCGACAAGTGCACGCTTTTCGCAGCTGAAGTAAAATACCTGAAACACATCGTATCAGCAGAAGGGGTCAAAACAGACCCTGAGAAAATTGAAGCCGTAAAAAGCTCGCCAACGCCAAGCAACAAGCGCCAACTACGAAGTTTTCTGGGTCTGGCAACCTACTATCGAAGATTCGTCAAAGAATTTGACAAAATAGCTAAGTATTTACATCAGCTAACCGAGAAAAATCGTCCGTATGTCTGGAATGAACAATGCCAGGTGGCCTTTGAAACCTTGAAGGAAAAGCTGTGCGAATCACCCATGCTGGCATATCCGAAACCCGGAAAAATGTTTGTAGTTGACACTGATGCAACCAACGGCGGTATTGGAGCTGTATTCTCCCAGCAGATCGATGGCGAAGAAAGAGTCCTCTCGTATTCCAGTCGAGTTCTTTCAAAAAGTGAGAGGAACTACTGCGTGACCAGGAAGGAGCTATTGGCTATAATAGAGGCCACCAAGCAGTTCCACAAGTACCTATATGGCCAGAAATTTGTTCTTGGAATGGACCATGCATCGCCGAGATGGCTGCTTAACTTCAAAAACCCCGAGGGACAAGTTGCGAGATGGATCGAAAGATTGCAGTCATACGACTACGAAATTGTTCATCGAAAGGGCGGAGTTCATGGAAATGCTGACACCCTATCTCGTCGTCCATGTCCAGCTAACTGCAACCATTGCCAACGGATTAAGGAAAAGGAACCGCCCGTTGATCTGCGATTGATAACGGCCGAATTCGATGAAGGTTGGTCATCGGAGGAGATTCGAAATGCCCAGTTAGCCGATGAAGACATCGGACCATTGCTCGTATGGAAGGAGACAACTGGGCGACCTGAGTGGAAAGACGTTTCAATGCATGGCACAACCCTGAAAAGTTATTGGGCACAATGGAATTCCCTTCAAGTGGAGGGTGGCGTACTCAAGCGGAAATGGGAAACGGCGGATGGCAGCTCCTATAGGATGCAAACTATACTTCCCAAAAGCCGACTCTACGATGTGGTTAACGAGATGCAGAAAAGATCCTCAGGAGGCCACCTTGGTGTTAGCAAGACCTTAGCGAAATTGCGGGAGAGGTTCTACTGGCTCCACGCTCGAGAAGACGTAGAGGACTGGTGCCGTAGATGCACGATTTGCGCTTCCATCAAAGGTCCAAAGCGACGACTGAGGGGACAAATGCAAACCTATAACGTGGATGTACCGTTTGAAAGGATTTTCGTTGACATCGCTGGACCATTCCCTGAATCCGAATGGGGAAATCGATACCTGCTGGTTGTGGCCGATTATTTCAGCAATTGGCCCAAGGTCTACCCCATTCCCAACCAAGAAGCAACTACTGTAGCCTAACAGCTAGTTTTAAATTGGGTCAGTAGGTACGGCGTACCTTGTGAACTACATTCAGATCAAGGCCAAAACTTTGAGTCACTAGTTTTTGGCGAAATGTGCGAATTACTGGGAATACGGAAAACGAGGACAACACCGCTGCATCCTCAATCCGATGGAATAGTTGAACGTTTCAACGGCACGCTCAATAAACACCTGGCGAAGATGGTTGACGAGAACCAAAGGGACTGGGACCGACATATCCCACTATTTTTGATGGCGTACAGAGCTGCCGAACATGCATCAACGGGCCAAGCCCCAGCCAAAGTCATTTTTGGAAAGACTATTCGCCTGCCAGCTGATATAAAGTTCGGAACACCCACTGAGAAACCCCAAACGATCTCGTAGTACGCAAGTTGAGCTAGGGCAACGGTTGAACCAGATACATCGGACAGTGCGAAATCACCTCGAATCGGCTACTGACCATATGAAGACCAGGTGTGATCTAAAGACAAATCGTACTGGCTTCCAGCAAGATGGCTTGGTGTGGCTATATAACCTACAACGGCGAAAGGGTAGGTCTCCAAAATTGCGGCATAATTGGGAGGGACCATACCAAGTTACAAAGCGAGTTAATGAAGCCATGTACCGCATACAGGAACACCGTTAGCTAAGAGCCAAAATGAAAATCGTGGACCTGGACCATCTTGCCGCATATTACATCCAGGGAGAATTGACTACAACTGGCGACACATCTTTTCGGGGCGAAAAGAACTGAGGTGGGGGCAGTGTGAATTGGAAAGCGATATTGATCGAGTAATAGCAAAGTGATTTTCGTGATAGATAAGACAGTTAAAGTGAAAAATTTATAGACAAAGTGAAAATTAAAATTAGTGAAAGTGTTGAATTAATGATTGTGCATTTATAAATAAATAAACTCTTTTAACTTAATTTAAAAGACATTGCGTTTTCACTTTCCCTGAACATTAAAATTATTGGCCGCGAACCGTAAAACGCAACAATATAGTGTCCATTATTATCTATGATCTTTTGCCATTTTTTGGGTAGAGCCATTATTCCAGCTGTATGGAAATTCTGTGGTTTATTGGCGGAAAACTTGGCCAAGTGATTTTGACAGTCCCTTTTTAAGTGAATTTCTTCTCATTAAGGAAGTTTTGCAGGGGCCGAAACAATGGTAGTCTAAAGGTGCAAGGTCTGGACTATACGGTGGATGCATCAAACCTTCTCAGCCGACCTCGTCAATTTTGCCGGGTCATCAAAGATGTGTGTGATCTGGCATTGTAATGATGATCAATTCTGGCCGTTTTTTTTTGAATTGCGTGTTGCAATCTGGTTAATCGCTGACAGTACAGAGCTGAATTGAGTGTTTGACTATGTTCTAGCACCTCATGATAAACGATTCCCTTCCAATCCCAACATACACACAGCTTAACCTTATTTGGTGTCAATCCTGGCCTTGAAGTCGTTTGTGATGGTTTGCCTGTTTTTGACCATGATCTTTTCCGAATGACATTCTCGTATCTTACCCAGTTTTCATCGCCTGTAATGATATGCTTCAAAAATGGCTCGATTTTTTTGCGCTTGATTAGCATTTCGCAAATGGATATTCGGTCGATCAAATTTTTTTGAGTTAATTCATGCAGCACCCAAACGTCGAGCTTCTTCGTGTATCCAGCCTTACGCAAATGGTTCAAAACTGTTTGGTGATGGATAGTCAGTTCCTTAGTAATGTCATGGCTACTTATGTGTCGGTTTTCTTCAATTTTTTGTAAGATTGCATCGACTATTTCAGTGATTGGTCGACCTGAGTGAGGTGCATCTTTAACATCACAATTTCCAGAACGAAAGCGAGCGGACCATCTCTTGGCTGTTGATTTTAATAAAGTATCTTGACCGTAGACACCACAAATTCTTTCACGAGCCTGCGATGCATTCTCACTTGAACGTAGTAATATTATAAAATATAACGATTTTTTCAGCAATATCACTCATCTTTAAATGAATACAACCTTTAACACGAATAAGAAATAAAAAACTGTCCATATGAAAATTGTAGACTGGAATTTAACCTTCCAAACACATGTCAGTTTGACTCAATCTGATTAGTATTGCCCGATATATGACAATGAACACCATCTAGTGACAAAAGGCTCAATACTTTTTAAACTTTCCAATATACAATATATCCTCGTATCTATATCTTCTTGTTTGTAGTGCTACAGCCCCTCTCGGGCCTTCGCTTCCCGCAAATAGTGCCTCCAACTATCACGGTCCATTGATCGCGACCTCCGCTTTCGAAATCTGAGCAGCAACGAACTGTCTTCGTCGACCGATTCAGACCAGCGTTTCCTCGGTTTTCTCACTGGTCTCCGGCCTTCAGTTCTCCCAATGGATACCTTTTTGGGTATCCGTAGTTCGTTCATACGATTCATGTGTCTAGTCCATTGCAGCTTCCACAGTCTGTTAATGGTTGAGACCTCAGGCTCGCCAAAAATTTCATACAGCTCATGGTTGTTTCGAATTCGCCATTGGAGCCAGTCTAGCTTCGCTCAAATTATTCGCCTCAGGAGCCGTCACTCAAGGGTGTTCAATATATTTGCGGATGCTTGGGTTAAGGTCCATGTTTCACACCCATAGAATAACACAGGTCTTATCACAGATTTGTATACTTGAAGCTTTTTATCCTGTGTATGCAGCTGGTCTTCAAGATCGTCAAAACTGAATAAAATATTTTATTTCCGAGCTGTATTCTTCGGCGCATTTCGTCTCTTTTATGATCGGTCCTTGTCATGTTGGCGCCTAAATACACAAATTTGCTAACATTTTCAATATTGTGATCGTCAAGTGTGATACTTTGTGTGCTTGCGGTATTTTTCCTCGTCTGCGTCATGAGCTTGGCTTCATTTTCATTGATTTGTAGCCCTACTAGTTTTCCTCGCTGTCGAGTTTCACGAAGGGTTCTTTGGCAGTTATTAATGACCGTGACAAAATGTTGATATCATCCGCATAGGCTACTACTTGGCTCGACTTCTGTAGTAATGTGCTACGTGTATCAATAGGTAGCTTCCTGATGACGTACTCCAGAGCCAAATTAAATAGCAATGGTGCCAGCCCATCTCCTTATTTTAGTCCGATATTTATGTCAAAGGCGCCGGTGAGTTGATTATTGATGCGGACTTGGGCGGTAATCGATGTCATTGTCATTTTGGTAAGACGGACTGATTTGGCTGGGATGCCAAAGCGGAGCGTTATTTGGTACAGTACGTTATGGTCAATACTGTTGTATGCTTACTTAAAGTCAACGAAAATTTGGTGTGCGTCTATGTTGAACTCACAACATTTTTCAAGTACCTACTTGACTGTGAACAATCGGTCTCCCGTCAATTTACCTGCTCTAAAACCACCTTGATACTCCCCAATAAGACTGTTGGCATATGATCCGATTTTATTTTCTAGGATCTTTGAAAATATTTTGTACGCTGTACAAAGTAATTATATGCCTCGATAAGTTTCACATGGTAGCTTTTCACCTCTTTTCTGGATAGGGAATATAATTGATTGGCTCCACTCTTATGGCATATGTTCTCGTTGCCAAATGTGCTGAATGGATTTGTGAATAGCTTTATGAACACTACTGCCACCATATTTGATGAGCTCTACTGGAATCTCATCAATGCCCGGCGCTTTAGTATTCCTTTGGGCTTTGATGATGGAACACACTTCATCCAGAGTTGACGGAGCCAATCGAAGCTCTCCGCAGACATCTAACGACTCCGATGTTCTGGAGCTATGCGGAGGATTAAGGAGGTTCTTGAAATATGATGCCCATCTTTCCTTAATCTTAGTTTCATCAGTGATGATATTGCCGATGTCATCACGACAGAGCGTGGTTTTGGGCTAATAACAACGTTTCAGGCTTTTCACTAACATAATTTGTATTTTTTTTTGTATTGTTGCTCGCTTAACTTGCATCTATATTTCTCAATTGGTCATCATACTATTTTCTTCTCTTAATTCTAATTATCTTATACGTTACTCTTCTGAGATTTTCATTCATTTTCCTACCTATGTATTCTTAGTATGCCTGATGCTTTTTAGCTGACTAATTCTGGCACTCATCATCAAACTAATGATTTCTCTTGCGCTGGGCTTGAAGTCCGTTCGTCTGTTCCACGACGGTCCTAACTTCCTTACTTCCATCCAGAGCTTGTTGCGACCGCGGAATTCACCGCAGTTGCAGACATTAAGTTTTGGCAGAGGGGTGTATAGCCCAGGGATGGCATACTGAGGCCGGCTAGCGCTCAGTCGTGTCATGGGACTTCCGGGACACCCACTGCTCGTGCTGAGCCACCTTACATAGAAAACACTGACACGGTGGGAGAAGTGGACGGGAAAGGGGGAGGTCATTTTAAGAAATGAAAATCTAATATTAATAGTGTTTCATGGCCGTTTTTTTATTTACAAATTTTAATCGTGCTTTAACAATATCACTTCAATCATAAAAATATTTAGTAATAAACATACATTAAATTTTGTGAATTAATTCAAACCGCCTCTTGGGTGAAATTAGTTTAAAGTAATTTTGTTAAAAACAAATAATAGAGAAAACAAAATTCAATTTCTCACAGATAAATCAGAACAAAAAAATAATTACTCACCTTTTCTTTTGAAGCTGCGGAGCGCTCTGCAACTGGATAAAACTTATGAAAAACTTTTCTTCTGCAAAAATAATGAAACGCGTGTAAGCTTCTTGGAATTGTGGTATATTTCAATGAAACTGGTTTATGTTTTAAAATCAATCACTGTCACTTTCTTTTTTTTTTTAAATAGAAAAAAACAAATTCACAACCAAAAGAAACGATTCGTCTGGCCACTTCTAGTTATCATGAAAAGCAAAGAATGGATTTCTTTAGAACGACCACAAATCACACTATTCTTTATTACACATTATTCGTTTAAAATTCAATTTTCATTATCTTTCGCTTATTCACTATATTTCCTCGTCTTCACACTTTTCTTCATCTCATCATAAAAACTCTTTGCTTCCACCGTCCACTATCGTTAACCACCACAGCCAAAAATTGACGAAAACCAAGAAAACTCCTATCCCAAACTCCGAAATCAAGAACTTCTTTTCCCTGAATTGGAAATTTACTTCCGAAATCTTAAAACCAAGACTTTTTCGCACATATTCCACTCAAAAACTTTCTTCGAAACTGCAAATGAATTTAATTCTCCTTCACAAGCCAAAATACTTCTCCCCGAATTAACAAACGCCGCCGCCAAAAACAATGCCTTTTATCTGCCAGTCAAATACCAACTTCCAAATTCAAAGAAGTTCATCTCCAATTTTACCTCCAACCAATCCGATCCCGCAATCTTTTTCATCTTTCATTACCGCTGCCGCATCTGGGTAACGTAACTGAAGTTCAAGTCACTTCGATTCCGCTACCACACATCTTTTTTTCGTATCGACAAACAGAATAATTTCCATTTTTTTTTGCATATATGGCAATTTGCATAATCAAAGAAGCGTTTGATTAGATACAAAGTGTTGCACATACATATACGGAAACTATTGATTTTGCCAATACTCTAAGAAGAGTGCTTCCCTGCGCTTGGGGAACTTTAACCCAGGGTCCCAGCAGACTGCAAATGAATTTAATTCTCCTTCACAAGCCAAAATACTTCTCCCCGAATTAACAAACGCCGCCGCCAAAAACAATGCCTTTTATCTGCCAGTCAAATACCAACTTCCAAATTCAAAGAAGTTCATCTCCAATTTTACCTCCAACCAATCCGATCCCGCAATCTTTTTCATCTTTCATTACCGCTGCCGCATCTGGGTAACGTAACTGAAGTTCAAGTCACTTCGATTCCGCTACCACACATCTTTTTTTCGTATCGACAAACAGAATAATTTCCATTTTTTTTGCATATATGGCAATTTGCATAATCAAAGAAGCGTTTGATTAGATACAAAGTGTTGCACATACATATACGGAAACTATTGATTTTGCCAATACTCTAAAAAGAGTGCTTCCCTGCGCTTGGGGAACTTTAACCCAGGGTCCCAGCAGACCCCCGGTCGAGAATCCGTGACTCTACCAATGGAGCCATGTTTAATTGATTTCCCATTCATCTAATAAGCAAGTTCAACTATGCATCTGGGTATGAAATTGAATTTGGTTAGTAGGGAAACGTGAATGAATTTTCGTTAGTATAAAAATATAAAATTTGTTAGTGGGAACTAGTGAATAGAATTAGTTAGTATGAAGGAAGGAATTAGGTTTTGTTAGGAAAAATGTATAGAATGAAATTTCGTTAATCGGAATTAATGTAGGGAGTGTTGTTAGTGGGAAAATTTAAATTATTAAAGGGGTTCCACACGATCAGTTCAGTTTCAGTTTCAGTTGAACTGTCAGTTAAACTTACGTGTGGACTGCATAAACTGAAGGGGAAACTGAACTGAGGCTCCATGGAAATCCCATCAAGCTCAGTTCAGTTGTTTGTTGAAATTAAACGAAGCTGAAATCTAGTAAGACTTCTCCGCTTACGTTTTGGTTTTTTTAATTGTAATAAGTTTGTTTACACATCGTTTATTAAAAATGTCGCGAAAAGATAACGAATTTATAACAGATTTCATTGAAATATATCAAAATTTTCCATGCTTATGGAAGGAATCTGATCCTCAATACCACAACACAATCAAGAAAGAATCTTGCTACCAAGTTTTGCTTGAGAAGTTCAAAGAGCACAATAAACAAGCAACAGTTACAATGGTAAAAAAAATTAATAGTTTGCGCTCAGCTTACAATAAGGAATTGAAAAAAGTGAAGGATTCTGATAAAAGTGGAGCTGGAGCTGATGATATCTACATACCGACATTGTGGTATTATGAGCTTTTCTCATTTTTTCGCGATCAAGGAGCTAACCGAGGTAGTATGAACACCATTGACACTAACCATAGCAGTGATGCTGAAAATGAAGGAGATGAGGTAAGTAAACTATTATTTTACTTTTTTTATTTCCTTTTATTTCTTATAAATTTTAACATCTAATAAAGTGAATATAACATAAATTACGGCATATACTTACTTCGAACTATTTCGTCCTGCCAATCAAGTTTACCATCGTTTGTAAAATAATTCACGTATTCATCTCTGGATGCCTTTGCCTCCACACTAACATTCATATTGATTCTGTTGCCTACTTGAAGTGGTTCAAGCCCATGCACCTCAATTATTGGATCTCTGATTGATTCGTTCAATTGGGAAGGTGTTTAAGAATGACTAGACTTTCTCCTCAAAAAATTGTGTAGATAGCAGCATGTCAAGACAATTACGTCCACGTTTTGGAACTTCTTTAAATTGATAGCAGACTGAAAAATTACTTGATAATATTCCAAATGCATTTTCAACAATACGTCTAGCCCTTGACAACCTGTAGTTGAAAACAATGCGATCGTCCGATAACTGTTTTTCATTAAACGGTTTTAAAAAGTTCCGCCTCAACATGAACGCTTCATCTCCCACAAATACATATGGCAGTTGCGCATTTTTGCAAGTTGTTATATCATCGGGAGGTAATTGTAAATTATTATTAAGTAATTTTTTATAAAATGTGGTGTTGTTAATAACTCCGCCATCTGATATGCCCCCATTGGTTCCGACATCACACATAATGAATTCGTAGTTGGAATTCACTATTGCCATAAGGACAATGCTCTTGAACTTTTTGTAGTTCCAAAATAAGGACCCACTTCCTTCTGGAGGTACTATGCGGACATGTTTTCCGTCAACAAGCAATTTGGAAATTGCCACCTGTCTTTGAAACCATCTGCAAGTAATCTCCATTCACTTTCGTTCCTGGGCATCTGAAAAAACATCAATAAATGGTTAGGTACTATTCCGTCAATAAACTAATGCTGATGTACACTACCCGTCAAAAGTTTGAGACCACTAATAAAAAATTTTGTTATTAGTAAATATTTTAGAAAATGTTGGTGATAAATAGTAATCTGCACACCTGCATATTCTATTGTTCATAAAGATTGCCTAAAAGCTAATTCTTTTGTATAGAAGCCAAGGAAAGGGCAATAAACAAGCATTGTATCCAAACATCAATGTTAGCCGCGGAAGAGGTAGGCCGACAGATCAATTGTTAAAAATTTATTACCTCATTACCGCAGCTGGTGCTTCTTTTTTTTTACATCAACTTACAATACAATTGTTCTAAATTCTCAAAATATTTTTGATTATTATTTTAACCTTGCATTTGTCTGGTTATTTACAGTTATCCACAGTTAGTCTGATCTTGTGGTTCCTACAGTCAAGACATCTCTAAAATGGGAAAAATTCCGGAAATTAGTGTTGAAACGCGATCTGCCATCGTTGTTATCCACAACGAAGGCAAATTTGAATGTCAGATAGCGAGTCAACTCAAGTTATCGAAGACTTGTGTTCATCGCACTATTGTGCGCTACAAACAAACCGGCAGTAATCAAGATCGTCCGCGCTCTGGGAGACCAAGAGTTACAACTTCTAGTGAAGACAAATTTATTGTGGTGACCAGCAAGCGGAATAGACGTCTGACAGCCCCAGAAATTCGTGTAGATGTCAAAAAATCTCGGGAAAAACCTATGTCAGTATCTACAGTGCAAAGACGATTGCGAGACGCCAAGTTGTTTGGCCGCGTTGCTGTGCGTAAACCTCTGTTAAAACCGCAGAATAAAAAGAAACGGATGCAATGGGCCCTAACCCACCGAGACTAGACCGAAGAAGACTTCAGAAAAGTTCTTTGGAGTGACGAATCAAAATTTGAAGTGTTCGGGTCAAAAAGAAGAATTATCGTCCGACGCTCCGCCGAAGAAAAGATGATGCCGCAGTGTGTAGTGCTGACTGTCAAGCATTGTGGCGGATCTGTTATGGTCTGGGGTTGTTTTTTTGGCTATGGGATTGGAAATCTAGTCCAAATCAAAGGCATAATGAAAAAGGAGCAATATAAAGAAATTTTGCAGAAAAACACCATTCCCTCCGGAATAAAGTTAATCGGCCATGGATTTATTTTCCAACAGGACAATAATCCAAAACATAGTTCAAAATTATGTAGAAGCTATTTAGACAAAAAACAGTCGGGAAAAGTATTAGAAAACATGAACTGGCCACCTCAAAGCCCCGATCTTAATCCCATTGAACTTTTGTGGGAAGAGCTCGATCGAAACGTTCGGGAACAATGTCCAGCTGGAATAATATCTCGCGAGAGACTATAGTTAAATCAACTGCTAGCACGCCTAGATTAGTAAAAGAAGTCATAAAGTGCAAAGGAGGATATTTCGACGAAAAATCTGTTTAAACTCTCTTGTGTGTATTTTGTTAAGAACACTGTATTCGTCAAGACTTCTTCCTTTTTTTTATTTTTTAATCTTGTGTGTAAAATGATAATAAATCCAGTTTTCCATAAAGTTTTAAATATCTTGACTTTTATTTGTTTTCTCATATTTTTTCATAGTGGTCTCAAACTTTTGACCGGTAGTGTATTTGTTATAGGATGAAGGAGAGTCAACCATTTTAGAAACTGAAGATATAGGCAAAGAAAACTCAAGTGACAATCAGTTAACACGTCCTAAAACTTCAGCATCCTTTACTGGCAGAAGAAAGAGGTCACCAGGAAGTGAAAGACCCGTATCAAAATCAAAAGTTTTGCAGTTGGTTGCCAATCGACTACAGAATGGTCGTAAGGAAGAACTAAAATACCAATCATTTGGCACGCACATTGCACAAGAACTAAGCAATATGACAACTGAAATGGTACCATTTGTTCAAAAAATTATTAATGATGCACTATTTCAAGGACAGATGCAATCGTTGAATATAACTTCACATATCAAAACCCAAGTAACACACTCACATCCTACATCTTCAGACCCGAAAACACGATATGTGGTAACAACTACTCCTACATCATCAGAGCACCTAACACAATTTATTTCAACTACCGATTATTATAATGAAATTAATCATTTGGATTTATAACCTATCAAATAGGTATCAATGTTTTTGTCTATAAAACACCACATTACTATATTGTATTACTATTTCATTCTATTTCATTCTGTTATTTCCCTTTCTTTAATTTAGCAATTGTTTTTCTGGTTGAGTTTTTTATTTTTATTTAATGAATAAAATATAAAAAGGAAATACTTGATTCTTGTTCACTTACCTTCATGTAATCTCTCAGCACCATATTTATGGCTTTGCAAGTTTCAAGAATTATGACACTTAGACTTTGACTTGATATAACAGCACTAAAACGAAGACATTTGTACGAATTTCCAGTGGCCAAAAATCTTAATGTTGCAATGAGCCTTTCATGAGGTGATATGGCTTGTCTCATTACCGTATTCTGCTTTTGTATAAACGGTGTTACTAAATTCAATATTTCTTTGTAAGCAGTCTCACTCATACGTAAATAGTTACACCAATCACATGGTTCAAATTGAAGTTCTTTCATTAATTTTACATGAGACAGCGAATTTCGTTTAAGGTACCATTCTCTACTCTACTTAGCTCTTTTTTTTCTAGGCTTATCCAGTGATACACATAGCGCAACTGCAATAACACAATCTTCGTCCATGATAGCAATAAAACCGCGCGATGTACAAGATTGAGAAATGACAACTGAACTGATATGAAACTGATCGTCTGGAAGCAAAGCAAAAATTTAACTGAACTGACAGTTCAACAACTGAACTGATTGTGTAGAACCCCTTTTATATTACTAGTTTGTTGTAATTGGAAATAAGGGAAAAGGGTAGGATTATGATGATGTGGAAATTAAAATTCTAGAGAAATTGGTAAAAATTTAATAAAATTAAATAAATAACAGGGGAAAAGGTATAAATGCCCAAAGGATGGTGGAGATGTTACGGCGGTAATTTGAAGTTGCGAATGGGAGAATGCCGTGACGCTGGAATTCACAACAAGCAAATTGCTTGTCTTTAACGATGCGTCTGACAAGATGGGAGCTAGCTGGTTGTGGAGAGTCTCCGTGAAATTTTTGGCCACAGATGCTGTTTGGAGCCTTTTGATGGCAATTTTTTGTAGCTGGCTAGTCTTCGCTGAACATGCCTTTGATATACGACATCGATAGGTTAGTTTGACCAAGTAATGATCTGAGTTAATATTGGCTCCTCGGTGTGTACGGACGTCAAGTATGCTCGAGGCCCATCTTTGTTGGGTCAAAACATGGTCGATCTGGTTTTGTATGTTGCCATCCGGTGATACCCAGGTCATTCTATGAATGCGTCGATGTGGGAAGCAAGTCAAACGTGTGACTAGATTTCTGCTACATGCAAAGTCAATCAGGCGCTGGCCGTTGTCATTTGTTTCATCGTGGAGGCTTTATCCTCCAGTCATTCCCCGATGAGATGTCCCACTGCCGACCCTAGAGTTGAAATCACTCAGAATTATTTTTGTTTCGTTTTTTCGTCCTTTTCTCCAGTTAGCCAGATTTTGAAGAATTTTTCTTTTATACGGATCGCACACAACCGTTCATTGACTGCCTTAAAATCAATTACGTGTGATTTGAACTCCCTATCCACAATGAAGGCCACACCAAATTCTTGTTTTCCAGTAGCCTTCCCATTTTTGAATATTGTTGGCGATTTCATGTCTTGAATGTCGTTTCCAGTCCAGTTCGTTTCCTGGATTACCAGTATTTTTAATTTATATGGACTGGCCGGATCGTATAGATTAACATTAAATTGATGTTAAAAGAGTGAAATGATCAATTTAAGGTTCAGCAAAGACTGATATGTTACAATATCATGACCGCTCAAACGTTAAGGTCAACATACTGAAAATAAAATGGCGGCAAATTAAAATACATAATAACCAGATATAATTTTACCGAGCTTAATTCATGGAATATATCTGTGATCTAGTGATTACTGTACAATACCCTTTGGTTAGGAAGACTTTCCTGCTACTTTAACTTGTCCTTAAACAGTGTTCGACTTTCAAAGTGGGGGATAAAATGATTATTTGCTTTTAAAAATATCATTTTCAAGAAGCTGGAATCTGAACAATTCCGATCTTATGTTAGTTTTTTTATCCAGTTGTCAGCCTGAATCGGCAATGTCATCAAAAGTTCATTAGGTAAATGTTACATTCTTTCCTTGATACTCGGGAGAGTTAAATGATTATAAATCCCACAAGTAGATGTTGACTCTGATAAAAGGTCAATGGGTTGGCAGAAGCTACACAGTGACTAATGACTGCCAAGACTGCCAAACCTTTCTATTGCAATTAGCGTCAAGTAATTACTGTAGTTGCATTTTCCCGAGCTAAAAGTAAGGTTGAGGTTGCTTTCGTTCGAGTTTCAATTACGACCTGCTCTGCAAGTGAAATTGCAAATTAATTGTACTGTTCCTGCCGAGATGCATTCCTCCATCTCTCCTGGACCAAGTGGCTGCACTGAAAGCGTTACTGTTCCAGCACGCTATCGAGATTGCACCCATGTTGCATGCACTCGTACATATTGCCCTTTTGTTTTCTGCTATTCCGGAATGGAAACGAGCCCGTTCTTGGCTCAAATCCCAGGCTAAGATTTAGTCGATGGCTTTTGCTCTTTATGATGATTCTATCGCAATAACCACATTAAAGATGAACGGGGTCGAAGAGGTCATTCACAATATTTTCATTCGTGCTCTGATTCCTCAGTTTATCTATTGTGCTTAAACGGAGTGCCTTTGCCATTGTAGCTTACTTACGGCATTAAAATTACCTCGAAGATGTATGTATCTAGATGTGCTGAGCTTTGTTCGATTTGAAATAATAGCACAAACATACTTGCCCGCAATGGCAGCAGTGTATCATTAACAATCAGGAAGAGCATTATGATATCTGTTACCGGTATTCAAATCGTTGCCATGAAACTATTGTAAGGTATCTGTACGAAAAGTTCTCAGACAATCTGCGATGAAAGTAATATGTTTGATATGAAAGAACTTATCAATATCTTCAGACATAACAAGTGGATGCATCTGAATTTGTGAACTTAAATCGCAGGGAGGCTGTGAGTTAAACTTAAAACATCTTTTCAATCATCGAAAACTCCAGAATTCGTTTTGTTCTAATGACTGAAATCCTTTGTTATTTTTGTGTGACTTTCAGAGTGTCCGAAGCCTTCACTAGGTCAATAAACGGATACAAGTGAATATACAGGGCCGTCGAGAAAAAATCTGGGCCCGAGGGTAAACAATTACAGGCCCTAAATGAAATATGTACATGCTGATTCTATGAAGAAAAGGTTTATAAAATCTTCGGGAAATTGTTTTTGAAACAAATTGTTTCCATAACAAGCTATATATGTAAATATAGGTTGGTATATCAAAGTATTGAATAGAAATATAGAAAGCAAGTAGTCCACTCTTTGGAGGTAAGAGTTTTGTTGCAATGTCAAGTTAATATATTTAATTATTAATTATGATTGTAGATTAGCTTTTCTTGCTTTCTTGGCTGCAAAATTTCTTATCACAGTATCAAAATCTAACTCCGTAGCTAATGGGGCCTGGATGCAAAGAGTGCCAAATGCTGAAACACGCATTTGAGAAGAGCATGATCGAAGTCAAAGTCAAAAGCGCTTTATTTAATATCAATCGTTATAAATTTTTAAAGAACATAAAGCATACTCCAGACAATAAACATACAAAAACTTAATGGCCCGAATGGCTCTCTTAATTTATTCGTTATCAGTTAAACACATTTAATGAAAAAAACACTAGCAAATTTAAATTAATTAAGATTATTACATATTTTTTGATTCAATTAGAAAAAGGAGAAAAAACCAACCAGCACTATTCAAAAACTACTTATATTACTAACAAACAATGAACTTATATCCTATACCTAATATGTTACACCCTAATTCTAAATAAGTACAATAAAAAAAAACGTTACCTTGTATTGAAACCTATACCTAATTTATAATACAAATAAACAAAAACACTAAATGTAGCAATAATGTAATGAAACTAAAAAATAAGTAACTAGAAAAAAATCCACACAAAAACAGTAAATAAACACGAATAATTTAGACATTGTCATTCAGCCACCAATACCTAGATTGCTCCATCTCGGCTCGACCAACCTCAACGAATCTAGCAAATGAGTATCTCCATTGGAATTGTTGGTCTCGTGAACTCAGACTCGGAGGATATTTTATCTTCTTATCGGTGGCCCGTCTATATATGTGATATATGATTGGGACGTCGCCAGAATCAAAAACATATCAATTCATGTCCAAATACACGAATACTTCTGCAGGAACGAAGCCAGTAGTGAGGCAAGTCACAATATAGCCGTCTGTAGGGTGGAACGGCTGTGAAATCCAAGAGTTTTCACTCACAGTTACAGATCTTGCGATATGATTCCGAAGAAGTTTCAATATAAAGATATCGACTCTTGTCGCTTCATTGGTTTGATAAATTCTTCTATTCGATATATAGTGCTTCCAATCCATCTCAGGCTTTCTGTAATAACCAGTACATGCACGAAGACATTTTATTTCGAAAACTTTTGATTTTTCCATAGTACTGGCACTCTGGTTGTACCAGATCTGACATCCATATGTCAAAACTGGTCTAACCAGAGTCTTGTAACAAATAACTTTGACTTTTTGATCAATGTATCTGGAATGAAAGAGTCAATATTTGTAATCGAATTCATTAGAAAAAGACAGCTTCCTTTTAATTTTGTGTATTTTATTTTTATTTTTCTTCTCGAAATCGATTTTCGACCCTAATCGTTCGGTCTTCTTCAGCGATTTATTTATTTTTACTCACATTCCTGCTTATATACTAGCTATGTTTAAGGAAATTTACTCTAGATCATTAAAAGGTAATCACGGAAATTTGCTTAAACTAATAAAAGGTAGGAAAGGTAATTTACAAAAGGGGTAGTTATAAAAATATCATGTTTACAAGATTCAGAAAAGATATTATTATTTAATTAATTTAAATAGCCATGATCTGTAGTTTCCGTCATCCTGATTCATCAACTTTTTCCTTTCCCGGGTAATTGCCAGGCTTTCCATCACATCCAATTCACGTATATCTCTAGCTTCCTTGATGACAACAGCGTCCTCCATTGTTATCTCGTGTCCCTTCGTGCTAATATGTTCCGCTACCGCCGACTTGAAATTCGAAGTTCTTTCTTTCTTTCTTGCTGCTGCTGCTTCGCCTAGATGCTCCTTGATTTGCGTGCCGATGAGTCTCCTCGTTTGACCTATGTACACTTCTTCACAAGTGGGACATTCGATGCGATAGATACCAGATTTCTCGTGTGGTTCGCGCTTGTCTTTCGTTGATCCGAGAACGTTTTTCAGCTGGTTCTTGCTGCTTGATTCGATTAACCGTACAGAATTGAGCTGATTTATTCGCCGCTTGATCCGATTGCTGATGCCTTCGTGATAAGTTAGAGCCTTCCAGTACGTTCTTTCGGTATTCGCATTTGATAATGTTGATCGTCCCTGTCGCTGTCTATTAATCTGGATCTTCTGTGCCATTCTCCTAATCGTCGAGCCCTTGAAGCCGTTTAGTCTAGCTGTCTCAACAATGTACCTCATCTCCTTTTCCTTAGCTTCCTTGCTTAGCGGCAAATCGAGCATCCTGTGGATCATGGCTCTGTACGGAGCCTTGATTTACTGCAAATGATTTGATGTATTTGGAATCGTTCTCTGTGTGGGAGTTGCTTTCCGGTATACATCGAAAGTTATATTTGTTTGGGTCCTCCTTACTACTATATCTAGGAACGATAGTTTACCGTCTTTCTCTTCCTCCATCGTGAATACTATATTCTTGTGGGCTCCATTCAGGTCAGCAAACACCTTCTCCACGTCACTCCTTTTCACATATGCAAACACATCGTCCACATATCCGACCCAATGTTTTGGTAACTGGCCTTTCTCCTGCAGTCCGTCTTCTAGTTGCGTCATAAATATCTCGCCGAAGAATGGTGAAAGTGGATTTCCCATCGCAACTCCGCGTATTGTCTTATAAAATTTCCCCCGAAAGGTGAAATAATTTTCGATCATGCAAAGTCTCGCAAGTTGGATATACTGCCTAGTTTTTATTTTCCAAGATAATGAGTTTTCTTGGTGAGAAAGCCATTCTTCTATATATCCCAGTGTCTCCATCACCGGAATACTCGGGAATAGAGCTTTCACGTCGCAAGACACCATAATTTCGTCTTGCACTGGTGGGCCAAACTTCAGGATTTTCTCGGAGAATTCTTTGCTGTTTTTTACAGATCTACTATTCATTTGGGTCATTCCCTTAAATTCGTTCACCAACCATCTTGCCAGTTTTTGGGTCGTCGCATTCACGGCCGAAATAATCTCACGCATTTCGTTCCCCTCTTTGTTTTTTTTTTTTTGGCAAACACTTCATCCTAGGCAAAGTAGGGTTGCTCACTCTAACCTTCGTCAATTCGCCAATTAATGACTCACAACTTTTGATTGTGCTTTCGAATCTTTTCATGGATTCCTCTAACGGGCTCCGGCGTAGTTCGAAGAAATTACCGCTGCTTAGCTTTTGTATGACCGCCTCATCATACTTGCTTTTATCCATCACTACCACTGTGTTTCCTTTATCTGCCTTGACAAAGTTAACAGGTTTCTTCTTCAGCTCAGCAACTATGCTCGCCTCTTCACTGTTTACCACCTTTTTGGCTCTCCTTATCGCCTCGGCTATGTCATTCATGTCATTCCTTGCCATCGTTTTCTGTGCTTCCGGTAGTCTGCTCATTGCTGCTTCCGTTTCTACGGTGATCTCCTCTATAGGTATTTTTGATGGTTTTATGGCGTAATTTAATCCCATGTTGAGTAAACGCATTTCCTTTTCATTAAAAACTATACTCGATTTGTTGACAACCAGTCCGGGAATTTCTTGAGCTTCTACGAATTGTTTCACTGGTTTGGCCGCTTCTTCCAATCGATTCAACTTTTTCCGATGTATTTCCCTTTTCTTTTCTTTCTCACATTGATATGCTAAGTCCGCTTTTTCCAGTAAGTCCTCCATATAACCTTTACCACAGTGTTGAGATTCTCGCATAAGTTCCAGATGCTTCTCGTTAGTCTTGAGAGTCGTATCGTTCAATTTCGTGTACAGTTGCTTGATGCTGATCTTCATTAAATTTCGTTCCACTACTATCTTTTGGCTAACCGCGTTTTTCAGGCCACAGCATATCTTCACCAATTGGCTCTTCGGAGTGAGTCTTCTCTCAAAACACGTTTTCAAAAAGTTTATGTCTTCCCTGATCCTAGCTAACGATTTTTTGTACTTCGTAAAAATAAAAAATATTAGTTGATGCCTGGTAGCTACTTCAATATTTGTAATCGAATTCATTTTCGCCTTCACAAAATACTCCAACTGAAAATAGAAAAAGACAGCTTCCTTTTAATTTTGTGTATTTTATTTTTATTTTTCTTCTCGAAATCGATTTTCGACCGTAATCGTTCAATCTTCTTCAGCGATTAATTTAGTTGTGAGTCATAAATTGGCGGATTGACGAAGGTTAGAGTGAGCAACCCTACTTTGCCTAGGATGAAGTGTTTGCCAAAAAAAAAAACAAAGAGGGGAACGAAATGCGTGAGATTATTTCGGCCGTGAATGCACCGACCCAAAAACTGGCAAGATGGTTGGTGAACGAATTTAAGGGAATGACCCAAACGAATGGTAGATCTGTAAAAAACAGCAAAGAATTCTCCGAAAAAATCCTGAAGTTTGGCCCACCAGCGCAAGACAAAATTATGGTGTCTTTCGACGTGAAAGCTCTATTCCCGAGTATTCCGGTGATGGAGACACTGGGATATATAAAAGAATGGCTTTCTCACCAAGAAAACTCATTATCTTGGAAAATAAAAACTAGGCAGTATATCCAACTTGCGAGACTTTGCATGATCGAAAATTATTTCACCGTTCGGGGGAAATTTTATAAGACAATAGGCGGAGTTGCGATGGGAAATCCACTTTCACCATTCTTCGGCGAGATATTTATGACGAAACTAGAAGACGGACTGCAGGAGAAAGGCCAGTTACCAAAACATTGGGTCGGATATGTGGACGATGTGTTTGCATATGTGAAAAGGAGTGACGTGGAGAAGGTGCTTGCTGACCTGAATGGAGCCCACAAGAATATAGTATTTACGATGGAGGAAGAGAAAGACGGTAAACTATCGTTCCTAGATATAGTAGTAAGGAGGACCCAAACAAATATAACTTTCGATGTATACCGGAAAGCAACTCACACACAGAGAACGATTCCAAATACATCAAATCATTCGCAGCAAATCAAGGCTCCGTACAGAGCCATGATCCACAGGATGCTCGATTTGCCGCTAAGCAAGGAAGCTAAGGAAAAGGAGATGAGGTACATTGTTGAGACAGCTAGACTAAACGGCTTCAAGGGCTCGACGATTAGGAGAATGGCACAGAAGATCCAGATTAATAGACAGCGACAGGGACGATCAACATTATCAAATGCGAATACCGAAAGAACGTACCGGAAGGCTCTAACTTATCACGAAGGCATCAGCAATCGGATCAAGCGGCGAATAAATCAGCTCAATTCTGTACGGTTAATCGAATCAAGCAGCAAGAACCAGCTCAAAAACGTTCTCGGATCAACGAAAGACAAGCGCGAACCACACGAGAAATCTGGTATCTATCGCATCGAATGTCCCACTTGTGAAGAAGTGTACATAGGTCAAACGAGGAGACTCATCGGCACGCAAATCAAGGAGCATCTAGGCGAAGCAGCAGCAGCAAGAAAGAAAGAAAGAACTTCGAATTTCAAGTCGGCGGTAGCGGAACATATTAGCACGAAGGGACACGAGATAACAATGGAGGACGCTGTTGTCATCAAGGAAGCTAGAGATATACGTGAATTGGATGTGATGGAAAGCCTGGCAATTACCCGGGAAAGGAAAAAGTTGATGAATCAGGATGACGGAAACTACAGATCATGGCTATTTAAATTAATTAAATAATAATATCTTTTCTGAATCTTGTAAACATAATATTTTTATAACTACCCCTTTTGTAAATTACCTTTCCTGCCTTTTATTAGCTTAAACAAATTTCCGTGATTACCTTTTAATGATCTAGAGTAAATTTCCTTAAACATAGCTAGTATATAAGCAGGAATGTGAGTAAAAATAAATAAATCGCTGAAGAAGACCGAACGATTAGGGTCGAAAATCGATTTCGAGAAGAAAAATAAAAATAAAATACACAAAATTAAAAGGAAGCTGTCTTTTTCTTTTTTCAGATGAAAGAGTCGCCAAAGAGCCATGACTACTTTTAGTGCTTTACTGAGCATGATTTTGACATGTACATTATGGTACAGATACTGATCGAGATTTACACCGAAGTATCGACCACAGAATTTATGTGGAACTCGTTCTGAACTACCCTCACTAGCCATAATGTGGAAATCCTTCCAATTACGTTTCAGGTCTTGACTGGCTTCCTGCAACGTTGTCCGAAACAAAATTGTTTCACACTTCTGTGCATTGATTTTCTTTCGCCAATTGTCTGCGTAGAGCTGCACATCATTGAATATTTTTTGAAGATTGCTCTAAACTATTGTAGCTTTTCGGTCTGCCGTATAGATGATCAGATCATCAGCAAACGCTACCAGTGATCGCGTTGGCGAGACGTTAAAACCATAGCTGTTCAATAGCTTGCGAATGAATATTGAGAAGAGCGGGGGCGCAGTAACTGTTCCCTGCTGTAGACCACTCGATACCTTGAATTTGCGCATTGTTGTCAGATTTCCATCAGTTACAACAAATAATTTCCCGTATAACATATTGCACAACATGGCGACAAGGTGTCTGGGGAATCTGTCCTGAAGAAGTTTGAAAACTAGTCCTTCTAACAACACTGTATCGAAGGCTTTCTCCATATCAATGAGATATGCTCCAACACATTCTTTGTTGTTTAGTTTCCAACAGTTGTCTGAGGTTACTTTCGTTATTGCATGTATGGTCGAATGCCTGGCACGAAACCCAAATTGACGATTCGGTATCAATTTATATTTCTCAATATGGGCGTTTAATGCTCTGTTGAGTATCATTTCAAACACGTTGCTAATGTTAGGCAGGAAGCTGACTGGGCGATAGCTTTTAGGGCATGAAAATTCTTTTCCTTTCTTCAAGATCGGAAATAGCTTCGCCTTTTTCCACTCATTTGCACAATATGCAATAATTGCCAATAGCAACCTCAGGCAAATGTTGGAGAGCTATATTTGGAATACCGTCAGTACCACTTGATTTTTTTTTTGTTTATATTGCGAAATATGAAACACAAGTCTTCATAACTGACAAAATAATCAATAAGATTCAAGCTCGGTATGAGGTCAGACGTTAATGTTTCATTGAAATGAAGAATTGATTGGCCGTTCAGGCTTGATTTGAAGTCGGAAACTTTTGCTTCAACGACCTCTGAAAATATGTAATTCCCTCTCTCTGGGTTTGCCGGATGGACCAATTCAAAATGTGTTCCAATCAGGGCAAGTTCCTGCAATCCTTGGCATATAATCCTGTTTCAATTTCTTTCCGGAGTCATACTATCAATTTCGATACCAGCCCTATCGAAAAGATTTATTTCATCACTAGCGACTTCAAGATTCGATACCTTCACTCGAGACTTCTTGCGGAATATGCTATTCACTTTTGCGAAAACGCCATCTGGGTCCCGTGGGCTGATACCCCTCAGTTTTTCCGCCCATTGATTGCTGACTTCACTCCTGAAGTATGAACGGATTAAGTTCCGGATATTCTTCAGGTGTAATTTCAACAAAGCCAACGAGGGATGATTGTAGTCCAAAAATCGTCGATAAATATTGTTGACACGTGTGAAAAGAAGGCTTTTCAATCTTTTCAACCTTTGCGATGGTTGGTGTTTCATATCCTTCCATATTGTTTCGATGTTTAATCTTGGGAGCTACTTTCTCAATCGTTCCAACGTCAGCTTCTCTAACTTCGACAAATAGGCATCTATATCATGGTTAGTTAGATTCCTGTCATTAGGAACCATTGAGCAAGAGTTGCCACCATCAGAAGGAGGACATGGCTTCTGGTACTCTCGATTAAACTTCTTTTGAAACTTTCCCCAGTCTGTTTTTTAGGGTTTTGTAAAATAATTTTACAAAACCCTTCTAAAATCGCGTCCTGTCTGTCCGTCTGTCTGTCCGTCCGTCCGTCCGTCCGTGTGTCACAGCAGTTTTTCTCGAAAACCACTTAAGCTAGAAGCATCAAATTTTGTATGTAGGTGTTAAGTGGTGATCTCTTCAAAGTTCAACTACTTAAAAATTTTGATAAGGTATTTAAGGGGGGTCTCCCCATGTAAGGGAGTGACCCCCCGAAAAAAAAATTTCATTGAAGGTAGCCGATATGGGTATCAAATGAAAGGTCTTGATGAGAACTTTTCAAAACAGGTCTTAGTTTGGTAAAGTTTGCTTCGAGGGGCGCACAGGGAGGGGAAATACACGAAAAATTTGTGTCCCCCCCCCCCTCGCGATTGGACACCTTCCATCCGAAAAATCTGAAAAAAATCAGGAATGTAGGCCTTGGTGAGTACAACAACAACAAATATGTGAGAAGTCGCAATTCACTCAACTTTGTTAGTAATAGTATGATTTATCGATTTTATGTTTTCTTGAATAAAATCTTAACTGTACCCTTAAATTCAATGAAATCTAGTACACAGATGTCTATTTATAGGATTGATTAACCTTGCAAGTTTCATAAAGATTGCATCATATTTAGCGAAGTTATAGCGGTTTGAATTTTCCTGTATTACTATGGAGCAATATGCGCTGCATGTATTACTATGGCTATATATGGCTATGGAACAACATGCGCTCTTTACCGACTCAGACAATACAGTTTTGCTAGGATTTGCATGAAAATTTCAGGAATGATAGGTGTCATGAATAACTTTGAGAATCGGTTCAGCTAGTGGTATCAGTAATCGTAAAACAAAATAGTGGCTGTTTTAAATGCGAAGATTGAATAATTTTGAGTTATTTTTTCCCAACTTCAACGTTTAAGGTGCATGCTTTTAACACTTGATTCAATTTAATGAATGACTGAAGCTGAGTACCTACAATTAATACTCATAAGTGAAACAAGTCAAGGAGGCGGGAGGGAGCTTCTAACAAAAGGGCTTTGTAACAACTCTAGGATTCGAAAAAATTGGCTATTAATCAATGAGAACAGTTCAGGAACCCCTGAAAAAAAATTCATCAAACGTAGCCGATATGAGTATGAAATCAAAGTTTTCATGGGAGCTTTTCAAAACAGTTCTTAAACTGTCAGTTTTTGCTTCAGTGGGGCACAGGGGGGAAATACATGAAAAATGTGTTTCCTCCCTCGCGAATGGACATCTGAAATAATTATCAAGGGGGATATTTATGAGTATAACAATAACAAAAACCTCTGAAGTCTAAATTCTTTCAACTTTGTTAAAAATAGCATGATCTTCGAATTTCATAGTTTCTCCAATAAAATCGTCATTGACATGCTTCTTGACTTTATTCAATCTGGTGACTGCATTTTGAAAATTGAATACAAAACCCTTCTGACATGAGCGTAGGTCTGTTTACCCAACTTGTATAAATTCAACCTATGATTTTCATGTTGAACTGGAACGAAGAAGACATTATCCCTTTTATGATTGATTTCCATTACGATTGCGTTATGGTCGCTATCGTAAGGAAGCACCTGCAGTTTCCGTTGAGGACTATTCAAGTCTTGCGTCAGCAATGCAGAGGTTCAAATATGAATTTGTCCTAGGGTATGTTGGGAACTCCGACCCATATAAGTTGCACCTGTATTCAATTTGGTTCTCTGTTATCCATGATTTCAGGAATACACATCTTGGATTATTGGTGGGTTTAGCCATGATGTATGCTTGGCATTCAGGTCACTGGCGAAAATATAATAACTATGCAGCCTGTTCAATTCAAGTATTTTAAACAAGGAATTGAGTTCCTCCTTCAACTTGAGAACATTTTGACCAGTTGCATAGGCAGCGATAATGAAGAGGTTATCCCCCCCCTGGCAGTGAAATTTTGATGACGGACACTTCAAGAAATTCAAAGTTTTTGAATTCGACTTTTTCAATACATTGGAAACGATAGGGTCTTCGAACGAATATCCCGGTGCTACCTCCCCCATCACCTATTACCCTATCGTTTCTTAAGAACGCTAAAACTTTTAATACCATGGAGTGCTATGAACTGAGGTGGGTTTCAGTGAGAAGTGTGATGTTAGGCTGTTGCTTAACAATAAATTCAAGGAGATAATCACGTCGATGTATAGCAACGATAGAGTTGACGTTGATCGATATGAGGCGAAGCCTATCCATGGGAATATGACTGGATGACAAGTTATTATCAGGCATTTGAAAGACCTGAACGCTGAAAAGCAAAGTCAATTTTTGAATCTTGTTTGTCGATACTCTCCGATAAAGATTTAAGTTGCTGGTAAATTTTGAGAAGCAGCTCATTATTGCCACTTACATTATTTACATTATTTCCAGGTTTTCCTGCTGGTCCTCTAGCGGCGAGTGCAAATGATACTCCGGGCTTGACGAAGTTGATATTACGGTGTACTTGTGTTTGCTTTGGAGCAAATTTAACTTTTGCATCTTGATATCGGGAGCATCCTCGATATGATGCTGGGTGACCAAAAATACCACAGTTAACGCAGAAGAACTTTTCTTGAGGCTCCATCTGAGCCAATTTGCACTCACCGGGAGCATGAACGTCTTTGCATTTAACGCACCGATAGTGCATGGTATAATTGGCAGCCAAATGTCCAAATCTTTGGCACCGGTAACACTGGTTGACTTCTCTTTTCTCGAGGCGTTCCCACCTCACCACTCTGAAATTCAAGTACCTTATTTGTTGAAGGGCACTTGGACTGCTCTTATTTGCCATTTGTACCAGGTAAAGTGGTGAATTCTTTCTTTCTATGGTCGACCTTCTTGTCGCAAAGGCTTTGACTGAAACAAAATCAATATCTGGTGCAGCTTCCTTGAGCACCTGGAGAAGATCGACCGTATCCTCTCCGCAGTCCAAACCCTTCAACAAGATGGTCTGATTCTTTTCACTTTTTAGGGTATAGGTGAAGTGTGGAACCTCCCCAGAATTCAGCGCATCTTTGGCTGACTTCAAATCAACCAGTGATTTCGTCCTTATAGTTAATTTTTTGGCATTAACTCTTTTGATTTCGAGACTGGCCAGTTTATTTTCGGCTGCCAATAGCCGAACCATATCTTTCCCGCTTTGTCCGAACACGTTGATTGGCGGAACTTTTTCTGTCTTGTTGAAAGCTTTTTCAGAGGAACCAGCAGAACTGTGGGCTGGTTTTTTCTCCTTAGTTTTATTCTTTAAATATTGAATAAAATTAACGTCATCATCTTGATTAGAATCACCTTCGATGTTTTCTTCAATTTCCATTTCTTCGGTTAATCCCTCCAGCGCTGCAAAATAGTTTTGGTTCTCGTTGGTGCCACCAGCACTAAGAACTTCTTCTGGAATTGCTTGCTTTGCGCTTTTCTTTGGCTTTCTTACCTGTTGCCATTGATTTTGCGGCTGCGTCTTTTGAGGCTTCATCCCTTTCGTGAAGAGATCCTTGAGGGACTGTATCTCTAGCCTTAGTTCATCATTTTCTTTTTGCAATTTAGCCATTTGTTGATTGTCCGCTATTATTTGCAGCTTACACCCTCCATCTGCAGGGTTTTCTTCGTTATGTTTTCTTTTGGTGATTATCGCCAGTTTCGTATTCGTCGTTTCCCCAGGTTGCCCCAACGGTGGGAAGCCGTCGGGCTCCTCCATACCAGCGGTGAAGTTTTCTTTGGTAATTTGTTTTTCGTTACCAATCGAAGTAAAAAATATTCGATAGAAATTTTATGAGTCGATTACTTCGACAATTTAAGTTTTTTCCGATAAAAATTAACTTCGGACTAACGTTTTTAAAAAAAATTAATTTAATTTTTAAAAACTTTTGACAGGAGCAATTTAAAAGACGTCTATACGCAAAGACTACTACGATCCATCCAAGAGCATGATCGGTCAAAGTTTCTAATGCGAGCAAGAGCACTAAATGAACGCTCAGCACTGGAGACAGTGACAGGTATAGTGTAAAATACACAGTGGGTAACACACACATTCGGAAAAATCGTCTCCAAATTTCGAACAAAGATCGCATTTAGCAATGTAAAGGATGATCATTCTCCTTCGAGGCTGCCTTTGCGTATGTGTCTCAGATGGATCATTTCATCTCTTAAATCTTCAGAAACATCCAATTTATGTTTTTGGACAAAATTTGTGGCAGCACTTCCAATTTCGGTTTCGTCCATCGCTGTGAACAGCCATAAAAAAGAGAAACCATTATGTAAGTCCTTCATAGCATTGAACCTATTGGATATTCTCGCAATAACCGAGTCGATGATTACGTAGTAAGTGTTTCTTTTGAAATTGGTCTCTTGATCGTCTGCACTTGTGTCATCGTTATCTTCATTTTCATCGAAACACCTCTTGCGTTTTTTTTTCGAGTATTTGGGTAGGTCGATAGAATCCCCAATTGAACGGCAACCGTTTTGCGTTCCTTAAAATGTCAGCCCATTGATTTCGAATTAAATTCAAGTCAACAGGTAACTTTCGAGATTTTGAACTCGATAGTAGCGTCTCTGGCTTGAAGAATGATGCTTCTTTCATTGATAGCTATCAATATCTTTAACCAAATTGCGGACACCAGGATGCACTCAAATTTTTGCATGTATTTTAGAACACCGTTGACATCACTACGAGGCTCCGCAGTCAGATTAAGTCTAGTGAAATCTTCTAGTGTTTCATATAATCCTGAAATATGTTTGGCAAAAGGTTTAGCTGCCTCAGCTCTAGCAGACCACCTTGTATCTGAAAGTCTGTGAAGGGAACCCGTTATATTTTTTTTGATAATTCCCCAACCTTGTGGACTGCTGCTGAAACTGGTATAGCATTTCTGAACAACACCGAAAAAAGTTATTGCTGCCTCACAGCATTCTGCAGAGTCAACACCACATAAATTGAGACTATGTGTTGCGCAGGGCGAATAAACAGAATTTGGATTTTTCTCCAGAATATGATGTTGTGCCCCATTATATGATCCTTTCATATTAGCACCATTGTCATATCCTTGTGCTTGATAGTCTTCTAAAGGAATGTTATACTCTTCTAGAGTATCGAAAATTTAACCAGAAATCGCCTGGCCAGTTTTATGGTTACAATCAACAAAAGCCAGAAACCTTCTTGATTTGTAAATATCTTTTTTTTTTGAATTAAAATGAACGTACCGCAAAATAAGCGTAGGTTGATCGAAGCCAAAATGTACTAAAGAGGTTTGCACATGTCGAGACAACCAAGCAGCACCATCTACAATAAATGAATGCCCATCAGCATCGGCTCAAAATTTTTTAAGAAGGCTCAAGGCAATCATTCATCCATTGATAGTTTAAGGGGAAAGATCATGCGAATCATGTATGGCAGATGAGAAATGTGTGCTTGGGCCTGGCGAGAAACCTGTGACAATGCTGTGCGGCAGTGCGTAGGTCGTCTGCACTTGACGGTTGATGGCAATAGAATGAGTATGATACACATACATAGATAAAATGTTTATTGTATAGAAAATGAACATGGGTAGTAAGTATTCAGCTAATTCGTTTGCGGCCACTAGTCGCAAACTTGATTGCGGCCACGTGTAAAGTCGCCTATTGAACTGCGGCACGAGCAGCGCGGTAATATAAACTCCCCAAATTTGAAATAAAATTCTAGACGATTTCTCATTTTCGGTTCTAAAATCAGTTATTATTTACCAATTTACGATTTTTAGAAATTTTTTTTCAAGTATTAAGAATTTCAGGAGGAGAAAATAGAAAATTTTTTTACTTGTGAATAAGACCCACGAGCCGGTTGAGGAAGGCTGCGCCCGGGAGGATTACTCCATCTCCCGCTCTCTCTCGACAGCCCTGTGAATATACAGTAGATTCCTTTTATAACGATACTCAAGGGACTATGATATTCATATCTTATAAGCGGACTTTACTACACCCAGAGCAGAAAAAAAAGAGCTGGACACAATTTGAACCCAAAATTTTATTGTAAAAACAAGAAAATCCTTACATATATGTAACACAACAAATAAATTTGAAAAAATTAAAGATCATGCGCAACTACATAACATAATGTACATTTGTATCTTAACCCTCTGTAGGGCAACATCTTAAAATTTTAAAATAAGTAGTCGAAATCATTCATCTAAATAAATGAACATGCACTTGTTTTTCGAAATCCTGTTTATTTTTATAAATTTTGAAAAAAACATAATTTTAGGGAGTGTTACAGAAATGTTACACTGCATCGACATGGTAACTTAACTCATATGAAATCGTCTAAAGCAATTATTTTGTTTATTATACCATAGAGCAAGTCCACATTTCTCCCACATTGTTTGTGAAACCCCAGAGCACTTTGGGAGTTGGCATCGAATTCTCTTTTCTGTCCAAACAGGCCAGTGTCCTATCTATTCTTGCCTGACTACCTCTGGAGAAACATGTTGTGCGGGACCTTTGTGTCGTTTCACTTGAACGTCATTTTGTATCGATCGACTGGTATTCGATTTTGATGGCACACCAAGCTTACATAAAGTTGCGGCAACTTCAGGTCGAAAATCTGCTGAGTTCAAAAATTTGTCGTCCAAGCCCTTTGCTTTTTGAAGAAGCCACGCATTTGCCATACTCAAATCTAATACATGGTAAAACATGTGAAACTGCCATCTCTTGCTGCGAAGTTCTATTTTGTAGAGCCCCATGATGCTATCAATTAGATCTACGCCATCCATGTGGTGATTGTATTCTCCAACAATATGTGGACGATCAATTGATATGTACTGCTTGTTCTTCTTGTCATACTTCCTCACCTGGGCTCTTAGCATTTCTCCCACGAAACATGAAGCTAAATTTACTACTTTGTTATGTTTCTAGGATACTGTTCAAATATCCACTCCATTGACATCAGCAACATACTCAATAGAATACTCTTTGTCTTTTTCAAAACATTTCTTTGTCAGTAGGTGATTTGCAATCAGGAATCCTGTTTCAATTTACAGTACCAGGACTTAGTATACCATTTTTTGACAAACATTCTATCAACGGCAGAGATGTATAGTAATTGTCAAAATAAAGTCTATAATTTTGATTGCGAGGTATGCCTCGTGATAGACGCATGACAAAATTTGAAGAGGTACCCAGATCAGGCTCATGGGACAGTACCACAATTTTTGAGCCAGTTTCAGGTTCAATTTAGTAAGCAATCCTAGAGGCTCCACAAGGAACGTAAATTTTGCAGCCCCATTTATCTTTTTCGGGTTATATGTATCTTTTCAAGCTATTTCTGGCTTTTGTTGAACATATCTGTTCATCAACACAAAGATACTGCTCCATGGGAACTTTGGCGAAAGTTTCGTTCGATTTCTGAACAATTGGTCGTATTTTGAATAATATGTCGAATCGTAGATGCTCGCGGCGCAAGATTTGTAAATTGTCATTGAAATGAATATATCTTTGAATCTTTTCAAACAATTTTACCGGAATAACTTCTTAAATAATAGGAGTTCCCATAATGGAACTCCAATGATTGGTGACGCGAGAAAGGTGAATCAAAGACATGCGATACAATATGCCAATAAATTACTGAATGATTGTTGTGGAAACGCGAAAAGTATTATTGTGATCTTTCTGCACAATATATAAATTAGTTTGTGTTGCATTGAATTTTTAGGAAATAATGCAGGTATAGTCGGATTAGAGTTTACTATCGTTTGTTTCCTAAGATGTATAAAAGTAACAAAAGATTCACGTCGCGTTTGTCGTATCGGCTGGAGGCCTAATGATCAACTAACACGTTTGCCTTAGCAACTCACCTTCCACTAAAGTTTCCGTGTGTATGCGCTGCATCGTATTGCACATAGACGGCCTGGCTGCCAGGCAATGTGCTTCGATGTGTGTGGTTCACGTCGTTCTCCCAACAATGCCTAAAACGTTCGTCACCACAAATTCAATCAAATCAGTGGAAAATAAATACAAGAATATCTGGACTAGCGTATCAAATTCTAATGTATCTGCTGGTAAGTTTTCGTTTCCTAGAAAATGTAACTCCTCATCATTCCAAATCTTTTCTTCCATTTCACGTTAAGTTTTCAAGACTTATTAACACATCTTCCTGTTGAGCTGAGCGCAATCCAGCTAACACATCAACAGTAGTAGATGTAGGTGGGCGATTATCATCTGAATTATGAATTATCTCATCAAGGTTCCGGATATTACCTTCATTTTCGTTGCTGGAAAACGCCTCTCGTTCCATCAAATTCTCTGGATTTGCAACGCTGTCATCATCATCTTCAAAGTTATCTTCACTGTTCTCGTATGTATTTACCAACTTGGCTATTTCGTCATCCCGAGGACGGCGAAGAGCCATTCTAAAAAAGAACAATAATATTTTTCATTAGTACCCTCATAACAAAGAATAATTTACCCAAGTTTGGCAATGTAACATTTCTGGTACAAACATGTCAGAAGGTCAAACTCACTAAGTACATGTACTTACCTCATATATTTTACAAAACTTGAATTATTTTTCAAGAGCACGTAGGTGGTTCGTACTGATCGGTGGGCTTGCACGTTACACTAACGCCTTCTAAATTTTTTGTGTTATACTAGGTCGATACATCGGTTTGCGACTAGAAAAATTGTTTGAATTGTCGTAGGCAAAGAATCATTTTGTAACAGAAATGTTACACCATGCCACAGAGGATTAAATTTGACAAAAGTCAGTGCTTCAGTATTGGCAACAAACATTCTAACTTGATCCAGTGATTCAACCATTTCAGACAGAGTCGGCAATTGGAACAGGATTTCCCCTTCATCGTCCGTCTCATCGAGCTCCTTCGTGTTGTTTGAGTTAGCTATGGTCTCTGCGACTTTTTCATTGGTTAAAATATTATAAGCACGAGTAACAACCTTGTTGTCTACATTTGCGAAATCAATGATTTTTCCGCATGTATAAGATAGTGCTGATATGGTTCGAAATTTTTTCAGATCTTCAAGCTCATCAGACTGATAAAAAACCTCTACCATTTCTGAATCTATTCTATTAAAGCCAGCGTGTCGAAAACAATTTTCAATACATTTTCCTGACACGTCACTCCAAGCATTCACCAGCATTAAATTTGTAACAAGAACTGATATTCTTGATTCTTTATTTCGTTCCAGTCTATATAAAAAGGTGGTCCAACCAAAACGCACGATGTTAATTGTAAAACAAGTTGGGTAAACAGACCTACGGTCATGTCAGAAGGGTTTTGTATTCAATTTACAAAATGCAGTCACCAGATCGAATAAAATCAAGAAACGATTTTATTGGAGAAAATATGAAATTCGAAGATCATACTATTATTAACAAAGTTGAACGAATTTCGTGTTCTGAGATTTTTGTTGTTGTTATACTCATAAATATCTCCCTTGATAATTATTTCAGATATCCATTCGCTAGGGAGGAAACACATTTTTCATGTATTTCCCCCCTGTGCCCCCACTGAAGCAAAAACTGACAGTTTAACAACTGTTTTGAAAAGCTCCCATGAAAACTTTCATTTCATACTCATACCGGCTACGTTTGATGAATTTTTATTTTCAGGAGCCACTCTCCTGTACTGTTATCATCGATTAATGGCCAATTTTTTCGAATCCTAGAATGGTTACAAAGCCCTTTTGCTAGGAGCTCTCTCCCGCCTCCTTGACTTGCTTCGCTTATGAGTATTAATTGTAGGTACTCATCTTCAGTCATTCATTAAATTGAATCAAGTGTTCAAAGCATGCACCTTAAACGTTGAAGTTGGGAAAAAATAACTCAAAATTATTCAATCTTCGCATTTAAAACAGCCACCATTTTGTTTTACCACTAGCTGAACCGATTCGCAAAGATATTCATGACACCTATCATTCCTGAAATTTTCATACAAATCCTAGCAAAACTGTAGTGTCTGAGTCGGTAAAAAGCGCATGTTGTTCCATAGCCATATGTTGGCATAGTAATAAATGCAGCGCATATTGTTCCATAGTAATACAGGAAAATTCAAAATGCTATAACTTCGCTAAATATGATTCAATCTTTATGAAACTTTCAGGATAGATCAACCTTATAAATAGTCATCTATGTACTGAATTTCATAGAATTTAAGGGTACCGTTAAGATTTTATTCAAGAAAACATAAAATCGATAAATCATACTATTACTAACAAAGTTGAGTGAATTGCGACTTCTAACGTATTTGTTGTTGTTGTACTCACCAAGGCCTACATTCCTGATTTTTTTCAGATTTTTCGGATCACAGGTGTCCAATCGCGAGGGGGGGGGACACAAATTTTTCGTGTATTTCCCCTCCCTGTGCGCCCCTCGAAGCAAACTTTGCCAAACAAAGACCTGTTTTGAAAAGTTCTTATCAAGACCTTTCATTTGATACCCATATCGGCCACCTTCAATGAAATTTTTTTTTCGGGGGGTCACTCCCCTATATGGGGAGACCCCCCTTAAAAACCTTATAAATTTTTTTGTATTCGAACTTTGAAGAGATCACCACTTTACACCTACATACAAAATTTGATGTTTCTAGCTTAAGTAGTTTCCGAGAAAAACTGCTGTGACACACGGACGGACGGACGGACGGACGGACAGACAGACGGACAGACAGGACGCGATTTTAGAAGGGTTTTGTAAAATTATTTTACAAAACCCTAAAAAGCAAAAAGTTTTCAGAGAATTATATTAATATTTTTTTTTTTGAAATAGGAGAATTTATGACAATTATGTGTAAAGTAAAATATTACCCTAATATTCGCCATGGCTACGGTGGCATACTTCTATCCGATGGTCCATATTTTCAATGACTCTGAGACATAATTGAGGCTCAATGTCGTTAATGTGCTGAATTATCTCATCCTTTAGCACTTGAATTGCTCTTGGCTTATTAACGTACACTTTTTCTTTTGAACATCCCTAGAAAAAGAAGTCCAACTATGTCAAATCACATGATCATGCCGGCCAATCAACATCGCCACACCGTGAGATAAGACGGTCATTGAATTTGTCACGCAAAAGAGCCACTGTTTGGTTGGCCGTGTGGTAAGTGGCACCATGCTGTGGGATCTACGTATCGTTCAGGTCCACAACCTCGATTTCAGGCCACATTATGTCCATTATCCTCTCGTAATAGTGAACGCCATTCACGGTAACTGCTCGCCCGTCTTTATTTTCGAGGAAATACTGCCCGGTGACGCCGCCAGCCCATAAACCGCACCAAACAGTAACTCTTTGTGGATGCATCAGCTTTTAAACAGTCACTTGTGGATTTTTATTTGCCCGAATGCAGCAACTCCGCTTGTTAACGAGTCAACTGAGGTGAAAGTGTGCCTCGTCGCTGAAGATGATTTTCTTTGTAAAGTCACCATTCTCTTCTGTCAGTTCAACCAACCATTCGCCGTATTGCCGACGCTTGAAATGATCAGTAGGCTACAGCTCTTGAGTCAATTGAACCTTGTTAGCGTGTAAATTCAAATCTTTATTCAAAATTCGCATCAGTGATGTTCGAGAGTTGTTCAATTGTTGGGCACGACAACGAGTTGAGGTTGATGGCTCTTCTACCACACTATCGCGAAAAACAGCAATGTTTTCCGCAGAACAAACTGGGCGGGCATTCATAGGGAATTCACATTTCCTACAGACCCAGTTTGCTGAAATTTGTGCACGATTCTCCCGATTATGCAAATAATTAGTCGATTATGCTGACCAAAAAAATCACGAAGTGCACGAAATGCATTTATATTTGAATGCCCATTTTCGTAAAAGGCTTCAACAACCTTAACGCGCTGCTTAGTTGGGTACCTCTCCATGGTTGGGTTTGTCAAACACTGAAACGAAGAAATGTCAAATTAAATTGGGTGAAAAACTTGACGTTCAGGTGCGACTGACAATTAATATCGTGCATTATGGTTGGACCACCCTTTATAATCTTTATCACAAGCTTTTTCCTAAATTTGGCTTTGAGCGTTTTGATTATTCCCTGCTCCATAGACTGTAGAAAACTGGTAACGTGGGGGGGTGGGAAACGTAGCTCGATATTTTTTAAATTTTGTATAGCTGGATGCGATGTATATTTATTTATTTATTTAGAATCCATTTTTACAGGCAAAATGCCCAATTACAAAAATAGAAAAAATATAGATAAAATTGTTAAGAAAATTAAGCAATTAGTCATAAATTATAACAATTAATGCAGTGTTTTTCTAATTAAATGCTTAAATGCTATTAAAGATTGAGGTCATTGATATTTCTCAATTCTTCCTTTATGAGTTTAGTCTTGGCTTGTATTTCCAAAACAATGTTAGTGCTACTCTTACTGTCCTCCTTAAGCAATTTTTGAATTCGGTTAGTGATTCTAGTGATATTGTTGATCCGATCGTTATATAGCTGTTTAATGACAACTTGTCTGTTGTTCCTTCCCGTGACGTTGTTAAATTTTTCCTTAATAGTGATAAAATCCTCATGATCTGGATTTCCGGTGAGCCACTTCCAGGCTGTTCCTATAAAGTTAAGTGACCTTTTTGTCCTACGAGGACTTAGGTTTTCAACGAGTGCTTCGGTTTGTTCAATTTCATGGGCTATGTAACGAGATAGTGGATGATGCTGGGCAATTGACAGATTAAGGATATTGTGCATACTGGTTATCAATTTCTCTTACTGATTGACGTCTATTGTGTGAATAATTTTGAAGTTTCCTTCTCGTATTTTTGTTAGTCCTACGTTAAACGATACTATTTGAGAATTCGTATAGTCTAGAATTTGTATTGTACCGCTTGTCAAGCAGATGAGAAATCTGAGGAGAAGGAAAAAGGAAAGAAATATAAGAGATTAATTTTGAATTTTATCCTTATGGACACGTTTTCCCGATTCTGTAAGAATTGTAGTTTTGCTATTTTCTTTAACTATTTCCTGTCGATAGCGATGTGTTAGTTTTGACCCTTTTCTTTTGTTCTGCTTTTCGTATATAACGTCCAATTTCATAGTCTTTTGTCGGATGTCTTCTTTTGTTATAGTTATGTAAGTCTTTGTGCTGCTTAAGTCTAAGTTTGTCAATGTTTGATTATGTCGTCCTTTCAAATTTTTCTGAATTCATTCTAGGTGATCGTCCTAACTAGAATTCGACAGGGTTTTTTGCCAGTAGTGGAGTAAGCAGTAAAATTGTATTCGTTCCTCCAAAGATCGAGGTGTTGATTCCTTTTTTAGGCAGCGCATGATACCTGTAAGAGTCGAACGGAAGCGCTCAACCTATCCATTCACCTCGCTTTTGCAGGGAGAAGTCCTGTAGACCTTCATCTGTAACTCATCTTCCTTCATAGATGTAATAGCATTTGACCTATGGGCACCTTCGTTATCGACAACAACATGCTACAGTATGCAAAAGAAGAAAAGGATATCCTGAAGTGATCTTCAAATATCCTCAAGTGAGCGAGATGGAATGATCTTGGCCATGGCAAATTTGGTAAACTTATCTATGGCTGTAAGCACGAGATGTTTCTTCGTTGAGAATATACTTATGTGGACAATGTGACCAGGATAATTAGGAATTGGTGTTTTTTCTAAAAAGGACTTATTGGACTTATTTGTTCTCCTTACATATGGTACGGAGTTTGACCAGTCTCCTTATTTTGGCAGTCATCTTTGGGAAATAAAAGTTTTCTATTATTTGGAGTCTCTTTGCCTCAGCATTCCGGTGAGCACTTTTGTGGACTTGGAGGATTCTTCCCTCTTGCTCAGCTTCCGAAGGGATATCTTCAACTGTCTTTTGTGTGTATCGGATTTTATAGTCCCTAAAATGATTTGGATATATCTGTTGTTTGAGGCCCATGGTTGACTCGTCTGTCAGCAGACCGTTAATTACGTTGGGATTAAGGTAACGTTTAAAAATATTAATAATGTCCTGTTCTGAGTAATGACTTTGAATCAGTATGTGTCTTGTGTAGTTTTTGAAGGGGTGTGTGATTTGGCAACTATCCTCTTCGCCAAGACTGAGGATAATTTGATTTCTGAACACGTTGACAGGGGACTCTACGCAAGGTATAAATTTTTGGGATGAACTCTCATCCCTATGTTGCGTGGGGGTTATGGTATTAACTTCGGTTCCTCGGGACGGTCTCGAAAGGGAATTGGCTACTATGTTTGCTTTACTGGGTTTATACTTTAGTTCGTAGTTATATTCCTCCAATATTGCCTTCCACCGTTTCATCTTACTATTTGTGTTTTTTGAGCTAAGGGCATATGTTAGGGGTTGGTGGTCTGTGAAAATCTTAACCTTGCTAGATCCGTACAAGTAATTTCGAAGATGGCATAATCGGATGCGCCGGTGGTAAGCTCAAAGGGTTTTTTAAAATCTGGGTGTATTAGTAGGACGTCTTGAGAAATCAGGACGCTTTTAATTTTTTTGAAGCCGTCCAATGCATCTTTATCAAGGGAAATGGGTTTATTTTTTGAAATGTGTTTGGGCGTTTGTCCATCCTCCCCTCTTAAGAGGGCTGCCAGGGGCTAAGCGATCTTAGCGTAGTCTTGTATGAATCGTCTGTAGTATCCTGACAGTCCAAGAAATGATCTAAGATCCTTGAGTGTTTTGGGAGGTGCGAAATTGGCGATTGCCTCGACTTGCTTAGGGTTTGTTCGTATTCACTTTACGCAAACAATAAACCCAGGGAGCTCAACTTCCCTTTTCAGGAACTCGCATTTATCTAGGTTGATTTTCATATTTGCCCTTTGAAGTGTCTTGAATATAGTCTCCAAATTGTCAAAATGTTCTTTTTCATCTTTCCCAAAGACTATTATGTCGTCGATATAAATACGACATCGCTTCCAGATATGTTCCTTTAATATGGCGTCCAATGTTCTTTGAAAGATGGCTGGGCCCTTCTTTAGCCCGAACGGTAGGCGAAGGAGCTCATATTTTCCGTTGTTTATGACGAATGTCACGTTCTCTTAGGAGAATTTGGTGGAACCCGCTTTTTAAATCAATAATTGAAAAGAATTGGTTTCGCCTAAATTGGAAAGGACCTCGTTGATGTCTGGTATAGGGTATGCATCTGTAACTGTGATTGAATTACATTTTCGATAGTCAAAGACCATTCTGATTTTTTTTTGTCACCAGATGCATCCAGTTTTTTAGGCACGATCCAGACGGGTGCATTATATGGGGATTTAGGAGGTCTGATAATGTAATCCTTCAATAGTTTCTGAATTTCCTTTTCAACTTCATCTTTAAAGGCCATAGAATAAGGGTAGGATTTAGCGTAGACGGGGTCATTCGAAGTAGTGCGGATTTTTTCTCTAACGAAGGTTGTAAAGGTTAACTTTTCCTCCGGTTCCCATAATAAGGGTTTGTATTCAGTCAAAATTAGCTTAAGCCGTTTTTCTTGGTCTTTATTTATATGGAAGGTTCTTAAGTTATGTGGTTAACAGGCTCGGATATGTGCTGTTTCAATGGTATGTCTATATGAGGTTTAATGGACATTACTTTGGAGCTAGCATAGATAACTGCTTGGAATTCTTTCAGAGAATTGTTTTCCATTAGTCCTGCAAAGGTATTAAGTAAAATTTTAGTTTTTTTTTTGTATTTGGTCCGAATATACTAATGTATGAGTGATAATTTATATTTATTGGTCCACCCTCTGAGTTTGTTGTAAAGGGTTTTTTGTTTGGAATAGGGTTGCGTACGAAAAATGATTGCATATAGTTGTTGCTTGATCTGGTGTCAATCAGGAATTTAAGCATTTCACCACTCTTCGCTGCGTAGTCGATGTATGACAGTGAAGAGCCCTTTAGTCAAAAAAATGGATGCCACCTTGTTGGCTTGCGCTATTGGAGTCGAAATCGGTCGTCTCGTTTGGTACGTCCTCATCGTGTTCGTTGTGTGCAGCGTAATTATCATATTCGTAACCTGTAGTTTCATCTAGTTCTTCTAAGAAGTTGAACAGTTTCTTCAAGAGACAGTTATTCAAGTAGATCCGCTTGATCTATCTTTTGTTTTTCTTGGGCTAATGGGTCCGGTTCTATATTGAATTGTGGGTGTGATAAGTGCGCTGTTGTTTGTTACCAAGATGAGCTTGTTGGGATGCCATCCTTTTGTAGAGTGTGATAATACACACTATCTAAAAATAAACACAATTAGAATTAACGACTCACTCATTCATATTCTAAAACAAATTACCCATTCTCATTGTCATTCAAAACCAAAACATGTGACGGTAATTCATTTCCGTACACAAACGCCTTGACATTGAATTCAGAGCATGTATACATATCTCAGATCACAAGAAATGTTCTCTACATGGCATGTCTTTTATTTCTTTAGTAATATCGGCTCTTCGGATGCCATCAGCGTAGCGCTTGCGCTACACAGGCATTTACTTGTTGTCCTTTTGAAGCAAAGTCCCAAAACCTACAATACTTTTTACGGGAAATGCTCGATGTTGGGGCCTGTTCTAGTAATTTACTGTATGAGTCCTTATGGATTGGTCTACGTCCATGGGCTCGTACCTATGTGGTTAAGGAGACAGTGGTTGAATATTCGGAGGAGGATATTACACCTGCCTATAAAATTGGGGGCTGGTGGAACACGAGAGCTATGGAAGAGTTCAGGCCTAAAATCTTTTCTCGGAATATAAGCATGTTGCACTGGTGGTTTATAATGGTTTTTAGGAGGGATTGGAGGAGGTATGTTCTGAGATGGCTTTATAGTCATAGCATGTATATTATTTGCATGCTGTGTTCTGTAATCAACGCACAACGCAGGTACAAAGCCTGTGGCAAGTCAGCTGGTTTGCAAATGATAAGTAGTTGCGATGAATCTGCCCTTAGTCCTCGCACAAACGTATCAAGTGTTTTATCCCTATAGCACTGGGTCATGTTTGTTAGTGACTACTGTCCCATGTCCATTGATGATAACTTGTTCAGTATCAGCGACAGGAGGTGGTAGACTGTCTGATAGAATTTGTGAATACTTCCGTTGCCCTGAACAAGTGTAGTCATCTACACCAACCAAGATCTCTCTTGTTGGCATAGTGAAGTGTTAGACACTTCGAAATTTTGCTCCAATTAAGAGGAGTATTGAAGGATTCCAAGGCTATGTCAGCTTGGCCTACAATTTTGTTGCGAATTACTGAAACGATGCCATAATACTTAGGTGTACCTTTCAGGTGGTCGTAGGTCTTTAGGATCCTCTCGACACTTTTCCTCCATGAGGAATATTTGCTGAGATCGCCTGAAAATGTCCTCAAACTGTTGACGACGTCAGGGATCTTATCCATGTCTGACAAATTTGCGTCAACGCTCCCAGTTATCGGAACGTCGCAGTCATCATTTGCATCAGGCGCTGGGTTCATGATAGAGTGGAAAATCTCTCTACCCTGGGTGTTAAGGGCTTGCGCGACTATTCCTGTTCTTAGCTGAACTAGGTCAGCATTGTTGTTTCCACTACCTTGAACGATTGGGGGAATGTTCTGAGGAGGATTTTGATCCGGATTATTTTGGGTTTCTGTTTCGTTTAAATTAAGTCGCGGTGGGCGAATGAGGTTACCTCGATTAGTCATTACGGGGCAATAAGATTACTTTGAGGGGAAAACATTTTTTTCTTTTACGATGTGCTACCTTCCTGAAAATTTTCTAGTATGTTCCCTTTATAAGAACAATAATTGTTTAAATTGAGAAAATATATAGAAAATATGACAATATAAATTTATCTTTTTGTTTAGAGGGAAAGGAATTTTAGTCCCTAGATAATGTATAAAAAATCTTCTTCACAACGATTCAAGTTTCCGAGAGATTGTTCGATAAATATCTTCAATGAAGAGATAGTTCTTTCGCATGAATATTCAATTCTGCTTCAAGATACAGGCATGAAAAAAGGAATCAATGTCTATTTCATAAAACAGATATGCTTATCATACAAAAGTATGGAAGCTACTTCACACAGCTATACGCACATCAGAAATTGATACCAGAAACTCCAAAATTCACCATTAATTGTCGTGCACATGTATTGCACAAGGAAACACAACTCAAGCCGTAATTATTAATCTAGAAACGGTCTCAATTCAGTTCGCTTTCTTTTACAATTCACTAATCTTCGTGAAAATTCAATATAAAATTTCCACTTTTTCAAATAAAAATATTCGCTTTTCTTAAGTGACTCAATTTTCAAATCGATTAATTAATTGATCGTCAATGTACTCAAAAAAATCTTACTATTAATCGATTTGCAGTAAAAATTTTTACATATTGGATCACATACTCGAAGTTTTATTTTTCTTTAAAAATCACACATTTTTTAAAATTTTCCACAATTTTTCTATATCCTTTTTTTTGAAAAAATATTTGAATATAAAATATAAATGAGTGTCTAAGAAATGTTACACTTACAAGGTTGCTACCAAGGTTCTCATCCTCTTTTTATCCTTGTTAAACGATTGTCGACTGAGAGAGCGGCTGCTAAGTCCTTGTATTCTTAAATATTTTTTGCTTTCGCTACTAAGGGACCTCGTTCCCTCCACAAACACCACGTTTCGCCGCTTGGTTTTTCACTTGTTTCGAGTGGTACGCACATGCGTAACCCGCGTACTTTACTTTTCGTTTTAATTACTTGCGGTGTCGCGGCAATGGTCCCTGCTAGGGCGCCGATTAATAAACGAAGGATTAATTCGTTTAAAAAATATTTATTTTCAGGCAGGGCCTGGCAACATTTACAAAGTCTACTTAAACACGAAATTACATTCTATCTCCAAATCATTCTTATTAGATAAAAATGCTGACGCTATGTCTAGCATTTTTCATGTGAAAACCAATATGTTGATGAGAAATTGCATTTTCCCATACTGCACTGCTTTGCGGTGTTCTATTGCCGTCCGTCTGGGAGTTGTTCGTTAACTTATACCAGTGAAAAGTTCACTGGCAGTTTCAATCACTGGAGAATTTTCTGACTGTTCAGTGAATTTTAAAATATTTCACTGGTATGGGTGTCTGGTGTCTTCTTGTACATCACAGTGAGTGTATTTTTTATTAAATAAGGACAATTAACAGTACATTTAAGTGGAACTTCATTTAATTTTTCAGTCACATGAAACATGAAAAAGGCTCCAAATATCTGCTCAAATTTTAAATATGATAAAGTCATTCCATTAAAGTTCAAAAATAAAGTGCAGGCCCTTCTCTCATCGGAATTGAGACAAAATTAAATCGCATGTAAGTGCACAAATGATTTTGTTTATTATGATTAATAACATGTTTATATCAAAAGGCTAATGATGCGAGGATTAATCATGTAGTTTACTTTCATCTCTGATTTTGAATTAATGAGAAATGAAAAGATTGTTTGTATCTCTTTGATTAATGAAAATGGTATTTCCCATTCGATTTACGTCTTATTCAATTTTGGGAAAAATTATTGCAGAGTTAGGTGCGTCTAAATTTGTTATCTTTGTCATATACATATATGTACAGGTCTGTTAGTCCACCGTTCTTTAAGTAAGGTTCAGCGAAGTGGACTTATGGTCGAGTTCCGCTCGACGAGTTTGGTTCCGTAACTTTTATATTGTTGAATAATGAGACCATCAACAAAATTTCGCTGAAAGTCCGAAATCATACCTTCAGCGAAATCCAACGTGACAGATAACAAATTATTTGTCATAATAAACTTTCCTGGATCGTGTTCCTTCGCCTTTTCCCAGCATCCGATACCGCTTTGATCATTGCCTAATTGAATCTGTGCAACCGCTGCAAGTTTGTCTTAATTATAGTCAAGGCCAATTATTTATCGACGCTGACTTTAATCGCAATAATTTGTTAAGTCAATGCTCATGGAGTGTAATAATGGCAGAAATGCTAACCGGCGACTGAAATTCATGCAGACATGGAATTAAACCGATTCCGGCCACTATGCGTTGCGCATGGTTGTGAGATGCTAGTCAAGAATGCATGTATGCGCTGACGCGAATAATATGTTTAGACCTTATTTGAGTAATCGAAGAAAGGAGAATGAAAATGATTTTAATGAAATTTAAATGACTTGCTGTGATAGTGTAGCAATGAGTCGGATGAATAATTTATTTCAATTATGTATTTGGAAACCTTTCATTTATTCAATACACATTAATAACAAACAATTACACTAGACAAATGAGATTGAATGCCATTTTCAGATAAATACTTCCGAATGTAAAATGTTCTCCTTGTTCAATCCTAAAAAAAAATGTTTAGGATGAATTAGCTTAAGTTTCATGAATGAAATTGTGAGAAAATTCAAAGAAATTTCTACTTATAATAGTTTTTGAATAATGAGCCGTAAAAAATATCTTTCTCTGAAGGAATGACCTCACAGGTTAATCGAATACTAAGCCATGCTTGCACAATAGATAACGCAGTAATTGGAATTAACCTGAAAGAAATCGGAACAAAAATCGACTAAGTCAAAGCGCTGACATAATTACACTTAGTTTTTGCTTTTCATGGAACTAAGACAACAGTTTCGGATCAGATTGGATAAACGGCAACGACTATCGAAACGTTTATTCTATGTTCTGTTTAAAAGCGGAAGCCATGGCTTCGGAGTTGCTTTCATTGTTGACAGAAGTTTTAAACAAATTATCACTGACTTCAGGCCCGTTACCGAAAGAATCTATGGGATTTGTATCAAGACAAAACTCTTTAATGTATGGCTGGTCAACTGTCACGCGCTCACAGAAGACAAGGAAGAGGCAATCAAGGATGAATTTCACGGTACCCTAGAACGCACTGTACATGCATTACCACCAGATCACATTAAAATTGTTTTGAGGGACTTTAATGCAAAAATCGGCCGAAAAACGGCACATAAAGGAACAACCGGAAGACACAGCCTCCAAACATAAACCAGCAACAACGGGCAGCGCCTAGTAGACTTCGCTACTAGTAAATGCTTCACAATAAGCTCCAAACACTTTCCGCATCAAGTCATCCAGAAAAGAACGTGAGCATACCTAGACGGTCGCACATTCAAACAGATCGACCGTGTTCTCATACAAAAACGAGCCACCACCAGCATTTCGACACGCAATCATTTTGTGGCATTGCCTAAGACTCGAACCATTACTTTATAAGACTTAGGTTCTGATGCCGCCTCTCTAAGAGTTGTAAACAAGGAAAATCAGTTAACGCAAGGCACCAGATACACAAGCTAAATGATGACTTAGTAACGTTCGCATATATGTTCGTACTGGAAAAGTACATTAACATATTCCCGCTGCGGAGAGAAAGTGAAAGGCCGAAGAGCTCTTGGGCCGTCAGCCAAAGAGAAGTAGGAACGAGTGGTACAAAGAAGAACACATGGAATCGGGTAAAAAAAGGAATCAGGTGTACAAATAATACACCCAGCGAACAACTCGCGCCAAAAACACAGCAGCACTACAGCTCTTCAGAAAAAATAAGGATCCTAGAATAGATGGAATGCCAACAGAACTACCCCAGAGCGGGGGGTCACCATCCATGAACATTTCTGCATTGACTACTCTGGAGAATATGGTTACCTGTGTGTTATTCCAGTGCATCCTAGCGAACTCCAGCTTCGAATTCGTTCAAGAAAATATTAGATTTAAACCGCCATAAAAGTTGCATTTAAGGCATCGTCGACATTCATGTAACAAATGCGAAAAATCATTGCCTGAATCTTCAACCTTGAAGAAGCACCAATGTAGTGAAAAAGTAAAGTTCAAAAGGTCCGTGAAGGACTGCAGCGATGGTATGCTGCCTCGGCAGAAGAAGGTGTAAGTATCTTCTGAGAATGCCTTTGTCTGGGGACGCGTGAATGCGCTGGCAGTCTAGCATTGCGGTGTCGTGGGGCGGGTTCATTCCCCCAGCACAAGGACCCACTACAAAGAATTTCGCACTCACGAATTTCTGGGGTCGAGAAAAGCAAGGCGACCGAAGTCGCAAAAATCGTAGGCAACTGCACCAGGACAACTGACTTGCTCATGGAACAAGAGAAACAAGTAAAAAGAAGTGGAGGCAAGGTGACCTCGTCCTTACCCGAAGAGGCTTATGGCCCACAAATGAGAGAGGGGCAACCGGGTGGTGATGGAACCCCCGCGCACCCACCCAACCTGATTAAAATCCATAATTGTTGCAGTGGCCAGGTATTCCTCTCCTGAGTGGAAAACTCATACAACATAACTTGCATAAGCCTTCCCATCAGAAGAGAAGTACCCCGATGACCAATTTATGCCACAGAATTATGCGAGTCGATTACATAACCCTATGTCATAAAGAGGCACTCTGCGTGTGCCACTCAACCCGCGCTGTCACCTGAAACAAAGAAAAAGGTTAGTGAGTACCCGGCGGCTGGCTCATGTTTTATGGGAAAAGCTTGCCACCGTACCGGGTCCTATACCCGGTCAGAACTAAAGGAAAGACCCATTTTATAATTTACAGATCCATTTTATTTAAAAAAATTCTCATAAATTCGAGCGGATATTTGTCGTAATTCAAAATTCCATATGTAGCAAATCCACCGTTATCCTTTCAGATACTACAAATTGCCAATACAAGCAAGCAAAAAAAATGAGAAAATTAAATGTGGATTAATTTTACCAATTCATTGTTTCAAACGTTTTAAGAGGCCTTTTAAAACTTTCTCTATGTAAATATTGAATATTAAATTATTACAACACCTGTCATCTGTACAATACAATAAAAATGTACAATACAGTAAAAATGTTTTAAGCAATTCGATTCTTGTTTCTTTTTATAGTTTTTAATAGACTTTTTAATGTTTTCCCTTTTTATATCACTTTACCCTCACGTTATATGGAGCGCACACATTTACCGTACGCACAAGGCTAAAAATATGTGCACACGTTTTATTTAATGGAGTTTTAAATTGATGTTGGACTAAGTCAATTATGCAAAGCAACTGAGAAAAATGCAAACAAATCAAAAGCATCCGTTTCATGCGGATATAACATTAAATGAATCTATCATAAATATGTATGGGAGATAAAAATATGATTACAACAATGCATCATACGATCTATAAATCAATGTAAGCTGATCGCTATTCATAACGAAAAAAAAAAAATGAATCGTGTCCGTTTTATCACAAATATTTTCTATTAATTGCTACTCTGTTGCAAAAATGCTTTGCCTACTTAATTATTATTTCATATTAACTATTAGTCTTAAGGTGAATGCCTGCTAGCTGTTTTGCGACAGCTAGGTAACATTCGAGTACGGCGCTTCCGGTAAACATGAATAGAACAAAATATAGGCAGCGCTAGACACAACGTCGGAAGAAACAATCGCTGATTCACATTGGTCGTCGTATTTGAACCATTTCCCGTAAATACTGCTTTTACAAAATGCCGTATAATGACCCCCCAAACCAAATTTAAATAGCTTGAGATCTTCCAATTATTCTGCCGACTTTATATTTTTCTTTTGCCGTTGAGCTTGTGAATTCGGTTCTGGCAAATTATCTCGTGGAACTAAATGCATGAGTGGTTTTGCCCAGTGGAAGTCCTAACGCACCTAATGCTACGTTGCAATGTAAAAATCTACCTTGATAAATAAGTCGTAAGATTTTCGCCTTGTGAACCTGTTCCGCTGCCAATCTCCGGGCCAGTTATCAAAGCCCACAATATCGCAATATCGCCAGCTGAGTCCAAGAGATCAAATATCGTACTTCGTCTTCCCACTTTAACCTGCAGCAGTTGTCCAGCATGAGGTTCAGACGGGCACACAAAATGAAAATGATTCGATGGCGACCTATCTCTATGGTTTTAAAACACTCTCTCTTGGCTGCTAAGACCGATCAAAACCGCGATGCACAATGAAATCACGGCCATCCTTCAGTACGCACCTGTCAAATTTCCGAATTGTACCAGAATAATGTAAATGGGCTGCGTTCATTGTGATGAAATTGGAGGGAAATTGATATCCCATACAATTTGTACAAAGCAGCTGGTTTTTAGTTTGATTAGTTGATCTGGGATATATTATGCATGAATTTTTTTTAACATTTTGCCGGCGCCGAGTTCTAATTTAGCAGTTTTAGTTGTGCTGAATACACAAAAAAAAAAATATAATCTATAAATTGACATAAATAAAATTTGAATTTTACATGAAATTATCGAATAAGTATAAAAAAAAAAAGTAGTAAATTTAACTAACTGCTCGATTACTACACTAAGCTTTTTACTCCAACCCAAATTAAATGATTGCAAGCAATGTAGGAAATCGTTCGCCTATCAGTATGTTTTGAAGAGACATCTAAAGCAGCATTCAAATTTAACGACGTTCAATTGTGAAACTCCATCTAATCATTTTGGGAAAACATAAGGTTATACATTTTAATTCTGATTTGCATAAATGTTAAGAATATGGTTAATCTTTTTCGTATACCTAAAGATTGAAATAATATCAGAAATGATATTCGAACCCACATCCATTTACATGTAAAGGATATGGAAACTCATTCGCTTGTTCAATTTTATATAAGATACATGAAGCATTACATTTTAATCCCAGAATATTAAAATGTGAAGAATGAAGATTAAAATTTGAGTGTCTTGGCGATTTAAAGGAACATATGGTTTTGACTGTCAACCCAAGTTATTTCGAGTGTAAGGGAGTGGAAAAACGTTTCAACTAGCCCATACTTTTAAAATTCATCAAGCATCACATGCTAATTCCAAGCTTTATAAATGTGAAGAATGTGGAAAAAATTTTCAGCTTTCATATAGTTAAAAGTCCATCCAGGTCTTCATGTAAATCTTAATCTACACAGTCGCACAAGGTGCAGAGAATCATTTACACATAGTAACGAACATCAGTTAATGCACACTAGTCCCGAAACGCTCACTTGTAAGGTTTGGGAAACTTGACCGAAAAGGGTGCTGAACAATTACTGAACCAGGGCAAAGTACGAATAGGGTGGGTTGTCTGTAGAATATGGCGAAGAGCAACGCCTCTTCAATGTTTCAAATGCCTTGGCTTTGGTCACACCACACAAGTATGCAAAGGACTCGATAGGAGTTCTCTATGTTACAAATGCGGTGAAATGGGACATAAAAGAAAAGAGTGTAAAAGAAAAGAGTGTCTTTTCAAGGATGCTAATCCAAGACCCGATTTCGGACACGACTTGGGATCAGGAAAATGCCGGGTTTTCCAGGAAGCCCTAACCAAGGCAAAACCAGAACTTCGATGATCCGCCTTCCGCAGCTAAACCTACACCGCAGTTCAACCGTCCAAAATCTGCTTGAGCAGTTTGCGAGGGACATGAAACCCGACTTCTTGCTGCTGAGTGAGCAACATCATGATAAAAGTTCAGCATCATGGTATCTTGATGAAGCTGATACTGCCGGTATCTGGGTTTCAAATAGTAATTTCCAGGCGGAGAGCTGTGGACGTGGGGATAGTTTTGTATGAGTTCGGCGCTCAGGGACCACCTTCTTTAGTGTGTACCTAACGCCGAACGATCCGTTATCACCAAGCCAAGCTTAATTCTCTGGAGGGCACTGTCTTAAACACACAGGGCAACGTGCTCGTTGGGGGAGACTTCAACGCTAAAGCAATCAAATGGGGCATGCCTCAAACAGATCCGCGGGGAAAACGAATCCTGGAAATAGCAGCCAGGACGGCGCTCGTCGTACTAGACACCAGCAATACGCTAACTTTCCACCGTATTGGCTGTGAGGGAACCATACTAGATGTGACATTCACCTCGGAGTCCTTAGTACGGAGGATACACAACTAGAGAGTCCTAGAGCACTACTCAGTCAGTGATCATCAGTACATTCTTTGTGAGATAATTGATGCTGTCTCCCAAAGTCCACGCTCTCGGCTTTCCACAATTGGATAGAACATCGGAAGGATGGACGCCGAGAGGTTTGTCGAGGTTCACACAGCAGATGCACCGCTGCAGGGGCTTTGAAGGGGCCGGAAGAACTGGCAGCTCAAGACGTGGTGAACTCAACTATGAGCATCATCACGACTGCTTGCAAAGCTTCTATGCCCCTTTGAAAACCCCGGCATGGCAAGCCCTCAGTGCACTGGTGGTCAACTGAAATCGCTGAAAAGCGAAGGGAGTGTCACAAGCTTTGGCGTGAGGCTTAACCACATAGTAGCATATAAGTCGGCCAGAAAATGCCTTCGCAAATTGATCAACAACAGCAAGGCTCACTGCTGGCAAGATCTAGTGGACAATGTAAACAAGGATCTGTGGGGCCTTGGCTACAAGCTAGTTATGCGGAAGCTTTGTGCCCTACGGAAGCCTTGTATACATGATGCGGAAGAAATGGACGAGATAGTGCGGGCACTCTTCCCCACCCATCCCGTCCGTGTTGACACTGTTGATGGTGAAACAGCAGTCGAGTGTCCACTCTTCAGACAGCTGGAACTTAAAAAGGCAGTCTCTTCGTCGAAAGCGGGGAAGGCTCAAGGTCCAGATGGTGTTCCAGCTGAGGTGTTGCGGCTTGTCTGTCACCATTGTCCTGACTTGCTGCTCAGCACATTATAAGCTTCCCTTCGGGACGGGGTGGTCCTGATACGATGGAAGGTGGCGAGGCTTGTGCTCATCAGCAAGGGGAAGGGAAATCCTGAATCGCCGTCTGTATAACGCCCATTATGCATGCTAGACACGGCTGGGAAAGTGCTAGAGAAACTCATCAAGGGAAGACTCACTGACGCGATTCGTGCTGCTGGGGACCTATCTCCTCGGCAGTACGGCTTTAGAGCAGGACGCTCTACCATTGATGCGATTGCAGAGGTGGTGAGCGTGGTCCAAAGGCAGAGGCATATAGTCGCACCAAGCGACGGATCGTCCTGTTGGTGACACTTGACGTCAGGAACGCCTTCAATTCCGCTAGATGGGTAGATATTCTGGATACGCTGGAAAACCATTTTTAAGTTCCAGAATATCTAATGCGGCTTTTGAGGGACTACCTAAAGGATCGAAGCCTGCTCTAAGACACGAAGGATGAAAATTACAGCAGGTGTTGCCCAAGGATCTATCCTTGGTCCTGACCAATGGAACGTGTCTTATGACAGACTACTGGGACTTGAGATGCCAGATGAGTCACGCTTGGTCGGCTATGCGGATGATTTTGCGGCTCTGGTCACTGGACACACCGTTGAACAGGCGCAACTTAGGCTAGGTATGCTAATGTTCCGAGTGAGGGACTGAATGACTGCTGGCGAGTTCAGTTTAGTACTGGAGAAAACCGAAGTGGTCATCTTGACAAAAAAGAGAATCCCTAGAGTAAGGATGATCAGTATTGGAGACTTACGAATCAAATCAAAGCCATCGGTGAAGTACCTGGGGCTACTGATTGACTCGAAGATGAGTTTCTCTGAGCAAATGTATGTTCCCCCGATTGCCGGTATTGCCCAGGAGAGGAGAACAATGCCTGCCACACATTTTTTGCGTGAAAAAAATGGGTCAGGCTGCGAAGGGAGCTCTACAGGGAGACGGGAGAGCTCACCCCGGATAATATAGTTGCGGCGATGTTCGAATCGGTTGACAAATGGAGCCAGGTGGCACATTATGCTCGAGCAGTTCTAAAAGATAAAAAGGACTCACAGCAGCTGGGGGCAGTGAGGCTGGGGTATCGCTTATCTGGCACTTCCTCTTCCCCTTTCCCCTCCCGCTAGGAAAGGGATCCCCAGCTTGAAGGCGTCTCAGGGCATAACAAAACGAAATCTGGCCCGAAGAAATGAGTCAAACGGTTCCAGGCTGGGTTCTCGGGTTGACAGAGGAGATGTTTAGTGGGTAGTCCAGTTGCCTTCTTTTGAGCATGAGAGTCCTACGCTCTGTGTATAAATGCCATTCACCTCCCTACCACAAAAAAAAAGATTTGGGAAATAACTTTTACGAAAATTTCGAGCCTACAGATATATGAAGCAATACATTTGAGTCCCGATTTATATAAATGTGATGAAGGCAGTAAATTTTTGTCTGGCCCCAAGCACTTTAAAGGACATCATAAACTGCATTTGAAAACACCGATAAGACTTTCTAATAGTCTATGTGATAAAAAGGAAAACGAGAACTAAATTAAGATACTAGAATTAAACAAAGAAAAGGAAGGAGGTTTTCATTAATAAATATACATACGAGTATATGTAGTTGGTTTTTTCTTTACAAAAAAAAATATTTTTTTAATTTACATTAATTGAAACATTAACAATTAAAAATAATAAAAAGATGTTTATAAATCAATCGGCAATACAAAAAAATAACGATCGTTGAATGAAAAAGTAATAATTCGAAAGAGTAAATTCATCACGACAAAGATGCGTAAAAAATCGTTAGAAACTGCAAAGTAAACGCATATAAAATAACAAAAATACTGCACTGTCCGCCATTATATAAGCAAAAATTTTTCATCATAATGATATTATTAACAATAGTGAAGAAATTTGAAAAAAAACCAAAACTTCATTCAAGTCATATCTTTTTTTTTTCTTGACGATTTTGAATTTAATTTTCAATCAGCCGTTATGAGCCCTTGTGTGAATTTGCACTTGTGAATAAAAAAATAACATGTTATAACATAAAAAAAATTATATAAATAAAATGAATTATTAACTCAACAATACTCTTTCCTTTCCAGAAGTTAGTTTTTTCTAAGGAAGCAAAACAGGAGGTAGGTATGTGGTAGAAAGGGGGTTTTATTATAAATCTACAACTGATTGGTTAGCTCGGTTCGCCACGCGGTGCCAAGACGATACTTAGATCGGCGACGTGTGAATTTGCTTTTGGCAATTGATGATTGGTTGAAGGCCTCGTGATGATTGTTGGCTAAACTAATGTTTAATTTCACACCATTGGTGGCATGTGCTAATGATGTCAATTTTATGGCACGTTCAATCTTAAATGCCAAAGGAGCATTTCTGAGCATATAATCTAAGGAAAATCGAATCAATTTACAAGTTTATGAAACTATAACTGAGTTCATGATTCAAATGAGGAAGAACACTGTAGTTTGACAAAACTGACCGCAAGAGACTACAACCTTGAGAGTATGGATAATTTTGTTTATCTTGAGACAACCTGAATAGGAAAGGCTCTGAAAAAGACGAGGTTGGACGCCGCATGAATTCTACAAATAAGGCTAAGGTCCAGAGTTTTGCACAGGCAAAATGAACTCCGTATTTACAAATCACTAGTCAAACCTGTGCAGTTATATGAAAGTGAAATATGGTCCCTGACGAGTGAGTTCAAAAAGGCCGTGGACATATTTGAATGTATTGTGGTTCGGAAATCCTATGGTCAAGTGAAACAAAGAACAGAGTGGAAACTACAGTATGTTACAAAGATGAGTTTTAAGAATATTTGATGATTTACCGGTATACACTTGCGCAAAGTAACGCAAATGGCAATAGGTAGGCCATATGGAAAGAATGGAAGCAAACCAGCTGCCCAAAATGCCATTTAAGGTTAGCGGAAAGACCATTGTCTTGATGGGAAGACACGATAGAAGCTGACAGCAAATCCTTGAAGGGGGGTGATCCACTGGTGGGCAAGATGGCAGAACCATGACGATTAGAGGAAATTGATCTTACAGGCCAAGGCCCGACTTGGATTGTCATGCCATAGATGATGATGAGACCTACCAAACAAATAATAGCCATGGAGAAATAAACGAAACAGTCGTCAACCCTAAAGCGGACTTATTCTTCCCTTCCCTCGAAGTTAAAAATTTCAATAGTTATTAATAACTGCAAACATTGCTAAAACCTTAAATAAAATCATCATTCTTAAAAAATTAAATAATAAACGGCCAAATAACCGTTTGAACCTTTAGACAAAATTAATATTCACGTTTACACTATCAATAAGTTAACAGTCCTTGCAATAATAGGAACCTATTCCAAATTCGCTGCAGCATGCTTTCGTCAAAAAATGGCCTTTACATTACTAAGTATCTTAGAGACTATCAACACCACGGCATTCCTAAGTAATCGCTGGTCAGGGTACAGAAATAACATCGACACTTTTCAAAAAGGTTGTAGTGTTCATATGGTGGTAAGATGTCCGTAAAGGACAGCAGCGGTAGTCTGCTGCCACAGCGAGCGAAAACTTGGTACTCCGCTGGAAATGGCCTTGCCTGACGACATGTAAGCGTGCTGGCAGCTAAGATTGCGGTGCTGTGGGACGGGTTCATTTCACCAGTGCAAGGATTAACTACTAAATTTCACGCTTACGATTTGAGACGATAACCAGAAACAGTAAAAATGCAAAAGCGATTCACCTCAATAGGCATCAAGGTAGGTAACCGCGCGTGAGACGTAAGGCAATTCTGACTTTGTCAAGAAAGATCATGGCCCAGAATTAAGAGTGGGGCATCTGTAATGTGACGCCTACGCCCGGGAATCGAAGTGATTCCGATCCCGAACCCTTGCAACCGGCCAGATGGATATGTCCTCGAAGTGCCAGCGGACTTCATCTGTCGTGCGGATATCGTTGCGCAGAAAATATTTTTTTTTCTGTCCAAATATTTAGATCTGTGGATATAAATATTCGAAATATAGAATTAATCCCAAACCCCGGCACATTTCGAGACATAGCCATCTGGAAATGCCCCTCCACCGTGGCCATCGAGAAAACTATGCCACTGGCGACAACTGGAGAGGCACATTGCCGCCATACGGCGTGCCATTCCACACACAGCTGTTTTGTCCGATGTGAAAACCGGTGGATTTGACAGCCACATGGAGGTGATGGCAGTCAGTATACTTTGATTTGGACAGATGTCAGTGAATTTGGCGCCTCTTGTTGGACGTAAAAGTCGAGAAGTGTGTATGAAAATAACGGGTCATGGTAATTGCAGCTATTGTACGGACATTGGTTAATCGTTTGGCTAAGTAACAGCAATAAGAAAGTGAGTGATGAAAAACTATTAAGAGCCATCTTACCATGTGTTGTTTGTAGTTACTCGCCCCAGGAATTGGATTCGCCGAAAACACCGAAGGAAATAGGAGCCTTGGACAAACTTGAAGCTTTGCACTCTGATAACTATTCTTCAAAATGCTTGTTGTAGTTCTTGGGGACTTGCACATTCCACATCGATGTTTTGTTCAATATCTTTATAATTATTAAAAATGAATTGCTAAGATAACCCACGACTTTCCTTTTCAGTGACTCGTTCTTTTTCAGGGGGAACAGAGAGTGTAAGGTAGGTATGCCGGCGCGAGGGTAGGGTTTCGACAAATCCGCTGAAGTCGGTTTCGCGTCGCGCGCGGTACGCGGTACCTTTGATTGTTTCGTCATTTCCTTAGAGTAGTTTTAGTCGGTTTAATTTCGAGTAGCATATTTTTCGGTACCGCGTCGGTGATTCGGTAACGCGCCTATAGGATTTTGTAGAGTTTTGATTGGAGATCTGTGGAGAGATCACATCCAGAACTAAAGTAATGTAGGTTTCCCGTTCTGGATGAGTAGTTATTGACGCGTTTGGAAAACGGGCATGTCCAGGTGACTGAAATATTGTAATTGAGCGTAACCCATTCGGAGACCCGCGACCGAAATCCTCTTCGAACTAGCTGGCCGACAAGCAGTCACCGCGTGAATGGGTTACGGTGCACGGATTGGTTGACCTGTTGGTACCATCCGTTGGCACTACTCAGACTTAACGTCTAGAACCGATGAGAGGTCGGTTCCGCGTTCGATCTGAAAAGTAGAAAATCATTACACATCCAGGTGGTGGCAGCGTCTCCACGCACCCCTCCTAGCTTGATTAAGGATCAAAGTCGATGCCTTGGCCAATATCGGGTGAGGAAGGCTAAGCACCCCGGCGAGAACCTCTGTAACACAAAAAAGGAGGCAGAGCTTATTCCATGGCTAGCTCATGACTGGAGAGGCCAGCCAACGTGGCGGGTCCCATACCTGTTTAAATTCGAAATTGAAAGGCCGAATTCTATTTTTTTAACGCATTTTGCCTTACTATTTAATTATTTTATATGAGCAAAAGATATAAAACATAAAAAACAAGAAAACAAACATTAAATCATAATTTACTTTATCATATATTAGAAAAAAAAGAGAATATGAAAATTGGGGATTTCGTTTCTTTTATTTTAGGACACGAAAGAAAAGCTAAACAAAACATTCATTTTGCTATATTAATGAAATTTATCTCTTTTTCTTACATGTTAATAAATTAGTTTTCAGTTTTTTTGTATTCTTTCACCATTGAAAGTTTTCCTTTCTCTCCTTTCAATATTAATGAAATAGTTTGTTCCTGTAATAATTTTAAAAATTTGTTTCAAGCAATATAATTTAAATAAGAAAAACGAGGGTACTCACACCCTCCTCCAACTAGTGCGTGTTGTTAGGGGTGAGTGTGCCTGAATTTATAAAAACTTGCTCCTTTTTAGGCTATGATATTAAACCAAGTGATCATCAGGCAAAATGTAATTATGTTCAAGTCGGTCATGTATCAATTTCATGTAATTACAAATTGTTACAGCTAGGGAGATGTTATATCCACTTGTAACAAAACTATCACGGGACACACAGCAATTTAAATAAACTTAATATTTAATTAAAATTGCGATAATTCACGTTTAAGGATTCTCCGCAACAATGTTTACGTTTCACCTAGCTTTTTACTAGTAACACCTCATTAAAATTGCAAGTTACTACGTATAGCATAGAATCTAAGAATTTCTGGCTTAGTATGATTGCCGTCTGAAGCTAAATAGAAGATAATTATATCCACATCCGAGTTCATCACCACAAAATGAATCAACCACTTTTATTTTGTTGCCATTGAAGATACGACACGCATTCATCAATGCTTTTCTCCTCGAACAGTGTAGAGCCAAGTTGATATCGATTACTTTTGCTAGAATTTAAATGACATGAATTGAATGGAATTTTGAACAACATTTTCAATAGCAACACGATATCATGTTTAGAGTAAACTATTATGAGTTTCTGAGTTGCACTCATGCTTTGGTTCACCAAAAGATTCTAGATCTTGGGGAGGGTTTGACTTTTCACTGAAAATTTCTCAGAATTGAAGCTGTCCTCAAAGTTTCTATTGATTTTCCAGAAGATAATGAAATAATTCACAGAACTGCACAATTTAGATTACGTGAAATTGCTCCCTAAGAACCGATGTGGGCCATAATTTAATCTTTTCATCCAAAACGCTATCGCCAGTATTAAACTGCATCGCTCTTGTTTATCTGTCATCTAGCACCTTCAGTATTCATCCATTTAGCGACATAGTACTCAAATGCAATTCACGTCTAACTTCCAACAAAATAAAACCTTACACTCGATTTATCAGATCCAGAAATCAAATATACAATAATTAGCTCAGCCACATGTCAAAGACAACTTTTCACTTAGGAAACTGCAGATGACTGCTCAGAAACCGTACAAAAAAGGGTTGAAATTCGAAAGTCTTCGGTTTAAATCACTTCCAAATACCTTATAAAGCAGTTCGGCATTGGTTTTTTTTTTAATTAGAATAGCTGGTAATTCCCGCGCGAAGACAAAACTTAGAGGACCAAACACGTCAACTTGCTACTGATATCTATAAAAAAAGCTGCTGTCCCCCTAACCGCCACCGTTTGCAACCTAGCAGCAACTCCCCCGGTATGCAAACTGATTCCAACTCGTTTTCAACGAGAATCCTCTTCCCGTTGCTCGCCGAAGAGGTTTATTTCTAATTTCATATTGTCGCGTGTTTTCGGTTCGCGGCCTATAATTTTAATGTTCCGGGAAAGTGAAAACGCAATGTCTTTTAATTTAAGTTAAAAGAATTTATTTAATTACAAAAATGCACAATAAACAAAAAAAAATCTAACACTTGTCCATAAATTTCTTATCGCAATTGTCTTCTAAATCACTTCGCACTCAAACAATCAATCGTCTTTACTTCGCGTTCCACTATATCGCAGTTTTCTATCGCGGTTGTAATGAATCCCCCCATTCATTCAGCTCGCCTTTATATAGGGTCTCTAATCATTCAATTCAGTTCTCGTACATTAGTGAATATGCGGGAACGTTCCAGCATGAATGGGCAGTGACTCACTTTCAGATGTTGATAATGCTTGTTGGGTTCTCGTGGGTTCGAGTAAATTCAGTTGTCGACGTTCTTAATGATTGTGAAAACAATTGCGACAGTAGCTCGCAGAATTATTTGTACATGTAATTATTTGTACATGTAACAATATGTTTTGTATAGAATATACTTGCTTAGTTTCTGTTCTTTGAAAAGGATCTTGATGTATATTGTATATGTGGAAGTTTGAGATAATTGAATATTGTGTGCCAGTACTATAAGAACTAAATATGCTATTATGGTTCGAAAAAAGCATAACTTTTATAAAAATTGTGACAGTATATGCATTATTTTAACATATTGTTACATGTACAAATAATTCTGCGAGCTACTGTTGCAATTGTTTTCACAACAATTAAGAACATCAACAAAACGAATTTACTCGAAACCACGAGAACCTAACAAGCATGAACAACATCTGAAAGTGAGTCACTGCTCCATTCATTCTTGCTGGAATGTTCCCGCTAATTCACCAATGTACGAGAACTGAGTTGAATGATTAGACACCCTATATAAAGGCGAACTGAATGAAGGGGGGGATCATTCATTACAACCGCGATAGAAAACTGCGATACGCGAAGTACAGGCGATATTGATTGTTTGAGTGTGAAGTGATTTTAATTAGACAATTGCGATAGAAATTTATGGACAAGTGGAAGGTAGAATTTTAATAGTGAAAATTAAAGTAGTGAAATTGTTAGTGAAGTGATTGTGCATTTTTGACGATCAAATAAACTCCTTTAATTTAATTTAAAAGACATTGCGTTTTCACTTTCCCGGAACATTAAAAATTATTGGCCGCGAACCATAACACGCGACAATGGTGTCGAGAAGTGAGATTAAAATTTTGAAAGTGAAAATTTGAACATTTTTATAGTGCACAATAGTAAAACACAGCCACGAAGCTTAAACTTAAAAATTAATGAATTGACCATGTCGGAGCTTAAGGAAGAGTTGGAACAGCGAAACCTGGCTACGCAAGGTACAAAGGTCACACTGATTGCACGCTTGCGTGACGCAATTGAATCGGAAGGCGCGTATCTGGATTCGGGTGAGCTTTCAGATGCAGAAAAAGGTGCAGAAGATGGTGAAGCAGAAACACCAAAACCAAAGGAACCAGAAAATGCGCTGATGCAAATGTTAATGCTGATGCAGCAACAGCAGCGACAACAGTCATCCAATTTAACTACGAAGCTAAATGAACAATCTGCCAAGCTGGACCAACAAGCGATCGAAATCAAGGCAGATATCAAGGCAGACATCACACAGAAGCTGGAGAAACAGTCAACCGAAATAAAAGCGGAGCTCGGTCATCTGAACAAACAAATTAAAGGCGTCGAGGAAAAGGTTTACCAGGTCGAGGAGAAGGTCAACCAGGTCGAAGAGAGAATGAACCATGAGATGGAAAAAGTGAAAAAAGAATTGGAAGCAGCGAACGCTGTAGTAACGACTTCACCAGCCCCGCTTATAACCGCAGCGCAAAGCACATCCAGAAATGTGCAAGCACCAATATTCGATGGGCAAACGGTCTGGAGTATTTACAAAATCCAGTTTGAAGCAGCCACTAGGATAAATCACTGGGATGAGCAGGAACGAACAACTGCATTAATTCTTGCTCTAAGAGGCCCAGCTGCCGAGCTTTTGCAGACTATCCCCGTTGAGCTGCATTCAAACCCGGCTGCTATAATGAATGCGCTGGACATGCGTTATGGAGACGATCATCTGAAGCAGATTTACCGGGCACAGCTACGGCATCAGATGCAGAAGTCTGGTGAAACCTTGCAGCAGTTAGCACAAGACATTGAGCGACTGGCACTTTTGGCTTACCCAGCGTACGACCCAGAACATCGAGATGACGTAGCAACAGAAGCATTCATCAGCGCCTTAAAGGACAAGGAAGTGCAACAAGCCGTGCGGTTAGCTCAAAAACAAACGGTTAAAGACGCATTGGTTTAAAGTCTTAACTTCGAGGCAACAAAAAATATGACTCGTACCACTGCCCGGGTCCGTGTGGTAGTGGCAGACGAATGTAGGTGTGGGCGCATGGAAAATGAGCGAGAGCCGCAGGCAAATGGAGCGCCTAGATGCTGGGATCGCGGTGAGAAGGGGCACCTGCAAAGAGACTGCAAGAAGCGAAGAAGACGGAGCTATTGTCCAGGATGATGGAGATCCAGACGTGTCAGGAGCCTAGAATGGAGGCCCATCAAACTGCAAGGGCCAACTTCGTGGGGCGAACGTTAGCTAAGAGGATCGACATCCCCATTACCCCCATCACCGTGCCAAGGCAACATCGTGGAGAAGCAGACAGATGCCTTCCTGGTCAAGTTGATGAAGAACATTGCACCATAACAAACGACACTGGTGCAACCCGATCGACTATCCGACCAGACCTAGTGAGGCCCCAACTTCTTCACAAAGGCAGAGTTCATGGAAATGCTGACGCCCTATCCCGCCGTCCATGTCCAGCTAACTGCAAGCATTGCCGACGGATTGAGGAAAAGGAGCCGCCCGTTGATCTGCGATTGATAACGGCCAAATCCGATGAAAGTTGGTCACCGGAGGAGATTTGAAATGCCCAGTTAGCCGATGAAGACATCGGACCATTGCTCTTATGGAAGGAGACGACTGAGCGGCCTGAGTGGAAGGACGCTTCAATGCATGGCGCAACCCTGAAAAGCTATTGGGCACAATGGAACTCCCTTCAGGTGGAGGGTGGCATACTCATGCGAAAATGGGAAACGACGGATGGCAGCTCCTATAGGATGCAAACCATACTACCCAAAAGCCGAATCCACGATGTGGTTAAGGAAATGCATGAAGGATCCTCGGGAGGCCACCTTGGTGTTAACAAGACAATACCGAAATTGCGGGAAAGGTTTTAATGGCTCCACGCTCGAGAAGATGTAGATGACTAGTGTCACAGGTGCACGATTTGCGCTTACATCATAGGTCCAAAGCGACGCCTGAGAGGACAAATTCAAACCTATAACGTGGGGGTACCATTTGAAAGGATAGCTGTTGACATCGCAGGACCCTTTCCTGAATCTGAATGGGGAAATCGATACGCGCTGGTTGTAGCCGATTATTTCAGCAAGTGGCCTGAGGTCTACCCCATTCCCAACCAGGAAGCAACTACTGTAGCCGAACAGCTAGTGTTAAATTGGGTAAGTAGTTACGGCGTGCCTTGCGAACTACATTCGGATCAAGGCCGAAACATGAGTCTCCAGTTTTTGGTGAAATGTGTGAGCTGCTCGGAATACGGAAAACGAGGACAACACCGCTGCATCCCCAATCCGATGGAATGGTCGAACGTTTCAACGGCACGCTCAATAAACGTCTGGCCAAGATGGTTCATGAGAACAAAAGGGACTGGGACCGACATATCCCACTATTTTTGATGGCGTACAGAGCTGCCGAACATGCATCGATGGGCCAAGCCCCAGCCAAAGTCATTTGTGGAAAGACTACTCGTCTGCCAGCTGATATAAAGTTCGGAACACCCCCTGAGAAACCCCAAACGATCTCGGAGTACCCAAGCGAGCTAAAGCAACGGTTGAACCAGAACATCGGACAGAGCGACAATACCTCGAATCGGCTACTGACCGCATGAAGACCAGGTATGATCTAAAGGCAAATTCTACTGGCTTCCAGAAAGATGACTTGGTGTGGCTATATAACACAGCGACGGTAGGGTAGGTCTCCAAAGTTGTAGCATAATTGGGAGGAACCATACCAAGTTACAAAGCGAATCAATCACGTCGTATATCGCATACAGGAACACCGTAAGCCGAGAGCCAAAATGAAAATCGTGCATCTGGACCGTCTTGCCCCATATTACACCCATGGAGGATTGACTACAACTGGCGACACATCTTTTCGGGGCGAAAAGAACTGAGGTGGGGGCAGTGTTACATGTACAAATAATTCTGCGAGCTACTGTCGCAATTGTTTTCACAACAATTAAGAACATCAACAAAATGAATTTACTCGAAACCACGAGAACCTAACAAGCATGAACAGCATCTGAAAGTGAGTCACTGCTCCATTGATTCATGCTGGAATGTTCCCGCTAATTCACCAATGTACGAGAACAGAGTTGAATGATTAGACACCCTATATAAAGACGAACTGAATGAATGGGGGGATCAGTCATTACAACCGCGATAGAAAACTGCGATACGCGAAGTACAGGCGATATTGATTGTTTGAGTGTGAAGTGATTTTAATTAGACAATTGCGATAGAAATTTATGGACAAGTGGAAGGTAGAATTTTAATAGTGAAAATTAAAGTAGTGAAATTGTTAGTGAAGTGATTGTGCATTTTGACGATCAAATAAACTCCTTTAGTTTAATTTAAAAGGCATTGCGTTTTCACTTTCCCGGAACATTAAAAATTATTGGCCGCGAACCATAACACGCGACAATATTATGCTATATTTTCATAATTTTTCCTTCCCATCATACTTTGTCGCATTTCTTAGAAATTCTTCCTATAGCTGTACCGATGTTTGTGACGAATAAGAGGAACGTGAGTTGGGCGATTCTATAAAATTGTAGATTTTTTCAATGTAACAAACCTAAAATACATATAAAACATTCAAATTAAAAAGATTTCATTGAAATTAGGTGCAGGAACTTGCAAAAAAATTTAAATAATGAAAGAAAATTTCAAATGATTGATAAGAAAAATGGAACTTTCCTTATTGCTTGACCGCCGCAGGTGGAAAGCATGTGCAGGTTGAGTATATTATGATGTGCAGATTACGCCACCTTCTGGAAGTGAGTCCTATTACTTGTTAATGACCGTGACAAAATATTGATGTCGTCCCTATAGACTACTACTTAGCTTGACTTGTTTAAAAACGTACCTCTTGTATTGACAGGTAACTTCCTAATGACTCCTTATTCACGCTTCCTTTGTTCGCGTTTTCACTATTTGCGGGTTCAAAAATTGCAACCCAATTCCTATATTCGCGAACTTAATTTTTGCATAGATTTTGTTTGTAAAAAGGATTCGGTACCCTTTATAAACACGTCGGCAAATGAACTTACGTAAAAGTAAAACAGATCGTTGTTGTACAACGCCTAATGTATGTTGGCAAATGCTATCACCACTATATAAGATGGATCGCCTTTTCCTTTAATATGAGCCGCCTTCACCGCGGTTGGTGTTTTTGTGAATGTAAACAAACAGAATCATGTTTAAGTTAAACAATCTTTTTACTCTATGCCTGAATTATATTGTTAAATGCTGCCACATATGTATTATCCGCCATGTCCTCTAGCAAAAGCACTTATTTGTTATTGTTATACCCATAAATATCTCCCTTGATAATTTTTTCAGATTTTTTAGATCACAGGTGTCCATTCGCGAGGGGGAAATAAATTTTTCGCGTATTCCCCCCTCTACCCCCAACGAAGCCAAACCTGTCAGTTTAAGAACTGTTTTGAAAAGCTCTTATAAAGACCTTACATTTGATGCTCATATCGGCTACCTTTGATGAAATTTTTTTTCTCAGGGGCCACTCTCGTGTACTGTAATCATCGATTCATGACCTATTTTATCGAATCCTAGAATGGTTACATAGTTTTTTCAGATTTTTCGGATGAAAGGCGTCCAATCGCGAGGGGGGTACGTGAAAAGTTTGTACATTTCAGATAAGAAAATTTTAAGACTTGTTTTGAAAAGATCTCATGAGGACCATTCCAATGTCACCCTACTCGACTACCAATGGTGAAATTTTTTTTTGAGGGGGTCAGCTCCTTATATGGGGAGACCCCCCTTAAATCCCTTTGAAAAATTTTTCCACCCTTGAACTTTCAAGAAGTCACCACTTCTGACTTTTATACAAAGTTTCATGGCTGTAGCCTCTATAGTTACGGAGAAAAAGTGCCGTGACATACAGACGGACGGAGGGACGGACGGATGGACAGACACAAGTCGTGACTGCAATAGGGTTTTGTATTTTAGTACAAAACCTTAAAAAATGGAAATGACGTAGTCATTATCGTCGAAGACCGCATCCAAAAAAGAGTGCCCCTGAGTGGTTCTACAGTCTGCAAGAAGGCAAAACGTATTTTTGCACATTTAAAAAATCTGGTGGTGAATGTTCAAAAGCAGGATTTCAAGTATTGGAAGGTTGGTTCAATAAATTTAAGGTGGGACAATCATTTCATGCGGCATCAGAAAGATATCCCTGAACTAAATCACTTTGTTGCCTACGAGATTTGAACCTGGGACCTTCGGCTTATGCGTTCATGTTCTAACCACTAGACCACACAGACTACCCCCAAATTAAATAGTAGTAAATACTCTCGGGGTCACGCATTGGGCTTACTGGTTTCCTATATGTGGGACATTAAATGCCGAGGAATGCTAATAAATGTAAATACATCTTCATCTCTGCTACTAAATCCTACTTACGCCTCCTTTATGGGGACGTAAGAGGGTGAAGGTGAGTCTTTCGCGTCTGATAACGGAATCGAAAATGATAACTATGCCACCAGAATGAAGGTTGGGCGAGAACCAACTACCCGTTTCTGGAAAAAACGCCACTGTTTCGAAATCTGCAGAAGAGCCTCAGAATGGATTGGACTCACTGCAACGACCTCGCAAACAAAAAAAGGACTATGTTATTACATCCTGGAATGTCAGGTCACTCAATTACCCTGGCACTATTAAGAACCTTTTTCAACAGGCCAGTCAGTATAAATTAAAAATACTGACATTCTAGGAAACGAACTGGAGTAGAAATGATATTCAAGACATGAGATCACATACAATATTCAAAAGTGGAAAGCCTACTGGAAAACGATAATTCGAAGTGGCCTTCATTGTGGAAAGGGTGTTCAAATATCCATGTTATTCATTTTAAAGCAATCAATGAATAGTTGTGTGTGATTTGTAAAAACGCAAAAATCTTCAAAATCTGGATGCCGAAGAAAAGGACGAAGAAACGAAGGAAACGTTCTACAATCACCTGGAAAGACTAGTCGACTCATTTCCTACAAACGACAGAAATAATTCTGGGTGATTTCAATGCTAAGTTTGGCAATGATTTATCTCATCGGGGAACGACTGGAGGATATAGCCTCCACGATGAAACAAATGGCATCGGCCAGCACCTGATTGACTTTGCATGTAGCAGAAACCTAGTTAATCGTTCGAGTTGCTTCCGATATCTATGCATTCATAAAATGACATGGGCATCATCAGATGGTATTACACAATACCAGGTCGACCATGTTCTGATCCAACAACGTTGGGCTTCAACAAGCTACAGTGCGAAAATTATAGAGATATGTCACTGCGTTGTACGGCGTACAAGATATTTTCAAAGATCTTCGAAAATAAAATCGGGGTTAAGGTGGTTTTAGAGCAGGTAGATCGACAATAGACCAATTGTTCAATGTCAAGCTGGTACTTGAAAAATGCTGGGAGTTCAACATAGACGTAAACGTAACTCGCATTGACACTCAGCAAGCATAAAATGATATTGATCGTAACGTACTGTACCAAATAATGCTTTGTTTTGGCATCCCAGCCAAATTAGTCCGTCTCACCAAAATGACAATGACGTCGACGACCTCCCAAGTCTGTATCAATAACCAACTCACCAATGCTTTTGACACAAATATCAGAGTAAAACAGGGGGATGGGATGGCCCCATTGCTATTCAATTTGGCTCTGGAGTACATCTCAAAGAAGCCACCTGTCGATCCACGAGGTACATTACTATAAAGTCGAGCCAAGTAGTAGCCTATGCGGATGACATCAATATTTTGTCATGGTCATTAACAACTGCCAAAGAACTCTTCCTTAAACTCGACAGCCAAGCAAAACTAGTAGGGCTAAAAATCAATGAAAATAAAACAAAGCCCATGACGTAGTCAAGGAAAAATACCCCAAGTACACAAAATATCGCACTTTTTTTTTCTATTTTTTTTTTATATAAAATTTTTCTTTATTAGAATGTATGCGGTACAGAGGCCTTATAATACAGTAGGTGTTCTGACAAAGTCATTTCACCATCGTTTGAACATTACTTAAAACTATGCGTATTATCGTATTTCTATGTGCTTATTACAATTAGCAACAGGAAAATTTAGGCAAAACCTCTACTGAACTTATTACTAGCTTAACATAACTTAACTTTCTACTTATAACTAGTTAAAATCTATGAGGCTAGATTACGGCCAAAAGATAGGTGGTAGCAACTGCTGATTTTCAGTTCGCCAGGGCACGAATGAGCGGATTGGGCGAGTCATTTGCTTTCGCGATTAATTTGTCACGGCGCGATGCAGCGAGCTTATAAATTGGACTAACGCCAGCAAGGCTGTGTAGCTTTTCAGAAGAGAAGTAAAACGGTTTATTAAGTACCATTTTCAGGTATCTATTTTGGGTGATCTGAAGCTTTGTGACTAGATATTTAGCACATTGGATCCAGGTAGGTGAGCCGTATAGGATGATCGGTTGGATTGCCATTTTGACGATGAGGACTTTGTTTCTGGTGTTGAGACGTGAATTACGATTAAGAAGGCGGTAAAGCGAAAGCATGGCCTTAAACGCTTTGTAGCTAATATGCTCAATATGTCTTCTGAAGGTTAGTTTTTTGTTGAATATAAGTCCAAGATAATTAAGATCCTCATTCCAAGGAATAGTTTGCCCTAAAAAGTTTATTGGTCGCTTGGGTAGGAAAGCAGGCTTACGCTTCCTGGTGAAGTATATTGACTTCGTTTTTGCAACATTAATTTTAATTTTTCATCTATGGTAGTATTGATAAGTAAGTTCTAACACCGTTTCAGGGCTGGAAATGATGGATGTTGGATCTGCGCCTATGCTGTATATACAAATGTCGTCTGCGAAAGCTGCAACTTGGCAGTTTGGTAAAAAAGGAAAGTCAGACGTATAGATGTTATATAGAGATGGGCTTAGGCAGGAGCCTTGCGGAACACCGGCAGTTATACTTTTCACTGGTGAGATGCTTTTCCCTACTTTGACCTGGAACTTCCTATCAGTTAAAAATGCTTGTTAAAGGTTCAACAAGTATCGCACTTGGTGAATACAATATCGAAAATGTTAGCAAATTCGTATGTTTAGTTGCCAAAATAACGAGAACCGGTAATGAAAAAGACGAAATACTCCGAAGAAGACAGCTCGCAAATAAAGTATTTTATTGAGTTTTGACGATCCCGAAGACCAGTTACGTATACAGGAAAACAAAGCTCCAAGTATACAAATCTGTGATAAGACCTGTGTTATGCTATGGATGTGAAACATAGACCCTACCACAAGCATCCGCAAACATATTGGACACCTTCGAAAGACGAGTCCTGAGGCGAATAATCGAAACGAGGCTGGACGGGGACCAATGGTGAATTCGATACAACCATATTGTATGAAATTTTTGACGAATCGGAGGTCTCGACGATTGTCAGACTGCGGAAGCTGCAATGGGCTGGACACATGAATTGTATGGACGAACAACGGATACCCAAATAGGTATTCGATGGGAGAACTGAAGGCCGGAGACCAGAGGAGAAACCGAAGAAACACTGATCTGACTCGGTCGATTAAGACAGTTCATCGCTGCTCGGATTTCGAAATTGAAAGATGTGCTCAATGGGCCGAGACATTTGGAGGCGCTATTTGCAGGAAGCGAAGGCCCGAGAAGGGCTGTAGTGCTACGAAGAAGATAAATAAAATCACTAATAAAAACACCGACTATCAATATTGGTAATTGATCGACGCATAATTAGATAACATGTGCATGCCCAAGATTGGAGTTGGGGGTTGAGCATGGTTTACACGCTCATATCAAGGCACCAATCTCAAACTGATTTTTTGTTCTGGACAGATTTTACTCAAGCCAAAATATCGCCTTGCGCAAACTTCATGTTCCTGCTTACATGCAACGATTTACTTATACAAACTGGCTTGCGCAAGCCAATTTTCTCAAATTATTTTAGCGTGTAAGCCGAGATTTGCATTCTGCAAAATAATGTTCGGTCTAACTACGTCTCAAGTAATTTTCACTGAATATTGATTCTTGTTCAACTACATTAAGCCAAAATTATTCGACCCCAGCGGAGCTCTAATTACCAATTTTTTTATATTTTCTTGGTAAAATTTAGCCAGTTACTGATCTTAATACAACCTGGGAATGAGATCCTTGCATGACTTTGGACCCTTTACTGTTGTGCAACAGTGAGTTTTCCACCATGGAATCAAACCAAAATGACAAGGTCTGCTAAGTTACCAAGAACTGCCAGAATTCGCTGTTGATATATCACTCAACATTAAAGAGCCTACATTTTCTGAGATTACCTGTAAGTTCAATAAGAGGTGTTATTTTGAATAGGCCGCTATTTCAGTAGATGTCACCTTTGAAGCTGTCATTTCTTAACATTTGACTAGTAAAAACTACGCCATTAATAATAATACAACGATACACGCTTCAACGATGCATAAAAATTATTTAAATTCACTATAAAAATGGTGAAAATTTAGTATAGACGGTTCGTAAAACTCGAACATTTTTGGGTCGTCGTGAAGCACCTTGTCGGACCGGAATAAAGAAATTGGTGGAATAGTTCGAGCTGTTGGGACAACTTAATGATGTGAAGAATGAAACTCGTGCACGTCACGCAAGAGCAGCCGAGAATATTGCAGTTGTAGCCGAAAGTGTTGAAGAAAACCCAGGTTTGTCCATTCCTCGTCGTTCTTTGGAATTAGGCATTCCACAAACGTCATTACACTCTTTTTGCATAAAGATTTGGTGCTTAAGGCTTATAAAGTTCAGTTAACACAAGAGCCCAAGCCGGTCGATCATCAACAACGTCGTGTCTTTGCTGATTGGGTCCTTGAAATGCATGAAAATGATCCGGAACTCCATCGAAAACCCATCTTGAGTGATGAGGCCCATTTCCATCTCGGTGGCTTCATCAACAAGCAAAATTGTCGCATCTGGGGCTCGGGAAACCCAAGAGTTATTGTTGAAAAGCCTCTCTATCCTCAACTTTTGACTGGTTGGTGCAGTTTATGGTCCGGCGGCGGAGTCATTGGACCTTACTTTTTCGAAAATGAGGTTGGAGCAACAGTTACGGTGATTGAATTGCGCTATCGAGAGATGATTAATGGCCGGAGTTGGATGGTATTGATCTGGACAACGTTTATTTTCAACAAGACGGCGCTACGTGCTACACAAGCAACGAAACCATTGATCTTTTGCGGGAAAGTTTCTGGACCGTGTTATCTCTCGAAGAGGTGATCACAATTGGCCACCGAGATCTTGTGATTTAACACCTTGCGACTTCTTAATTTGGAGCCACATGAAAGAACCCGGTTCTTTACCAGACGTCCAGGATTTCCGGGACATGTCCCGGATTCGGGTTTCCGTCCTGGAGTCCCGGATTTTTTTCAAAAATCATCAAATTGTCCCGGATTCCGAAAAACCTGATTTTTTTCTAAAGGAAAAAATTTTTTTTTTTGTAAACTAGAAACGTGCTGCAATACTACGACATCTGTCGTGATTTCATTCAATTCAAATGCATGTGACAGTGAAAGCCTCGATTTGTTTCAAATATTAGCGCGCGCAAAATTCATTAAGGTAGGTACAATATTATTATGATTTCATAATCGACATATAGAAATGGACTACTATTGTGCTAATGCGCATCCATCCCGCAATGAAGAGAGGGCGATATCCCATAGGCGAATTCTCATTGGTTTGACAGGAACGTATATATGCATCTCTCCTTCTCTTTCGATGGTTTTCATTGTCGGCTGTTGTTTTGTCAGCTGTCGAGCTGTCATTTTAACGTCCTTTCACAGAAGTATTTAATTATTAGCATTGTTCTCTTGACACGTCAAGGCATGTGAAATACAAATATACATTTGTATTTTTTTAACATGCCGAAACGAAAAAGTACGTTCAGCGACGAGCTTGCAAAGAAATTTACTTGCTTCAGTAAAGTGTCGTCAGACAATACAAGAGCCCATTGCAATTTGTGTGTCACGAGTATTTCGATTGCTAGTGGTGGTTTGTGCCAGTTTTTTCTACAATTCTAAATCTTTATTTTTAGGGTTTTGTAAAATAATTTTACAAAACCCTACTAGTTTCGCGACCAGTCTGTCCGTCCGTGTGTCACAGGAATTTTTCTCGGAAACTACTCAAGCTAGAAACATGAAATTTTGTGTGTAGGTGTGAAGTGGCGATCTCTTCAAAGTTCAACTACAAAAAAAATTTATAAGGTATTTAAGGGGGGTCTCCCCATATAGGAGAGTGACCCCCCGAAAAAAAATTTCAATAAAGGTAGCCGATATGGGTATCAAATGAAAGGTCTTGATGGGAACTTTTCAAAACAGGTCTTAGTTTGGCAAAATTTGCTTTGAGGGGCGCACAGGGAGGGGAAATACACGAAAAATTTGTGTCCCCCCCCCCTTGCGATTGGACACCTGTGATCCGAAAAATCTGAAAAAATCAGGAATGTAGGAATTGGTAAGTACAACAACAAAAATACGTTAGAAGTCGCAATTCACTCAACTTTGTTAGTAATAGTATGATTTATCGATTTTATGTTTTCTTGAATAAAATCTTAACGGTACCCTTAAATTCAATGAATGGCTATTTAAATTAGTCAATAAATTAGATTAATTAACATGTGCAAAAATAAATGAACAAACTTGTTGCAATAATAAAGTCTTTTTTCTTTCGACCCCTGCCTCATTTCAAATAATATAATAATCTGAGATCATAAGCTTCTAGATCTCTTACGCATACAAGTTCCCCAACACACTAATATATGTACATCAGGGTCTACAGTATCTACGTATAATTCAGATATATGTTTTTCCTCTTATGTAAGCAATTTTAATCAATAAGGATGACACGATGAAACAAGATGTACACCTTTTTTAGGGTTTTGTAAAATAATTTTACAAAACCGTACTAGTTTTGCGACCCGTCTGTCCGTCTGTCCGTCCGTCCGTCCGTCCGTGTGTCACAGCAGTTTTTCTCGGAAACTACTTGAGCTACAAACATCAAGTTTTGTGTGTAGGTGTAAAGTGGTGATCTCTTCAAAGTTCAACGACAAAAAAATTTGATATGGTATTTAAGGGGGGTCTCCTCATATAGGAGAGTGACCCCCCGAAAAAAGGTAGCCGATATGGGTATCAAATGAAAGGTCTTGATAAGAGCTTTTCAAAACAGGTCTAAGTTTGGCGAAATTTGCTTCGAGGGGCGCACAGGGAGGGGAAATACACAAAAAATTCGTGTGTCCCCCCCCTCGCGATTGGACACCTGTGATCCGAAAAATCTGAAAAAAATCAGGAATGTAGGCTTTGGTGAGTACAACAACAACAAGTACGTGAGAAGTCGCAATTCACTCAACTTTGTTAGTAATAGTATGATTTATCGATTTTATGTTTTCTTGAATAAAATCTTAACTGTACCCTTAAATTCAATGAAATTCAGTACGTAGATGTCTATTTATAAGATTGATCTATCCTGAAAGTTTCATAAAGATTGAATCATATTTAGCGAAGTTGTAGCGGCTTAAATTTTCCTGTATTACTCTGGAACAATATGCGCTGCACTTATTACTATGGCAACATATGGCTATAGAAAGCATGCGCTTTTTACCGACTCGGACACTGCAGTTTTGCTAGGATTTGCATGAAAATTTCGGGAATGATAGGTGTTATGTATACCTTTGAGAATCGGTTCAGCTAGTGGTATCAGTAATCGTAAAACAAAATAGTGGCCGTTTTAAATGCGAAGATTGAATAATTTTGAGTTATTTTTTCCCAACTTCAACGTTTAAGGTGCATGCTTTAATGAATGACTGAAGATGGTACTTACAATTAATGCTCATAAGTGAAACAAGTCAAGGAGGTGGGAGAGAGCTCCTAGCAAAAGGGTTTTGTAACCATTCAAGGATTCGAAAAAATTGGCCATTAATCGATGATAACAGTACAGGAGAGTGGCCCCTGAAAAAAAAACATCAAACGTAGCCGATATGAGTATGAAATGAAAGTTTTCATGGAAGCCTTTCAAAACAGTTGTTACACTGTCAGTTTTTGCTTCAGTGGGGGCACAGGGGGAAAATAATGAAAAATGTGTTTCCTCCGTCACGGATGGACATCTGAAATAATTATCAAGGGAGATATTTATGAGTATAACAATACCAAAAACCTCAGAAGTCGAAATTCGTTCAACTTTGTTAATAATGGTATGATCTTCGTATACTCGTATCATATTTTCTCCAATGAAATCGTCTTTGACATGTTTCTTGATTTGATTCGATCTGGTGACTGCATTTTGTAAATTGAATACAAAACCCTTCTGACATGACCGTAGGTCTGTTTACCCAACTTGTTTCTTATACTACTCAGCTAAAAGAAGTACAACTTAGTTTCACGTTCCCTTCCCCAATATGCACTTCCGATGACTATTTTTCAAACTCCTCTCGGTTGTGTTCCCTGTTTTCCGGATGTGTTTTCCCCTCCTAGGCCTGAGGTAATTGAATGGTCTATACAATCGTTTGTCGTTCAATGCAAAACGGAACCATTTTCTGAAATAAAGTGGTAGTAACTATGCAATTACACCAGTCCTAGGAAAGATTTCGCTCCCTTGCAATTTTAGCACTTGCGCTTGCACTTATTCACTAAGTCGTTAGTGAAAATGTCACACTTCCACAATAAGACAATATCACTTCACTTCTTTATGGCACGGATGAACCACTTCAACGATAAACTTACTTGACTTGACTCGCGATTGCTTTACTCCAATAAACTTTGGGGGCCTTGTGGCCCCGGCTAGTCCATGACGACGGGGTAGGAAGGTGCCGATCGCCAACCCTAGAACTGCCCTCAGGAGATAATTGGCGAGCTTGAAGCTCCCCGGAATGGTTCTTTGGGAGGTTGCCCTTCTCTAGTTCTGAATTTTCCTGCCAATCCTTGTCGTGGGAGCGGAATTAAAATTCAGTAGTGAAGAATAGCTGCTTTCTTCATACTTAATCCCTAACTTTACTTATCGCTAATAATTACATGGTTTATAGTAACATTGCCTCTACTTGATCAATTAACCCATCCAACCAGTCCTTTAGCGCGTGGAGTGGTTACTTGACATTATTCCGATAAAATGTTGGAGTGCCAACAACCTTTCCCTTCCAGGAGTGGCTCCGGGGTTATTTTTTATGGTTTTGTAAAATAATTTTACAAAACCCTACTAAAATCGCGCCTGTCTGTGCGCCTGTCCGTCCGTCCGTACGTCTGTGTGTCACAGCACCTTTTCTCGCAAACCGTTTAAGCTACAAACATAAAATATTGTATATAGGTGTAATGTGAATGACCTCTTCAAATTTTCACGACAAAAAAAATTTTACAAGGTTCTTTAAGGGGGGTCTCCCCATATAGGGAGTGGCCCCTGATGAACAAAATTTCATCAAAGGTAGCCAATATGGGTATCAAATGAAAAGTCTCAATAAGAACTTTTCAAAATAGGGCTTGAGCTCGCACAGAAAGGGCAAATACACGAAAAATTGGTGTACCCCCCCCCTCGCTATTGGACACCTGAGATCCGAAAAATCTGAAAAAATTATGGAGATAGGTATTTATGAGTACAACAAAAGCAAATACTCTAGAAGTCAAAATTCAAATTTCTCCGAATACAAAAACAATAACACATGATTTTGGTACTTTATGAACTTTACATTGAATCAGATACTGCAGTTTTGATTTGATCTTCTTGAAATTTTCAAATAAGACCAATGATATAATTTTTTTTTGGGAATTCGTGATTTGAGTGATTTTTGTTAGTTTGGAACTAATTGACGACTGCTGAAAGTAGAGAAGCAATGGATTTTCTTATAAAGTGCGCGTTCTTTGACATATTTCTTGCCTTTATTCGTTGCTGGTGACTGCATTTCGCACGTTGGGCACAAAACCCTTCTGACATGACCGTAGGTCTGTTTACTCAACTTGTTTACATTTAAATTCTATTTTTTTTTACAATCTATTTTTGGAGATGAAAAGAAAGGATTGTCTTTCCGTAACTTTTTTGGTTGATTAGGCTACTTTTGCAATATGAAAAAAATTTATGGTTGACTTATACGACATTAATATTTTGATTTATGAGGGCTATATATTAATTTTATTTCGGCGTTTAGGCGCCAAGTTACGGGTCTAGGACGTCCATTACATGTTTTAAGATATCGAGCTTTCGTTTAAGACAAAAATTCAAAAAATGATTTTTTTGTTCTGGTGCACGGGATTTCCCCCTTAACTCGAAAAATCATGAAGTTCGGAAAATAAAACTGTAATGAATATTGTTTTTTTTTATTTTGAATAGGGGCCAACGATTTAGAGAATCATGTCAAAAGTGATAAACACCGCAAGTCTATCCAAGCAGCATCCACGTCAAAATCGATGTCTAATTTTCTTATACCAAAATTCACTCCATTGGATAAGAAAATATGCGCTGCTGAAGGAGCTCTAGCATACCATACTGTGAGGCACCATCACAGTTTTCTTTTTCAAGATTGCACAGCTGCTTTGTTACGTGAAATTTTTCATGAAGACTGAAGCCATCGTATGCAAAGTCATTTCACCTCACGTACAAGACATTATTAACCAGGATCTCCAGAAAGTTCCCTTCATCGGTATAAGCACGGATGGCAGTAATCATGGACATCATAAACTATTTCCTATAGGCGTCCAATACTTTGATAACACGAAGAATGGAATTCAAGTCAAAATGCTAGATCTGCAAGAGACAACAAATGAAAAAGCAGCCACTATTGCGACTCTTCTTGAAGATACACTTCGCCAGCTCAAGATTGAAAAGAAATTGACGGCTTTTTCTGCTGACAATACCAGCTCGAATTTTGGGGGTCTGCATCGGAGAGGAGAAAATAATATCCATGCTCTTTGGAAGGAGAACATCAATTGTAATATCCTCGGAGTTGGATGTGCGGTGCACATTCTTCACAACAGCGTTCAACATGGTCTTGGAAGATTTGTATTATTTGATATAGACACTTTGGCCTTCAAAATTTATCAGTGTTTTTCTATTATACTGTTTGCACAGAAGAGTTGAAAGAGTTTTGCGAATTGGTTGAAGTGTCTTTCGGAGAGATTTTGTATCACAACAAGACCCGGTGGCTGAGTTTACTGCCAGTTGTACATCGTATTCTACAAATGTTCCCTGCTTTGAAGGCTTATTTTCTATCTCAAAAAAACCGCCAGCAGTTCTTGAAGAATTTTTCAGACATGATTTTGCAGAATGCTATCTTTTATTTGTTCATTCATTAATGTCAGTTTTCGACGATAATGTGAAGAAGTCACAGAAAAAGGATATCAGCGTCATTGAAATTTTGAGCATCGTGGATGATTTAGCTCAAGCATTGAGGGATCGGATTGAAGCGAAATTTCTTCCACTTGGCGTCAAGTCAATTCTTTCGAAATTGCGCTCAGGAAAAAAGGACAGAGAATGTGACAGTTTCACAGCAAGAGTTTTGATGGTTTATGTGGAGACGGAGGAGTATCTGCTGAAATGGACGGCCTCTCTTGCTGAATTTCGAGTATTTAATTTTTTTTTGTATTCATTAGATTTTTGTTGAACAGTTATAAAACATTTTCCAAATCATTCCAGATATTCAAGTGGATGGATTTTCAACGCGATGTTCCATTCACCTTCGGTTGCATTGAGAAGTCCGTGCTGTATTTGCAAGAGAAAGGAGTGGTTTTTGATGAATCAAAACTTTTTGACCAGGCTATGAATCTTGTGAGATACATTCAAAAGAAGCAGGAAAATAACGACCTTTATTTCAGAGAATCTTGTAACGACAAGATGTGCCAATTCTTTCACGTAAACGATTCAAAGAGCGATGCTTTTTCTGAAATTTTGAAAATAGCTGATTTTTTTTTCTTCATTCCCGGGCACAATGCCAATTGCGAAAGAATTTTTTCGTTGATAAAATCCCAATGGACTGATGAACGCAACCGACTCTTGGTGAAAACAATTCGCGACATCTTGATGATTATATTCAATTTTACCGAGATGGACTGCAAACAATTTTACAAATATGTTCTTCAGCCCGAAAATTCAAAAATCATTCATAACATTCGTGACTCTAATAAATATTGTTAATCAACCTGACTCATGAATGGCTATTTAAATTAGTCAATAAATTAGATTAATTAACATGTGCAAAAATAAATGAACAAACTTGTTGCAATAATAAAGTCTTTTTTCTTTCGACCCCTGCCTCATTTCAAATAATATAATAATCTGAGATCATAAGCTTCTAGATCTCTTACGCATACAAGTTCCCCAACACACTAATATATGTACATCAGGGTCTACAGTATCTACGTATAATTCAGATATATGTTTTTCCTCTTATGTAAGCAATTTTAATCAATAAGGATGACACGATGAAACAAGATGTACACCTTTTTTAGGGTTTTGTAAAATAATTTTACAAAACCGTACTAGTTTTGCGACCCGTCTGTCCGTCTGTCCGTCCGTCCGTCCGTCCGTGTGTCACAGCAGTTTTTCTCGGAAACTACTTGAGCTACAAACATCAAGTTTTGTGTGTAGGTGTAAAGTGGTGATCTCTTCAAAGTTCAACGACAAAAAAATTTGATATGGTATTTAAGGGGGGTCTCCTCATATAGGAGAGTGACCCCCCGAAAAAAGGTAGCCGATATGGGTATCAAATGAAAGGTCTTGATAAGAGCTTTTCAAAACAGGTCTAAGTTTGGCGAAATTTGCTTCGAGGGGCGCACAGGGAGGGGAAATACACAAAAAATTCGTGTGTCCCCCCCCTCGCGATTGGACACCTGTGATCCGAAAAATCTGAAAAAAATCAGGAATGTAGGCTTTGGTGAGTACAACAACAACAAGTACGTGAGAAGTCGCAATTCACTCAACTTTGTTAGTAATAGTATGATTTATCGATTTTATGTTTTCTTGAATAAAATCTTAACTGTACCCTTAAATTCAATGAAATTCAGTACGTAGATGTCTATTTATAAGATTGATCTATCCTGAAAATTTCATAAAGATCGAATCATATTTAGCGAAGTTATAGCGGTTTGAATTTTCCTGCATTACTATGGAACAATATGGGCTGCATTTATTACTATGGCAACATATGGCTATGGAACAACATGCGCTTTTTACCGACTCAGACACTACAGTTTTGCTAGGATTAGCATGAAAATTTCAGCTGGTCGTATCAGTAATCGTAAAACAAAATAGTGGCTGTTTTAAATGAGAAGATTGAATAATTTTGAGTTATTTTTTCCCAACTTCAACGTTTAAGGTGCATGCTTTGAACACTGGATTCAATTTAATGAATGACTGAAGATGAGTACCTACAATTAATGCTCATAAGTGAAACAAGTCAAGGAGGTGAGAGAGAGCTCCTAGCAAAAGGGTTTTGTAACCATTCAAGGATTCGAAAAAAATTGGCCATTAATCGATGATAACAGTACAGGAGAGTGGCCCCTGAAAAAAAATTCATCAAAGGTAGCCAATATGAGTATGAAATGAAAGTTTTCATGGAGCTTTTCAAAACAGTTGTTAAACTGTCAGTTTTTGCTTCAGTGGGGCACAGGGGGGAAATACATGAAAAATGTGTTTCCTCTGTCGCGGATAGACATCTGAAATAATTATCAAGGGAGATATTTATGAGTATAACAATACCAAAAATCTCAGAAGTCGAAATTCGTTCAACTTTGTTAATAATAATATGATCTTCGTATTTAATATTTTCTCCAATAAAATCGTCTTTGACATGTTTCTTGATTTGATTCGATCTGGTGCCAGCATTTTGTAAATTGAATACAAAACCCTTCTGACATGAGCGTAGGTCTGTTTATCCAACTTGTTTTAGCTCGTTTAAAAGTGTCCCGGGTTTTGCAGTGGCGGATCCAAGGGGGGGGGGCCATGGCCCCCATGGCCCCCCCCCCCCCCAGACGGGCCTATATAGAGAGCAAAAAGGTTGAAGTTACCAGCAAAATGTTTTTAAACAAAACCCATGTGAAGAAGAGCCATTCTTCTGTACACGCGTAGGGGCCTACCATATATAGTACTCTGAGGGCAACATTATGAAGACGTAATAAATATTCGAAATTTTAAGATGAGCTTATGACTCTTGAACACTGGCGATGAGAGCTTGCTGCCTATGCCAATCCAAATTATTTCCTCTTGGAAAATGTTATTTTTAGCGAAATAATACTCTCCTTCATATTTAATAGAAATGTTTGTGACATGTAGACGTACAATGCTGTGTGCACTAGTCAAAAACCATAAGTTGTACGTTTTATGTTTGTGAATTATCGTTTAAACGATTTTTCCTATTTATGATATGCAAGACTAGAAATGCTGCGTACACGCTTCAGGCAGCGGTACCGGAAGCTTGCGAAAGGTGGCAATCGCACCCCCTCAATCCCACCTGGGCACTTTTTGGAAGTATTAGGGGGGCCTTTTTGAGAAGCATAGTGCTGATGAAAATCATTCCCCGAGCAAAAAAAATAACTTCTTCAGGGTGCAAAATATTATTAGAGCTATATATTCCTCACCTAAGGGGTACGAAAAATTCAGTGGTACGGGCTATTAGCAGGATGTTTGGATAACTAGTCAATGTATATTGGCCTTGATAAGTCCCCAAAATGGCCGAAACTTGGCCTAATTTGCAATAAATCAGGCCAAAACTTAGCCTAAAAGAAGCCCAAACTTGGCTTCAAAGCAGACGAAATAAGGCCTCAACAGGGAGCAATAGTTTCCCAAACTTGGTCTTAGCCAGGCCCAATCTTGACTGAAATAATATTTGATTGATACAAAAATACCTTATTTTATGCTAATGCGCAAAATAAGCGATATTTTAAATATTAAACGTACGCTCTTTAAAGTTGATCGAGAATCAATTATTTTGTTCAGCAATGGTTGAAAAGAAAAAATCGACATTATTCTTTTACCAAACAACACCAAATAACCTCACCAAAAAACTTTAGTAAGACTTATACACTAAGTCACAAATGTTTTGAATATATCAAACTTTATAACATACCAGTTTTTGTGTTTTTTAATGAAATTTCCGGCCATGAATGGCAAAAAAAATGGGAATCAAGCTTTGTTTGGTCCCTAAATATTTATACTTCTTTAGTGGCTAATCAGGAATGGCCCCGTTTCTCTTGAATCATTAAAATATTTTCCATTTTTTCCATTCTCTTTCGATTCACAAAACCCAACTTCAGCACATCTATGCCATGATACAAACCTACTGATTTCGTTGAAGAAAGTACGGTATGCAAAGAAGGAGGCTTTCATATTGAAAAGCATAATAGATATACTAGAAAAAAACTCTGCCATACCTACGGGCTAGCAGTGATATACGCGCCATCTATCCTTAAAGTCTTGATTCGTAAGCACTATTATGCTACGCCCTATAACTTTTCATTCAGTGAAATACAGGTTGGTTTCTTATTTACCACCCATTACCCTATAACGCCAACCAGTAGTCTTATGTGTTACTACGGTTTTCGAATGACCTAGATGGAAGGTGTCGTAGAGAGAAGGCGAAATGGAATAAAGAGTCTTATACATGTCAACACGACCTAGCAGCACGATCTACAGCAAATGCATGCCCTCCAGCTTTTAGAATTCTCAAGGCAATAATTCGTCCATCGATAGTTCAATGGGAAATATTATGAGCCGTGTAGACCTGGGACAGTGTCCAGCTAACCGTTTAGTTGAATGTGGTCGCAAACTTGTTTGCGGCCTCGTGTGAACTCGCCCAGAACTTTCGAGCATGCATATTGACGAACAACGGCCGTGTTCAGATGAGGAGTGAGAAGTAGAGGCGTTAAACAAGTTTACGCCAACGCTTTTACTTGTACACGTCGTCATAGTCACGCTGGCTACTTTTGTGTTCGATACACATGTTTTGATTGTATGTGTCAAAAGGCTCATTCAATCGTTCAATTTCCCTACCAGAAGATACGCAACATACGCATGTGTATGTGCATAACGCTGCTTCACGCAAAAACATTTTGGAGTGTTTTCAACTCCGAGTCATTTCAAAACCTCCTTCTTCTTCTTCTTTTCTACATAACCTGTTTGTCGCTGGTATTTCACTCCACGTCTGAACACGGCCAATCCTTTGCCTCGTGCCAAAAAAACCGCCACCGAATGGAGAATGGAAAAAAATTTGCGGCCAATACCGAATACCGAGAAAGTCTTTTACATATTCGTATTGGTGCCTATTCATCTGTTCCCGGCCAGCATCTAAACGGGCATTAGATTGTAAAGTGAATAAACCTAAGAAACACCTGATCATTTCATATCATATATGCTGCATGTTTTACGTGTTTAAATAATATTGGTGATCTATATATTTTTTTTTGCCAAAGAAGAGGTAAAGTTTTAACAACATGGTAAGTATGAAAGGCTTTTAATATTTCATAAATGAAGTACGCATAACTAACAGAATATATTTATGATGTTATGCGATTGTGCAGTTTTCGTTTTGTTTTACAATGAATGATATAATATTGACGAAATGAAGTTATAGCACACAATACTATATCATGCTAAACTTATTAGAAATTTCGTGTATTCATTACTAGTTGGACTTAAAATCATTTGTAACGCTTTATATCATTTAATTTCTCAGTGCATTACACATCGGGCAATTTAATCTATTTCTTCTCTCTCTTTCTTTTCATTCGAATAGCTGATCGATTGCAATTTAGTGTACATATATGGCCTGATATAGCCCATGTTACCTTACGTGCTAATTTTCGGATGGTGTGATGTCACAGCATAAATTTTTTTCGCACTGCCTGACTTGCTCTTATTTGAGGTTTGGTCAGGGCATATCTACTAAGTACCACCTGCAGGTCGAACAAATTTTATTTCTAACGGTATTTATAGAGTAGAGAGAAATTGATTTAAATTATATATTTGCAAGCCGTTGCACTAACACATGGTTTTACACACTTACTTGCGTCTTATTTGCCTCTTTTGATTTTGAAAATTTCTCGATTACAAGAACAAGTGATATTTAGTCTATAAACTCTGATTTCGCTTGAGAAGTGAAATGTATAAATTCTCTATGCTTTACTACAATATCAATTTTCTCTGGAGGTAGATACCAGAATCATTCCTTTCCCACAATATTTAAATAAATTTATAAATTATGTTAAAACAACTTATCTATTAATAGTGTAGTATACTAAACTTTACAAAATTTAGAATCTCATTAGCAATCTTTTACATTTTTCAATGATAGGCTATGAATCAATATTTTGAAAAATATAATTAGTTTTTACGAGACAAAAATTGTCAATTTGCTTAATGGTAAAGATATTTGAATTCACTAATTCATTTGCAGAATCATTAATTGATGAAACCTTATTAAATCTACCTGTTAAAGGTTCTAGTGAAGAAAGCAACTATTATCTCACTATTTTATAAATAATTCTAATCCAATTCATAGCTAGATGGGCACTCTCTTACGTTCGGAACTAAATCCCTTATTTCTAAGATTTTCAAAATAATAAAAATAATCAAAACCTAAGAATGTTATGATTTTCAAAACTACAAAATGGTCATTTACTTCATTTTCAAATCAATAAAAATGCCGGTTTTTATAGTAAACTGCTGAAACTTTTATCAATTAAAGTTTAGAGTGCATTTAGATTTCTTGAATATGAATATTATTTTACTTTCAGGATGGTAAATCAAACAAAACTTTCAAGAGGAAGGGGAAACTAAAATCAGCTCATATTTTAAAGCTATGGCACCAAAAAATATATGCCTCACAGCAACAGACTCACGACCTTCTGAGGGCACCACCTCTCAATTGAATGATGCTGTTAACAATGATGTTTCCCATCGCAATTTCGAAACAGATTTTGAAAATTTGATAGAAAAACCACATTTTAATTTACAACAAAATGAAAGTTCTTCCACTCTGTCGGCTGTTGCTTATGATATTGGCAACTATATCGGGAAAAAAATTGACAATGCTACAAAAAAAATTTAATTTTAAACCCATGGATTCCTCCAGTAAACTATGTTTTTCCATATTCTCTTCATGTGAAAGATGGAGTAGAGAGGAAACGTTTCGCAAGCCATAAACATCTACAGTCATTTGAATGGCTTGTATATTCCGACATAGAAAAGGGTTATTTTTGTAAATATTGCCCTTTTTTCGTGAACTGCGAACTTGGAGGAAATCAAAAAAATGTTCCTTTAAAATCATTGGTAACGCAGCCATTAAAAAAATTTGCAAAACTTTTTGGTACTAAGGATGGAGCTTTGACAGTGCATAGTAGTAATAGGTATCACTTGGAGGCTTTTGAAGCTTGGAAGGATTTCTTAGAAAGATATGATAGGCCTGAACTTAATATTGAAAATCAAATGGTTAATGCGCGAGTAGAAAAAATAAAAGAAAATAGGGAACGACTCAAACCCATTGTAGAAACGATAGTACTTCTCGGTCGATTGAACATTCCATTGAGAGGACATCGTGACGATGGAAGCATAACTGACGATTATAGCGTATTAAAAGAAGGGAACTTCAGGGCTATTTTAAATTATCGTGCAAAAAATGATGCAGTTTTAAGCGATCAACTAGCATCTTCGTCAAGTCGAGCAACATATATAAGCAAAACAACACAAAATGAACTGATAGAGTGCTGTAAAGCTGTTATATTGAATAAAATAATTTCAAGAATACAGGCTTCATGTTTCTACAGTGCCATGTTCGACGAGACTACTGATTTGGCAAACAAAGCTCAATTAACTTTAGTTTTAAGATATGTGTTCGATAGCAATGTCTATGACGATTTTATTGAGTTTATTGATGTGAGAAAGGAAATGAATTCTGAAGGAAATGAAATAGAAGATGACCCAGAGAAATTAATTGATAATGAGAATGATATAATAATAAACGAAGAAAAAGTAACACTTACAGGGGAAAAAATTGGAAAAGTTATTATACAAAAAATTCAGAATTTAAATTTAGACATGAAGAACTGCGTTGGAATTTCGACTGATGGATGTTCCACAATGGTGTCAGAAGCATGTGGGGTAGTAAAGACTTTGAAAACAATTGCCGTAAATGCGGTACACTGTCCTTGCCAAAATCATCCTTTGAATTTGTCAATTTCACATTCTTCAAAGGTTCCAATGATTAAAAATACAGCTGATACATTGACAGAGACTACATTTTTCTTAACAGCTTCTTCCAAAAGGTCCAAAATACTAAGGATGAAAACGGATAAGAAACTTATTAAATTATGTGAAACTAGGTGGGTGGAAAGGCATGACGCCGTTTTGCAATTTCGATATTTATTTCCCAAAATAATAGCGGCTCTTGATTCTATTTCGAAATGGAAAGATAGAGATGCAGCAACGAAAGCTGATGGATTATGTAAAAAATTGAGGAATCCTGGAACAATAGTCGCTATTGTATGTTTGTCAGATTTATTGACTTGTACTCATGGATTAAGTACATTTCTTCAACAAAAAAAATGTGGATCTCAAATCAGCAAGAAATGAGCTAAATTTATGTTTGAAACTGCTTCACCGAAGAAGAGATGAAAGTGACCAGTATTTCAAAAATATATTTAATGAAATAAGTGGGATCGCTGAAGAAATAGGTTTAACGGAAATAACAATTCCTCGCATTACGAGTAGACAGGTTCATCGAGAAAACTATTCCACGACGGATCCAGAAACGTATTTTCGCCAATCTATCTACGTTCCGGCATTGGATAATCTGATAAATGATCTTGAATATAGATTTTCAAAGGATAATTTAGAAATATATAATTTTTCTGTATTATTTCCCGAAAACAATCGATTTAATGATATCGAAGGTGTACAGAAGTTGGTTGGTAAATATTCGTACTTTCTAAGCAGTCCAAATGAACTTGTAGGAGTTACAAACAGAACTTGAACGTTGGTGTTTAAAGTGGCAAGAAGAAATGAACTCTTCGTTATTATCATCCATTAGTGCTCATGAACTGTTAAACAGGTGCGAATCTATAATATACCCACGTATTCATTTCTTTCTTCGTATCTTGGTTACATTGCCTGTTAGTAATGCCTCTCCTGAAAGAACCTTTTCATCATTGAAAAGGCTTGAAACGTGGTTACGGACAACGATGACCCAAGAAAGGCTTACTGGATTAGCGTTACTTCATATTAATAAACATATAGAAATCGATGTTAATGAAGTAATCGATCGATATGCTAAGCAAAAAAACCGGCGTTTGGATTTTTTAATTTAATTTTTTTACATGTTATAATTAAAATAAGCATTCCTTCATTTTATCGACTAATATATAAGTAAAATGTAAATAAAATTGATTACAAATTCATGCATTTTTTGTTTCAGTTTTTTATTCAATAAATTCATCTTGAATTAGCTCGTATCCAGTTTAAAGATAAGTTTTAGAAAATTAGGTGGCGTTGCTCTAATAAGTATTCTTTTAGGTGCCTATTATTCTAAGCTAAAAATTAATATCCCAAAATTTCAATGAAGTTGTCACCCAAGAAAACTCTGAAACTGGTCGTGGCCCCCCCTAGAACTATTCCCAAGGGCGGACCTTGTTTTGAACCGACCAATCTGGTAACCCTGAAGAACGTCGATTTAATACTTCAAAGATGGAATTCGTGAGGCTATCCAGGACATAGGGCAGCAACTTTGCGATTTGGTTATGGAAAATTTAATGAAAAGGATATGGTCCTGTAAGCGTGGTCGTGGTGGTCATTTGCCTGATGTTATTTTCCACTATTATCGGCATACCTTCTTCTTTATAATGAAATAAACATCCGATCATTTATATTAAAAAATGTCACTTTTCTTTTCATATCAAAATAACACCTCTTATTGTATTTTAGCTTTGAAGCTTCTATAGAAAATATCTTGTGACTAAAGAGCGGACGGAAGGACAATGAGGTACCGATATTAGAATGGTACTGCCAAAATTGTAGCATCAGAATCTCAACGAAAACAAATATCGTTACACTTCATATCGTTCAGTGCCAATAAAAACTGTTGCCGCAAAATGAAGCAGAAAGATTGAGGGAGAGGACCCAGCTCGAGTTCACCACCATAAACTTTCGCCAGCAGATATCATAACTATTTGACACGGTCCAAGTCAAAATATAAGCACCTTGAAAGTGAGTGGCTTAAGATAAAATACTGCGTACGGCGCGTGTGACACGTTATGAAGGAGCCAATAAAATTCCGCTGCGCAATGCCAACATACGGAAAACAGTTCCTGTTTTTACATTTCTGATTAGTGGCAATTAATTTTATTACATTCGTATTTATTTCGCTCGGACAGCCACTATTGGTGGAGGAGATTTATGATATTCCAATGAGAGGAAAGCAGATAACGCAACAGCCATGATGTAGTGATACTTCACTGTCGGCTGACAATATCTCGTAAGTGCAATCTTGTTCGCTGGCTACTTTCGTTTAATACCGAAGCATTACGAATGTGCGTAACTTAATCCTTTCAGCTCGCCGAGAAAGTTTGATCCTCACACTAGAAGCAGTTTCTTGTAATATTAAGCAAACTCGCAGTAAATTCACATTCGCAGAAAGATTTCACTTAAGACGTTTGCACGCTCGTTGGCTTGTACGTGGAAGGTGTTGTAGCCGAGATGAGTGTGGCGCTCGATGCTTCTTCTGCGCCACTCCATGCAGCATCACCTGAAGGCGCTTCTTGGACATTGGCTGCACTTTCTGAACAGAACTGAGCATTGGCTAATTTATGGACGAAATATATCAAGTAATGCACAAGTCGCCGTGCTCACTCAGAACCTCGTTTGAAGGGAAATATGTTCGGACACCGTTTTTGACGGGGGAATAAATCCACATGTCTTATGGGGTTTTTGACTTTGTAACCCTGCGACTGCTCCACCACAGCGCACATACCGTAGCTGGCGTTCTCGTCACGCGTTGGAGGTGCGAGTGGCTTCTGGCAGTGGACTTGCAACGATATTCCGATAATTTCGCATCATTGTCCAATTCATCATCCTTTGATGACCAAGGCTAGTATCAACTCACTGCTTCGGATTTACGAGTATATTCCACTCCTGGGCGCAACACATAAATTTAACCGCAAAGAACATGCAATGGAAATGTTAGGTTCTTGTAGCGTCTGACACACTGCAGCAAGGTGAGCTGAAGCTTGAACATCTAGGTCGATTGGCTACAACGGTAATCCGCTTTTTCAGATGAGGACTTAATTAATAGCCACAGAACGTCTGAACAAGTACTTACCAACTTATTTAGAACTATCGCAAGGAAGTTGCTTTTTGCCAAAGTAATAGAATTATTTCTACGAAAGACCTTAAGTTTGAATCTGTAATCATTCGCTTACATATACAGGGATTAACGTCACATCAACTAATACATATATACTTATATGTTCTAGTAAGAAAAGTTAGAAAAAATTCATCTGCAAGTAGCGGTTAAAATAAGCCATTGCGTAACAATTCTTTGTATAAGCAGAGATTCTCATGAAAACTTGGAATAAGGCTCTATTTAAAAACAAAGTTAATGCCGATAGGAGCTTTTTGTTTTTAGCTTATTGAACAAAATTTATATGTCTAGGCATTAATTTCATAGTTAAGCATGTAGTACTGATATACAATATTTTTACCATTTTTAACTTAATTTGTTTTATTATTAAACATTGCATCCTTTAAAATTAGGCTGAGGAAGAGCAGTTTTTAATGTTTAAACATATATTATTCATTAATAAATACCAAATAATATTTTATTTTCATCCTTAACAATAAAATTTGAAATTAGTGTAACGTCTTGAATCTGATTGAAAATATGCTTTATTTTAAACATCCTTAACATTTAAAAAATATACAGGGAATTTTAAAAACATGAAACTTTATGTCCCCAAGTACACTCTGGATTTATACATAAATTTTACATCACCGGTTAGGCCAATTACATAAAAATAAATATCTCAGTAAAATATAGCGGAAAAAAATATTGTATGAAAAAATCCAGCATATACAAATTAAATATAATGCGAAGAAACAAAATTTTAATTTCACTTTTAACTAAATATATTTATATACTATACATATATATATATATATATATATATATATATATATATATATATATATATATATATATATATACATATATATATATATATATATATATATATATATATATATATATATATATATATATATATATATATATATATGTATATTTATTTATTTATTTATTTTGCCAAACAAGACTTATCCTTATAATATAAAATTACTACACAAAAAAAAACCTTGTAAACAATACATTTTCATGATACAAGTTATCACCCGTTCTCACGCTTCATAGTGCTGACGCTATGTCTACACAATTTCTCGAAACAGGGCAATGCATTTTCACACAACTCATGAGAACCAGCAATTTTTGTCGATGCTGCAATTCTAGATTAAGCAAAATTTCAATTATGTACTTAGATTTTAAGTTCAGTTGTAATCGTTCTCTTAATAAATAAACATCGGGCCAAGCCCTGAAAATATTTTTTTACAATTAAATTCGGGTTGAATTATTAACTGGCGCCCAACAAGTGGGGGCTGTTTCCGCACGCGTAAAAATAATTACATATTTCGAAATCGATTAAAATATTCGAGAACGAATAAAAGCCTGTTGAAAGTTGGCTGGCGGTTTTGAAATATTTTTTATACGGTCCGCAAGTTTTCGCGAAATACGCTGCAATAATCAAACAGTGTTCCGTAAACGTGACTATAATAGCCGGATTAACCAGATTCCGAGGATACGCGTGTGCCGTCGATTTGGTTCTTCAGTAGCTGTGACACCACGAGCAAAAAGGACATTTTTTAACCGAGCGACGCCAGGAGAACGGCCCATCTGAATCCACAATCAGATCAAATCCACCAACAACAAAATTTTTGTTAATATATCAAGGATCAACCCGACAATGACGCTGCAACTCATCTTTATTATGTAAGTTTTTATTGTTAAATTACGCCAAAGTGAAAGTTCCATTAAACTAAATTGAATTAAAGATTTAATACAAGTGGTCGAATGACTTTAAGATTAAACATAATTGATTACCTATATTTAGAAAATATAATTTGATTTGAATTTGATTATTGATTTTGAATTGAATTTGTCTTGTCGAAACTATATTGTGGTTTTGTGCTCTTCGTTGCCAATTTATTTTCTGGATTTTTTTATTGATTGCTAATATCATCTCCTCGTTGACAAATTTATTTTGCCTCCTGATTAGCAAATTTGTTTCAGCTTTTTGTGGAATTATAATTTTTTTGTGTATATTTACTCTGGATTTTTTATTGATAAATTGGCATATTTTGTCTACGAAGTTTTTACATTTTTTACTTAAAAAGGGTGAATAATTATTTCTCTTCTGAACAATTACCAAAAACCCCTTTACATATTGGCCAAATACTTTGACAGTTTTTGAATTTTAGGTATTTTCAAACCGTTACCGTGAATTTTTCGTATTTTCTTCGCGAAATAGTGAAGTGATTGACGTTATCGGGAAAATAAGTGTTGGTGTTGAAAGTGATCTCTTGATTTTTCATTCCTGGTTTACAAATCTCTCAGTATGTCGAATCCAAACAACCTGATTCAGCCACCGAGATTCAATCTCGACTCTCTTACCGATGCAATTTCTAACTTAGATCTCCCGGGTACAAGTAACGCAACAAGCGCATCTAATGCATCGAATAATGTTTCTGAGTCCGAATTGTTCCAAATCGTCTCGCGGGTGGTTAAAGAAACTTTTGAATCGCAGGGAAGACAAATCATCTCCTCCCTTATCAATCCAGCTTCCGACATAAATAATGATGTTGACATCCCCATCAATATCGGGGAACGGGAGAACTTGTCGGACATGGACAAGATCCCCGATGTTGTGAAAAGCTTGAGAACATTTTCTGGCGAGCCAGGTGAATTTAGCTCATGGCGCAAAAGTGTCGATAGGATACTGCATATATATGATCACCTAAAGGGGACTCCGAAATATTACGGAATTCTGTCCGTAATTCGGAATAAAATAATTGGTTATGCGGACATAGCGCTGGAGTCATACAACACCCCCTTAAATTGGAACAAAATCTCCAAGTGTCTTACTCTGCACTACGCCGATAAAAGGGATCTGGGCACCTTAGAATATCAAATGACGACACTAGTGCAAGGAAATAATACAGTGTCTCAATTTTATCAAGAGGTTTACAGTCATCTTTCTCTTATATTGAATAAATTGGGGTCCATTGAAATGAGTCAGGATGCTATGGATATCATGACGCAAGCCTACCGTGACAAAGCACTCGATACTTTCGTACGAGGCCTGAAAGGTGATTTACCACGATTACTGAGTATACGTGAGCCAGTGGATTTGCCTCAAGCCTTGCATTTGTGCTTCAAATTGCAAAATATGGATTAACGAGCTCAATATGCAAATAACTCTAGCTTTAATTTGCGCAAAGCACATCATAGCAGTCCTCCTCCTGTTCCCCCTCGTAGAATGGTGCCTGTTCCTCCCAGACCTACACCAATTCCAGCCCCTAGGCGCGTTTTTCATCCAGAACTCTTACATAATCCACAGGTACCACAGCAGCCTAGATTCTCCACGCAAAACTATCAGCAACCTCAGCGTCAAGATGTATTCAATTTTCCACCTCCGCGACCACCACGAGGACCAGTGCCCATGGAAATTGATCAAACTATTAGATCCCATAACGTGAATTACGCAAATAGGCCTCAACATCGAAATTTCCCGGTAAAACGACCCCAACAACCATCTCAAAGATATCAGCATGCCCCTAAAGTTCAAAGAGTATATTATACTGAACCGGAAACATCAAATGAGCCTACAGAGGAGCAATATCAACAGGATGTAGAGCAAGAAGACACTAACCATGACCAAACACTAACAGATTACATAGACGAACACGACGAACCGAACTTAGAACTTACTGAAGAACTGGAGGACATCTATTTTTTAGCATAAAGTGCTCTTCACTTCCCTACTTCGAATATAAGACAAGAAGTGGAGAGCTCCTCAAATTTTTAGTGGACACGGGTTCCAATAAAAACTATATACAGCCTAAACACATACGATACCCAATACCGAACAATAAACCTTTCTATGCAAATTCAGTTGGAGGACACGTTAGAGTAACTCATCATGTCTTCATAAACCTATTCGGCCCCCAAGCACAGGAAATCAAATTCTTCATACTTCCGAGCCTAATATCGTTTGACGGGATTATCGGCAATGATACCTTAAAACAATTGAAGGCTATCATACACACGGACGATAGCTATATGACCTTATATCCAGACATAATCATACCCCTAAAACAACATCTTTCGCAAACGGTCCATAATATTAATCTCAGAACAACCCACATGAACAAAGAACAAACAGCTAAATTGAAAACAATCCTAAGGAACTGTTCTAGGCTACTATCCGAACCTGATGAAAAGCTTACATATGCAAGCAAAGTTACGGGGGAAATACGAACCACGAACGAAGACCCAGTATACTCAAGGTCATATCCCTACCCAATGGCCTTGAAAGGAGAAGTCGAAAAGGAAATTAATAAACTCCTAGAAGACGGGATAATACGACCCTCCAAATCTCCTTATAATTCCCCAGTCTGGATAGTACCCAAGAAAAATGACGCATCTGGCGAAAAAAAGTATAGAATGGTAATCGACTACCGTAAACTCAACTCTATCACCATTGCGGACACATATCCAATACCGGATATTAATGAAATTCTGGCGAACTTGGGAAAAAACACCTATTTCTCCATCGTCGATCTCAAGAGTGGTTTCCACCAAATACCACTAAGAGAGCGAGATATTCCCAAAACCGCCTTTTCCGTTAATAACGGGAAATTTGAATTCACTCGCCTTCCATTTGGATTAAAGAACGCTCCTTCTATTTTTCAACGAACTCTCGATGACATACTACGAGAGCACATCGGTATACGCTGTTACGTATATATCGATGATATAATTATCTTTGGCAAAGATGAAGAAGAACATTTTGAAAACTTAAGGAGAGTACTGAAGACTTTGGAAGCGTCTAAAATGAAGATACAACTAGACAAATGCGAGTTCTTCAAAAGAGAGATAGAGTTCTTAGGGTTTGTGGTAAGCAGCGACGGCATCAAGACCAACCCTCAGAAGGTCGAAGCGATAGCAAACATGCCACTGCCTAAAACCTTAAAGGATCTGAGATCATTCCTAGGCATGTCGGGCTATTACCGCCGATTTATTCAGGACTACGCAAGAATAGCGAAGCCCCTGACTTCGCTTTTTAGAGGGGAAGACGGACGTGTGTCCAAAACCCAATCCAAAAATAAAACCATTCAACTTGATTCAAAAGCTGTTAGCGCATTCAACGCTTTGAAAAATTGCTTAATATCGAAAGAGGTAGTCCTAACGCATCCCAACTTCGAGAAAGAGTTCCAGTTAACAACTGATGCGTCCAACTACGCAATCGGCGCAGTCCTCTCACAAAACGATAAACCAATCGTTTTCCTTTCAAGAACGTTATCTAGAACAGAGGAAAATTACGCTACCAATGAAAAGGAGATGCTCGCCATCATCTGGGCACTCAATTCATTGCGAAGCTATCTGTACGGGTCAAGTAAAGTGAAAATTTATACTGACCATCAACCCCTTACCTATGCTCTTAGTAACAAAAACACTAACTCTAAGATGAAAAGATGGAAGTCAATCTTAGAGGAATACAATCACGAGCTTATATATAAGCCAGGTAAGGCTAATGTAGTTGCGGACTCCCTCTCACGACCCCCTGAAGCGACCTTGATTAACTCCCTCACGCCAACCGAACATAGTGACGAAAGCTCTGCACACAATTTAATCCCCACGGTTGAAACGCCCATCAATGTATTTCGGAATCAAATCATCATAAAGACTGGTGACGAGGATAGTTACCCGCTCCAAAATCCTTTTCCAAATTACATAAGACACACATTAATAAAGCCCCAATACTCTGACAACGAAATTATAAACATTCTCAAGCGATATTTAAATCCCAACATCCTGAATGGTCTTCTTACACAAGAAGAAATTATGGGTCGCATACAAGAAATCTACCGCGAACATTTCAGAAGTTACCGTATTCGATATACGCAGAAATTTGTCGAAGACATTCCAAGCGACGTGGAACAAGAAGAAAAAATTCTGCAAATCCACAAGAGAGCACACAGGAATGCTGAAGAGAATCGTCTTCAGCTCCTTGAAAATTTTTATTTCCCGAGAATGTCCTCCAAAATTAAAGGTGTCATTAAGAGTTGTCGTATTTGTAAAGAAAATAAATATGACCGGCACCCCAACAAACCTCTGTTGAATCCGACTCCAATTCCATCCTACCCTGGTCACACCATACATATCGATCTCTTCAGTACTGAAAAGCATCGTGTTTTAACTGCAATCGACAAATTTTCTAAATTCGGTCAGGCCAAAGTTATAGCTTCAAAATCGATCGAGGACATCAAGCAGCCGCTAACAGACCTGTTATTCTATTTCTGTATACCAGAAATTGTCGTAATCGACAATGAAAGCTCTCTGAGATCCGCCTCTATAACCTCTCTTATGGAAGATGATCTTAGAATCAAGGTCTATAAGACCCCTCCATATAAGAGCGAGGTTAACGGGCAAGTTGAGCGCTGGCACAGCACTCTAACCGAAATTATGAGGTGCTTGAAAAAAGACGGACCACCCAGATCCTTCGAAAACCTCTTGCAACGTGCTGTCCACGAATACAATTTCTCAATCCATTCAACCACTGGAAGAAAACCTATTGACCTTCACTTCGGACGAACACCAAGGACAGACCCAGACGAACTAGAAAGAATCCGATTATCCAATATCGAAAAACTGAAGCAAAAACAGGACACGGACCTGAAAAACCACAACAAAACAAGACACAGTACGAAACAATACGAAGTTGGAGAAACGATCTTTGTTCGACAGAACAAGAGAAAAGGTTCTAAACTTACAGCACGATACAGACAAGAAATTGTGAAAGAAAATAGAAATTCCACAGTCTTGACAGAATCTGGTAAAATTATACATAAGAGCCACATTCGTAACTGAGATTTCTTTTTCAGATTTGCATTCTGCATCGTCAACGCTAAAATCGAGATACTGGACTTCTCGAGCTCTCAGATTGTCTCTTTTCACATGGGAACAGCCAAAATACAGGACGGGAACTTCAAGATAATCCACACCATCGACATTGACCAGTATGAACAGTTTGTAAAAGAAATAGAACCAATTTTGAACCTCTCAGAAGTTAGACACCTTTCCTCTTCATCTCAATTATCCTTCGAGCTCCAACAGATTCAGAATCTCATACATAACCTGAGACCTCGGAAAATTAAGAGATCACTTGACTTCATCGGCACCACTTGGAAATGGATTGCGGGCAATCCAGACCACGAAGATTTCCTTACGATCAAAGCCAAAATTAACAATGTCTTAGAAAACAACAATCGGCAAGTTGTCATAAATAGGTTACAAAATGAAAGAATCAATAACATTACTAAAATAGCAAATGAAATCCAAAAACTGTTTAAGGATAGTAGCCAAACTAACTATAACACAATATTTGACCTTCAATTCCGACTGACATTAGTCAAGGAAGAACTTAAGAATATAAATTTTGCTATCCATTGGGCTAAACTAGGCGTAATAAATTCCATTATTTTATCAAAATCAGAAATTAAGTTGGCAACGGATATCTTAGATAAGGAATTTCTTCCATTTTCCACAATAGAAGAGTCCTTAGACTTCGCAGACATTAAAATAATAACAAATTTGTCAGTTCTTTTATATATAATAAACATTCCTTTAACCACCGTCCATAATTATTATGAATCATTGCTAATAAAACCAATAAAGAAAAAGCATGTAGCTAATGAAATTGAATACAATAGAATTTTGAAAAGTAACGAAAGAATCTTTGGCGTAATTGGAAAATGTAAGATTGTAAATAGGTTAAGCATCTGCAAGTCAGCTGAGGTCGCAGATATCACCAACAGTACCTGCATCCCAAACTTATTGAGAAGCCGCATAACCACCTGTAACAAAACAAGTAACGCTCATATACCGACAGTCGAGGAAATCTCTCCCGGAACTATACTACTAAATCAATTTACTGGTTCAATCGAGTTCGAAGACATGGAACACAAGCTGAACGGAACCTACCTAATTAAATTGCAAAACACCAACATAGCGATAAATGGACGAACATTTGAAAATCGGGAAGCCAAAGTCATACACGCTCTACCAGCCATCCTGCAACCATCGGCAGAAAGCAGAACATACAAGGAGATACTCTCACTTGAAATGATGAAGGACCTAAATATAAATAACACCAGCGAAATTCAACTGGTGCGCAACGAAACGAACATACATCGGTTCGCAACCTATGGATTACTTACCATCATTGGGATTTATATAACGGTCCTGATTATATACAGAGTCTGTGCAAGGATCCTGGCTAGATAAACGGTAACAGTGAAAGTTCAACAATCGCCGTCAGAGCTACCAGTAAAAGAAATACAAGAGCCACCACCAGCAGTTCAAACGACATCATCTTCCCCGATATCTGACGCAAGTTCTCCTAAGAAAAACATACGATTCAACGACATTCGGTTTTTCTAGCGATTGTGGACCATCGCATTTAAGGGTGGGCGAGTTATCACCCGTTCTCACGCTTCATAGTGCTGACGCTATGTCTACACAATTTCTCGAAACAGGGCAATGCATTTTCACACAACTCATGAGAACCAGCAATTTTTGTCGATGCTGCAATTCTAGATTAAGCAAAATTTCAATTATGTACTTAGATTTTAAGTTCAGTTGTAATCGTTCTCTTAATAAATAAACATCGGGCCAAGCCCTGAAAATATTTTTTTACAATTAAATTCGGGTTGAATTATTAACTTACGTTAATTTTTACGCACAACTATACAAATTATATTGAGGAATGAAAGGATTTCAGGATATTATTTTTATATGAGGTTTTGGAAATGGACGGGGAGTAATATTTACTAAACTTGTTGAATGCCTTACAACATCTGTTTATTGGCTCATTGTCCGCATAAGTAGTGTGATGGCGACCTACGGTAAGCATTGGTGAAAGGCCTGTGATTCATTCAGAGTAATTTTTTTTGTTATATACTGAACCTTAATATTGTCTCTGAGGGTATCGAATGCTAGACATGCAGACATCATCATTCTCCTAGAATCTACTGATGCCATATTTAGCACATCGAGCCGATAGTTATATGATGGTAGGCTGTTGAAGTTCCTAGGGTCGTAAAGGGATCTGAGGGCAAAAAGAAGAAATTGTTTCTGGACCGATTCTAACCTGTCAGCGTGAATATCAAAAGCAGGGCTCCAAATCAGGCTGGCATATTCAAGAATAGGGCGTACTAATGAGACGTATAGTGATTTAGTGACCCAAATATTCTTGAATTCTTTAGCTCTTCGTTTGATGAATCCTAGCATTTTATTAGCCCTGGATACTACTCCATCATACTGAAGTTTAAAACGAAGCTTTTGGTCCAGAACAACACCAAGGTCCGCAATGTTATCGACTCTATTAAGTGTTGTGTTGTTGATGTGATAATCAAACAGAAGAAGGCTCCGTTTTCTTGCAAAACTTATCACCTGGCATTTTTCCAAGTTTAAAGAGAGGTGGTTGTTGTAACACCATTCAGAGGGAATGTTAAGCTTGGACTGGAGAAACATCATATCTGATAGAGATGATATGACTTGGTAAACTTTAAGGTCATCTGCATAAAAAAGATGAGGTACATCATGTAAAACTGCTGAGAGATCAGATATGAAAACATTAAATAGAAGAGGCCCAAGATGACTTCCTTGAGGAACCCCAGAGAGGACATGAATTTGTTTCGATAATCGTCCTTGAAATTTGACAACTTGAGTGCGGACTTTAAGGTAAGAATGGATCCAACTGAGTAAACGACCAGTAATTCCAAAATTACGGAGCTTGCTAATCAAAACTTCATGATTTACACGATCAAATGCTTTGCTAAAATCTGTATATATTGCATCATTCTGAAGACCCTTTTCCATCTCACACAGAATACTTGATGTCATGATGAGGAGATTGGTGGTAGTAGATCTATTTTTTCTGAACCCATGCTGCTCTTCATTAAGCCGTGGCTCTATAATAGGGGAGATCTGTTGCAAAGTATTTGTTCAAAAAGCTTTGGAATGGATGATAATATAGCAATACCTCTATAATTTTGAATACACCGTTTATCATTCTTATTATGTATTGGTATTAAGTAAGAAGATTTCCAGTAAGAAGGAAAGATGCGATTAGAGAGTGATTTGTTGAAAATGATGGAGAATGGCCTGGTTAATTGGTCTTTGCATTGGATAAGAAAACTAGGAGAAATAAGATCGGGGCCAGGTCCCTTATTGGCATCCAAATTGGCAATCGCATGAGCAATTTCTTCCTCAGAAATTGCAACTTCGTTAATCAATGTCGTTGGAGCCATTTCCGAAATGGGATTTAATGGGTTCTCAGGGTTACAATAAACTTCTTGAAAGTAATTTGCAAAAAACTCACAAATTTGCTCTGGGGAACAAGAAACTGAATCCTTGAAAAACATAGATGAAGGGTAGCCTTGAGTCTTACGCTTGATATTTAAAAAATCAAATTAACATATACTTCATATGCTTCTCGAGATTTTGTTTTAAATTCATTGGCAAACTCATTATATTTTGAATTAATATCATTGCTGACATCTACCTTGCTTTTGATCATTCTATAATATTTGTTTCTTTGATTTCGTAAATATCTAAGATCACCATTTAACCAAGGTTCAGAAAGTTTATCTTTTTTCTTAATTTTAAGTACATACTTTTCGACGGCGTCAAGAGTTATTTGATAAAAACAGGATAACGCTTCTTCAAGATCTAACGTCGAAAGTTTACCAGTCCAATCAACAGCGACAAGATGTTTATTGATACTTTTATAATCAGCATTGCGAAAGTCATATACAATTGATTCATTGTATGAAATAGGGTTAGAAATGTCAGGAGTGGAAATATCAATATTAAGTGCAGAGTGATGAAGACTCTTACAAAAAAGGTTCTCTTTGTCATCAGTTTGATTGACCACTACATCGTCATATGCGTTAGTAAAAATGAGGTCTAATCAATTTCCATTTTAGTTGGGTTTCGGAGGGATTTGCTGCAAATCGTTGCCATAAAAAGTGCTAATCAAATTAAAATCCTGACTGTCAAGAAGATTGATTGGGAGAGGACGGTTATCGACTTCGCCATTTACGAATTTCAGATTCGGTCGATTAAAGTCGCCAGTGATAATTATTATATCATCTTCTTTAATAGATGCAGTTAGAGAAGAAATGGTTTCGATGACTTCGTTGTAGACGATTTCGGAAGAATTTGGAGGGACATAGTACACGCCAAGATAGAGGCTAAGCTTATTTGTAGATAATGAACCACTCTATGCTGGAATAATGTATATGAGGTGGTGCTTATGAGCTCACTTGATAGGGAGTTGTGAACTGCAACCAACACACCACCTATTCTTGATTTTTCAGTGCTGCGAAAGTCTCGATCGTCTCTAAAGATGGTCCAATCACTGTCAAGAATCTCTTCATTTTTATGTGCATCATTTAGCCAAGTTTCTGTCAGAGATAGAATTTTAAAATGGCAAGATTTTGCGTCAAGGAATAATTGGTTTAATTTCGATCGGATATCACTGCAATTGTGGTAAAATAATTTAAGTCTTTGCTGAACAGGCTTCTTATTGGGGACGAAAAAATTTGTTGTGTTGTTCCCTAGTCCTTTGAAGTGAGGAGATGTAGTTCGAACTTACATGCGACGCAAATGTTTCAAGATCTTTTTTTTTGATACTCCCAGCTCTTCATGGAAGCGAAAATACATTCCTCGAAGAGAATCAAAATCCAAAGGGAGACCTTTTCTTTGTATTATGACCTTGATACTTTGTTTTTCCATCAATACATGTTGTATCGGGCGCTTTATGCATGTATGCCAAAAAGAGTCGTACACATTCATAGATTTTGTGATCTCTGAATCTCGACAATAGGTACCTATTTTCTAAATCAACTCCAGAGTTGATCGTGGCCTTTACTGATGGTGGGCAAAGCGGCTCTAAAAAAGGTTTATTGCTATCTCGGGGAACAGACTGTGGAAGGTGTATTGAGCCCAAAGAAGATGGTACTTGAACCTCGCCACGGATGAAATTTTTATATTTCGATTGTGGTTGAGAGGATTTCTCCGCCATGGCGAGGGTTTCAATGGATTTGGAGACATTTTGGTCATCGTCCGACTCTAAGTTAACTATTTTATGTGACACGCTACTATTGTTAGAGTCGTCTTGTGTTGCCAATGCTACCTTATTTGTATTAACAGCAGTACCTTGCAATGTTTTAGGTGTTAAGGATAGTTCAGAAATAATCATGGGTAAAGTTTCATTTGTACAATTAGAAAGATTAGTGGATGTACATACTTTTTGGTATTTAAAGCTAAAATTAGGCGATGTTAAGATGCTAATGGTTCTCCACTGCTTAAATACCATACCATTCCAGGAGTAGCTACCGCTTCTTTTCATCATGTTGGAAAACAACCAGGCATATCTCGATGGAATGAAAACTTTGAATCGGGGCTTACGTTTGTTCTTCTGAGGCATAATTTCAACTTTGCAACCTTTGATCATAAGGTCGTTTTCAATGATCTCCTGAATTTTAGTTGCATTCCAGTTTTTCGGAGCTTTCTGCATGAAGAAGATTCTGTACTGTGACTGACCATTTGTGGAACATAGGTCATTATTTGAGTTCACACCATTTAGCCGTTCAATTCTTTTCTTCCAATCTTCTTCCGACCAGAAAGTTCCCAGTTTATACACAAATTCCGATTCTGGAGCGTATGAAGGGGCCTGTAGTGATTCTTTCGATTTAGTAGTTGTTTTTTCAGGTAAGTTTTCACTGATCGGTTCACTTGATATATATATATATATATATATATATATATATATATATATATATATATATATATATATATATATATATATATATATATATATATATACAGTAGGTAATAGCTAGTAACAACATCGTTGTTCACATTTGCGAAATCGTTGATTTGTTCGCTTGTGTAAGATAATGCCGATATTGTTCTCAATTCTTCCAGATCTTCAAGCTCATCAGAATGATAAGAAATTTCTACCATTCCTAAATCCATTTTATTGAAGCCAGCGTGTCGAAAACAATTTTCAATTCATTTTTCTGACACATTACTCCAACCATTCTCCAGCATCAAAATTGCATCAAGAACTGATATTTTTGATTCTATATTTTATTCCAGTCTATTTATAATCTGCATCAAGAGTCTTTTCCTAAATTTGGCTTTGAGTGTTCTGATTATTTCCTGGTCCATGGGCTGTAGTACACTGCTCGCGTTGGGGGGAAGAAAATGTAGCTCGATATTTTTTAAATTTTGTACGGCTGGATGTGACGGACAGTTATCGATAGTTAGTAAGATTTTTCGATTTGGTTTTCCAAGTTTCTTATCCCATTGTCTTAACCACTCAGTGAAAATATCACTCGTCATCTACACTTTCTTATTGTTTTTGTAATCTACTGGTAAGTTGACACCGTGGTGTTTTGGATTTTTCTATCACGGGAAATTTTTGTTTATCAGACCCAGTCATTTTGCTAGCTACAAGAATCATGAGCCTTTTCTTAGGAAGCTTTCCTCCATGGCACGACTTGGCTTTGAATCTAAGATTTTTATCTAGTACTAAACAAAAAAATAACCCAATCTCACCAATGTCTGCAAAATTTATACGAACTGTAGGCAAAACGTTACGCAGCCAATTTTCCTTAACTGCTCCTTAAACGCTCAAAGCTTCCCCGCTGGTTTTTTCAAATACAATACCGTGACGTTTTCAAAAGCGTGTGATCTAGGAATGATTAAATAATTAAAGTTTGGTTTATTTAAAAGCTTACCAAAAGCGTTGACTTTCTCTTGTAAGATTGATCCGCTGATGGGAATATTTCTACTGCGTTGAATCTTCATCCACGCCAATAGTGCATCTTCAATATTCTTATGGTGGCTTGTCTCAATTATTTTGTCGTAGTTTCACCTTTCGCACATTTTTCTTTTATTAGAGCCTGAGCCGAGGCCATTGACTGACTTATCTTGAGACCGCGGGATGTATCTGAAATCGAATTTTTACCATCCTCAATAACCGGAACTTTCTCGGCGACTGAAAAACCCCGACGTTTAGACATTGTGATATGACGCATGCCAAAACTCAACTTTCACGGTTCATTTGAACAGATGAGAAAACAACAAACAGATTAGATTGAGGAAAGATTCAGGATGGTTAGGGTAAACACAATACTGAAAATAAAATTCATAAAACGGAGTGTGGTAGGCAAAAGAGGACGTGATGCGCGAGAAATTCCATGACATCACTATATGCGGAACAAAGAAACGGAGTAACTGGCCTTTATTGTCTCTATATCGGTATAAGCGGCATCGCTAAGCCCGGAATATTGACTGATGAATAGCATACAAAACCTCATTTCTGTTGTAGTTTCCATTGTTAAATACGACCTACCGTCATATCCGGCATCGTTATAAATGGAATCTGCTGTATATACAACTACCACGGTCCAATGACCGTGCCCTCCAATTTCAAAATCCGAGCAGCGATGAACTGTTTTCGTTGACCAAGTCAGAGCAGCTTTGGCTCAGTTTCCCCCTGGTATACGCCCTTTTTGTGTATCTGTTGTTCAGCCATCTCATTCATATGGCCAGCCAATTGCAGCTTGCGCAGTCTTCCAATAGTTGTGGGATCCAGCTCGTCAAAAATTTTATACAGCCCATGATTGTATTGAAATCGCCATTGGTCCCCATCTAGTTTCACCAAGTGTGATATTTTGTATCGAGATAGAGGGTCATACTCCATATTAATGAGACACGCTCGGACACGTTTTCTACTGTTTAGTTTCCAGCAAATGTTTGAGGTTACTTTCATCATCGCATGTCTATTTGAATGCCTGGCATGGCATACAAAGTGGCAATTTGACATCATCTCATCTCGACGTTAGGTTTAATGCTTGTTTGAGAATCTTTTCGAAAACCTTGCTATGTTAGACAGCAAGCTGATTAGGCGATAGCTTTTAGGGTACCAAAAGCCCATTCTTTTCTAGAAAATCGGGAGGACCCAACCCTTTTTGCATATTTTTGGGGAATATGAATTATTAAACATGTTATTGAATAATATGCAATAATTTGTTACAGCAATCTCAGCATATGGCATGGCATACCAGTTCATTTCTAGTTAGTAGTTTTTGAAATTTAAGACACAATCTTTTATAGCTGACAAAATAGTCAAGAAGATTCTGACTTGGTGAGACAGTTTTATTAAATTATGGAACTGGTTGGCCATTAAGGTTTGATTTCAAATTGAAGACCTTTGCTTCGGCGACACTTCAAAGTATTTGCCTTCCTTTCTCAGGGTATGCTAGATTGGCCAATTCAAAATGAAATAATATTCGCATTTTTGAACACAGAATTTATGTGCAACCCATCTTGAGCTACTCCCAAAAGCCATAATGTGGAAATCATTCCAATTACGCTTCAGGTCTTAACTGACTAACCACGGTATTGTCCAAAACAAAATTGTTTCGCGTTTTTGCACATTCTCATACTTTTGCTAACTATTTACATCTTTTACTTCGTATCACTACAACCCGTCTGGGGCCTTCATTTCTTGCATCAAGTACCTCCAACGATTTCGGTCCTTAAATATTGAAATCCGAGCTGCGATAAATTATCTTCGTTGACCGAGTCAGACCAACGTTTCCTCGGTTTCCCCACTGGTCTCCACCCTTCAGTTTTCCCAACGAATATCTTTTTCACTAGCCGCTGTTTAGCCATACGATTAACGTCGCTAGCACATCGTAGCTCCTGCAGTTTTATAATCGTTGAGACCTCCAGCTCGTCGAAACTTTCATACAGCTCATGGTTGTATCGAATGCGCCATTGGTCCATGTCTAGCTTCACTCCGATTATTCGTCTCATCTTTCGAAGGTGTCCAATATGTTTGCGGATATTTGGGTTAGGGTCCATGTTTTACACCCATAGCATAAACAGGTCTTATTATAGATTTATACACTTGAAGTTTTGTTTTCTTGTGCATGCAGCTGGTCTTCAAGATCGTGAAAACTGAATAAAATATTTTATTTGCGAGCTGTACTCTTCAGCGTATATCACCACTTTCATTACTGGTTATCGCTATTTTGGCGCCAAATTATACAAATTTGCCCACATATTCAATATGGTATTCGCTAAGTGTGATATTTTGTGTGTTTGAGTTATTTTGCCTGGAAGACGTTTGAGCTTTGTTTTATTCTCATTGATTTGTAGCCCTAATAGTTTCGCTTTGCTCCTCCGTATGGGGAATGCTGGTTGATAGGAATACTCTTGGAAGCTGGCATTCTTTAGGGAGCACGGACCCGAGGATATGGGACGTGCCGTGAGATTTCCTCGTGGGATGACAAGTAACGACCCTGACTGAATCTAGACTACGCTTTGGACAACTAACTGCAATTGGTGCTTTGAGGTGGGGGATATAATGGTTTGGACCTAGTTGCTTTGCAAGGTAGCGTTGCGGTGACACTCGTGTGTGAACGGCTTTAATCAAACTATCATACCATCTCCGTCTCGGTAAGACCTTGGCAGGCCTCGGAGTGTGCTTGAAGTTCACACCATTGGCTTGGTGGTGTATGTTCGGTTGAGACGGACTGGCTCTGAGGACTTGGCTCCATAAGGACTTGTCCCAACCTTCACGTGGCCTCCCTGCTCTGCAAAGATAAGCATTGGACCAAAAAGTGACTATACACGCGAACGGAGATAGCGGCTCCAAGGGGTCCTAAAAAAAAGGAAGTAAAAATAACAACAATGACGACGCAACCAGCGGCTGCAGCCACAATGTTAACAGCACATCGGGAGCGGTACGAGCGATGACAAAAACGAAGATGAATACAATGACAGTGGAGACGGAAGAAAAACACAGATTCACAGACAGTCTTGTCCAAACTGAGATTCCCGTGGCGTTTGGGTGCAGCAGAAAAATTATGCGAACAACAGAGCTCTTTAAAAGAAAGAGCGGGAAATTCTGCAGGTTGCGCCAGACGTTCGAGTGGTGGGGGAAAACATAAGGAATATCGAGAATTCGATGGTTACTGCTGGAATTGCTAATGAAGCAACTAAAGGGAGGATCTTAAATCCCAAAATAATAATGAGCCATTCTGAAGTTCACAAAGTGATCCCGGCAGAAAAGCAGTGACCAGACAAATAAAGCACCGTTGTGTGATTTCATCGCCGATGTCAAAAATGTAACTGAAGTACTGTAATCGGAAACAGAAGCTGTTAACCTCTCCCAAGAAAGGCAGTCGCAAAGTATAATAGCCGCCCAGCGACATGAAGAAGAGAGGCTAACCCGAAAATCGGGAGATGATCTAAAAAGAATACAATCTGTGTGTGATTCACCAAAAATCAACAAAGGAGTAAGGATTTGGCTCCTTGAACTAGAGAAGCTCGTAGACCACATAGGAGCTGGTTAAAGGCAAAAAAAGAGCAGAAGGCTAAAGAAGTGCTGTGGGCTAAGCCTAAAGGGCACGCACAGACAGCTCCACCACTAAAAATCAATAAAAGAATGGCGTCTAGCCCAATCGAAGGAGATCGGAATGAAAGAAGGAAGGAAGAGACACTTGATGGCCGTGAAATGCCAGATCAGGGGTTCCAGACAGTGGTGACAAAAAGAGCAAAGAAAAGTGCCAGAAAATAAACTTCGCATGAATGCCCAACGAGAAAAAGGAGTGAAAAAAAGCCCCGACGAAGATTTTGGCATTGCTCGTAAAACCCCAAGATGGCCGATCCCACGCAGAAATCCTGAAAGATATCAGAAAAATGTAAGACCAACACTGCCACTAAAACAATACGACCAACACGGTCGGACCAAATACTGGTCAAGTTCGGATCATAGGCCGACAATAGGGACGCAGTGAAGAAAGTCCTCAACAAAAGCGTAACAATAGCCTCGCTCAATCCGATGGCAAAGATCGAAATAAGAAACATTGACTGTGTCATAGAACTGGCCCAGTTAGAAGAGGTCATCATTAGAAGTTTCCTCGCGCGGGCAGGATCGAAGCAAGGCTGATACCAGGAAATCATAGGGGACAATGCATGGCCATCGTTGACTTGACCGAAAAGCACGCCGAACCATTTCTGAATATAGGTAAAGTAAGAATACGGTGGGTTATCTGCAGGATTTGGCGACGAGCAGCGCCTCTTCAATGTTTCAAATGTCTTGGCTGTGGTCACAACGCACATGTATGTAAAGCACCCAATAGGAGTTCCCTATGTTATAAGTGCGGTGAAATAGGACATGAAAGAAAGGGGTGTACAAACAAGGCACATTGAGGAGGAGGTTCTTGAAATATGTTGCCCCTCTTTCAAGTAACTTTGTCAAGAGAAATTTATCTATATCGGATCGTACTTTATATATATATATGTACATATATATATATATATATATATATATATATATATATATATATATATATATATATATATATATATATATATATATATATATATATTATATATATACATATATATATTGTATATATATATATACATATATATTTACTTATAATATATATATATATATATATATATATATATATATATATATATACGTATATAATATATATATATATATATATATATATATATATATATATATATATATATATATATATACATTCGATTATCGATTATCGAATTTTTAATTTTTTATTGTTGGCACACTCGTCACCAATATATATTTACAATTTCAGCCATATAATATGTTTAGTTTGTTTGTGAGAGGCAAAACGGTTAGAAGAAGTGTTTTGCGTGCTCGAAGATTTTTTGCTATCGAAGAAAATGGATCAAGAATTTTTGGCTGAAAATAAGACCGCAATCATGCCTCAGCTACCATATTTACCCGATTCGGCCCATGTGACTTTTTCTTGATCCCAAAACTGAAGAGACCTATGAAAGGATGGAGACTTGCAACGATTGGAAGGATAGAGGCTGAATTGCTGGCAGAGCTCAAGGGTATAGCGAAAAGTGGTTATGAGAATTGCTTCGAGGATTGGAAAAAGCGTTGGCACAAGTCTATTTATTAGTTTGAAAGGGACAACATAAATATTGGCGAATAAATAAATATATATCCCTAAAAATGCAAAGTCGCCTCATTTTTTGAACACACCCCGTATATAGTTCAGAAAATAAACTGGACTGGATATATATATACATATATATATATATATATATATATATATATATATATATATATATATATATATATATATATATACATATATATATATATATATATATATATTTATATATATATATATATATATATATATATATATATATATATATATATATATATATATATATCTATATATATATATATATATATATATAAATATATATATATGTATATGCCGCGTGTTATAGTTCGCGGCCAATAATTATAATGTTCCGGGAAAGTGAAAACGCAATGTCTTTTAAATTAAGCCAAAGAGTTTATTTACAAAAAATATGCACAATCACTAATTTAACCATTTCACAACTTGTCTATTAATTTTTATTTCAACTATTTATCACTTCACAATCAATATCGCTCTTAAATCGCACTCCACACTTTCGCAGTTTACTATATCGCGGTTGTAATGAATCCCCCCATTCATTCAGCTCGCCTTTATATAGGGTCTCTAGTCTTTCAATCCATTTCTCGTACATTGGCGAATTACCTGGAATATTCGAGCAGCTTAATGAATGGGCAGTGACTCACTTTCAGATGTTGATCATGCTTGGCGGGTTTTGGAGTACATTCGCTTGTTGATGTTCTTAATGGTTGTGAAAACAATTGCGACAGTAGCTCGCAGAATTGTTTGTACATATAATAATATATAAATATATATATATATATATATATATATATATATATATTATATATATACACATATATATATATGTATATATATATACTATATATATATATATATATATATATATATATATATATATATATATGTATATATATATACTATATATATATATATATATATATATATATATATATATATATATATATATATATATATATAACATGTAACCAAGTTTGTGACCACGGTAAAGGTTGCAATTGCCCTTCAATTTTCACCAAATTTTTACGAAAAATTAAATTCGTGAACTAGCTATATCAGCCAGACGAAAAAAAACATGGCGGCCATTTTAGACGAAAAATTCGGATTTTGTTCTGACCAAAGTATAGCTCTAATTTAGATGAAATTAGGCCTAGACGTTCATTGAGCTGTGTGATTAATCCAAAAATCCAAAGTCGAACAGTCTGAAACAAAATGGCAGCCACTGAAAAGTTGAAAAATGTGGAAAAATTTGTTGCTCTAGTGACCAAACGTTTCAACCGATGTTGATGAAATTGGGCGGTTTGGTAAAAACTTTAAGTTTCTAACGAAATATTTAAAAAAAACAAAATGGGTCTCAAAACAAAATGGCGGTTTGTTGAAGCTCTAAATTTCAAGGGCCTTTAGAGTTGTAATTTTTTTCTGATGTATATGAAACTTAGTTACAAAATAGAAACTAATTAGGTCTAAAGGTTTCACTACTTTGAATGCTTATCTTGTGTTGTGTGTTACAGACTGAAACGTGGTTATCAGCCCAAAACCACGCTTTGTCGTGATGACATCGGCAATATCATCGCTGATGAAACCAAGATTAAGGAAAGATGGGCATCATATTTCAAAAACATCCTTAATCCTCCACACAGCTCTAGAACATTGGAGCCTATAGATGCCTGCGGAGAGCTTCCCTTCACCCCACCAACTGTGGATGAAAATTGTTCCATCATCAAAGCCCAAAAGAATAATAAAGCGCCGGACATCGATGAGATTCCAATGGAGCTCATCAAATATGGTGGCAGTAGTGTTAATCAATCTATCCACAAAGTCCTCCAGCACATTTGGCAATAAGAACATACACCGAAAGAGTGGAGCCAATCAATTATATTCCCTATCCACAAAAAGGTGACAAACTACAGTGCGAAAATTATAGAGGCATGTCATTACTTTGTACGGCGTACAAAATATTTTCTAAAATCTTAGAAAATAAAATCGGATCATACGCCAATAGTACTATTGGGGAGTATCAAGGTGGTTTTAGGGCAGCTGGATGAGCAACAGACCAATTGTTCACTGTCAAGCTGGTACTTAAAAAGTGCTGGGAGTTCAAGATAGACGTACACCAAATTTTTGTTGACTTCAAGCAAGTATACGACAGTATTGATCGTAACGTACTGTACTAAATAATACTTAGTTTTGGCATCCCAGCCAAATTAGTCCGTCTTACCAAAATGACAATGATGTCGACAACCTCCCAAGTCCGCAACAATAACCAACTCACCGATGCCTTTGACACAAATATCGGACTAAAGCAGGGAGATGGGCTGGCCACATTGTTATTCAATTTGGCTCTGGAGTACGTCATACGGAAGCTACCTGTCGATACGCGAGGTACATTACTATACAAGTTGAGCCGGGCTGTGGCCTATGCGGACGACATCAAAATTCTGTCACGGTCACTAACAACTGCCAAAGAACTCTTCCTGAAACTCGACAGCGAAGCAAAACTAGTAGGGCTACAAATCAACGAAAATAAAACAAAACTCATGACGCAGTTGAGGAAAAATACCTCAAATACGCGGTGTGTTCAAATAATATCACGAATTTTGTTTTTTTTCGAAAATTATTTATTTATTCATGAATATCTATTTTGTCCCCTTCAAAGTAATCCCCATGAGATATTATACACTTGTGCCAACGGTTTTTCCAATCTTCGAAGCACTTCAAAAAATCATTTTTTTTAATCTTGTTCAGCTCCTCCTTCGATGCCGTCTTTATCTCGTCAAGCGTAGCGTAACGTCGTCCTTTCATGGGCCTCTTCAGTTTAGGAAACAAGAAAAAGTCACAGGGGGCCAGATCTGGGGAATACGGTGGCTGCGGCATCATTAGTGTGTTGTTTTTGGCCAAAAAGTCGCGCACAAGCAACGATGTGTGAGCAGGGGCGTTATCGTGGTGCAAAAGCCAATTTTTGTTCTCCCACAAATCCGGGCGTTTCTGGCGGATTACTTCGCGCAAATTGCGCATAACTTGCAGGTAATATTCCTTATTGACCGTTCTTCCCTGTGGCAAGAACTCATGATGCACCACGCCCCTGCAATCGAAGAAAACTGTCAGCAAAACTTTCACATTCGACCGAACTTGGCGCGCTTTTTTCGGTCTTGGTTCATGCGGCAGCTTCCATTGAGATGATTGAGCTTTGGTTTCCACGTCATAACCATAAACCCACGATTCGTCACCAGTTATGACCCTCTGGAGCAAATTTGGTTCGTCGCTTCGTTTTTCACACAAAATTTGATACACGTTCTTTGATCCATTTTTTTGAGTAAGTAAAAATCGAAGACGATTGAAAACACGTGCAAGTAAAGCAGCTATCACCAATTAAGTGAACATTCAAAATGGCCGAGGTTGTCGGCATAAGTGACAGACATGAGTACCAACATAACGCCACAAAAAAATCGAAATTCGAATATACGTAACCCGCGAAAATTCAAAATTCGCGATACTTTTTGAATACACCTCGTATACAAAATATCACACTTGGCGAATACAGTATCGATAACGTTAGCGAATTTGTGTATTTAGGCGCCAAAATAACGAAAACGGGTAATGAAAGAGATGAAATACGTCGAAGAATACAGCTCGGAAATAAAATATTTTATTAAGTATTGACGACCTTGAAGCCCAGCTGCATACACAAGAAAACAAAGCTCCAAGTATGTAAATCTGTGGTAAGACCTGTGTTATGCTATGGATGTGAATGATTTAAACCAAATCCCGTCGCATTGATTGATGAGACCCTAAGATATAAATATTTCAGAAATACAAAATTAAATGCATGCATGCAAAATGGCGGCCCCGAAAGGTCAGAAGGGAAGCGCAATTCGCTATTTGAGTAGCAACTTAAATAATAAATTAAGTTTTATGGAATCGTTATTGATGGCTTAACTTTGAAGTATTTATGCAGCAGACTATTTTTAGGATATTGTTAAAAAATTTATGCCCTCTCAAAATGCAGTGCAAAAAAAAATATTTTTCCTACGCAAGGGGGTGATTCTTGAAAAAATTTTCTTACCAATGGTAGTCAATATGGGTGTCAAATAAATGTTTTTGAGGGAACTTTTCCAAACAGGTACTAAGCAAGAGCACTTGTAAGGAGGGTGCAGGAAGACGGGAAATGTATGAAAAATTTCTGTCCCCCTTCGCGATTGGACATATTTTGAAAGAAAAATCGAGAAAGTAGGTCTTTAAGAGTACAAGGCCAACGAATACCTCAGAAGTTAAAATTCGATCAACTTTGTTGATAATAGTACATTCCATGAACTTTACGTTTTCATCTACAAAATCGAAGGATGACCCTTAAACTTGCTAAACATACTGGCAATCCAGAAAACAAACTGGATTGGAAGTTATACTCAAGATATGAGACCGCAAGAAATATTCAAAAGTGGGTAGCCTGCTAGAAAGCGAGAATTCCGGTTAGCTTTATTATGGATAGGAAGTTCAAATTGTGCAGTATTGATTTTAAAGCAGTCAGTGAATGATTGTATTTGATCCGCATCAATGTGACATTACTATCAATCTAACCTTTTAATAAAGAGAAGCCAAACCAATTTCCTCCTCTACGTATGCAGGCAAACCTTCGGAGAAGACTTATTAATACTTGATATCAAGAGAGATTGACGTTGCATTCAGTACGAACTCCATGCTAGGCAGATTCATTACAAACAATAAAATTAAATCAGCCAAATTACAAAAACCAGGAGTTTATCAAACAGAGAGATCTTTCGCTTCTGGCTTACATGATCATGACAATTGTTACACTGCAAACAAACGAACATCTAGCTACACTAATCATGTGATAGATGAATTGCACCTGTTTAATAAAAATATTGAAATATTATATGAGACGAAAAAAATAAGAAGTAAAAGAATTAGAGATAAATAAATTTAAATTCGATATAATATTTTTAAATAGCCAACCAGAGCCTGGTAACTCACCCCTATTAAATTTATTTGTATAACTGAACTTGATATTGTCTGAAATCACACAGTTTTCCCATTTGATATGTAAATGGGTTCATTGTAATAACTATATCTTCTTCTTCTTCTTTGTAGCACTACAACCCCCTTCGGGCCTTCGCTTAGAGATAGTTGGAGTATCTCGTTTTCATGACCGTATTGATTTTTTCGGAAGTTGGTTTGGTCAGTACCATGCTCCCGTGTGCTTGCTCAGCTATGATATGATCTGATTAAATCAGTACATATCACCACTGAGTAAACACTCGTAGTCTGTCCGAAAAATCCCCTGAACTAAATTACGTTGCTCCCAATGAGATTTAAACCTGGGACCTTCGGCTTATGCGTTCATGCTCTAACCACTAGACCACACAGACTAATAATAACTATATACCTGAAATAATTTCGTAAAGTCAGTTTATCAATAAATTCATGAAATCATTAGAGTATTTAGCTGCTATCTGAGGAAGCCACTGTGTAGCGCACCGGCTGTCATAGTAACCAAGCCTGATTCTTTACTTAGAGTACGTAGTTAATTACTCTTAACCTTTTCCATTAAGCAGAGTAATTAATAATTAGATTTGAAACGATTTTTAGCACACCTGAAATCGTTACAGCAATCTCAATGTCCAATTAATTGGCAGCACCAGCCCGAAAGGCGAACTTCTCGTAGCAGCATTTAGGTTCAAAAAGGAAATAAAGAAAGTTAAACACTGTTTAAGAAAAACTTGCCGTCACACAAATAATTCCAGTGTCCTATATCATATTCAACGCTTTAGTTGCTGCTAAAAAAATGAATTCCTAGCCTTTAGAGCCACCATTTTAAATTTAAGTGTTAAATTTTGAATTATTTGATAAGAAATCTATCTTAGAATCTCATCACCAAGTGCGCCAAATTCCGTTTGAACCGAAGTTTTAATCCACACAAGCAAAAATATTCAGTTTTTAGAGACAATGGCAGCTAAAAAAATGTTTCGACTTATTTAATTTTCACCTGATTTTAATATTGTCGCGTGTTTTGGTTCGCGGCCAATAATTTTAATGTTCCTGGAAAGTGAAAACGCAATGTCTTTTAAATTAAATTAAAAGTGTTTATTTAATTATATTACAAATGCACAATCACTTATTTTACTATTTCAAAATTTTAACTAGAATCTAACTTTCTCTTGTCCATAAATTTCTATCGCAATTGTCTTCCGAAATTACTTCACAATCACGAAAATTACTTTTCTATTACTCGAACAATATCGCTTCCCACACACTATCGCAGTTCTTATCGCGGCCGAATGAATGATTCCCCCCCATTCATTCAGCTCGCCTTTATATAGGGTCTGTAGTTATTCAACCCAGTTTTCGTACATTGGCGAATTAGCGGGAACTTTCGAGCAGCGTGAATGAATGGAGCAGTGACTCACTTTCAGATGTTGATGCTTGGTGGGTTCTCGTGGTTTCGAGTAAATTCATTTTGTTGATGTCCTTAATTGTTGTGAAAACAATTGCAACAGTAGCTCGCAGAATTATTTGTACATGTAACACTGCCCCCACCTCAGTTCTTTTCGCCCCGAAAAGATGTGTCGCCATTTGTAGTCAATTCTCCCTGGGTGTAATATGGAGCAAGACGGTCCAGATGCACGATTTTCATTTTGGCTCTTGGCTTACGGTGTTCCTGTATGCGATATACGACGTCCTTGACTCGCTTTGGAACTCGGTATGGTCCCTCCCAATTATGCTGCAACTTTGGAGACCTACCCTTCCGTCGCTGTGGGTTATATAGCCAGACCAAGTCATCTTGCTGGAAGCCAGTAGAATTTGCCTTTAGATCATACCTGGTCTTCATGCGGTCAGTAGCCGATTCGAGGTGTTTTTGCACTGTCCAATGTATCCGGTTCAACCGTTGCCTTAGCTCACTTGCGTACTCCGAGATCGTTTGGCGTTTCTGAGGGGGTGTCCCGAACTTTATATCAGCTGGCAGACGAAAAGTCCTTCCAAAAATGACTTTGTCTGGGGCTCGGCCCGTGGATGCATGTTCGGCAGCTCTGTACGCCATCAAAAATAGTGGGATATGTCGATGCCAGTCCCTTTGGTTCTCGTCAACCATTTTGGCCAGGTGTTTATTGAGCGTGCCGTTGAAACGTTCAACCATTCCATCGGATTGGGGACGCAGCGGTGTTGTCCTCGTTTTCCGTATTCCGAGCAGCTAGCACATTTCGCCAAAAACTAGTGACCCAAAGTTTCGGCCTTGATCCGAATGTAGTTCGCAAGGTACGCCGTACCTACTGACCTAATTTAACACTAGCTGTTCGGCGACAGTAGTTGCTTCCTGGTTGGGAATGGGGTAGACCTCGGGCCACTTGCTGAAATAATCGGCTACAATCAGATTTAGGAAAGGGTCCTGTGATGTCAACAGCAATCCTTTCGAATGGTACCCCCACGTTATAGGTTTGCATTTGTCCTCTCAGTCGTCGCTTTGGACCTTTGACGGAAGCGCAAATTGTGCATCTGCGACACCAGTCCTCTACGTCTTCTCGAGCGTGGAGCCAGTAGCATCTTTCTCGCAATTTCGCTAAGGTCTTGTTAACACCAAGGTGGCCTCCCGAGGATCCTTCATGCATTTCCTTAACCTCATCGTGGATTCAGCTTTTGGGTAGTATAGTTTGCATCCTATAGGAGCTCCCATCCACCGTTTCCCATTTCCGCTTGAGTACGCCACCCTCCACCTGAAGGGAGTTCCATTGTGCCTAATAGCTTTTCAGGGTTGCGCCATGCGTTGAAACGTCCTTCCACTCAGGTCGCCCAGTCGTCTCCTTCCATACGAGCAATGGTCCGATGTCTTCATCGGCTAACTGGGCATTTCGAATCTCCTCCGATGACCAACCTTCATCGAATTCGGTCGTTATCAATCGCAGATCAACGGTCGGTTCCTTTTCCTCAATCCGTCGGCAATGCTTGCAGTTAGCTAGACATGGATGACGAGATAGGGTGTCAGCATTGCCATGAACTCTGTCCTTGTGAAGTAGTTGGGGCCTCACTAGGTCTGGTCGGATCGTCGATCGGGTTGCACCAGTGTCGTTTGTTATGGTGCAATGTTCTTCATCAACAAGACCAGGAAGGCATAAGTCTGCTTCGCCACTATGTTGCCTTGACACGGTGATGGGGGTGCTGGGGATGTCGATCCTCCTAGCCGACATCCGTCGCATGAAGTTGGCCCTTTCAGCTTGATGGGGTTCTATTCTAGGCTCCTGACACGGTCTGGTTCTCCACCATTCTGGACAATAGCTCCGTTTTCTTCGCTTCTTGCAGTCTCTTTGCAGGTGCCCCTTCTCACCGCAATCCCAGCATCTAGGTGCACCATTTACATGCGGCTCTTGCTCATTTTCCACGCGCTCACACCTGCACTCGTCTGCCACTACCTTGCGAACCCGGGCGGTGGTACGAGTCACATTTTTCACTGCCTCAAAGTTCAGGCTATAAGCCAATGCATCCTTGACTGTTTGCTTTTGAGCTGAACGCAGAGCTTGTTGCAATTCCTAGTCTTCTAAGGCGCTGATGAATGCTTCTGTTGCTGCGCCATCTCGATGTTCTGTGTCGTACGCTGGGTAAGCAAGAAGTGCCAGTCGCTCAATGTCTTGAAAGAGCTGCTGTAAGGTTTCGCCAGACTTCTGCATCCGATTCCGTAGCTGTGCCCGATAAATTAGCTTCAGATGGGCGCCTCCATAACGCATGTCGAGCGCATTCAATATAGCAGCCGGGTTTGAGTGTAAATCAACGGGGATAGTCTGCAAGAGCTCGGCAGCTGGGCCTTTTAGAGCAAAAATTAATGCAGTTGCTCGTTCCTACTCATTCCACTGATTTATCCTAGCGGCGGCTTCAGACTGGATTTTGTAAATACTCCAGACCGTTTGCCCATCGAATATTGGTGCTTGCACATTTCTGAATGTGCTTTGCGCTGCGGTTACAAGTGGGGCTGGTGAGGTGTATACTACTGCCTTTGCTGCTTCTTATTCTTTTTTCACTTTTTCCATCTCATGGTTCATTCTCTCTTCAACCTGGCTGATCTCATAGTTGATTTTCCTTTTCCTCGACGCATTTAATTTGATTGTTCAGGCTACCGAGCTCCTCTTTTATTTCGGTTGACTGTTTTTGCACTTCCTTGATTTCGATCGCTTGTTGGTCCAGCTTCACTGATTGTTCATTTAACTTCGCTGATTGTTCATTTAACTCCGCTGATTGTTCATTTAACTTCGCTGATTGTTCATTTAACTTCGCTGATTGTTCATCTAGCTTTGTAGTTAAATTGGATGACTGATGTCGCTGCTCTTGCTGCATCAGCTTTAACATTTGCATCAGTGCATCTTCTAGTTCCTTTGATTTTGGCGTTTCTGCGTCTCCCTTAAGCTCCGCCATGGTAAATTCATTTAGTTTGAAATGTTAGCTTCGTGATTATTATTTATTTTTATTATTTTGGCTTTTATTTATTTTTCCACCAGTTTCCACGTAAGATTTCACTATTGTGCATTTTTCTTTTTTTATGTTTAAACGTTTTTCACTTTCAAAATTTTCTTTCTCACTTCCCGACACCACTGTCGCGTGTTTTGGTTCGCGGCCAATAATTTTAATGTTCCGGGAAAGTGAAAACGCTATGTCTTTTAAATTAAATTAAAAGTGGTCATTTAATTAAATTACAAATGCACAATCACTTATTTTACTATTTCACAATTTTAGCTAGAATCTAACTTTCACTTGTCCATAAATTTCTATCGCAATTGTCTTCCGAAATTACTTCACAATCACGAAAATCACTATTCTATTACTCGAGCAATATCGCTTCCCACACACTATCGCAGTTCTTATCGCGGTCGAATGAATGATTCCCCCCATTCATTCAGCTCGCCTTTATATAGGGTCTGTAGTCATTCAACCCAGTTCCCGTACATTGTCGAATTAGCGCGAACTTTCGAGCAGCGTGAATGAATGGAGCAGTGACTCACTTCCAGATGTTGATGTTTGGTGGGTTCTCTTGGTTTCGAGTAAATTCATTTTGTTGATGTTCTTAATTGTTGTGAAAACAATTGCGACAGTAGCTCGAAGATTTATTTGTACATGTAACAATATTTTTTGTAGAATACAAGAACTTTGCTTGCTTATCTGTAATTTCAAGTTTTATCAAAATCGGTTGAAAAGCATGGTGTTTAAAGGACAACGAAAATGTGAAATAAAATCGCATATTTGAACCGCCAACATTTGAAACTTGCAACAGGAAGATCGACCAAATAACAAGCTCATTGAAGCTGATTATAATCTATCCTAATATCAAGATTCATGGAAATGGGATGCAGGCTGTAACTTTTCGAAGTCTTTGAAATTTTAAAATTTATTAGAAAATCCCTACTGATGATCTTTGGGCTGAATTAAAATAAGAATTCTCCAATTGCTGTGGTAATAATTGAATTGTGAGATAAAAGACAAGAGTAACCAAACATCTTAAAATTGAACATAATGTTCGAAGTCCTCCATGTTGGAGGCTACATAAAAAATCGGATCTTCAATTCAATGAAGTAAAATGGAAAAGGCTTGAAAGCCGATTTAAACGATTTCTAAAAGAGGTCCAAACCTTCCTTATCTGCCAAGGTAGGGAAATAATATAAAACTTCCGCAATGTGCCAGTTTAATAGAATGTATTGCACAGTATCTAGTCCCTAATAAACAACCCTGTATCTAATTAAGCCTTGCAATTAACCTCCTAAGACTCTCACTTTCCACAACGTGCACAAGTGTTGCTTCTTATTGACTTATTCGTCGAATGAACGTAAGAACCTGCTGCTAATGCCAAACGGAAGTAATATCGCGACTTCATAATTGACAGCGACAAGCAATAATGGCAATTATTTGTGAAATGTGGCCGTTATCAGAAGCCAAGACGATTTTATCTACTCTTGTTCGATCTTATCTGAGCGTTGTAGCGGCTTAGTAGCGAGGAATCACCGTTTTTGTTGCGCCACGGAACCATAAGCAGCGACAATTGGCTCTAATTACTACAGTCTTTGGAAAAATGCTCCTTCGGACAAGCGAGTCGATCCGTGCATCCCCGTAGGATCCAGGCCAATCGTTTAGACAACGGACCTATGCCTTAGTCACGACGATCGTAGCCAAGATAAAACGCAGGCGCGTTGTTTAACAAGTTCCTTGAATGCCAGGTTATTTATGTTCGGAGTAGCCAAGGCCCCAACGCTCCCCATATGGGACTGCTGCGAACGCTATTATTTATGGACACATTGTCTTTCGGAAAGGCTGCCGCTGCGATCCTCTTCTGCACTAGAAAAATAATAGCGTTTCTATGTTTTGCATGAAAAAGATTAGGGAATTCATAGTGTGCACGGCGGATACAATCGCCAGTTGCCAGGCACAATGGCCACAGTGAAAATGAAGATAAATAGCAAATTCTTTTTAAATAAATACACATGATATATCAGCGATTCTGTATTGATCTGAGATATCCGGATCTGTACAATAGCGCCATTACATTTCTTCTGTTTACTTTTCCCTGACACTGAAAGTACTTGTGAATAGTTAACATGATGCCAACGACCATAAGGCACAATTTTCAGGAATATTGTGCATACATTATCTTGTCTGTTTCTCGCGTCGAAGGAAGAACATGAACGAGTCTGGTCCATCCAGAAGAGACACCAAAGATACCTAATTTTGGCTAGATCACTATAAAACAAAATACTTTTCATTTTCTCGGATTTACGAGATGCAATTATGATTCAGTACCTTAACCCTTAACGTTAACTACTTCAAGTAACACTTATTTTTAGTTTTTTCAATGATCACACCTTTAAGGTCCTCATAAACCAACATTCTGTGGAAGGGTTATAGAAGAATTAAACAAAGGATAATAATTATTTGAGCACATAAAAGCGATTGAACCGAGAAATTAATCATCAGTTATAATTAGATATAGTGTGGTACGGCATAAAACAATCAACATGCAAAGAATGATTACATTTTGTACAATTTGTGGTAGCGTTTTTATCACACAACCTACAAACAAGTGTCAAAGTCACTTTTTTTGTATAAGAAACACTGATTTCAGAACAGATATGTATAACTCTTTATTAACGAAGTTTACACCACGCATACTTCGTGTCTGTTCCATTCACGCTCTTACTTTAAAGCGGTAACAGACGACCGGATTTGGTCCGGCCGGACCTACTGAGGTTCGGTCCGCACTTTTGCAACACACGATCGGACTAGCCAGTCGTTCTTCAGTTTTAGATGCGCGAAAATGGCAAACGAAGTGGCATCGATTATGTCCAACAAAGATAAAATCGCTTTTGCGGCAGCAGTAATTGTTGCTACATCACCACCGCTATGCAACTGATTGCGATTTGTCCGGTCGTTCTGTCCACAAACGCAGATTTGGTCCGGAGCGAACCGAGTCGGATTTGGTCCGGTGGAAAATCCATCGAACTCGATCGGACTCAATTTTGGTCCGCGGACTGCTCTCCAGACGACTGGATTTGGTACGGAGCGGACCAAATCCAGTGGTCCGCCCGGACCAAATCCGGCCGTGTATTAGCACTATTAGATTAGTTTATCGCTCTTTTGCATAGTATACTCAACTAGTACCCGCACCTTTCATTTACCCAGTGTTGCATACTTTTTGAATTTTCCCAGGGGCACGTCAGGTGATCCGGAGCATTGCAGCTGATCCCATGTTTGGCGCGCTCAAGAAACAAAGCAAAATGCAAATAAAATTTCCGACGCACGTGTTCTTTTCGCATTTCAGAACATAGGAGTGCTGCCAGATCCTAATAAAAAACTTAAAGATTGCATGGAACGAATATGTTTTTCTGTAAAGTTATTGATTTTTTGAGATACGGTTATCCTGAAATCTCTCATCGAAGCACATGTTTATATTCGCGCCAATCCTCGCGTCAAAATCTACCTACCTACCTGCTACCGAAGGTTTATGGCTCACTGTTCGGCTTGTGTTCGGATTTTTCCGGAGGGTTGATGGAGTGTAGTTACTAGTTGAGTATACTATGCTCTTTTGCTGTCACTCTTTTACACAGAATTTATGGCCACCTTCAGTGTTGTCGACCACATCTCGGCCATCCTGGTTTGAGGCGTCCTCGCCACTAGTTTCGTCATTATCACTTTCGTTATCGGGCGGTAAGCAGCGTAACTGTATAATATTTCTTGTCTTAGTGTCATCTTCCTTTGTTCCTCTCTAAGTACGAAAGATAGAATTTAATTTTCAATGACAAAGTCTGTAATTATTATTACCTAACCAAGCGGCTGGGCCGCAGAGAGTTCTGGCGAGGAATCTTGAATTCCACTAGCGCCATGGTTACTAACACTTGAATACAACAATTGCTACGATTAGCAGCAATAATAATATATTTGTCGCAACGATCTCGCAGCGGTTCAATATAAACTCCTTCTGGTCTGTCTAAACTAAAACTGAACATATTTCTGTAACTTACATCGATTTTTATACTTTACAAATTTTACAAGCTAAACATAAAATATAGAATTTATTGGTCATAGATTACTCGTATAGTTTTACAAAAACGACCCAATTCTTAATTTATTACTCATTACAATCGAAACACTTAACTACACAAAATGCCACACATGAACCCATATGAATCATCCTCACTCAGTCATACGTCTCAAGCATAGTATACTCAAATAGTAGCCACACCTTTCATTTACCCTGTGTTGCACACTTTTTGAATTTTCCCAGGGGCATTACAGCTGATCCGGGGCATTACAGCTGATCCATTTTTGGCGCGCTCAAGAAACAAAGCAAAATGCAGATAAAATTTCCGACGCACGTGTTCTTTTACGCATTTCAGAACATAGGAGTGCTGCCAGATCCTAATAAATAACTAAAAGATTGCATGGAACGAATTTGTTTTTCTGCAATGTTATTGATTTTTTAGCTCTGGTAGCCCTGAAATCTCTCATCGAAGCATATGTTTATATTCGCGCCATTCCTCGCATCAGCGTTTACCATCTACCTGCTACCGAAGATTTATGGCTTGCTGTTCGGCTTGTGTTCGGATTTTTCCGGAGGGTTGATGGAGTGTGGTTACTATTCGAGTCTCAAGTGTCGCGAACATGAGATTTCAGTTCACACATTCAGTGTGAATGAATTGTCATAGTGAGTCTCCGTATGAGATTCATGTTACGTTGCAAGGTGTGAATGAAATGTGTTTCGTGCTACAGTGTTTACGTTCACTTGATACTCTTCTATAGTATTTATGGTCACTTGATATTGGTTGAAATCAAGTGAAATTTGTTGTTATGATTTTCAATTGAATATAATTAGTTCTGGGTGATATTCATTACATCGATTGAGTGTTAATGTAATGAATATCATCAGATTTAGTTTTTATGAATTAATATCATTAATCCTTAACCTCAAGATGAGTGTTAATATATTGAGCTTAGTTCTATATCTTAATACAAATCTAATGAAAAAGAATTTCTATGTACATGTATTTTTATATGTTTACGTGTATCTATGTTTTTATATATTTTATTTATTTTTTATTTTCATATTAAAATAATAATAGTTGTTTATAAATAAATGTGTTCATTATGAGATAAAGTTATATGCTTTTACTCTATCCTTATGTATTGATTTGTGGAGCCCATTAAAATTAATTATTACATTACTATTCTCAATTTTTACAACTTCAAAAGGACCTTTGTAAGGAGGCTGATGTTTTTTTTCTGTTTTCATTTCTGATTAATACTAAGTCTCCAATGCTTATGTGTATAGGGTTTGTATGAATTTGATTTTGAACTCTTTTGGATTTGACATTCTGTATTATGTTCCTAGCCTTTGTTATGGATGTTCTTAATCTAACCTTTAGCTCTTTAGAATAATCATCAAGATTGTAAACTTTATCCCTATTCTCAATTAAATCATTCGGAAGGTAAGGGAGTTTTCCAAAAACTAGTTCATACGGTGTATAATTGGTGTCTACATGTGGTGTAGTATTATATGCAAAGGTGTGGTACGGAACCCATGTGTCCCATTGCTGGTTATCAGCAAAAGAGTACATATATTCATTCAGTACGCGATGGTTTCTTTCAACCGAACCCAATGTCTAGTGATGGTACGGAGTAAAAAAATTTGCCTTATTTTTAGCAAGACACAGATATCGCTCATTAGTTTGCAAATTCAGTCCCCAAATCAGATTTCAGCATTTTAAACTTTCCATATTTTAATATAAATTCTTCTACTAGTCCTTTAGCTATTGTTTTAGACTCCTTATTTTCTATAGGGAAAGCAACTACAAATTTCGTTAATTTGCATTGTAGTGTTAGTATGTATCGGTAGTTATTAGAGATTCTTAATGGACCTACGGTGTCTATTTGAACTGTCTCAAAGCTTGTTGATGGAGTGTCAGTTTCAACCATCCTCTCTTTCGTATGTCTTACTTGTTTATTAGTCTGACATGCTGTACAATTTCTTATGTGTGTCTTAACCATATTGTTCATATTTTTCCAAAAATATCGTTGTTTTAGTTTCAGCAATGTTTTGCGAACTCCAAGATGTCCTCCGTGCGGTGAGTTGTGATAATCTTCTATTAGCTTCATTTGGTTTGTTGTATCTATTACCTTAGTTGGTGGTTTGTATATCATGATTCTGAGTTTCTTTTGCGTACAAGTTTTATGTTGCAACATATTAAATATTCTTTTAAATATTACTTTGTCTATAGACTCAAAAATAATGTCTTCACAAGATAATGAGAGTTCATTTATGTATTCTTGATTCGCGAATCTCATAAGCTTCTCCAAAATCGAAACAAGTTTCGGATATGGTAAATCGCCAAATGTCTCATTATTTTTGTTTCTTGTGGTAGCATCTTTCATTGTTAGCTTATTCTTGATGGAAACGGATTTCACATCAGATATATCGCTACAGTGCACTTCTATGATATCCTTTGTACGTATAATAGAATCTTTATTTTCTCTGCGCAGAATAAATTTTAATTCCATGATACCGGTGATGTCTGACAAACTCGTGCAATCCCAACAATAGATTTGATCAGGTTCTATCGATGGCTGGGTGCTCTCGTCGTCGACTATCTTATTTTGCTTTTCTTTTTTAGAGGCCATATGCCTGGTAATAGCTAATATTTTCTTCTTCGCGGTTTCATCGTTTTCTGGAGGTATCATTGCCTTTAAGGTATCAGAGTCTAGCTCGATCCTTGATAATACAATGGAAAAATCGTAATCAGACAGGTCTACACGAATTCTAGTAAGTTTTGACGAAGGATTTTTATGCGTAAACAAAGATACCAGTGGTCTGTGATCAGTCACAACCACAAATTTTCTTCCATAGAGATAGGGTCTAAAGAAGTTTATGCCCCAATGTATGGCTAAAAGTTCTTTCCCGATAGTAGGTTTGTTGATATCGTGTTTAGCCAAAGATTTACTCGCGTAAGAAATTGGTAAATCTTGGCCGATTTCTCCTTGAGATAGGACTGCGCCCAAAGCGTAGTTAGAAGCGTCCGTTGTAAATATGAAAGGTTTGTTGAAATTTGGATACTGAAGGATTGGAGGTTCTATTAATTTTCTCTTTAAAGTTTCGTATGCATTCTGACATTCTTCAGTCCAGTTAAATGTTACATTCTTCTTTAGTAAAGCATTCAAACACTGCGCCGTTTCAGCAAATTTAGGAATAAAACGCCTGTAATAATTGCAGAACGCTACAAATCCGCGTACTTCATCTGCATTCTTCGGGACTGGGTAGTTCCTGATGGTATCATTTTTAGCTGGATCAGTCTTGATACCTTTATTGGTTATCAAAGGACCTAGGTACACTACCTCTGATCTCAAGAACTGGCATTTTTCAGGATTTAATTTTAAATTGTACTGTCGCAGCCTTTGTAACACTTTACGAAGATTGTCATTATGATGTTTGATGCTGCAAGTGAATACGATAATGTCATCAACATACAGGAATGCTTCGTGACTTAGTCCACTAAGTGCTATAGTTAACCTCGTTTGAAAGCTGTTTGATGAAATTTTCAATCCGAATGGTAATCTTTTAAATTGATAATTTCCAACACTGGTGGAGAATGCTGTCAATGGTCTAGACTCTTTCTCAAGTTCAATTTGATGAAAAGAGCTAGTCATATCCAGCGTAGAGAAACTATCTTGTCATTAAGTCGGCTGAAATCCACAACCAGTCGCCATTTAGCCTTTCCATCTGCACTCTTTTTTGGTACGACAAAAAGAGGTGAGTTGTAGGGGCTTATCGACGGTTCTATGATGCCATTCGTTTCAAGGTCCTTTACCTGTTGTAGGATCTCTTCATTCTGGGATTGTGGTAATCTATAATTTTTAATATAAACCGGATTTTTATCTACGGTTTGTAACTTCTGTTTGTAAAAATTGTTCGTCTCGAGTTTTTCTCCATCCAAATGAAACACATCTTGAAAATCCTCTACTATCTCAAGTAAATCATGCATCGTGGGTCTGTCTAGAATATCTTTGTTCATAACTTCAAGAAGCTTTTTGAATCGGTCTCTGGTGTGTTTTTGATTTTCCCACTTGAAAATGTCAAAGTGTTTCAACGGTTCTACTTCAACGTTAAAGTTCCTTATGACAATATCTTCCTCATTACTGTTCAATATTTTTACGTGTTGAACACCTTTCGCAGGTATGATAGTATTTCCTACAAATACGCCCTTCTCAATTTCCGTATTAAGGACAATACTATCCTCAGAAACTTCGATGTTAGCTGGGATAATCATCTCAGTTCTGGCTGAAATATTTATCTGTGAATGTTTCTGTCTTGGAGTGTCCATTGGTAGTATGATGTCTTCATCGTTTACATTGAAAGTTATTGTAAACGTCTCGTAATCGATTTTACATAAGTAATGGACCATTAAGTCTCTACCGATGATTCCATCCGTGCTTATCGGAAAATCGTTTTGCGCAACATGGAATGATTCCTTTAATTTGCAATTCCCAATTAGTAGATCTAAATAAGCTGTACCCAAAGATGTAGTTACTTCTTTGGTAATGCCCGTTAATTTAATTTTATTATTAGTTTCTATCGAGTTCTCTAAATTATAGTAGATATTCTCTTTACAAATCGACAATCTGCTCCAGTATCGATTAAAAATAGTAGATATCTTTCTGAATTACAATTATAAATTCTTACAAAATTTGTGCAATTTCCAGTAATCCTAAATATTTTTCTTTCTAGTGTTGATTTCTTTGATCCGGGAGGTTCTGAAGATCCTCTCTGGAACCCTGCACGTTTCCCTGATCGATAACAACGTGTACATTCCTTCGTTCACTATTGTAATTCCTATTACTGTTATTATTACTATAGTTATCATTGTAGTTATTCCTATTACTGTTTCTTCTATTACGTCCACGGCCTCTATAATTGCCATTGCTTTGATTTGTGTTTGTCTCATTATTGTTACCATTATTGCTGTTGCTATTATTATAATTGCGATTGCTATTATATCTGTTTGAATCACTGTTATTTGAATTATACCTCAGACTGTTGCTTTTCCTATTACGGTTACCTTGTTTTCTACCTTTTCTGTCTGAACCACTAGTGAAATACATCACGATATTGGTAGCTTGCATCTCTGCGTTTTCCAACTCTTGCGCAAGAGACACTGCTTCAGCAAAGCTTTTTGGCCTTGCTGAGAAAATGGTGCTTCTCAGCTGATCATTTAGCCCGTCTTTGAAGATGGTTAACGCATAAGTATCATTCATTTGCGTTATTATCTTCTTTTCACTAGCAGAAACTTGACTGCCTAATTCTTGAATTTGTAGCTGATTAAGTTCATCAACCAAATTCAGAATCTTGTCCTTGTAAGAGTTCACAGTAGATTTTTTTTGGTAAGTTCCGCTTAGAAGAGTATGGATTTGAGGTACAGTTTTATTATTTTTGAAGCGATTCTGCTACTCTGATTTTAAAGAGTCAAAAGTTGAAATGGAAGCATTGGCCAAAGAAAGTCTGACGGTGGCACTCAGTTTCACATTCACAACAAAGTCTATTAAGCTAATTTTTGCATTAGCTGACAAGGTTGTGTGCAAAATCTCTATGATCTTAGGGAATGGATCTAATTCCTTATGTTTACCCTCAAAAATAGGGATCAACTTCATAGCCGTTTCTAAGTTGAATTCAGCCATGGTAAAGTTCTCCTCAAGAAATGGTAAACTCAATTCTAAATCCTCACTGATCGATTCTTCCTTATGTGTTTCTATGGAGTAACCTTGTTTGCTCATCTGTAGCCAAATTTCTGCCTCTAAAATTGATGCTTGTGCCCTGAATTTTAATTTAAGATCTAAAATCTTAGAGTCTTCCTCTCGACAACTTTTCAGTGCATTATTAAATTTTTCTCTCCTAATTTTCAATTGTTGTAACTTTGCCTGAAGAGTTTCAAACGTATACAAAATCCTTGCACATTTCTTTAGGTTACATAAAGTCGTTTCATTTTCCAACACAATTTGCTCCAACTGCTCCATAAATCAATCAAGAGAATGAGATGCCAAAATTTTATTATTAGGTTAAACCAGTTTAACATAAAGCCCTCTCAATAAGAATAAAAAGTAAGGATAATTTCATATCATTAATCTAATTTATACGATGTAATATACGTCTTGAATTATACATTTATATTTCTATTTAATCGCTTGACCACATAATTTTTGCTATGTCTATTGTAAAAATAAAACATAACTAATCCTACTGCAAATACGCCTGGTGTCACTAATGACTGCTGGTATTGCTCCACAAAAGTTTACTCAACTGAGCAGCTATTCCCCATGTTGATTCCAAAATCTCCGCTCTGGTTTGAGATCTAATAATTTCTGCTGCAACTGTCGTTTCTGCTCTCCAACCGAGATCCTGATTATTCTGTGCAATTCTGCTCGCTGGCGCTTCAATTTCGTTCTTCGACCTCCTCTTGGTCGACGCTTCTTTGGGATAGTTGCCTCGATGTCCTGCTCTTTGGCAGGTTTTTTGAGATATTGCTCTATACTGCGTGGCTTAGGTCCTCTTAGATCCGGTGTACCTATGTTTGTAGGTAAATAAGATGGTGCAGGCTGTTCGGTTTTTCTTATCGGCACATGTTTGTATTCCTCTGCGCGCTCGAATAATTTTTCGAATGCCTAATCGATAATTCTTCTTTCTTCTTCGGTTAATCCTGTGTTAATCGTATCCTCGTCTTCATATAGTTCCTCGTTCGGTAGGGCAGGATCGCCATATAATATTTCTGGTTTTACTAGCTGTTTATACAGTTCCTCACTAGAACAAAATATGAATTTTATTATAAAAACCAGAATTGGAGATTTACCTACTTAACCAAGCAGCTGGGCCGCAGGGAGTTCTGGCGAGGAATCTTGAATTCCACAAACGCCATGGTTACTAGATTTAATTTAATTTAACTTGCTACAATTAGCAGCAATGAAAATAATCCTGAGTCGCTACAAACTCGCAGCGCTTCCTTATTAAAACTCCGTCTTACGTGTACGATCAAAAACTGATTATATTTCTTTTACTTTTACATCGATTTTTATACTTTCCAATTCTTACAAGCTAAACATAAAATATAGAATTTATTGGTCATACATTACTTAGTATAGATTTTCAAAAATGATCCAATTCTTAATTTATTACACATAACGACAAAACACTTTACTATACAAAAAATATCATACACATGGACTGACATGAATCATTCTCACTTGGTCATATACTCAAGTGTCGCGTGTCAAAGGGAACACGAGATTTCATTCACACGTTAAGTGTGAATGAATTTCTATGGTGAGTCTCCATATGAGATTCATGTTACGTTGTTGACATGTGTTTCATTCTACAATATTTATGTTCACTTGATATTCTCTGAAGTCAAGTGAAATTTATTGTATTTATTTTCACTTGATATTCGTTGAGGTCAAGTGAAATGTATCGTTATGATTTTCATTACATTCATTTAGTTCTGGGTGATATTCATTACATTGATTGAGTATTAATGCAATGAATATCATCCGATTTAGCTTTAATGAATGGATGAATGAATATCATTACATGGATATCATTACAGTAGGGCTACAAATCAATAAAAATAAACAAAGCTCATAAAATACTTCAAATACACAAAATTTAACACATGGCGAATGCAGTATCGAAAATGTGAATGAATGTGCATATTTAAACGCAAAAAAAAACGAGAACTAGCCTTGAAAAACGAAATACGCCGAAGAATACAAACCGTAAAGAAATTTTTTTTTAGTTTTGACGACCTGGAAGGCCAGCTGCATACACAGTAATACAAAGCTCCAAGTACACAAATCTGTGATAAGACCTATGTTATGCTATGCGTGTGAAATACGGACCCTAGCCCAAGCATCCGAAAATATATTGAACACCTTCTAGCGTTGAAACCTGAGGTAAATAATCGGAGCGAAGCTAGACGGAGATGTAATATTTAAGGATGTCAATAGTGTCCGTTAAGGACTGCAGCGAGAGTCTGCTGCCTCAGCAAGCAAAGATGTTGGTGATCGCTGGATTTGGCCTTGTCTGACGGCGCGTGAATGTGCTTGCAGGCTGGCAGCGGGGTGTCATGTCGGGGGTTCTTTTTCCCTAATGCAAATGTCCCCTATAAAATATGTTCGCATTCACAAATCGTTCGATCAAAATCTGTCGGTTTGACGGTGTCCAGGCCGAGGCAACCTACCAAAGGAATTGACAAAATAAATCGACGCCTATGCACGTGGGGCGATTACTCCGAACTCTTACGACCTCCGAATTAGAGTGGGGCATCCTGTTGGAAGCGGTGCTTCTTCGCACCTCCTCCCCCCATCCGGATCAAGATCGTGGCCATTTATTTTAAATTTACAGGAAAAGTTCATATAAAACAATTTATATGAACTTTTCCTGTAAATTAAAAATAACATTTTTTAGATTTAAATCAAAGCTTTATATGATGAAATTATAAAAGTTTAATATAAATAAAAACATAAGACAAAGGCCAGTTTACCGCGTAAAAGCCTCTGGAACTTCATAGAAGAAGGAGCTACAACCCCTGGCGACGTACAAGGTACATTACTATGTAAGTCGAGCCTAGTAATAGCCTAGACAAACGACAATAACATTTTGTCACATTCATTAACAACTGCCCAAGAACTCTTACTGAAACACAACAGCAAAGCCAAACTAGTGGGGCAACAAATCAATGAGAATAAAACAAAACTCATAACGCAGTTGAAGAAAAATATCATACTAGGCGAATACAGTATCTAAAATGTGGGCGAATTTGTATATTTAGGCGCCAAAATGACGAGAACCGGTAATGAAAGAGACGAAATATGCCGAGGAATACAACTCACAAATAAAATATTTTATTCAGTTTTGGCGATCTTGAAGACCAGCTGCATACACAGGAAAACAAAGCTCCAAGTATAAAAATCTGTGATTAGATCTATGTTGTGCTATGTATGTGAAGCATGGACCCTAACCAAAGCATCCGCAAATATATTGATCGCCTTTGAGCAACGGATCCTCGGGCCAATCATAATTGGAGCGAAACTAGACGGGGACCAATGGCGAATTCGATACAACCACGAGCTGTAAGAAATGTTTGACGAGCCAGATTGTCGCAAAGATTGTAAGGCTACAGAAGCTGAACAGCCCGACCGCATGAATCGTATGGAAGAACAGCGAATACCCAAAAAGGTATTCGTCGGGAGAACTGAAGGCCGGAGATCAGTGCGGAAACCGATGAAACGCTGGTCTGACTCAGTCGACGAAGACAGTTCATCGTTGCTAGGATTTCAAAACCTGGGGGATGCGGTCAATGGATGGAGACAGTCGAAGGCACAATTTGCAGGATGCAAAAGTCAAAGAGGGACTGTAGTGCTACAAAGAAAGAGAAAATGTATGGTTTTATCAAGAGTCAATAGCCTGAATTTACTTTAAATGTTGAAAATGTAGAAAATTACACAAATTGAATCTGTATTCTCATTTAAAATTGCCGCCAATTTGTATTGCGATTTCCGATGCGTAGGAATCGAGCAATCGGCTAGGTAAACTGCTCAAAAAATACAATTATACACCATCCAATGTTAAATAAAATTTTAAAATTTACCATTGAAATTCGATGACGGTGACCCCATTGCAACGCAACTTAGTAAAGCGCATTGCGTTATCTTGCAACGGAAGGGTTCCGTTGCCAGCGAGCAGAAGGCTTGCGGATGGAACTACAGTTGTGACAGAGGAAGTGTTTTTGTGATCGCCAGACGTTGCTTTCTTTAAATAACATGTTTTATACAGGTATAATCTGTCTTCGCTCACCATCTGATGGCACACCGTCTACGAGGCATGGAGTGAGTATCTCGAAAAAATCTTGTACAGAATTTTGCACGTAGTCGGAAAAGTACGAAACAGATTTCAAGCAGCCGGTTGTGTTTATTTGTTTACTTAACTGCATCTATCCCCGAGCTCAGAGTGTGAATCTCAAATCTCCCAGGCAGGTTCGTGAATGACCGAGACGTGCGTCTTAATTTCTCATCAAGTGGTGGATTTGTCACCAATCTTTTGATAAGCCATTTTTGCTAATTCCGTGAATTGACGTATTAATCCATGTAACAACCGCGCGTTTACAAAATATCATATTATGTACATAAATCAGTGGAAAGTGACTCCGATTTATGACATAGCCGCAAGTATTTATTTCAGGTTTTGGTGTGACCCGGCTTATCTAACGCCTACATTGTTATGTGCTTTTAATGTATTTTGTTGATCTCCGTAACCGTGATAAGGTGTTGCATATACGAGTATGTTGATGCGAGGCTTTACGAGTCATTTTTGGCAAATCGATTGACAGTTAAATGAACGAACGTACGTATCCCATGAAATCATCAAGCAATAACTATAAGAAAGCAATAGAAAATTTACCCATTCAAGTATAGAAATCGTTTAGTGGAAAGCATTAGTGTTACAAGTACAGTGCATGTAAAGAGTTTTAAATACTAGAAATAACTGCAATAAATGCAAAAATAATTATTTAGAGAGAGAAGTGCACTTTTATGGTTAACTGTATAGTCTTCATTTTATTTGTCAATCGATCCCGCCTTAATTTTTTACATTTATTTTAATGGTTATTGTGTGGCACAGACCTACAAAACTTACAATTTCCTTTTGCCACCTGACATAGAACACCAGTATATTAGTAAATTTGCATAAATTTTCAACTAAAAAAAATAATATTCAATTTAAAATTACGAAAATAACATGTCCACAGGCCTTACCTACCCCAAAAACGAGCACTCGTCGGAGGAGGATTGCGTAAGTATCCGTTTGTTTCTATATGTATATTTAAAAACTATCGCAAATTGTATATTTTCTTTTATTTTATAATTGAACGAAGCCACAACTATGAAATTCTCCAAATATTGGGTAACGTGTATTTGAAATGAACGACTATGAAAAGAAAATATTAAATCCAGTAAACTCTGCATCATGTAAGTGTGGTCAACTATAGATTTCTTACTTTTTTGGCTATCAAATTTGTCTTTTTCGATCAATATACATATTTAGTTTAAATTTATTTATTTATTTTTCTTTAAAAGCCGTTTTGACTACTTTGAGTCATCTTCAGTGTCTAAAGGATGTGTTGAAGGGACCGACTTTATATAGTCGTAGGATGGGTAATTAGCGGATGGGTTATTAGCGGATGGGTAATTAGCGTATGGGTAATTAGCGGATGGGTAATTAGTGGATGGGTAAATGGATGGGTAAATTACTCAATTATACCAGGTAGGGGTATATTATGTTTTTGTTTTTTTGCTTGTTGGCTGTCCGTTTGTTCTGTTTCATCTCGTTTCCGTTTTCGTCTAAGAGTGTGGTCTAGGACTGAGAAAATTGCGTCGGAATTGGTAACAAGTTGTTCATTGATAATGTCGCCGTCTGTCTTTCTATGTTTATAAATTTCAAGCCTTTCTAGGATGTCAAGTCTCGGTCCTTTGTTTTGTTTGTATAGCAATTTCATAGAGTTTGTCATAGCGTCAGGCTCATGTGCGTGGTTTTGTAGGTGCGTCGCATAATTGGAGTCTGCCTTGTTGTATAAGATAGATCGTAGGTGCTCTTTGTACCTTGTCGTTAGTTTTCGGGTTGTCCTTCCTATATATACCATGTCGCAGTCCTTGCATGTCAGTTTGTATATGCCGCTGCCTTCGTATATCGATGTGTCATTCAGTTTTGGCTTCAGTTTGTTTCCAATGTTGTTGTTAGTTTTGAATGCAGTTTGCAATTTGTATTTCCTAAGGAAGTTTGATAGTTTGTATGTCTCTTTGCCTACGTATGTTAACGATACCCACTGCTGGTCGTTCTTATGTGTTTCAGTCGGTTGGCGGTCCTGTTTTTGTTTGTACTGTGTGACAAGTTTGTCAATGTCGCATTGTTTGTATCCGTTATTATTAGCTATTCTGTAAATGTTGTTTAGTTCGTTGGAGTTGTTAGTAGGAGTCATGGGGATGGAGTGAAGCCTCTGCACCATTGATCTGTACGCTGCTAGCTTATGTTGTGCGGGGTGGTTATATGTTTCATGTATGGTATGATCAGTTGTGATTGGTTTTCTGTATATTTTGTCGTCCAATCGTGTTTGTTCACGTGTCACAGTTAGGTCCATATAGTTGAGTTGTCCGTTTGTTCCTTTTTCCATAGTGAACTTTATATTCGGGTGAATTTCATTCATATAGGTAAGTAGTTCGTCTTGTTTATTTTCTTGTGAGTCAATAACAATGAAACAGTCATCCACATATCGTCTGTAAAATATTATATTGAATCTTTTGACAACTTTGGGTATAAAGACTTCTTCCAAAGATTGTAAGAATATTTCTGACATTATTGAGGACATTGGATGTCCCATACCCAGGCCGTCTTTGGCAATGTAAGTGTTGCTATTGAACTTAAAATAGTTCTGTTTGATTGTGGTCTTTATAAGATTGAGTATTTGATCTTTGAATCGTCGGCTGTTGTTGAATGAAAGTTTTTCTTTTAGTATGGCCAGTGTTTCATCGACAGGGATAGATGTATAGAGGTTAGTGATGTCTAACGATGAAAGCCGACAATTTTCAGTCAATTTTAAAGAAGTGGTAGAATTTGCTAGCTCACGGCTGTTCTTTAATGCGTATTTGTCGTCAAGGTGCACGACATCAGCCATTATCGTTGCCAAGTACCGTGCTAATTGGTATGCAGGAGCTGGGCGGTAGTTGATGACAGGACGGATAGGAATATTGGGTTTGTGGAGCTTAGGTTGTGCTTTAAGGGGTGGTGTGCATGGATTTGAGTTTATGTAGTGTTGCTTAGTATTAGGAGGAATAATTAGTGGGGATTGTATAATGGCAGTACGTAAGTCCGCTTGGAACCTATTGGTGGGGTCTTTGTTTACCAGTTTGTAGCCATTGGCGTTAATGAATTCTATTGTTTTTTGTACATAGTCCGTTGTTTTTAGGATCACCGTTGTATGTCCTTTGTCAGCCTTCGTCACTGTTAGTAGGTTATTCGTAAGCTTTGTCTGAATGTGTCTTAATATCTTATGGTCTTCGTGGAAATCCGTTTTGTTTATGCTAGTGCGTATTTTTTGTAGTACGCCTACTGCAGTATGTCTTGCATGTGTCTGTTGTTCCTGCGTCAGTTTGTTAATGGCTAGTTCAGTGTCGATTACTAGTTGTTCTAGGTCTTTGTTGCGGTTTGTATTATGTAAGTTGTATTTCAGTCCCTTATTTAACAGCTCCATTTCTTGTGCCGTAAAAGGCGTATCTGATAGGTTTACAGTCCGTGGATAGAAAGTTCTGTTCGCTGGTGTGGTCATTTTGTTTTGTTTTTTCATCAATTTGTCAAGTTTCTTTGTCATAGTCTCATATTTAGTTTTGAGCTGAATATCAATGTTTTGCATCACGTCATTATAAAACTGTAGAAAGTTTTCAGTTTTTATAATGTTAGTTAATTGTAAGTGTGAGTGTAGTAGTTGTGTTTTTATGTACAGTGTTCTTTTTTCGTTTTTAATGCGGAGTATCTATGCGCTTCGTTGTGTGTTTCGTGCAGCGATTGTGTTTTATTTTATCACGATTCTTGCAAATGCTGGTGTAATGTGGTTTTTCAAGCACTGTTTGTTAAATCATATGTTTGCTTTTGTTTAATGAAGTTTTAGGGTAAGGTTGTGGAATGATCGCAAAAGTTTTGCCTGGCTGGCAGTGTTGTGGTCAATAATTTTGTTTATTTGATATTCGCAGGCCAATCCTCTTTTTTCTTTGAAAGCCGTCGGGCCTTGCTTAGTTGTGTGAGCAGACGCGTTTCGAATACTTTGAGTCATCTTCAGTGTCTAAAGGATGTGTAGAGGGGACCGACCTTATATAGTCGTAGGATGGGTAATTAGCGGATGGGTTATTAGCGGGTGGGTAATTAGCGTATGGGTAATTAGCGGATGGGTAATTAGTGGATGGGTAATGAGGTCAAGAAGTAAATTACTCAATTATACCAGGTAGGGGTATATTATGTTATTGTTTTTTTGCTTGTTGGCTGTCCGTTTGTTCTGTTTCATCTCGTTTCCGTTTTTGTCTTAGAGTGTGGTCTAGGACTGAGAAAATTGCGTCGGAATTATTTAGTTTATCATGCGAAATGAAATCAGACTAGAATTAAGAAGAAAAATATTAAAGAACAAAAAAGAAAATAAAAGCGGTTGGATGCAGATTGATTGTTAGGATCAAATGAAATTTTGATTGAGATTGAAAAATATATGCTTTTTTATACATGATGGAAATGATAATGAAAGATAATTAAATTGTCAATATCGGTCTTTCTGTTCATTTGAAACCAGGACCGGATATGGGATCCGCCACGTTGGCTGGCCCCTCCTCTCATGAGTTAGCCATCGGGTGAGCTCACTCCTTCTTTTTGCATAACAGGTGCTCTCGATGGGTAGAGTAGCCTTCCGCTTGCGTTCTTATTTATGTTATAGTATTATGTGACCCCATCGTATAAAACTATAACATAAATCTGAAACGTTGTTATTCATTTAAGGGAAAAATTCATACGAATTATGTTTACATGAGTTTTTCATTCAAATGGAAAACATCTGGCCACGTCTACAATGGATCCTGATCCGGATGAGGGAGTGGGAGGAGGCACCGCTTCCACCTAGATGCCCCACTCTTATTCGGGAGCCATAAGTATCGCTCATGAAGACGAAATGTTCTCAAGTCCCGTTCGTTTTCTGCAAGCCAAGTTAGTTGTTTGCTTTGGCAACCTTTTCGTTTTAGGAGGTTACCTGGGCTTCGACACCGAATTTTATCTAGTGATTCGTGAATATGAAATATTTTGTAGTGGCCCCTTGTGCTGGGGAAAAGAACCCGCCCCGAAATGCCACAATGCTAGCCTGCAAGCGCATTCATGTATCCTCAGACAAGGCCAATTTCGGCAAGCACCAACATCCTCGCTCACTGAGGCAACAGACCATCGCTTCAGTCCATCACGGACATTTATACATCCTCCATTTCAAAGATATTCGTGGTGTACATATATCTTTCCTGTGGTTTTCATCGAAATCTTAACAAACCCGTCGCCTTTGAGTTGATTGGAGGCTCGTATTGTTTCATAGAAAAATTCATGAAATACTATCCAACTCATTTGATAATGAATGCTAACTTCTGAGGTATTTGTCATCGTTGTACTTAACAGTAACTATCTCCACAATTTCCTTCCGATTTTCAGTCTACCCGGCTTCAGAATGCCTAAAAAGTATGAAGTACAATTTTTAGATTCGGTGCCAAATCAGCTTTTGCCCGTTTCAGCGATAGTTGATTGACAAGGGGTTGCTAACAACTTTTTCTAAACGGGAAAATTCATGTATTTCATCCTTTTTGGAGCACTCTCAAATTTGTTTTCTTTTTTTTAAAGTTTTACTCGGATCGTTTTCATTCGTTTTTGGATGCAATTTAATGTTTAAAATCAATCGCCAGTCGTTCTTCTCTTTATCAATGTTCGACTCTCCTTGGCCCGTAGTAATGTGTCAAGCGGTTCCAGAATAAGTTCTCAGATCGACAGCGGAGGAGTTTAGTGGGTAGTCCAGTCGCTCGCGAGCATGGAGGTCCACGCTCAGTGCGTAAATGGCATTCACCTTCCAACCATAGAAATCTCTGCTTCCGCAAATGTAATTAGGGCAAATAACTACACCTAATTCTGTTTTTACACGGTTTTGGTTTAACACGGTTTGAAAATAAAGAGTTTTTAAATTTTTGTACACGATTTTATTACATTCATTTGATTCAAAATAACACAACACAAATAAATAAAAATACAAACTTGTTTCTCTTTAGTTTTTTAGGGTTTTGTAAAATAATTTTACAAAACCCTACTAGTTTCGCGACCAGTCTGTCCGTCTGTCCGTCTGTCCGTCCGTCCGTCCGTCCGTCCGTCCGTCCGTCCGTCCGTCCGTGTGTCACAGCAGTTTTTCTCGGAAACTACTTGAGCTAGAAACGTCAACTTTTGTGTGTAGGTGTAAAGTGGTGATCTCTTCAAAGTTCAGCTACAAAAAAATTTTATAAGGTATTTAAGGGGGGTCTCCCCATATAGGAGAGTGACCCCCCGAAAAAAAAATTTCATTGAAGGTAGCCAATATGGGTATCAAATGAAAGGTCTTGATGAGAACTTTTCAAAACAGGTCTTGGTTAGGCAAAATTTGCTTCGAGGGGCGCACAGGGAGGGGAAACACACGAAAAATTTGTGTCCCCCCCCTCGCGATTGGACACCTGTGATCCGAAAAATCTGAAAACAATCAGGGATGTAGGCCTTGGTGCGTACAACAACAACAAATACGTGAGAAGTCGCAATTCACTCAACTTTGTTAGTAATAGTATGATTTATCGATTTTATGTTTTCTTGAATAAAATCTTAACGGTACCCTTAAATTCAATGAAATTCAGTATGTGGATGTCTATTCATAAGATTAATCTATCCTGAAAGTTTCATAAAATTTGAATCATATTTAGCGAAGTTATAGCGGTTTGAATTTTCCTGTATTACTATGGAACAGTATGCGCTGCATGTATTACTATGACAACATATGGCTATGGAACAACATGCGCTTTTTACCGACTCAGACATTAGAGTTTTGCTAGGATTTGCATGAAAATTTCAGGAATGATAGGTGTCATGTATACCTTTGAGAATCGGTTCAGCTGGTAGTATCAGTAATCGTAAAACAAGATAGTGGCTGTTTTAAATGCGAAGACTGAATAATTTTGAGTTATTTTTTCCCAACTTCAACGTTCAAGGTGCATGCTTTGAACACTTGATTCAATTCAATGAATGACTGAAGATGAGTACCTTTAATTAATGCTCATAAGTGAAATAAGTCAAGGAGGTGGGAGATTGCTCCTAGCAAAAGGGTTTTGTAACCATTCTAGGATTGGAAAAATTGGCCATGAATCGATGATTTCAGCACAGGAGAGTGGCCCCTGAAAAAAAAATTCATCAAACGTAGCCGATATGAGTAGAATTGAAAGTTTTCATGGGAGCTTTTCAAAATAGTTGTTAAACTGTCAGTTTTTGCTTCAGTGGGGGCACAGGGGGGAAATACATGAAAAATGTGTTTCCTCCGTCGCGGATGGACATCTGAAATAATTATCAAGGGAGATGTTTATGAGTATAACAATACCAAAAACCTCAAAAGTCGAAATTCATTGAACTTTGTTAAAAATAGTATGATCTTCGCATTTCATATTTTCTCCAATAAAATCGTCTTTGACATGTTTCTTGATTTGATTCGATCTGGTGACTGCATTTTGTAAATTGAATACAAAACCCTTCTGACATGAGCGTAGGTCTGTTTACCCAACTTGTTTATGTATACATACATGCAAGCATATTTGCACAAATTTAGAGGAATTTAGAGGAATTTACTTGTCACAGAAATTGAAATGTGTTTTTATTTTGTGATTAGACGTGTTTGTTAAAGAAATTTTTCATAGGCAAATTTGTTTTTCCAGCGTTACATTAAATACAATTTTAACGCATTAAGATAAAAGGTAAGCAAAAAAATATTTTAAATTGATATAGCTTTTAATTTTGTTAAATATATTATGTCTCCCTAAAAGAAAATGTTGAAAGCTACAAATACAAAACTAAAACGCAAAGCCATTCCTTTGGAAACCAAAATTGAAATTTTAGATCGCCTTCAAAATGGAGAAGGCTCGACATTTCTTGGCAAAATGTACGGTTTAAACGAAGCCACAGTAAGAACTATAAAAAAAATGAAATTTCAATTAGACAATCGATGATTTCTGTAACGAAACCATCTGTTGTCTTCATCATACACTAGAGATGCTACTAAAGAAAAAATGGAAAAAGCACTCATAATATGGCTTGAGGACAATGCACAAAAACGGACTCCTGTAGACGGAAACAATATCAAATAGCAAGCACTAAGGTTTTATAAAATAATAAAAGACGAACAACCGTCTCCTTCTACACAATCAACTTTTGAGAAGACCTACTTATTTTCTGCAAGCACAGGATGGTTGACAGGATTTCTCCAAAGGCATGCGCTTCGTAACATAATAATCAAGGGCGAGATTGCTTCTGGAGATCAGAATGCTGCTAAAGAATTTCCACTAAAACTCAAAAAAATAATTGCCGATGATGTATACAGTGAAGATCAGGTTTTTAATGTAGACGAAACTGGTCTTTTTTTGGAAAAAGTGCCGAGAAGTCAAATCGCAAAAGAGTGCTGGTGGGTTTAAAGTTGAAAAAGATCGTGTCACATATATTTATTTTGCAATAACGCTTCTGAAGATCAAATGTTAAGCCCCTGGTTATCAATCGGGCACTTAAGTCTCGAGCAATGAAAGGTGTAGATTTGGATAAATTGCCGGTCAATTGGATGGCCAATAAAAAAGCATGAGTGACACTTACAGTTTACACAGAATGGTTCTTTAAATATATTGTGCCAGAAACTAGAAAATATATGAATGAAAAAGGCTTAGAACTTAAAGTTCTTCTGTTGGTAGACAATGCACCCGGGCATTCTCATTAGGAACACGAAAATGTACAAGTTTTGTTCCTGCCACCCAATACCACATCCCTAATCCAACCACTGGACCAACGAATTATCGCAACATTTAAAACTTACTACATGAAACGAACATTCCGATACATTTTGTACACTTTAGAAACGGATAAAACTCTTACAGTGATTGATGCCTGGAAAAAGTTTTCTATTAAAGATTGCGTAACACATGCTTCTTTAGCATTATTAGATTTATGACCATCAACCTTAAACACATGTTGGAGAGCTATTTAGCCAGAATGTGTTAAAATTAAAAATCATGTGGATCCAAATGCAAACGAATATCCCAATATAATTACTTTGGCACATAAAGTTGGTGGGGAGGGTTTTGATGACTTGATATTCGATGATACTGATGAACTGCTGGTTGATAAAGTTCTTAGCGAAGACGAAATATTACATTTTGCCTCAAAGAATACTGATTCTATAGAAAGCAGTGATACTGAAGAATCTGTTAAACTTACTGCAAACTTAATTCAAGAAGGACGTCAACTTGCATATAAATTAGGATACCATTTCGTCACAAACGATCCCAATGTCGAAAACACTGCACAATTCCAACGTGAGCTGAATTCTTACATGAGTTGTTACAAAGAATTATACAAAGAAGTAGCAATAATTGGCGAACAACCGCTCGTAACAGAGTTCACTGTTAAAAATGTAGATGCTGAACGAGCAAGAGAAAGTCCAGTTCAAAATTATTCCAGCGATGATAGTGATTTTATACGCATTCGAATCAAGCAAATTCGAGTAACTGATGAGGACAGCAATTAAATTTATTTTCCTGTATTTATGATTATCATTTTAATCTTTTTTTCTAATTTTTTTACCTTAAAAATTGAATAACCTATTCTTTTTGTTATCAACGTAGCTGTTTTACATTGTTTTTAAGTTTCTAAATTTGTCATACATTCAATTTAAATTACATACTTTTAAGCTAAGAGTGGATATCTTTTTCGGGTTTTGTAAAATAATTTTACAAAACCCTACTAAAATCGCCCCTGTCTGTCCGTCGGTCCGTCCGTCCGTCCGTCCGTCCATATGTCACAGCACAGTATAAGCTAGAAACATAACATTTTGTACATAGGTGTTAAGTGACGCCCTCTTCAAAGTTTCATTACAAAAAAATTGTACAAGGTGCTTAAGGGGGTCTCCCCATGTAGGGGAGAGGCCCCGGGAAAAGGTGTTCATCAAATGTAGCCGATATGGGTACCAAATAAAAGGTCTTAATAAGGACTTTTCAAAACAGTGCTTAAACTGGTATTTTTTCTACAGGGAAGCACAGGAAGGGCAAATACACGAAAAATTAGTGTCCCCCCTCGCGATTGGACACCTGTGATCCGAAAAATCTGAAAAAAATTGTGAGGTATATATTTATAAGTAGAATAACAAAAAATACCTTTGAAGTCAAAATTCACTCAACTTTGTTAATAATAGTATGATATTCGAATTTCACATTTTCCCCCTGAAAATCGTATGGATACCCTTAAATTCAATGAAAACCAATATTTAAGTAGCTTTATATAAGGTACTAATATTCTGCATGTTTGATGAAAATCCAATCATATTCACGGAAGTTATAGGCGTTTGAAATTTCTCCAAATACAACAATTATACACGATTTTGATATTTTACGGACTTTCCATTCATTCTGACACGGCAGTTTTGATTTGATCTTCTTGAAATTTTCAAATAAGATCAATAACATAAATTTTTTTTGGGAATTCATAATTTGAATGATTTTTGTTAGTATGTAACAAAATAACGACCGTTGAAAGTACAGATTTCTTATGAACGTGCACATCTCGTTGACAAGTTTTGCCATTCTTCGTTGCTGGTGATTGCATTTCACACTTTGGGTACAAAACCCTTCTGACATGACCGTAGGTCTGTTTACCCAACTTGTTTTTCTTTTATAACTATGCTTGTGGAAATACACATTATATGTGATTTAATAAAATAAACATTTTTTCTACGTCGAGCACTCGTTGCGTGTAGACGTATTTTTAATCGCTCCTGTCATTAATTTTAAAAATTAATTAATTTTTCGCAAAAGTCAGTTTCAAACAATTGCAATATTTTTTTACGAGCCAGTCAAAAGCAAATTTTGATTTTATTGGGAAACCCATCACCGTCGAATTATTCGAGCATTCATCGAATACTTGAAATTCATTTCCTGAAGAAATATCAAGTGGAAATACGTTCAAGGGAAGTCCCGGTCTGAGAACGATTCTACGTCTAGCACTCGTTGCGTGTAGACGTGTTTTTAATCGCTCCTGTCATTAATTTTAAAAATTAATTAATTTTACGCAAAAGTCAGTTTCAAATAATTGAATTAATTTTGTACGAGTCAGTCAAAAGCAAGTTTTGATTTTATTGGGGAAGAATTAATCGTCGAAGGCATCGACCAACCATATCAATAAATCAAGAAAAGGCAACAAACCAAAGACAACTAGGGACTGCTGTATGGAGGAGCCCGACGTCTTCCTTCCGTTGGGGGGCCCCGGGGAGAGTGACGGTGTGAAATTGGCAAGTGTCAACAAGCGGAGACACACGAGCACCCAGGACACCGCAGATGCCGGTCGTAAAACACAAGTGCTCGAGGATAGACAGGAGGTGTGTCGCCTTAGAAGTGAAATCGAAGAGTTAAAGGCAAGAATTCAAACGTACGAAGAAATGTTCAAGACGGCAAAAAAAGTTCAAGAGAGTGATCCGATACGAAAAATCGAAAAACAGAAGAAAGCTGCAAATCCAATAATAACTGAAGAGGTATTAAGTGCTGGTGGCACGAACGAAAGCCAGAACTACTTTGCAGTGCTGGATGGACTCCAACAGGATTTGAAGGTAGACGAAGGTAATAAAGATGATAATTTTATCTTATATTTAAAAAATAAAAATAATGAAAGTAGAAATAAGGAGAAGAAACCAGCCCGTAGTTCTGCTGGTCCTCCTCAAAAAGTAGCCAAGAATACCGAGAAAGTTCCGCCAATTAATGTCTTCGGTCAAAGCGGAAAGGACATGGTTCGGCTGTTGGCAGCCGAAAACAAATTGACAAATTTCGAAATCAAACGAATAAATTCCGAGAAGCTGTCAATTAGAACGAAATCACTGGTTGATTTCAAATCAGCGAAAGATGCTTTGAATCCTGGGGAGGTTCCGCACTTCACTTATACCCCCAAAAGCGAGAAGAACCAGACGTTCTTGCTGAAGGGCTTGGACTGCGGAGAAGATACCGTCGATCTTCTTCAGGTTCTCAAGGAAATAGCACCACAAATTGAGTTTATCTCAGTTAAAACATTCGCGACAAGAAGGTCGACGGCAGAAAAAAAAAACCACTTTATTTGGTACAAATAACAAATAAGAGCAGTCCAAGCGCTCTTCAGCAAATCAGATATTTAAATTTTCGAGTGGTGAGGTGGGAACGCCTCCAGAAACGAGAAATCAACCAGTGCTACCGCTGCCAACGATTTGGGCATTCGGCTGCCAACTGCGCCATGCATTACCGATGCGTTAAATGCAAAGACGTGCATGCTCCCCGTGAGTGCAAATTGGCTCAGACGGAGTCAAAAGGGAAATTGTATTGTGTGAACTGCGGTGTTTTTGGTCACCCGGCATCATATCGAGGATGCTCCCGATATCAGGATGCAAGATTTAAATCTGCCCCAAAGCAAACACAAATACACCGCAGTGTCTTAGCTCCGAACTTCGTCAAGCCCGGAGTATCATTTGCACAAGCCGCTAGAGGACCAGCAGAAAATGCGGAAAATAGTGTAAATAATGTAAGCGGCAATAATGAGCTGCTTCTCAAAATTTTACAGCAACTTAATTCTCTATCGGAAAGAATCGATAAGCAAGATACAAAAATTAATCTTGTTTTTCATCGTCTAGGGGTTTCAAATGCCTCAAAATAATTTGTCATCCAGTCACATTCCCATGGATAGGACTCGTCTCATCTCGATCAACGTCAATTCCATTGTTAGTATACATCGGCGTGATTATCTCCTTGAATTCATTGCCAGACAAAAGCCTGACATCCTGCTTCTAACCGAAACCCACCTCAATTCATGGCACTTCACGACATTCAAGGATTTCGAATTCGTAAGAAACGATAGGGTAAAAGGTGATGGGGGAGGTGGCACCGGGATATTGGTTCGAAGTCCCTATCGTTTCCAAAATATTGAAAAAGTCGAATTCAAAAGCTTTGAATCTCTTGAAGTGTCCGTTATCAAAATCTCACTGCCAGGTGGGGATAACCTCTTCGTTATCTCTGCCTATGCAACTGGTGGAACTGTTCTCAAGCTCAAGGAGGAACTCAATTCCTTGTTTAAAATACTCGATTAAACAGGCGGCATAGTTATTATATTTTTGCCGGTGACCTGAATGCCAAGCATACATCATGGCTAAACGCCACCAATAATCCAAGAGGTGTTTTCCTGAAATCGTGGATAACAGAGAACCAAATTGAATACAGGTGCACTCTATATGGGTCGGAGTTCCCAACATACCCTAGGACAAATTCATATTTGGACCTTTGCATTGCTGACGCAAGACTTGAATTCAGCTATAATAGTCCTCAACGGAAACTGCAGGTGCTTCCTTATGATAGCGACCATAACGCAATCGTAATGGAATTTCAAACAAGTTGGGTAAACAGACCTACGCTCATGTCAGAAGGGTTTTGTATTCAATTTACAAAATGCAGTCACCAGATCGAATCAAATCAAGAAACATGTCAAAGACGATTTTATTGGAGAAAATATGAAATGCGAAGATCATACTATTTTTAACAAAGTTCAATGAATTTCGACTTTTGAGGTTTTTGGTATTGTTATACTCATAAACATCTCCCTTGATAATTATTTCAGATGTCCATCCGCGACGGAGGAAACACATTTTTCATGTATTTCCCCCCTGTGCCCCCACTGAAGCAAAAACTGACAGTTTAACAACTATTTTGAAAAGCTCCCATGAAAACTTTCAATTCTACTCATATCGGCTACGTTTGATGAATTTTTTTTTCAGGGGCCACTCTCCTGTGCTGAAATCATCGATTCATGGCCAATTTTTCCAATCCTAGAATGGTTACAAAACCCTTTTGCTAGGAGCAATCTCCCACCTCCTTGACTTATTTCACTTATGAGCATTAATTAAAGGTACTCATCTTCAGTCATTCATTGAATTGAATCAAGTGTTCAAAGCATGCACCTTGAACGTTGAAGTTGGGAAAAAATAACTCAAAATTATTCAGTCTTCGCATTTAAAACAGCCACTATCTTGTTTTACGATTACTGATACTACCAGCTGAACCGATTCTCAAAGGTATACATGACACCTATCATTCCTGAAATTTTCATGCAAATCCTAGCAAAACTCTAATGTCTGAGTCGGTAAAAAGCGCATGTTGTTCCATAGCCATATGTTGTCATAGTAAAACATGCAGCGCATACTGTTCCATAGTAATACAGGAAAATTCAAACCGCTATAACTTCGCTAAATATGATTCAAATTTTATGAAACTTTCAGGATAGATTAATCTTATGAATAGACATCCACATACTGAATTTCATTGAATTTAAGGGTACCGTTAAGATTTTATTCAAGAAAACATAAAATCGATAAATCATACTATTACTAACAAAGTTGAGTGAATTGCGACTTCTCACGTATTTGTTGTTGTTGTACGCACCAAGGCCTACATCCCTGATTGTTTTCAGATTTTTCGGATCACAGGTGTCCAATCGCGAGGGGGGGGGACACAAATTTTTCGTGTGTTTCCCCTCCCTGTGCGCCCCTCGAAGCAAATTTTGCCTAACCAAGACCTGTTTTGAAAAGTTCTCATCAAGACCTTTCATTTGATACCCATATTGGCTACCTTCAATGAAATTTTTTTTTCGGGGGGTCACTCTCCTATATGGGGAGACCCCCCTTAAATACCTTATAAAATTTTTTTGTAGCTGAACTTTGAAGAGATCACCACTTTACACCTACACACAAAAGTTGACGTTTCTAGCTCAAGTAGTTTCCGAGAAAAACTGCTGTGACACACGGACGGACGGACGGACGGACGGACGGACGGACGGACGGACGGACGGACGGACGGACGGACGGACAGACGGACAGACGGACAGACTGGTCGCGAAACTAGTAGGGTTTTGTAAAATTATTTTACAAAACCCTAAAAAACAGACTGGGGAAAGTTTCAGAAGAAGTTTAATCGTGAGTACCAGAAGCAATGTCCCCCTTCTGATGGTGGCAACTCTTGCTCAATGGTTCCTAATGACAGGAATCTAACTAACGATGAAATAGATGTCTATTTGACGAAGTTAGAGAAGCTGACGTTGGAAACGATGGAGAAAGTAGTTCCCAAGATAAAACATCGAAACAATATGGAAGGATATGAAACACCAACCATCGCAAGGTTGAAAAGATTGAAAAGCTTCTTCTCACACGCGTCAACAATATCTATCGGCGATTTTTGGATTACAACCATCCCTCGTTGGCTTTGTTGAAATTACATCTGAAGAATGTCCGGAACTTAATCCGGTCATACTTCAGGAGTGAGGTTAGCAGTCAGTGGGCGAAAAAATTTATAGGTATTAGCCCACAGGACCCAGACGGCGTGTTTGCGAAAGTGAATAGCATATTCCGCAAGAAGTCTAGAGTGAAGGTATCGAATCTTGAAGTCACTAGTGATGAGATAAATCTTCTCGATAGGGCTGGTATCGAAATTGATAGTACGACTCCGGATAGAAATGGAAACAGGATTATTTGTGAAGGATTGGATAAACTTGCCCTGATTGGAACACATTTTGAATTGGTTCATCTACCAAACCCTGAGAGAGGGAATGAAATATTTTCTGAGGTCGTTGAAGCAAAAGTTTCCGACTTCAAATCAAGCCTGAACGGCCAATCAATTCTTCATTTCAATGAAACATTAACATCTGATCTCATACCAAGCTTGAATCTTATTGATTATTTTGTCAGCTATGAAGACTTGTGTCTCATATTTCGCAAGATAAACAACAAGAAATCATGTGGTACTGATGGCATTCCAAATGTAGTTCTCCGACATTTGCCGGAGGTTGCTATTAGGAATTATTGCATATTGTTCAACAACATGTTGAGTAATTCATATTTCCCAAATGAGTGGAAAAAGGCTAAGGTATTCCGATCTTGGAGAAAGGAAAAGAATCTTCATGCCCCAAAAGCTATCGCCCAATCAGCTTGCTGCCTAACATCAGCAAGGTGTTTGAAGTGATACTCAACAGAGCATTAAACACCCACATTGAGGAAAATGAGTTGATGCCGAATTGCCAATTTAGTTTTCGTGCCAGGCATTCGACCACACATGCAATAACGAAAGTAACCTCAGACATCTGTTGGAAACTAAATGATAGACAATGTGTTGAAGCATGTCTCATTGATATGGAGAAAGCCTTCGATACGGTGTGGTTAGATGGACTAGTTTTTAAACTCCTTCAGGACAAGTTCCCCAGACACCTTGTCGCCATGATGTGCAATATGTTATACGGGAAATCGTTTGTTGTAACTGATGGAAATCTGACAACAATGCGCGAGTTCAAGGTCTTGAATGGTCTACAGCAGGGAACAGTTACTGCGCCTCTGCTCTTTTCAACCTTCATTCGTAAGCTATTGAACGGCTTTGATTTTAACGTCTCGCCAACGCGATCATTGGTAGCGTTTGCTGATGATCTGATCATCTATACGGCAGACCGAAAAGCTACAATAGTTCAGAGCAACCACCAAAAAATGTTCAATGATGTACAGCTGTACACTTACAATTGGCGAATGAAAATCAATGCGCAGAAGTGTGAAACAATCTTGTTCCGGACAACTCTGCAGGGGGTCAGTCAAGATCTGAAATGTAATTGGAAAGATTTCCACATCATGGCTGGTGAGGGTAGTCTTGAACGAGTTCCACATAAATCCTGTGTTCGATACCTCGGTGTTTATCTCGATCAGTATCTGTACTATACTGAACATGTGTAAATCATGCTCAGTAAGGCACTTAAAGTAGTCATGGCCCTTCGAAAGCTCTTTCATTCCAGATACATTGATCAAAAGGTCAAAATTATCTGTTACAAGACACTGGTTAGACCAGTTTTCACATATGGATGTCAGATCTGGTACAACCAGAGCGCTAGTACTATGGAAAAATTAAGAGTTTTCGAAAGGAAATGTCTTCGTGCATGTACTGGTTTGTACAGAAAGCCTGAGACGGATTGGAAACATTATATATCGAATAGAAGAATTTATCAAACTGCTGAAGTGACTAGAGTCGATATCTTTATATTGAAGCTTCTTCGGAATCATATCGCGAGATCTGTGACTGTGAGTGAAAACCCTTGGATTTCACAGCCGTTCCACCCTACAGACGGGTATATAGCGACTTGCCTCGCTACTGGCTTCATTCCTCCAGAAGCATTCGTGTATTTGGACATGAATCGATATGTTTTTGATTCTGACGGCGTCCCAGTCATATACCACATATATCGACGGGCCACCGATAAGAAGATAAAATATCCTCCGAACTTGAGTTCACGAGACCAACGATTTCAATGGAGATACTCATTTGCTAGATTCGTTGAAGCTGATCGAGTTGAGACGGCGCAATCCAGGTATTGGTGGCTGAATGACAATGTCTAAATTATTCGTGTTTATTTTTCAGTTCTGGTGTTTTTCGTTATTTCGTTTTTTTGAGTTTCAGCTCATTATTGCAACATTTAGTGTTGTTGTTTATTTTTGTTAAAAAATAGGTAAAGGTTAGGTATATGTAGTGTTTACTATATTCCGTTAGAGATAAGATTAAACACTTAGGTTAGGAACATTGTTACAGAATTTTTTAGTATAAGATAAAGTTTTTGATTGTATTTTATTAGAAATAAGTTACAACATATTAGGTGTAGGATCAAAGTTTCACTGTTGTGTCTTAACTATAAATAATTTTAGGATGGTGTTGGTTGGTTTTTTCTCCTTTTTCCAATTAAATTTTAAAAATATGTAATAATCGTAATTAATTGAATTTGCTAGTTTTTTTTTTGATGAAATGTATTAATGATAACGTATAAATTTAGAGAGCCATTTGGGCCATAAAGTTGTTGATTGTCATTGTTTGGAATTTGCTTTATATTCTTTTAAAATTTATAACGATTAGTATTAAATAAAGCACTTTTGACTTTGACTTTGAATAAAATAAACATGAATACTTGTTCCTTAAAAATCCTTGACTTTTTCACAATTTTAATAGGTTTTAGAGATAAAGAACCAATCACCTATTTTTGCATATGATCAATGTCTTTTTACACGGTTTCTTCTAGCACCAATCTACCGGGTAAAAACAGAATTAGGTGTACATCACTGCACTTTGTGGGTATGATGTAAATTTAAAGTTTAAGCCCGCATATCAAAGAAGAAAATGACATAGTAATTATTAAACAAGTTGGGTAGACAGACCTATGCTCATGTCAGAAGGGTTTTGTACTCAACTTACAAAATGCAGTAACCAGCAGGGAATAAAATCAAGAAACATGTCAAAGACGTTTTTATTGGAGAAAATGTGCAATTTTAGGATCATACTATTATTAACAAAGTTGAACGAAAATTGACTTCTGAGGTGTTTGTTATAGTTATACCCATAAATATCTATTTTGATAATTTTTTCAGCTTTTTTTAAATCACGGGTGTCAATTCGCGAGGGAGGAAACACATTATTCATGTATTCCCCCCCTGTGCCCCCAATGAAGCAAAAACTGTCAGTTTAAGAACTGTTTTGAAAAGCTCTCATAGATACTCATATCAGCTACCTTTCATGAAATGTTTTTTCAGGGGCCACTCCTCTGTACTGTAATCATCGAGTCATGGCCTGTTTTTTCGAATCCTAAAATGGTTTCAAAGCCCTTTTGCTAGGAGCTCTTTCCTGCCTCTTCGACTTGTTTCAATTGTATATACTCATCTTCATGATACCTATCACTCCTGAAATTTTCATGCAAATTCTAGCAAAGATGTAGTGTCTAAGTCGGTAAAAAGCACATATGGCTCCATAGCCATATGTTTCCATAGTAATACAGCGCATATTGCTCCATAGTAATACAGGAAAACTCAAATCGCTATAACTTCGGTAAATACTATTTGATCTTTATGAAACTTTCAGAAATGATCAATCTTATAAATAGTCTAAATTTCATTGAGTTTAAAGGTACCGTTTGGATTTTATTCAGGAAAACAGAAAATCGATAAATCATACTATTACTAACAAAGTTGGGTGAATTTTGACTTCTCATGTATTAGTTGTTGTTGTACTCATAAAGGCCTACATTCATGATTTTGTTCAGATTTTTCGGATGGAAGGTGTCCAATCGCGAGGGGGGGGGGGGTACGCGAAAAGTTCGTACATTTCCCCTTCCCCTGCTCCCCTCGTTACTTATAGGGCAATTTTAAGACTTGTTTTGAAAAGACTCCATTGAGACTACCAATGGTGAAAATTTTTTTTTTGAGGGGTCACCTCCCTGTATGGGGAGACCCCCCCTTAAACCCCTTTGAAAAATTTTTCCATCCTTGAACTTTCAAGCAGTCACCACTTCTGACCTTTCTACAAAGTTTCATGGCTGTAGCCTCTATACTTTCGGAGAAAAAGTGCTGTGACATACAGACGGACGGACGGACGGACAAAGGTCGTGATTGCAATAAGGTTTTGTATTTTAGTACAAAACCCTAAAAACACAATTAGCATATGGATGCCAAAACATCTACTTAAAATAAAATCAATTCAAAGTCTGGGGAGAACATAGAACTAGGTTAGGTCATAAAATCCCCTTGGATGTTAAACAACAATAACATATACATATTAATTTCTTTCGTGTGATAAACTATGCACTGTTTAACAGCTGCAAGCAATAAAATGTTGTGGTATTGGCACCCGCTGATTGTTTATAAACATTGCAGTGGGTGGCTCTTGAGGCACCTCAGTATCTGCTATTAAAACAAATGTTGCACTTAAAGATCTTCGGAGCGTCCACGGAAGGTGATTAATGGTGCAACGTTGAGCACTTCTACCTCAAGAATAAGCTCGCCAGTTACTTGGTGGTTTTGTGCAGACTCAAGTAGCGAGCCATGAGACACAAATCGCGGTGCTTTATGTCCCACAAGCAGAACTCGACCGTTAAAGATGCACCTAAAGAACTGTTTGCGTGCATTCTGTAATCGGCGGTTGGACATTTTGAAAATATTATTTTTGCTGAATGTGGTTACTGAGTGTTTAAAGCATGTAAACACTTCAAAGATTTCATCTTAAAGAACAAGCATGCTTACATATGTATCATCTAGACGACAATGAAATCTAGAATAAATATAAGTTCGGCTGGAGGATTATTTTGTAATTATAAGTTGAATTTAAATTCAATAGGTTATACTTCTATCGAATTGGTTTTTTTTGTGTTTTAGGAAAATGGTCAATTTGGATATTAATTTATATATTTTGAAATTAAACACCAGCTTAACTTAAAATGTGAATTCCCTACTCCTTTCATTGAGCTCTGGATGGAATCACCATATTTGCACAGGCATGTATTAAAGTTGTATTATTATTATTATCATTCCGAATTTAGTTGGAAAATGTGTAGCTTTAAAATAATATTGTACTTGGGAGCCCTTAACCATAGAGTGAATGCGATTCAAGCATTTTGCCGCATACCTCCCTATCTCTATCGTTAATTCGAAAAATTCGGTGCACCCGAAACCACAGGAGGAAGGATTCGTTGTCAGTGGGTCACACTTGGCGGCAAAGATATTCTCCGCAGGAGGAGTGCTGGTTGACTAGAGTATTTTTGGACTTTAGCACTCTTTAAGAAGCGGCACCCCCATCTATCCGAGAATGTGGACGTTGCAGTGAGGTTCATCCGCCGATGACGACCTGACCTGATGACGACGATCTCTGGACTACGAATACGATGTTGAAGTGGAATTAACTTTTTGGGCTGGTGTTAATATTTTGGACCTAGCTGCATAGCACGGTACCGCCGATAAGACACTCACGCGAGTTACGTCTGCAAACGTTTCCCACGAACAACCACATTCCCGTAAACGGCTACTCGACACGCGTATCCGCTGCCGACCTAAATAAGTAACATTAAACCCTCACCGTAAAATTTTGCTTACTTAATTTCCATAGAAAATGTTTACGCTTAGTTTCAACCTAAATTCAGTTTTGCAATTTTTCTCATGAATTTTAACTTTGTAAGCACTTTGCAAAAAGTAATGAAATACATGTAATTACGATCGGATGTTCAGTTTTAATTTGCATTCAAACCAATAAAGTTGTTCTTGAAATATTAAATTTTAGTTTTTTTAAACGTCGAATAGTCGGTTGACGTAAGTGGCGCAGTCGGATCGGATCCTTTAAAACCATTCGGTGTGTTAAAAGTCTCTAAAGTAAAAATCTTTAAATACGCGTCCAGTTCGAATCGTTCGAAGGATAATCGAAGGAAGGAAACAGTTCGCGACTCTGTGTATCCGAAGATTTTAAAAAGTGATTCTGTGGTTTCGAAGGATTATCGAAACAAATTACGCATCAACCCTCGAAGGATTATCGAGAAATCTATTCAACGACATACCAAAATTTCGAAATTCTTGTCGACGGTTTATCGAGAAGGATGAGATCAATGATTATAGTCACGTAAGTCAATATTGGACACTTTCCTTTCTTAAATTCCTACATATGCCATATAAAAATAAAAATAACCCTAGAAGTAGACCTTATCCTAGACTAAGAAATTTCCTAAGAGTGATTCCGCTTACAACAATTTTAGAAAGTGACCGTGAATGTTTAAGTGTTTCCAGTGGGGTGTCGACCAATAACTGTGAATCATTAAATACTCAAGCATCAAATCGTTCTCGCGAAGAATTAATTGATTTAAAAAATAGTGACCCTAATTTAACGCATAAAATGGAAAATATCGTGGAAGTTTTCAATTCATTAAGAATTCCTGATGCCATCAAGGATTTGCCGAAATTTAATGGCAATCCTAGACTCCTTCACGATTTTATCGAAAATGTTGAGGAGATTCGCTCCATGATACCAGTGTTAACACCCGCATATAATAAAATGATTATTCGTGCCATTCGAAACAAAATTGAGGGTCCTGCCAACGAGGTGCTTAATATGTATGGCACATCTCTGGACTGGAACGAAATAAAGAGGAACCTCATTCTCCATTACAGCGACAAAAGGAACGAAACATCGCTGATAAGAGATTTATACAATCTTAACCAACGTAGTAAAACAGTGGAAAGGTTCTATAGTGAAATTATAGAAACTTTAGCCACGATGACTAGCCACATTCAGCTTCATGAAACTAATGCAAATGTGGTTACTGCCAAGCGGGAATTATACTCGGCAATGTGTCTCAACGTATTTCTAGCGGGTCTTCAAGAGCCTTTCGGGTCAACTATACGTGCTATGAGACCGGATTCATTAGCACTAGCATTTTCATACTGCATAGAGGAGCAGAATACCTTCTACACGAAGTATAATAACTCTCAGCCTCAAGCAAAAAGTCAGGCTACTCTTGCCCCCATACGGAAAAATTCAGCGACACAAACGTTTGGTGCACCCGCGAAATTTTTGAATAGCTCAATTCCCTTAACTTTCCAGCAAAGGCCAATTTTCCAGACACCAAATATTTTCCAACAAAGGTTCAATCCGCCTCATAATTTCAACAATAGGTTTTACCCTTTCAACCAGCAATCAAATGTTCAACCAAATAGACCAACACTTCCAAAACCAGTTCCCATGGACACGAGCTCAGGCTATACTCACCTCCAGCGCGGAAATGGCCAACAGCCCCAGCAACAAAACAATAATTTTAAATCCCAAGGACAACCCATAGGTTATAATTGGCCAAACAATAATTTCCTCAGACCCTCGGGACCACCCAGATTTAACAACCCTCCAAATAACAACTTCTTCAGATCTACAGGACCACCTAGGGTTATTAGCAAAGAATTATTCAACATTTCGGAAACGGAATCCACGGACAAGTTCAACTACACTAATACGCCCTTATACTTCCAACCATCTCCGAATGACTCCTACAAACAAAACTTGGACGACTACTACAATTATACGGATCCTTGTTTTACTTACAACCACTTTAACGGACAGAATCTGGAAAATTGTGAAGACCAAAACCAACATAACGTTACCGAACAGGACAATCAAAATCAATCCGACATTCATGAAATTGATGATGTAAATTTTACACCACCTGCCTCAATAATTCAACCGGATTCATAGATATTAATACGCATGGTTCAAACCTCCCTTTCATAGAAATATCGTCTCCATTGGGGCGAAAGCTCAAGTTCCTCATTGACACAGGAGCATCTTCTTCATTCATTAACCCCGAATTCGTCCACCCCAAAGATATCGAAGAAATCAAACCCATCGTTATTAAAACCGTTCTAAATAAATATGCACTAAATAAACAAGTCCTTTTGCCAATATTTAATGAATTTATGCAGCCCGGGAAACTAAGATTTTTAATTTTCAGGTTTCACGACTACTTTGACGGATTATTAGGACTGGACGCCTTGACAGCACTCAATGCTAAAGTAGATCTAGCCCACAGAATTTTAATAACAAACAACGCGAAAATCCCCCTATCTTTTAAACCTAACCTTACTTCATCTAAACTCACAATACCCCCAAAATCAAAATATATCGCCAAATTACCGGTTGATGTTCGAAGTGGAGATATTTATATTGCCAATACCCAAATTTCACCCGCATTACTCATTCCTGAAGGCATTTACACCGCTTTTAACTGGCACAGCTTCATTACCGTCATAAATCAAACCGATAACGAAGAACCCCTTTTCTTAGAACAACCAGTTAAAGTTTCCAAATTCTCACCCTCCGAATTTATGGAAGTAAACAACTTCAACATCGATTACGATTGCGGACCTGATACATTCATACCACCTGAAGACGTTACTAAATTAATTAGAGTATCGCACCTAAATAAAGAAGAAAAAGATCTGATATTCCGCATCTGCCGGGAATACGACGACGTTTTCTATCGCGAAGGGCAAAGCCTAAGCTTCACAAACAAAATTAAACACCATATAACGACCACAGATGACATACCGATATATACAAAATCTTATCGGTATCCTTATGTTCATAAAGAAGAAGTACGAAGACAAATCGGTGATATGCTGGATCAAAACATCATAAGGCCAAGCTACTCACCTTGGAGCTCTCCAGTTTGGATTGTGCCGAAGAAACCGGACGCAAGCGGCAAAAAGAAATGGAGACTGGTGATTGATTACCGTAAGCTCAATGAAAAGACGGTGACCGATCGCTACCCCATCCCTAACATCTCCGACATATTCGACGAATTGGGCAAAAGCCTGTATTTTTCGACAATAGACCTCGCCAGCGGGTTTTATCAAATCGAGATGAACCCCAAAGACGTTCAAAAAACTGCTTTCACAGTAGAAGGAGGACATTTTGAGTACGTCCGGATGCCATTCGGTCTCAAAAATGCCCCGTCTACTTTTCAAAGAGTGATGGACAACGTCCTCCAAGGTTTACAAGGTAAGATATGTCTGGTCTATCTGGACGATATTATCGTCTTCTCCACCTCACTCCAAGAGCACGGGGAGAACTTAAGGAAAGTCTTTGGAAAGCTACGCGAGGCAAATCTGAAGGTGCAGCTCGACAAGTCGGAATTCCTCCACAAGGAGTTAGCCTTTTTGGGCCATATAGTTACAACAAGTGGAGTTAAACCAAACCCAGAGAAAGTCAGACCGATAAAGCAATTCCCAATCCCACGAAGCCAAAAGGAAATCAAATCCTTCCTGGGATTGCTAGGCTATTACAGGAAATTCATTCGAGACTTCGCAAGACTTACAAAACCACTCACCGAATGCCTGAAAAAGGGCAGGAGTGTCAAACTTACGGAGGAATACATAAAAGCTTTCGAAAGTTGCAAAGATTTATTGGTTAATGACCCAATTCTACAATATCCAGATTTCGGCAAGCCGTTTATCCTAACCACCGATGCCAGCAATTTTGCAATCGGGGCAGTCCTCTCCCAAGGTACCATCGGTAGCGATAAACCCGTCTGCTACGCCAGTAGAACGCTATCAGACTCCGAAATCAATTATTCTACGATTGAAAAAGAGCTCCTAGCGATAGTCTGGGCGGTAAAGTATTTCAGGCCCTACCTATTTGGCCGAAAGTTTCAAATCGTAACCGACCACCGACCGCTAACATGGCTTATGAGTCTCAAAGATCCGAACTCAAAGCTAGTGAGATGGCGCCTAAAGCTCGAGGAATTCGACTACCAGGTGATATATAAAAAGGGATGCCTGAACTCAAACGCAGACGCCCTAAGTAGAATAAGGCTTCCAGATAACACTTCCAATAAGCTTGCCGAATTGAATGCGAACGAAACACTCCCAGAAAATTCATCAGTACTTGTTGAAAATGGTTCTACTATACACTCCGCAGAGGAAAATTTGGACGATGGTATCCCAATATCCGAGAGACCGTTGAATGAATTCACCCTCCAAATCGTTCTTGAGAAATCTGGCAGAACACCCCAAACCTCACTTCAGATGCTATTTAAAAATCGCCAAAGAAGAACCATTGGTATGCCTGACTATACGGAGAACACAATTTTAGACCTCTTCAAAAAATTTCTGGCGCCAAATAAACTCAATGCAATCTATGCATCTGACGAAATCTTTAAGATCGTCCAAACGGTTTACTCTAAATACTTTTCTCAATCCAAAACGTTCAAATTAATCCGCTGCATAGAAATCCTACAAGACATAACCGAAACCGATGAGCAGGATCGGGTCATCAATGACTATCACTTAAACAATAACCACAGAGGCATAAACGAAACGGTCCTACATCTCAAAAGAAATTACTACTTCCCCTATTTGAAAGAAAAAATAACTAAAATTATTAACAATTGCGAAACATGTCAAACTCAAAAATATGACCGTAGTCCACATAAACCACAATTTCAAATTTCAGAGAACCCAAAGGAACCTTTAGACAGTATATACATAGATATATACACTATCAATGGCAAGTCAATCTTAACTATTATTGACAGATTTTCCAAATACGCTGCTGCTTACACCCTGGAAACAAAAAATAGCTTGAATGTCATCAAAGCATTGAGGCACTTCATAACTCTCCATGGTACGCCTAAGATATTGGTAGCCGACCAGGGCACCGAAATGTCTTCTTCGATATTCAAAGACTTCTGCAGACAATACGGTATTACAACGCACTTTACATCTTTCCAACAAACCAGTAGCAATACATACGTTGAAAGGTGGCACTCGACATTGACAGAAATTTATAGAATCATCCTCGAAAAACGGAAAAAGAACAGACTCAATACCGACCACGACGACATACTAAACGAAGCAATAATAACATATAACAACGCCATACACTCGACTACGAAACTCACACCCCATGAACTCTTCTCGGGTAGAACCCACGTATTTAGTAAAAATCTTACCTACAATGATGAACATGAATATCTACAAAAACTCAATGAATTTAGGACAAAACTTTATCCGAGTATTAAAAGTAAAGTAGATGACTTAATAAATAAAAATATAGAAAAATTGAACCAACACCGAGAAGAACCCCAAGTATTTACACCAAATGAAATCATTTATAGGAAAGAATGTAGGAGAAATAAAATTACACCCAGATTCAGCAAACACAAAGTAAAAAAAGATAATAAAATTACTGTAATTACTTCAAAAAATCAAAAGCTACACAAATCAAAAATTAAGAAAAAACATAAATTTCAGGTTAATCATCATGACTCAAGGGCAGAAAATAGAGATACAGGACATGACGACAAACCACGGCCTACTACCCCTGCGACTAGGTACGAGCAGAATGATACGAACCTATGAAAATCTAATACACATCGTTAACCTTGACAAGTACGAACACTCTATACAGAAAATAAAGGACTCACTCTCAGAGTACAATAAAACCAACGATACAACGAACACAATCCAAATAACAAAGTTGAAACTTAACGAACTAATTCATAAACTCGAAATTCTAAAACCTAGACTACGGTCAAAAAGGGGTCTAATTAATGGACTTGGTACGCTAATCAAAGGGATCACGGGTAACATGGATGCGAATGATGCTTCACGTATAAATGAAGAGGTAGAAACATTATTGTTAAATCAATCCAATAATAAAAATGAAATTAATAAACAAATTAAACTAAATCACCTAATGATAGAACGATTTGACAACATAACAAACCACATCAACAACCAAAGTGACACCATACGGAGGTACTTAGAACATTCACAAAACAAAATTCATAGAGAATTTGACTCTGTGGTACGCATACAGTATCTTAACCAATTGCACTATAATATTGACATCTTAAGTGATCACCTGTCGGAAATAGCAGAAGCTGTATCATTAGCTAAATTAAACATAATTTCAAAACAAATTCTAAGCCCACTTGAACTAACTGAAATCTCAAACACACTCGAAAAACAATCCGTAAAAATACAATCCGATGAACACGTCTACGAATTATTAAAACTTCAAGCCTACTACAATGGGTCTAACATAATATTTAATATTCAGATACCGATTTTATCCGCAGAGAACTACTCCTTTTTCCACATAATACCTCTTCCTATACAAAAAACCCAAATGATATCCTCAAAACCTTACATGATCCAACGGCACAACAGTGTCCAATTTTTTGACAACAAGTGCCCGAAAGTCGAAGGGATCTATTACTGCGAAGAAACAAATAACCAAAGAGATTTGAGTAATTCCAGGTGTATCGCTAACATCATCAATGGTACACCAGCATCTTGCCAATTCAAAGACATCGCAGTATCATCGGAGATAGTTCAACCCGAGCCAAATTACATACTTACGATCAACATACCCGAAACCGTCTTAAGTTCAACCTGCGGCATCTCCAATAGATCGGTATCAGGCACTCTACTTATCCATCACCAAGACTGCCAGGTCAACATCAATGAGATCACTTACATCAGCCAAACCAGCGTTTATTGGGACGAAATCAACGTGATCTCCATCATCCCTAACACTTACCTGCCTTCAAACGAAACCATGGATCTACCGACCCTAGGAAAAACCGAGTTCCCGAACACAGACTTCATAGGCACCCTGGGAGTATTTAACATCAGCAATGAGCCCATACTACAACTACTGGTTATCCTGCTAGCCATTGTCTCAACCATAAGTATATACCTAAACTTTCATGGAAAGAAAAACGGCCAACAACAACAACTGCCATCGCTCCAGATAAGAGAAACTTCAACACCACGGTTTCTCTAACTGTCGCTCTTCTTAAGGAGGGAGGAGTTACGTCTGCAAACGTTTCCCACGAACAACCACATTCCCGTAAACGGCTACTCGACACGCGTATCCGCTGCCGACCTAAATAAGTAACATTAAACCCTCACCGTAAAATTTTGCTTACTTAATTTCCATAGAAAATGTTTACGCTTAGTTTCAACCTAAATTCAGTTTTGCAATTTTTCTCATGAATTTTAACTTTGTAAGCACTTTGCAAAAAGTAATGAAATACATGTAATTACGATCGGATGTTCAGTTTTAATTTGCATTCAAACCAATAAAGTTGTTCTTGAAATATTAAATTTTAGTTTTTTTAAACGTCGAATAGTCGGTTGACGTAAGTCGCGCAGTCGTCTCCAATCCAAGTAGCATAGTGTTTTCGTTCTGATAAAAGCTTAGCGGTCGCGGTGAACGTTCTAAATTCGCACCATTATATTGGTGATTTACGTTCGGTTGAGACGGAATCCCGATTAGCGTTGGTGTGGCTCGAAGTATCTGTCCCCATAAGGGTTGGTAACAAATATTACATGGCCTCCCTATTTCGGATCAAAAAAGCGATCTCACATACGAATGGAGGTAATGGCTCCGAGAGGGAACTAATAGATAAGACATCTCTGAGCTCATCAACAAAAGCAACAATGACTATGAGATTAACGACTTTAACAGACAATTAAGGATCAAAGAACGAAGACAAATGGACGATTGAACGAAAAGACTTAGAACGCCCATATCAGCCGATTGTAATCGTGGCATTCGGGCACAGTTGAAAAAATTTCGCACACTCCAGAATGCCATAAAAGAGAAGAGCGCGTAATAAACTACCACGAAGCCGAAAAATAAACCACGACAGAATAAGAAAAAAGCAAGGAAATCAAAAAATACCGTCGTGCGATGCTGCTGACATTGCTGAAAATGTAACTGAGGCATTGTTGCTTTGAGAGTGGAACATCAACTCAAATTTTGTCATCATTTTCAGATGCGCCACAAACGTTGGTCTTTTGATTTAATTTTCGAAGGGTGTAGCTCAAAAAGGGATATAAAATTTAGAAAATTTTGAATTTGTGAAAGGTTAACTACCATTGCATAGTTGCAAAGTTACATTTCTATTTCAGACTTGACTAGTTTGCGAAACTTAGTTAGATAAATAGAAAACTCACAGCGAGTTTAATAACTGAAAAATAAATCTGTTTCTCAGGTAATTACGAATTCAACTACTACTACTACAATTCAGGGATGTTGCGGATCCAGAATTTTTGACATCCGCAGATGCGGATGCGAATGCGAATATTTTCAGATGCACATCAGCGGATGCGGATGTGGATGTTGATGGTTTTTAAGAAAATTTTTATTTAGGATTGAAAATATCACTTGTAATAGTTATTTCTTTATTATGAAATGATGATGGAGTTTTTGTTTATTTTGTTATAAAATATTTAATAACGGGGTTCAAAAATTAGTGCATTATGTTTGATAAAAAGTAAAGTCGCTGCCTTTTGAGACTCCAACCTGTTTCGCAGAGGTTCGTAGATAAGCCCCGCACCACTAAATAATTGTTCACTTGGAACACTTGCTGGCGGAGGTGACAAATATCTCCGTGCTATAGCTGATAGCATCTTAAATTCGCTTCGATTAATGCTCCACCAGTCAAGAGGGTTTTCAGATACAGCTGCTCTTTTTTTATTTCGATACAAAACCAATTCCTTTTTGAGAAGCGCAACTGGGTCATTGATATCAAATGTTTCTTTGTCATCGTTGTCGTCACTTGAGGAATCCAGCATCATAGCCAAGTCACTTTTAAGGCAAGATTTATCAGGAAAGGATGGTCTCGGCTGCTGTGTATGTGTAGTCTGTTCGGGAGATTCTCTGGGCCTGCTCCTCTTAGCTTGCTTTGAACTAGAACAATCTGTATTAATATGATGGAGGACTTCGATCTGCAAAATTTTGTCTTTTATCTTTTCCTCTGTTACTGGTTTGAAAAGCTTATGCTTGTACCGAGGATCTAGATAAGAGGATATTGCAAATGAATGGTTCTCTTCCAAGCCAGAAAACTTGGCGCAAATTTCTGTTTTCAGTGTTATAATTGCATGTTGAATTGCGTAAAAATATTCCCATCTTGACAAAAAGTCATTGAGTTTCTTTATGAGCATTTGAATTATTGGAATAACTGATGATATAAGGGTTTGAGAGCTGCTTAGTTCCCGTGTGGCTTCCTCAAAAGGTTTCAGCAATTCAACACAGCTTTCGAGAATTTTCCAATCTTCTGGCGTGATGGGATCAATGTTAATGCTGTGCTCATTAAAATAAAGGCTTAATGCGTCTTACACCCTTATAAATCTTTACACTTTTGCTTGATATTTCTATATTTTCTTGAGATAGCAAGCAACTGCGAATAGCTAATTGCATTTCATGAACAGTACAATCGATGTCGTTCAATGCCTCTAATTTCATTGCTCTTTTCATATTAGAGCCTTCGTCACGAACAATGCAATGTACTCGCTCTTTTGGAATATTCCACTCCAGCAGCATTTTTTCGAATTTTTCTGCGATTATGTCACCAGTATGGCGGTCGTCAAAAGTCTCGCAATTCAGGGCAATTGACACTCGCTTAAAGTGTTCTGATACTCCGTGGCCAGTCAAACTAAGCAAAGAACCACTAGAACCTGGATCCGTCCAAATATCGCTCGTAAATGACATGAAATCGAAATTTTTAATTAATTCTTTCAATTTACTAGCTACTTTTCCATATACCTCTTTACACACAAAATTAGTAAAAAAATTGCGCCCTCTCAGGTTGTATTTCGGTACTATTGTAGCAATCTTCGGAACCCTATGCCTTCCACGAAGTTAAAGGGCAAATTTTGGAGGGCAATCATTTCGCCTATTAGTTTGTCTATTTTTTGTGATGTTGCATTGCTATAATCCCATTTATTTTCTCTTTGAACTGCCTCCTCAAGAGAAAGTTGTTTTTTCGCCTTCTGAAGGAAAGAAGGACCGTAATCTGGAAAAAATGATTAAACAAATAAATCATAACTTGTTTTGGAAAGGGAAATGCAGTGCCTGAATTGATGAAAGATATTGCTGTAATTTGAAAAACTCAAATGGATATAACTTCCGCAAATATCCTTTAATGTTCATGTAATTTACAGAATATAAGAATCTACTGTATGGCTTCTCAAATGTAAAGTTTCATTGAAATTAAGTTTACCTATACGATTTTAATGGGGGAAATGTAAAACTTATAACTGCTATTTTAAGATCTGAATCGAAAGATCTTATCAATGCCTTTCATTTGACACCCAACGCAACTATCTTTGGCAAAAAAAATGTTTGGGGATTGGACTCTTGTATGAGGAGACCCACCAAAATCATTAGATTTTTTTCCACAACGGAACTTTCATTATCCAGAAACTCATGACCTGTTCACAAAATTTGGTAGCTTCTCCAGTTTCTGAGAAAAGCTGCTGTGACGCATTGACGGACGGATGGGCAGACAGGTTTCTATAGGGATATCGTAAAATTTTTCTTTTACAAAACCCTAAAAATAACTACAAAATGACTATGTGCAGAAAAGGAAAATCTCAAAGGCATTTGCATTACAAATGCAAGAAATGGAAAATGCAAACGTAATAACGCAGTTGCATTCGTTTTGTTTTCTGCACATAGAAAGTTTTCTGTCATAGAAATTGTATTAAAACTGAATAAACCAAATTTCACCTGATTCTTGTTCTTTTTCCAGCAATTTTTTATCATTCAAACTTTGTTGAAACAGCTTAAATTGTTCGGGATGCATCGATTTCAAATGATTTTTCAAAGATGTCGTTGTACGGCCCTTACGAAAATACGTGTTGAAACATATTTTGCACTTCGATTTGTCCCAATCTTGATCGTCTGGCGTAAAGTAAGCCCAAATTTCACTTCGCGTTGTTGGCGACATTCTGAACTAAACAAATTTTCACGAAGATGAAAAACTTCAATTGCCAATGACGAAATACACAACTAAATACGCGTAACACGTCTCAATTCCTACACGAACCAAACTTTTCTGTCCTAACATTCTTACCAGTTGTTCTACGAATATTCGATAGCTCATGCCATTATCGGAGATTCGCATTGATATCTTGTCACAACTTGCACAACATCTGCATTCGCAAAAACTCCGCATTGATATTTGCGGATGCGGGTGCGAATGCAGATATCAAAATAAATGCGGAAGTTCCGCAGTTACGGATGCGGATGTGAATATCCGCAACAACCCTGCTACAATTATAGTCCCTCTTCCTTTCAAAACTGGGCTTCGGACCGTCTTCTGCGGAATCACGGCGCAATTTTTGGTTCCACGGGTTTTATACTGCCTTTTTTGAGTGAAATGTATAATCGTTGAGATTGATCGTCGCTATGTGTGAAAGAACTACATGCCTTTAAAATGTACTAATTCGTTGAAATATTAAAAAGCGGAAATTTTTCAGTGCCAAACAGAATTTTTTGTTCTTATCCTTGAGTGCTTTCAAGAACCTTTTTTTTTACTCGTAGCTTTGCTATTATCTGATTCTCGGAGCACGCTACAAGCAAACTTATTTAAAAAAATGCTAAATATTTGGAAATATAAAGACTGATTATTTCGAAACTATTTTTATTCACTTGAAAATTGAATAAAAATGTAATAAATAGCATACATGGATTACAATGAAAATAAAAATACAATAATAACACAATATACATTTCTTCAATAGTAGCCCATAGTTACCATAAACTTATTCACCATCCTCGATAATGTACTAACTTCCCCATCCAGCGAAACGCTTGAAACCAATACAGCTGCTACAACACTTGATTTGCCTGCAAAGATAAACAAGTTGTGTAGACAGACCTATGCTCATGTCAGAAGGGTTTTGTGCTCTACTTACAAAATGCAGTAACCAGTAACGAATAAAATCAAGAAACATGTCATGTTCGAGGATCATACTATTATTAGCAAAGTTGAAAGAATTTTGACTTTTGAGGTACTTGTTATAGTTTTACCCATAAATATCTCCCTTGATAATCTTTTCAGTTTAAGAACTGTTTTGAAAAGCTCTCATAGAGAACTTTCAGTTGATACTCATATTGGCTATCTTTCATGATTTCAGGGGCCACTCTGTACTGTAATCATCGATTCATGGCCTGTTTTTTCGAATCTTAGAATGGTTAGAAAGCCCTTTTGCTAGGAGCTCTCTCCTGCCTTTTCGACTTGTTTCAATTGTATATACTCATCTGCATGGTACCTATCACTCCAGAAATTTTCATGCAAATCCTAGCAAAGCTGTAGTGTCTAAGTCAGTAAAAAGCCATATGTTTCCATAGTAATACAGGGCATATTGTTCCATAGTAATACAAGAAAATTCAAATCACTATAACTTCGTTAAATACCATTCGATCTTTATGAAACTTGCAGAAAAGATCAATTTTGTAAATAGTCATCCGTTTGCTAAATAATATTGAATTTAAGGGTACTATTTAGATTTTATTGAACAAAACATAAAATCGATACATCATACTATTACTAACAAAGTTGAGTGAATTTCGACTTCTCATGTATTTGTTATTGTTGTACTCATGAAGGTCTACATTCTTGATTTTTTTCAGATTTTCCGGATGGAAGGTGTCCAATCGCGAGGGGGGTACGCGAAAAGTTCGTACATTCCCCCTTCCCCTGCCCCTCTCGATACTCATAAGGCAATTTTAGGACTTGTTTTGAAAAGATCTCAGTAAGACCTTTCCAATGACACCCTATTCGACTACCAATGGTGGAAAATTTTTTTTTTGAGGGGTCACCTCCCTATATGGGGAGACCCCCCTTAAACCCCTTTGCAAAATTTTTCCACCCTTGAACTTTCAAGAAGTCACGACTTTTGACCTTTTCACAAAGTTTTATAGCTGTAGCCTCTATAGTTTCGGAGAAAAAGTGCTGTGACATACAGACAGACGGACGGACGGACGGACACAGGTCGTGATTGCAATAGGGTTTTGTACTTTAGTACAAAACCCTTAAAATGGCTGAGCTCTAGAAGAGATACACAAAAGTAAACATTTTACCTGTTGTTGTCCATCAATCTCTATCAAAAGTGGAATTCCCACATCGCATCCGTTGAGAATAATTAAACTGCACCTAGTTGCCGTGAATTTTCATTAGCAGGAAATCTGAAAAACATTAATTCTTAATAATTTGATTTTTGTACATGCTGAACATAATAAAATATATATTTTTCCATCTTCATATACTATATGTGCAATATCATTTTAAAATTTGCTTGAAAAAATCAATAAAATCGACTTTATCAATAAAATTTTTCAAGCATGCCAGGAAAACTTGCCCCAAAGATTGAGGCGTTACTGTGCGAAAACGAAGCCAATAAAATGGTCGCCCCCCCAAAATGTAAACATGATCATGCATGAATTGAAGACAATAATTTTCAGTGAAAAAAAACTTCAAAATATTGTCTTTTCTTTTCTACGTTTCATTTTGATACCAACCTATGAAATAATACTCCTGTGGGCTGACGGTGGCTTATATTACTGCTTGTTTTCACAATGCACATGATTTTAGAAACTTCTTTGTACTTCTCTATTTTTCCGTTGAAATATAAAGTTTTTCTCACTTACAATTTAAGCGATAAATAGTCTGTTATAGTTTTGTTGATGAACAATACACAAATCGCTAGTTTTTACAGATTTTAACATGAAAATTACACACCGAACGAGTTTGTTTACGGTTTTTCACAGCCGAGTTTGACAGCGAATGCAAACAAAATCATATGATGATATGAAGATTCTTCTTATCGACAGAGAGAAATGATGACAAGGAAAAGCAGTGTTCCTTAGCATCGGGCCGTTCCTGTTAGTTACCTGTTCCAAGCATTGTTGCAACAAAACCGAAACAGAAAATTTCTCTCTAAAGAGCATTCTGAAGAGAATTAAATATGAATGTGACTCCCAAAAAGTATTGGCAAAGGTGTGAGAAATAGACTTCTCGAGCTAGTGGAGCTCTTAGAATGAATCGGATATTACCGGGGGGGCTACTTGAGCTTGTGGATTAGCAGAAAGATAAAGAATTGCGGGAGGCTAAAGAAGAGCTGAGGGCTAAGTCTACTGAAGTAGCGCTGATAGTTCCATCCATAGTTCGGCGCTGTTCACTCTAATAGATCCTCGCTTCAATTTCATGTTCCGTATGCACTTGTTAACATCTTCTTGCACTCTGCCTTACTACGCTTACTTCGCATATACAACCAGCGAAGTCTCGGTCCTCTACCACAGTCTCTTAGCGTATTCAAAACTTCAATGAAAAATCATATATATAAATACTCCTATAAGTCATAATTTTTGATATCGTATTGTGATCTTTTTTCTTTAATTTCTTATATATTTTGAATTCGTATATTTGTATTCATCTATTAATTGACTTGTAATTGGACTACTAGTCTGTAAGTTGATTTTTCGAAATAAATAAATCATCAAACACCATCAAAAGACTAGTCTCTAGCCCAGTCGAAGGAGATCGAGATAAAAGGAGAAAATAGGAGTAACTTAATGGGCATGATACGTTAAATCAGGGCTTCTAGATACTGCTAACATTTGCAAAATGTCCCAAACAATTAAGTTTTCTTAGATGCCTTAGATTGTTAGAAAGATGTACCTGATACGAGGCATAAGAGAAAAAAGTCACATTGAAGACCTCAGTGGCAGGCGTTGTTCGTGACACTCAAGGTTGACCGATGTGTTGCGGGAGATTAAGGTTAGTGTAAAGCCCAAAGACACCAAAACTGCCAATAAAGCAGCGCAACCAACGCCGCTTGGCCACATACTCTTCGAATTTTGAGCAGAGACCGACAATTACAAAATAGCATTCTACGCTGCAGTCAAGAAGGTTCTTAGCAAAAAAGAAACTTGTGCCTCGCTTAAGCCGATGGCATCGATTGAAATTGACTACATCACGAATCTGACCGAGGCAGAGAAGGCAAGCAAAAAGGAGTTCTTTAACTAAGCAGGGTTAAATCATGGCTGTCGCCAGAAAATACAGGGTTTCCCAATAAGAGGTGTTATTTTGATATTAAAAGAAAAATATGAATGATCGGATGTTTATTTCATTATAAAGAGGAAGGTATGATGTTAATAGTAAAATATAACATCAGGCAAATGACCACCACGACCACGCTTACAGGACCATATCCTTTTCATTAAATTTTCCATAACCAAATGGCAAGGGGCTGCCCTATGTCCTCGAAAGCTTCACGAATTACATCTTTGAGGTCTTGAATCGACGCTGGGCTGTTGGCGAAGACCTTCTCTTTCACGTGGCCCCAAAGAAAGAAGTCGCGAGATGTTAAATCACAAGAGCTATCCAAAATAACACCTCTTATTGGAAAACCCTATAATAGGGGAAAACGTGTGACCATCATTGACCTGACTGCTAAAGGCGTCAAACAATTTCTGAGTTAAAAGAATGCGTTGGGTCATCTCCAGGGTACGGCAAATACTCTAAATGGCTTGGTTATGGTCATACCACATTGGGATACAAAGGTGTCGATAGGAGTTCCCTATACTACAAATATGGCGACATAGGACATAAAAAAAAAAGAATGTAGGAACGAGGCACATTATATGGTTTGCTGATCTAAATCTAAATTTGAAGCACGTCTTTGGATCAGGAAAGTGTTGGATTTTGTCAGCAAGCTCTAGCACAGGTAAAAGCAGATCTTCAATTGCCCTTATCCTAGTGATTTTCTAGAGGAGAGCTATGGATGGAGGGATGGTTTTGTGTGGTTTCAGTGCTCAGGGAATACATTCTTTAGTGTCCACTTAATGCCGTAATGTCAATCTTAATTCTTTGGAAGATGCTATCTTAAACATAGATGATCACGTACTCATTGTCGAAGCCTTCAATACTAAGCCAATCTAATGGGGCATGTGATGGCCAAGACAGGATTCGTTGTGCTCAACACTGGCGATATGCAGACATCCCGGTTTGTGGGTTGTAAAGAAACCATACCAGACGTAACATTTGCCTTGAAGGCAATACAATTGGAGGGTATTAGAGAACTGCTCAGCCAGTGATCATCAGTAGTACATTCTGCTTCAGATCCATGACGCTATCTTCCAATGCTCATGCTCTCGACCTTCCACAATTAATAGGAGCATCGGCAGGATAGGCATCGAGGAGTTTGTTGAAGGGTTCATGGTAGGTGCGCTGTTGCTGGTAGGTCCACAGATACCTGAAAGACTAGCAGCTCAAGATATGGTGACTAAACTATGAGCGTTATCACGTCTGTTTACAATGCTTCTATGCCTCGTCAGAGACCCCAGCATGGCAGGCCTCTAAAGTACTGTTAGTCGACTGAGATCGCTAATAAGTGAAAGAAGAGTCAAAAGTTTCAACGGAAAGCTTATCGGGCATGGAATTGTGATCAAGCGTGCAACTCATGCGAGTCAAATTAATAGCCAAATGCCCACTCTTCACGCAACTGGGACTGGAAGAGGCAGTTCGATCATTGTAATCAAGGAAATCTCCAGGTCTAGACAGTGCCCCAGCTTTGATGTTGCAGTTGGTCTTTCACCATTATCCTGACTTGCTGCTCGGTACATTCAATGCTTCCCTGTACTCGTAGGAAGGGGCTTTCGCGGAACGTTTGAAGGTAGCAAGGCGGGGTCTCTAGAGTAAGGACGATCATTGCTGGAAAAGCGTTGAATGAATCGAAACCATAAGCGAAGTACTTCAGTTTGCCGAACAACTCAAATCAGGAAAATTGCTGGTAAAGTTACTTCAAGCGTTGCAGAGAAAAGGAGCTCTGAGCACTTTTTTGTGGCTCGGGGGTGAATAAAATTTACGCACTGACTGTAAAACTCCCAGATTCGTGAGCAAAGAGACTACCCACTAAATTCCCACCCTGTAAACCTGAGAACAAAGCTTGGAACCGGCGCATTTGCATACCTAGCCTAAGTTGCCGGTAGCCTAGGCCCTTTGGGTCCTCTTGCACATTACCCACTAGATTTAGTCAGCAGCAAACTCTGCTGTTATTAATCAGTCAGTACGCAGGGGGAATGCTGGCCGACAGGAATACTCTTGGAGGCTAACTTTCTTTGGGAAGTTCCACCCCCATGTACCCGAGGAAATTCGCGAGGCTAGCATTCTTTGGGGAAGGTCGCCCCCATGGACCCGAGGATATGGGGGCACCGTGAAATTCCCTCCTGGAATGACAGGTAACGACCCTGATTGGATATGGACTACGCTTTGGACAACGAACTGGAATTTATGCTTTGCGATGGGGGATATGATGGTTTGGAACTAGTTGCTTTGCACAGTATTGCCGAGGTGACACTCGTATGTGAACGGCTCCAATTCAACTACCACACCGTCTCCATCCCGGTAAAACCTTGGCAGGCCTCGGAGTGCCTTAGAAGTCCGCAACATTGGGTTAGTTGTGTCGGTTCGGATGAGATAGCCTCCCGATTAGCGCTGGTCTGGTTCTAAGCACTTGTCCCCATAAGGGCTTGTGCCAACCCTCGCATGGCCTTCCTGCTCTGCAAAGATAACCATGGGACCAAAAAGGTGACTACACATACGGACGGAGATAGTGGCTCCGAGGGGGGACCCAATAAATCTGGAGTAAACACTATAAAAAGATCAAAAAATCCCAAAAAAAGAAATCAAAAATAATAACAAAGACGAAGCAGCCAGCGGTTGCAGCCACGTTGTTAACAGTACATCGAGAGCGGTACCAACGATGACGAAAACGACGATTTATGCACTAATAGTGAAGACGGGCGATAAACGGAGATTAACGGACAGTCTGGCCCAGACTGAGATTTTTGCAGCAGTTGGGCGCCGTAAAAAAATGATGCGAACGCCAGAGAGCCCAAAAAAAGAAAAGCGGGGAATTCTGCAGGGACGCTTCGAGCGGTCTAGGCAAATAGAAAGAGCATCGAGAATTCGACGGTCACTGCTGCGATCGTTAGCGAAGTGACCGATGCAAGGGTCATAAAACCCGACATAATAAAGAACCATCCTGAAGTTAACAAGGAGATTACGGCATTAAAAGAGTGACCAGGCAAATAAAGCGACGCTGTGTGATTGCATCGCCAACGGCGAAAATGTGATGGAAGTGCTGTATTCGGAAATGGAAAGCGATAACCTCTCCCAAGGATGGTCACAAAGTACAATTGCCACCCAGCGACATGAAGAAGAGAAGCTGTTCCAAAAAGCGGGAGATGTTCTAAAAGAATACAATCTGCATTTGACTCCCCAAAAATCCACAAAGCAGTAAAGATTGGGCTTCTTGAACTAAACGAGCGCCTAGACTGCATAGGACATTATCGGAGCAGTTGGGTATAGGTTGAAGAGGACCAGAAAGCTCAAGATGATCAGAAGGATAAAGAAGCGCTGAGGGCGAGATCTAGAGGCCACGTGCAGATAGCTCCATAATCAAAAATCAATGAAAGAATGGTGCCTAGCCCAATCGAAGAAGATCGGGATAAAAGAAGGAAGGAAGTGGCACTTAATGGGCGTGGAGCTTCAGATCAGGGGTTTTAGACAGTGCTTACAAAAGGAGCCAAGAAAGCCGCTAAGAAACTCCTTCAAAAAGTGCCAGCAAGTAAAGTTCGCACAGATGCCCCACAAGAAGAAAGATCTGATGCAAAACCGAAAAGACTGAAACCCCGACAAAGACCCCGGCAGCAGGCACTGCTCATAAAACCCCAAGCTGGCCGATCCTACGTGAAGGTGCCACCGGACATCAGGGAAAACGTAAGGTCCGAAGACACCAACACTACCATTAAAGCAGTACGACCAACGCGGTCGGGCCACATACTGGTCGAATTCGGAGCAGAGGCCGACAATAAGGAAGCATTTTACGATGCAGTAAAGAAAGTCCTCGGCGAAAGCGCACTATAGCCTCGCTCGAGCCAATGGCAGCGACCGAAATAAGAGACATTAACTGCGTCACGGATCTAGCCGAGGTAGACGAGGCCATCAAAAGGGAGTTCCCTAGTGTGCGAAGGATCAAAGTGAGGCTGACACCAGAAAACCATAGGGGACAACGCATGGCTACAATTGACTTGACTGACAAGGACGCCGAACAATTTCTGAACAAGGGCAAAGTACGAATAGGGTAGGTTGTCTGTAGGATACGGCGAAGAGCAACTCCTCTTCAATGTTTCAAATGCCTTGGCTACGGTCATACCACACAAGTATGCAAAAGACCCGATAGGAGTTCCCTATGTTACAAATGCGGTGAAATGGGACATAAAAGAAAAGAGTGTACAAAGGAAGCACACTGTATTCTTTGAAAGGATGCTGATCCAAGACCTGATATTGGACACATCTTGGGATCAGGAAAATGCCGGGTTTTCCAAGAAGCCCTAGCCAAGGCAAAATCAGAACTTCGATGACCCGCATCCTGCAGCTAAACCTACACCGCAGTTCAACCGCCCAAAATCTACTTGAGCAGTTTGGAAGGGGCATGAAAGCCGACCATTTTGCTGCTGAGTGAGCAACACCATGATAAAAGTCCAGCATCATGGTATCCTGACGAAACTGGCACTACCACCATCTGGGTTCGAAACAGTGATTTCTAAGCGAAGAGTTATCAACGGGGGGGATGGTTTTGTGTGGGTTCGGTGTTCAAGGACCACCTTCTTCAGTATGTACCTAACGCCAAACGAATCGATATCATCTTTCCAAGCCAAGCTTAATGCTGTCCTCTGCCTTAAACAGATACGCGGGGAAAACATATCATCGAAATGGTGGCCACGACGGTGCTCGTCGTGCTAAACACCGGAAATACGCCGATCTTCCACCGTATTGGCTGTGAGGGAACCATACCGGACATGATATTCGCCTCGGAGTCCTTAGTACGGATGATACATAATAGGAGGGTATTAGAGGACTATGCAGACAGTGATGATTAGGGCATTGTGCTTGAGATAAGCGACGTTCTCTCCCGACGTCCGTGCTCTCGGCATTCTACAGCTGGACAAAACATTAGAAGGATGGACGTTAAGAGGTTCATCGAGGTGCTCATAGCAGGCGAGCCGCTGCAGGGAGCTTCGGAGGGGACGGAAGAACTGGCAGCTCAAGACGTGGTGAACTGAACTATGAGCATCATCCCGACTCCTTGCAATGCTTCTATGCCCCGTCGAAAACCCTGGCATTGCAAGCCCTAGTGCACTGGTGGTCAACCGAAATCGCTGAAATTCCAGGGGAGTGTCACAAGCGTAGACGTGAGACTCAACCGGTGCGGAACCGTGACGAGGCATGGAACCGGGTTGCACCTTATAAGTCGACCAGGAAATGCCTTCGCAAATTGATTGTCAATAGTAAGGCTCACTGCTGGGAAGACCTAGTAGACAGTGTGAATAAGTAGCCGTGGGGCCTTGGCTACAAGCTAGTTATACGGAAGCTTGGCACCCTACGGAAGCCTTGAATACGTGATGCGGAAAAGATGGATGAGATAGTGCGGGCAGCCTTCCCCGCCCATCCCGTCCATGTTGACGCTGTCCATGGTGAAACAGCAGTCGAGTATCCACTCTTCACACAGCCGGAGCTGGAAGGGGCAGTCCTTTCACTGAAAGCGGGAAGGCTCCAGGTGCAGATAGTGTTCCAGCTGAGGTATCCACCATTGTCCTGACTTGCTGCGCAGCATATTCAACGCATGCCTACAGGAGGGGGTCTTCGGGTACGATGGAAGGTGGCGAGGCTCGTGCTGATCAGCAAGGGGAAGGGAAATCCCGAGTTGCCATCAGCATACCGCCCGTTATGCAGGTTAGACATTACTGGGAAAGTGCTAGAGAAACTCATTAAGAGAAGATTCACTGACGCGATTCGCACTACTGGGGACCTATCTCCTCAGCAGTATGGCTTTGGAGCAGGACGTTCTACCATTGATGTGATTGCAGAGGTGGTGAGCGTGGTCCAAAAGGTAGAGGCACATACTCACACCAAGCGACGGATCGTCCTACTGGTGACACTTGATGTCACGAACGCCTTCAACTCCACTAGATGGGTGAATATTCTGGAGACGCTGGAAAATTCCTTTCAAGTTCCAAAATATCTAATGCGGCTTTTGAGTGACTACCTAAAGGACCGAAGCCTGCTTTACAACTCGACACTGGGCCAACGAAGGATGGAAATTACATCGAGTGTTACCTAGGGACCTATCCTTGTTCCGGACCTGTGGAACGTGTCCTACGACGAGCTACTGAGACTGAATATGCCAGAAGAGACGCGCTTGATCGGCTATGTGGATAATTTTGCGGCTCTGGTCACTGGACGCACCGTTGAACAAGCGCAATTTGGGCTCGGTATGCTAGTGCGAGTGAGAGACTGGATGACTGCTCACGGGCTCAGTTTAGCACAGGAGGAAACCGAAGTGGTCATCTTAACAAAAAAAATTCCTAGAGTAAGGATGATCAGTATTGGAGACAAAGGAATCGAATGGAAACCAGCGATGAAGTACGTGGGGCTACTGATCGACTCGAAGATTAGTTTCTCTGGGCAAATAAGGTCATCAACGGCTGAGAAGGCTGCTCCAGGAATATCGGCTCTGAGTCGACGTATGGCCAATGCAAGGGGACCCAAGAAGACGCCTCTAAATGAGTGCTATAGGGTCCGTGTTACTGTATGGAGCAGAAGTATGGGGCGACGCTCTCAGTAAGGAGGTGCACCGAAAACGACTGGCACACGTACAGAGTAGAGGAGCACTGAGGATCGCATCTTCGTATCCAACTTCTAACTAACCCAGCTTTTGAGCGGGCATGAGTGTTTTCAGTCTTACCTGCGCAAGATTGGTAAGTCACGGTGCCCCGATTGTCGGTTTTGCCTAGAAGAGGAGGACAATGCCTGTCACACATTTTTTGCATGCAGAAAAAGAGACAAGCTGCGAAGGGACCTCTACAGACAGACGAGAGAGCTCACCCCGGATAATATAGTCGCGCTGATGTTCGAATCGGTTGAAAAATGGAACCAGGTGGCACATTATGCTCGGGCAGTTCTAAAATATGCAAGGAATTCACAGCAGCTGGGGCGCTGGGGCTGGCGGATCGCTTGTCTTGCACTTCCTCTTCCCCTCTCCTCTTCCGCTAGAAGAGGTATCCTCCAGCTTGGAGGCGCCTTACGGCGTAACAAAACGAGACCTGGCCCGAAGTAAAGTGTCAAATGGTCAAAGACTAGGCTCTTGGGTTGACAGGGGAGGGATTTAGTGGGGTAGTCCAGTTACCTTCTTGCGAGCATGGGAGTCCCACACTCATTGCGTAAATGGGCATTCACCTCCCAAACATAAAAACAAAAAACACAACAAAACCCAAACACTACAGACGTGCTATGGTTTTGATGAAAATTTTAGAAATATTTAAAACATTCATATGTCATCATGACTACCCAGGCACTGATGTCAACAGACTGAAAATAAAATGGCAGCAAATTATAAAAAACAAAATAACCATACATTATTTTTCCAAGCTTCGTTCATGGAATATATGGAGTGAGCCCAGATTTGACATCTAGAAGATGTTGCTTGATTTGATAATTATTTTACAATATTCTTCAGGTAGGAGGACTCTCCTGCTACTTTGACTTGTCCTTAAAAAGTGTTAGACATTCAAAAGGTGGCCAATAATATGATTATTTGCTTTTAAATACAGGGGATTACGAGAAATTCACCTTTCCGGCTGGTGGTGCCAACGAAATTTATGTTTATTCCTTTGTTTCCGGTTTTTTATCCGGTCCTTGAATTTGAAAGAAAAAAACGGCTTGAACCGGGATGAAAAAATCGATTTTTCAAACCAAAGAACGAGCTTTTGGTTAAGCCAGTGCGGTCATTCCCATTCCTAGGTTACTTCAAACTTTACAGAACAGAGATGACCTTAGGTATCTAATTTATCGACCAAATATTAATGTAAAATCTCTATATCGTATTTTTTATAATAACTGAAACTGGCTTGAGAAGGTGGGTGTACAGTGAAGTGCTCACAGCTATGAGGGAGCTAAGGTGCTCAATCGCACCAACTCCACGCGGTCTATTTTCCAAGAATGGAAGCGTCCTCTCAAACTTTCTTCTGAAAAGTACGAGTATGCCATTGAATCCCCTTCTTATAGTGAGCACCATACTACGAGTATAATCACTGAGTTAATTAGTAGTTCAAGGAGATGGGTACAAAAGAATAAGAACACGCTTTCTGTTAGAGTGAGTTTCCTCGCCACATCGGCTTAAAGTTGATGCGCGTTCAATACGAGAATAGTTTCGACACGACACGGAAACTAAAACACTTTACACCTTAAGGTTTTAGCACTCCATTCCCTGGCAAGGGTTGTTAGGAGGATTGCAATGTTGGGCTTGTGTGCTATGAATTCAATTTTATGATGGTCTTAATTCACCATTGATTGCTGATTATCGCACGTCTCGCAACGCAAGTTGCATAAAATGCTTTGGCGACGATCCATTCCAAATTTTAACCGTAGAAGGCTGGAAACGTTTGTACTGAGTGAAAAAGGATATGTGCGAGACAGTTCTAGATTGAAAAATAAAAGCGGTTGAGAATTGCTTGATATGCGAAGGCTTTTGAATATATTTTACTAAGGGCGATTGATCCAGAAGAAAATAGCCGTTTTATCGTAAATTTATAAAGTACATGTATGAACACTAAACCACTTTTATATCGAAGGACTTTCGCGCAAATACAAGGGAAACACACGCTTAAGATGCACTGGGCATGCAAATTCCAATCACAGTCGACGCCGCTTTTGTTTGAAAGCATAAATAGTCTGAACCCGAAGTCTTTTCTGCGACTCTGTTTTGAGTGAGTTTTTGTGTTTGCACTTGTAGGTGGAGGATATAGTGCCGTCAAGGTCCAATTAAGATAGGCTCAAAGATAGCTCTTATTTTCTAGCACGGACTAAATGATCGTTGTAGTTGCTGAGCAGTCGATAAATTTCATCGCTAGTTAGTTGAAACTATCCTGGCTGCGATACGTGTTCAGTTCGTGGCGAAATGGTGTTAAATAATTATGTTTTCTACATTTTAGCGGCAATGAAGATAAACCGCGAGATTGCGAAAAAATAAATTCCATTGTTCTTTAGCTGATTGTATGATAGAATATTTTAACAAAGATGCGGCCTATCTCCTGTTCAGCTGAACTGAAATGGAGTTGAGGAGGTGCTCGTTGACTGTGGCATATGTATATAATAAAGTTAGTCTCTCGCATAGCAATAGGAGGATTTGTTTAGTAAGTCTATGTTGGAATGTTAGTGGTCCAGTTTGACTGTTGAGTTCCATATTAAAATTGAAATGCTAAAACTTCTTAGCATCAATGATATCAATGACTTAAATTAAATTTGCTCCCTCCGCTACTGTATTTTTGAAAATAATAAGCTCCCCACACAAGCAACAATTACATTCTGCTCGTCCTTTCCACAAGTAATGGCTTATAAACGAAATCGAAATGTAATTTGCAACTTTTTCCGGTGATTTACGAGTATTCGTTTCCAAATCGCCAGCCGAGTAACCAATACGTTATTTGCATAACGCCGTGTATAATTTGTTCAAGTCATATCGCATTCGAGACGTTCGCCAACGGTGCGTAGTGCAAATGAATAGAAACGAGGGAATTTTGAGCGTTCGCATTGAGTGTGAATTTCTCTCATCGCCGGCCCATTAATTGCATACGGAAACGAATCAAGCATTATTTTGATTAATCGACCTTATCGCAGATCAGCGCGGACAATTGCACCATTGATTCTTGGTATCAGACGGCATCGACTGGACGTAATGACGAAGGCTGCAGTGGGGCGCTCAATGCGCCAATGGAGCGCCTATCCACTTCCAACCAACCACGCATGAATGAGCCGCACTTTATCATGCTTTCATTAATAATATTACACAATTTCGCGAAATCCCAATCAGTCATAATAAACGTATCTTTAGAGGTAAAGAGCGCTGACTCGCCTACGCAAAGGGAGCTGGTGCTGGTCCGTGTATGGAAATATTACAATGTGGAGGACCAAGCACAGTGCAAGCTCTGCGACTCGATAAACACTTTTCCGAGGTGAAGATTGTTGTTTGCGCGAGTAACAAATTTGCACTTTCATTATTACAACAAACAAACATGAAGTAGCAGATTCTTCATTTGCGATTATGCTAGAGCCCATAAAGGCTCGTAACAGCTTTTCAATTTTTGATGATTAATCGCCGCTTTCAACGAAATTGCGCTTAATGAGGGGTTCATCGTGACAAGCAATTTGGTTATCTGCAGTAATCACGACACAAGATCAAATCAATCAAAATTTTAGGCTGATTCCACTCGAAAGGAAGGTTGCAAAGGTGAACACTCGGAAAGCTCTTTTAACTGACTTGAAATAAAGAGGGTTACAAGTGTTTAAAGGAATCACGACTGCAGTTGAGAGGATTAGGATTCTTGTTCATGCTCCCATGAAAATTTTTAGAACATTTCGTTAAAAGTAAGGAAATTTTCTTAAATGCCCTTAAATTGCGGAGGTTTTAGTATCACTAATAAGGTAAGCATTTTAGGCCATGTTCTGATAAATGTAGACTTTTTTTAATGTCCTTCAACCATCAGTGTTTGAAAGCATTTTTCTTCGGTTTTAGAGATTTCTTTAATTTTCATCAGCTGTTGCTCATTTTAAGAAACATTTGAAGAGGCAGCTATACAGAGCTTCTGTAAGTGCGAGGTATTATACGAATTTTCGAAGTGAAACTTCTTTACTGGCGGGTAAAAATGTTCAGATGTAAAGAAAAAGTAGAACCGTTTACACTTCGGATGGAGAGAAAAACGAAATTCGTGCAACAATTGGTTTTAAGTAGAAGTTTCTCCAGCTTCGATATAAATTTTCGACTAAACTATCGCATTCCGTCCGAATCCTTATTGAGAATAATAAGAGGGGGGAGGGGGCAAATGCACCCCCTGAATTTGCCGCGGGGCCTTTTTGGTTCAACTGGGCCCTTCCTGCGAATTTAACCGGGACTTAGGACAAAGAAACTAAAATACGGTAACCTGAAAATTTACGGAACATAGTGTGCATGCACACTTCTACCATCAAATAAAAGCCGTTTCTTTTTCTAACCTAAATTAGAGTAACTAACACATAAACATAAGGGCACCCAAACTAGAGCTGCAAAGAATATTTTAACGTTTCGGCTTCCACCAAAAATGGAATTTGACCCGGGCCCTTTTTGGTTCAATCGTGCCCTACCTGCAAATTTAAGCGGGACTAAGGGCAAATGAACTTAAATATAGTGCTATGAAAATTTACGGAACATGCCTATTATGCATGCACACTTCTGCCAGAAAATAAAAGCCATTTCTTCTTCTAACCTCAACTAGAGTACATACCGGGAGCATAAACATAAGGGCCCCTGAACTAGAACCGAATAGAATATATCAACTTTTTCAGAGCCCGCCAAAACTGGAATTTCACCCAAGCACTTCATGATTCACCCGGACTCTTTCTGTGAATTTTAGCAGTACTAAGGGCAAGTGAACTAAAACGATGACATGAATATTTACAGGACATAGTGTACATTCATGGTTCTGCCACCAAATAAAAGCCGTTTGTTCTTCGGGCCTCAAAAAGATTACCTAGTAGGGTAGGCTCGCCTAAGAGTACGCATTCCATAAGAGTACGCAACAGCTGTATCTCAAAAGTGGCAACCCTGCCGATGGATATATGTTAACAAATGTTTCAAGTGCAACAGTCAGTAGTGCGTGGATGTTGCTTCGAAGCGCTTGCAGGAATTTTCACGAAGAAAAAGGTAAAAAATGACTTTTACGGCTAGGATTATAATATTTAGCTGGTCAGACGTAAGAAATATGGTGTACAAAATGGCATTTCCTTTTTTGTTTTTTAATTTGTGCCTAAAGATGCTTTGTAGTGAATAGATTAAAGTAGACATCATCCAACTCCATGAGGTGTTTTTTGTGGCAGTGGTGCACTTTTTCTAAGACTACGCACCCAAAGAGTACGCATGCATACTCTTAGACCTATATGCAGTTATCCTTTCGTTTTCTATTTTTTATGTAGGATATGGGTAAATACATAAGAAAAAGCGACCGGAAGTTGAAATTCACAGCAGCATTGCTAAAAGAGGCAGCTGAGCGCATCAATCGAGGCGAAAGCAGCGGGCTGTTGCACGATGTTTCAATGTAAACGAGTGCACATTAAGGAAACGGTTGCGCCAAATAGGCTTTTTAGTCAATTTGTCTTAAAAAATGGTATTAGCCCATCTTTTTCAGGGCACAGTTCCAACAAACTTGGGTAGGTTTAAACTGATATTTTCTGCCGAAGAAGAAAAGGAATTAACGAAGCATATCAGGGATTTGGAATTGAGGCTGTATGGACTCACCATCAAAAACATACGTGCCTTAGCATGCCAATACGCTGAATTGAATAAAGCTCAACATAGGTTTAATGTTGAAACAAAAATGGTAGGTGTTCATTGGGTGCAAAGTTTTGCGGCGAGAAATGGACTCTCATTACGAGCTCCAGAAAAATGTAGTTTAGCTCGTGCAATTGGTTTCAATAAGCCGTAGTGCGAAAGATTTTTTCAAAATTTGAAAATAATTTATGGAGAAACAGCTCCTCGACCCCACAGGGTATTTAACATGGACGAAACGGGACTTTTTACCGTCCCCAATAAGCTGCCAAAGATTTATGCTCCCACAGGAAAAAGAACTGTTTCCAAAATTGTGTCTGCTGAAAGAGGATAATTAGTGACTGCGGTATGCTGCATGAGCGCTTCCGGTACTTGGGTTCCGCCAGGTCTTGATTTTCCTAGAAAGCGTATGAAAGACGAATTCTTCTATAATGCACCACCAGGCACATTAAAAATGATATCTGATACAGGATACATGAACTCAGACCTGTTTATAAGTTGGCTTCAACATTTTTTTAATTATGTTAAACCATCGGAAGAAGATCCAGTAATACTACTTCTGGACAACAATGTATCCCATTGCTCTCTTGAAGCTATTTTATATGCAAGAAAACAATTCATTATTTATTTGACTTTACCACCTCATGCAAGTCACAAAATTCAACCTTTAGATAAAGGTTTTTTCTTCCCGCTAAAAAAAGGCTTTTTCTTCAGAGTGCAATAAATGGATGGTAAACAACCCTGGAAGGGCAATAACAATGAGAGAAACGGCTGGACTGTTTCATGCCGCATATTTGAAAGTAGCGACCATCGAAATATGTGAAAAATCATTCGCATGTACTGGAATTTGTCCATATAATCCCGACATTTTTACTGTCGCTGATTTTGCACCTGCTGAAGTCTCAGGTAAACCAAATTGTGAAGTAGCCAATAATGTCGAACATCCGGACAACAGAGAAGAAGAGCAATTACTTTTCGATAAGGAAGATGATATACCTCTTTCAGTTTATCAAACTCCGCAGGTCCTCAACTTGGAAGCATTGAATAGATCACCCATTCGGAATCCAACACATGAGGAAATCACAGCTTTAGACATTAGGCTACAGCATTCAAGCTTACCTGGAACTTCATGCTCATCTCTACAACTAAAGTCATCAAGCTCTTCAGTCACTCCAGAAATGATTTTGCCTTTTCCAAAGGCCACACATCAACAAGTTAGAAAAAGGCAATCGAAAAGATCTGAGATACTTTCTTCCACGCCTTATAAAAACAAAATCTTAGAAGATAAGGAAAACAAAGCGCAAAAATCAGAAGGAAAAAAAAATCTTTTTGCAACAAAGCAAGAAAGGCCCAAAACAAAGAACAAAAAGCATTCGTTTGGGAATGATAACAAGGATACAATTTGCCCAGGATGCAATGAAACTTTCAGCTCATCAGATTGAATTCAATGCTTCAACTGTGAACTTTGGTGGCACGAAGATTGTTCCAATTATTTAGGAACCACAATATTTTCCTGCGACTTTTGCGATGGTTAAAAATGTTGCGTACTCTTAGAGTTGAATGTTGCGCACTCATAGGATTCATTTTCTTAAGAGTACGCAATTTTTCTTTTTTGTTGAATTTACAATATATTTGTTATATGGACCAGGAAGTAGCTTTTATTCAATTTTTTTATTAGACTTATGCATACTATACTAAAGCATTTCAAGATAAAACTATTTCAAACCATCTTTACTGTTTTATTGAGCAATGTAAGTTAAGTGCGTACTCTTGGGCGATCCCACCCTACACGAATATAAGGCCCGATGCACACATGCGTTGCCTCGACGCAGCCGCGCAGCAGTAGTTGCATGCGCCCACAACCGTTTTACTAACGTTAGCCGCACGTCTGACCATGTCGTTTGGTCATTATTTCAGTGCATGAGAAATAAAATGAATGAAGAACTGCATATTGATATTTTTTACCTCTTCCATCATGAACATTTTGGAGCAAAACAATGGAGCATGCACTTAAAACTGACGACAATAATATAGGGTTATCCATTTTACGCTTGGGAAAGTAAAGCTGAAGAAAACACATAAAATACTCAGGTGGAAACAAAATTTTTTATTCAGTATCAAGATTGAATCTTGCCATTATACGTGAAATAAAACATCATTCAAATGTTTTCCACAGGACCTCTTACAGGCCTCAACCCTTTCGAGGTAATTTTCAATGACTTTTCGGCACATTCCTGGCAATATCTCGGCCATAACTTAACGAATATTGGTTTTCAATTGCTCAAGATTTTAAGAATTGTTCACGTAAACACGATGTTTTGCATAGTCCCATTAAAAGAAATCCAAAGGTGTTAGGTCACAGGATCTTGCGGGCCAAATTGACATCACTCAATCTCGGAATTATGCGTCCTGAAAATTTATCTTGCAAAAGTGCTCGATTAGCCTTGGTTGTGTGGCTTGTGGCTCCGTCCTGTTGGAACCACACGTTCTGCAGATCATAATCTCCAATCTCTCTCCAAAAATAGTCGGTTAACATCCGTCCATAGCGGTCAGATTTGACTGTAATGGCTCTCCCTTGATCGTTTTCAAATAAATACGGGGCAATAACACCACCAGACCATAATGCACGCCAAACAGTCACTTTTTCCGGATGCAAAGACCTTTCTGCGATCATCTGAAGATTTCGAGAGCCCCATATGCGGCAATTCTGTTTATTTACGTAACCACTGAGCGAAAAATGAGCCTCATCACTAAAGAAAATTTTGTTCGAAAAATTTTGCTCAATCACCCAATTCGCATACATTCTGCGTTGTGTATGGTCTTGAGGCTTAAGTTCTTGAGTGAGTTGGATTTTGGACGGATGGAGATGCAAATCCAAATGCAAAATCCTCCACAATGAGCCGTTAGACAAGCCCAAATGTTGAGCACGTCGAGGAATCGACAAATTCGGGTCTTCCTCCAGACTTTGAGCAACGACAGCGATCTTTTCAGCAGAACGAATGTTGCAATATCAATAACCGATCTAGTCTCTTCAAATTTCCTCACTGTTTTGTTTGCTGTGTAGGTCGATTATGTCGAGCGTAATTGGCTCGTAAGGCCCTAAATGTTGATACAGTAGAATCACCATTTTTATAATAAAATTTAATAATTTTAACGCGTTCTTCGACTGCTAAACGATCCATATTTCTAAATGGCAAACCTTCAACTAAGCAACTAAAAGACACGCTTTGAATGACATTCAATTCTGACACGGTCTACAATAGACCAAATATTCTCAGTTAACCAATTACTCGAAAAGTGCTGGGAATATCACATCGACGTGCACCAACCCTTTGCAGACTCCAAGCAAGCATACGACAGTGTTGACAGAAATGCACAGTACCAAAATGCTTGACTTTGGGGTCCCAACTAAACTAGTCCACATGGTCAAAGTCACGATACTAAACACAGAGTCCCAGGTCAAGAACTAACGCGCAGCGTCATAATAGAATTGAGCTTAAGAGAAGGGGATGGACTTGCCTCAATACTCTTTAAAATTGTGCTGGAATGCGTCGTCAGGAAGACATCATCTTTGCCCTCTGCTACACTAATACTCAAGTTGATGCAGCTGGCAGCATATGCTAATGACATCAATATCGAAGCGCTGTCAATTTCAAATGCAAAGGAATATTTTTGAGCCTAGAATCTGAAACAAATAGAATTGGTCTGAGAGTTAGTGAAACTAAAAATAAATTGACAACTCAAACGAAGAAGAAAACACCAGTTCAACAAAACCTGATCGTAAGCGACTATAACCTTCAAAGTATGGACAACTTTGTTCATCTTGGAGCCAACTTAATTAAAAGAGGCAAAGACAAGATGAGATGTCGAAAATAAAACCTATCACTCCGTTCTTCCTATTCTAAGATCCAGAGTTGTGCACAGGCAAAATAAGCTCCATATTTACAAATGACTAGTGATACCTATACTGTTATATGGAAGTGAAACATGACTCTATTTAAAGGTGACTTGTGATCCATCGTTATAAACTCCTTATGTCTGCTATGCACAGAAAACGTCGAGGTTTTTAAAAAAGTGTCACCTTAGGATGACTGTGTCCTGCTTCAGGAAGGTTTGGAAGCTATTTCACTTAGGAATTTCTATAAATAGCTTTCATTAAATGTTTCTCAGTGCATCAATCTTTCATTTTCCAACAAAGCTATTCTTCTCAGTTTTGAATTTTAATTAAAAAGCTCGTAGGTAAGTGCTGTAACTCATTTTAGGTACTTAGGTTTCATTTTCGAAGCTTTAAGAAATAACTGTCGTGTTTTGGCTTGATTTTTAAAAATTTCGATAATTTTTCCGATCCTTTATCATGTGTTACATTATATTCTAGTTTGGTTCACCCTATCCACGAGTACTGTTTTTCAGTTTAGTTGCCTCATTCACAGTGTCTAAAGTCTGTGCTAGAAGCTAAAGTTATATATATATATATATATATATATATATATATATATACATATATATGTATATATATATATGTATATATATATATATATATATATATATATATATATATATATATATCTGTATATATATATATATATATATATATATATATATATATACTCGTATACATATATAACATATATACTGGGATATATATATATATATATATATATATGTATATATATATATATATATATATATATATATATATATATATATATATTTTTTTTTTTTTTTATTGATACGAGTATGTGATATAACGAAATTTGTGATCACCCTAAAGCTAGAAATTTCGCTCCAATTTTTACAAAATTTTTATGAACTTGTTTAATCAGCTAAATCGGCTAAGCGAAAACAAAATGGCGGCCGTTTTAGATGAAAAAATTGTGATCTCTGTTCTGATCAAAGTATAACTCAGATTCGGATGAAATCTGGCACAGAGGTTTATTGAACTGTGTGATGAATCTCACAATAAAAACTTCAAATTCAAACCGTCCGAAACAAACTGGCGGCTACAAAAATGTCGAAAAACGTTCAGAAAATTTGATGTTGTAGTTGTGACCAAAGCTTTCAACCAGTTTTGATGAAATTTGATAATTTAGTAAAAAATATTAGTGTCTAAAGAACAGTGTTAAAAAAAAATAGAGGGTTGGGTCTCAAAAACAAAATGGCGGTTTGTTTAATCTCGAAATTTCAAACGTTTGATGCAATTCATACAACTTAAAATAGAAAACACTAAAGATTTTGCTATTTTAGTGATGATCCATGTGCACGTTTCAAAATAGCGGCAGCTTAAATCTGCGATTTCTTCAATTTTTGTGGTCCTCTGGCGGCCACGTTTTTCAACAAATTTACATGAAACTTGAGATTATGAATAACTGTATTAAGATTTTGTGTTCTGCAAGAAATTATCAAAATCAGATGCAAAATAAGTCAAAAATTTAAAACATAATGTTTTCAGCTACCATTTTCACTAAAAACTGATAATCGATTTGCCTGTGTAAAGTAAAACTCCGATCTGATCGAGATTTTGTACATTGATTGATGAGACCCTCAGATATATAAACTTAAAAAAAAATTTAAGTAGCGGAGGAGTGCTCCTGCTAGAAGGGTTTTGTGAAATAATTGATAAATTAAACAATATGTTCTGCATATCAAAACTTAACTAATATACAGATTTCATAAGTTGAGGTAGAAAAATCAAATCCTACTTATCATATATTTGAATTCGCTGGCATTTTGATTCAAGTATTTCGACCTCGTCACTTGTTTAGTCATGGTAACACATTAATATTACAATCCATTTCTAAAAATTTTATCAAAATTCCGACATATTTGTATTGTTTAGGTCCGTTGCAAACGCGTATTTGTGTTAATGTTGTTGTAATTGTCATATATTCAACCGGTTGTAACTTAGCTGTTTCTTGTTACGTTATTGCAAAATTTTCAGGATACATACAATTGCTACCAAAAATTGTAGTTTTTGGGAAATTTAAGGGTCCCATTTTGATTTCATAGGCAACAATTTAAAATTTATAAAATATACTATTATTAACAAAGTTGATCGAATTTTGACTTCTGGGGTATTTGTTGCCCTTGTACTCCTAGAGACTTACTCCTGTGATTCTTTTCAGATTTTTCAGGTCAAAGGTCCAATCACGAGGAGGGAGGCATGATATAAAATTTTCGTACGTTCCCCCTCCGTTAGCCCCCACGAAGCAAAACTTGTCATTCTCAGACCGGTTTTGAAAAGTTTTTATTAAAATCTTTCAAGTGATACCCATATTGCCTACATGCCATGAAATTTTTTTTTCTGTCTGTTAACCTCCGTTTTTTGACCATCTTCACTGTCATTGTATTAATCGTCGTTTTTGTCATCATTATCATCGCTCCAGATATGCTGTTAACATCGCGGCGGCAGCGGCTGGTTGCTTCTTCGTTGTTGTTATTTTTGCTTTCTTTTTTTGGGTTATTTGTATCTTTTTTTAAGGTTTTTGGTGCTTCAGTTTTATTAGGTCCCCCTTCGAAGCTGCTATCTGCGTTCGTGTGTGTCGTCACCCTTTTTGGTGCCATGGTTATCTTTGCAGAGCATGGAGGCCATGCGAGGTTTGGCACAAGCTCTTATGGAGATAAGTGCTCCGAGCCAGACCAGCGCTAATCGGGAGTCCGTCTCAACCGAGCGGACACCACCAACTCAATGGTGCGAGCTTCGAACATATGGCGACGCCTGCCAAGGTTTTACTGGAACGGAGCCGGTGTGATAGTTGAATTGGAGCCGATCATACACGAGTGTCACTTCGGCGCTACCATGCAAAGTAACTAGGTTCAAACCATCATATTCGCTAGCCCAAAGCATCGATTCCAGTTCGTAATCCAAGGCGTAGTCCAGATTCAGTCAGGGTCGTTACCTGTCATCCCAGGAGGGAACGTCACGGCGTCCCCCATATCCTCGGGTCCGTGGGGGCAGCGCTCCCCTAAGAATACTAGCCTCCAAGGGTGCTCTTGTGGACCGGCCTTCCCCCTGCGGGAATTTCCTTGGGTACGTGGGGTGGAACTCCCCGAAGAATCCTAGCCTCCAAGAGTATTCCTATCGGCCAGCATTCCCCCTGTGGAGCTTCCTCGGGTACGTGGGGGTGGAGCTCCCCAAAGAGTGTTAGCCTCCAGGAGAGCTCCTGTCGGTCAGCGTTCCCCCTGTGGGAGACCCTCCTTGATCACCTTATAATTTGTTTGTGGTGAAGCTTTGAACAGGGCATCACTTTGCATCTACTTACAAAATCGTATGTTTCTATCTTATGTCATATGCAAGAAAAGTTGCTGAGACACATGGACAGATAAGACGCGATTTTAGTATGGTTTTGTAAAACTATTTTATGCAACCCTAAAAAATCAAATACATCAGTTAACATTGACGGCCCCCAAAGTTCAGAAAAAAAGCGCAATTAGCTATTTTAGCAGCAACTGAAATAATGAAATGTTTGAAATGCCTTTAATTGGAAACAATGACACAATAGAATATTTTCGTTAAACATTGTTTGACTTTCAAAGTGGCGGCACTTAAAATTATTATTTATCTTAAAAATAAAGGTAGCAATGAGAAACTTGTCCTTCCGTCTGGCGGTGCCAACGTAATTCCTTTTTTCGTTTTTACCGTTTTTATTTCTATCTTACTATTCCACATTATTTTACTCCTTTTTCTCTTAGCTATGCTATTGTTTACTCTACTTCGCAATCAGACATAATCTGTTAAATAAAAAGAAATAAATAAACGTAAAATAAAGTTCGGTTTATATTCTTCCTTTTTAATGTAATTAGCTATTTTTAATTGCTACAGTGAGAATATTAACACTACTTTTGCGGGGATTTTGCCATTTACGCCACAAAGAATTTCGTTTCGATTGTAGGTTTCTTCAACAAATCCTAAATTATAAGAAGGTTTTGATCCTTTTGGGACACTACACTCGATAGCTTGCCAGATCGTGTTTGCAAATTCTTCAATTTGTCCTTCACATACTATCGTTCTTGATATTAAGTCGCTTTTTCATGCCAACAATTCTAGACTACAACTCGCCGAAAGCCTGCTTTTAAAATAGAATTTTTAAACGAAAGTATTATGCGTTACCACATTCGATAATAAATAATAACGAAGAGCATATTTACTCCAATCAAGGAAAAGCAGATTAACTTGCAGATAAATTTAATCAGTTCCATATTGTTTCCTATAGATTCTGCAACAATCTAGTAAAAGCGATGGTGGCTAAAGCTTTGGAACAACAACCTAACCTAACATCTTTACCTCCTGGTGCATTTATAAAAACCAGAGAGTTAACAGGTTTACTTAAGTTAAAGTAAAAAACGGCAAAGCTCTAGGTACCGATGGCCTTCCAAAAGTAGTACTTAAAAATTTACCCAAAAATGTAAAAGTCTTAATACGCCTCCTATTCAAGGCTTGCCTTAGGCTCTCTTTCTTTCCATCCATCTGGAAACAAGTTCTAGTTATACCTATCCTGAAGCCTGGAAAAGATCCGCACTCTCCTCACAACTACAAGCCTATTAGCTTACTACCAGGTATAGTTAAGCTCTTGGAAAGAGTAGACCTAAAAAGATTAAATGATTTAAGGGCTAATAATAATATTCTACCTGATTTCCAATTCGGCTACAAAACCAGATATTCGACAGAGCATCAGCTTTTCCGTGTTATGAAGGACGTTAAAGCATCGATGTACAATAAATTTTCTGTGGGTTTGGTGACGCTGGGCATAGAAAAAGCCTTCGATACAGTCTGGCATGATGCTCTGATCTATAAACTTCAGAAATATAATACACCCCCATACCTGTTGAAACTTTTACAAGGCTTTTTAACTGACAGGAAGTTCCAGGTCAAAGTAGGGGAAAGAATTTCCCCAGTGAAAAGTATTATGTCGGTGTTCCGCAAGCCTCCTGCGTAACCCATCACCATCTAACATCTATACGTATGACTTCCCTTCCTTACCAAACTGTCCAATTGCAGCTTTCGCAGACGACATTTGCATAAACACCATAGATGCAGATCCAAATTCCATTATTAACAGCCTGGAAACGGCACTAGAACGTACATATTAATACTATCATAGATGGAAAATTTAAAATTAATCTTGTAAAAACGAAGTCAATATTTTTCACCAGGAAGCGTAAGCCTGCTCACCTACCCAAGCGGCCCATAAATTTTTTTGGGCAAACTTTCGACAAAAAACTAACCTTCAGAAGTCATATTGAGCATATTAGCTCCAAAGTGTTTAAGGCCGTGCTCTCGCTATACCCCCTTCTTAATCGTGATTCGCATCTCAACACCAGAAACAAAGTGCTCATCATCAAAATGGCAATCCAACCGATCATCTTACACAGCTCACCTACCTGGATCCAATCTGCTAAATATCTAGTAACAAAGCTTCAGATCACGCAAAATAGATACCTAGAAATGGTATTTAATAAACCGTTCTACTTCTCTTCTGGAAAAGTCAATTTTATAACCTCGCTGCATCGCGCCGTGATTAATTAATCGCGAAAGAAAATGACTCGCCCAATCCGCTAATTCGTGCCCTGGCGAACTGAGGACCAGCAGTTGCTACCATATATCTCTTTGGCCGTAACCTAGCCTCATAGATTTCAGCTAGTTATAAGTAGATAGTTTAGTTATGATAAGCTAATAATAAGTTCAGTAGAGGTTTTTGCCTCTAGCTAATTGTAATATTTACATAGAAATACGATACTACACATAGTTTTAAGTAATGTTCAAACGATGGTGAAATGACTTTGTCAGAACACCTATTATATTATAAGGCCTCTGTACCGCAAACATTCTACTAAAGAAAATTATATAGATAATGTAATTAGTTATATTTTTAACAGTGCAATCCAATTATCAATAACAATAAATGACCTCTTATTTTGCAGTTGCTACCCCAAATTATTAATGGCCCGACAAAATAATGATATATGAATATTTGTAATAATATAAACAATTCAAATTTTTTAAATATAGTATAAAATTCAATTTGGTTCCTTAAGAATTATTGTATTGCTGGATCCAGGTGGGCTTATGATAATCCAGCAATAACCCAACTAGATTGAAAATGCGGCTGGATTGCAATCCCTAAAGGAAAGTTATAGCCAATTGAATTTTCATTGATTAGCAAGGTCAAAATAAGTGATTTTTCCAATTTATTGGTTTTTCATCGAACAATAAGATAGGAGTTTTGATAGGAGGTTATTAAAATTTTCAGATAAACCGAATAACATAAATTTCTTAAAGGTCCTGTTCACTGAATAATACGATAAGAAAATAGTGGCCGCTTTTTTTTGCATAGGCCTTTGAGCTAAGCAGACGTTCGATTTACATAGTTACTACGTAGTGTTTATTATTCCGAGTTTCACAGTAACTGTTCGCAGTAACTTTGTCTTTATTGGATAAGTTCTTTTGGTATTAATTCAAGTTTAATATTGAGTTCTTGTGCATCGGAAATCTCCTAGCCTGCTCAAAGTAGGAAAAGAAGCCGGAAATCTTCTCCGGCGAATTTCTGCATTCAGCTCATCGAACTCCAATAGATTCTTGCCATTAGTTGACTTTCCGGATAACATTGAAAGCAATCAAAAACCCAACGCTGAAGTTAAAACAAAGGTGATAGTCTCTCCAATAATATTGACAGATTTGCGTTTGGTCACGATAGACGCCATTCTTAAAGAATGAAATATAACGAGTTTTTTAATTTAAAATAATGTCAATTGGTATGAGGCTTTTCCCTACCAATCTGGAAGATTACGAAATCATGGAAAAATATTTAAAAGCTAAGAAAGTGCATTATTTCACATTCCAACGGGCAGATTTAAGACCGCTTAAAGTAGTTTTGACAAGGTTGCATAAAATTTTCCCAAAAGAGCTAAAAAGCTTCTCAAAACAGAACATAATATTAATGCTATTGATATTAAATTATTCTATCTCAAATTAATAGATCGAAAAACCACTTACTTTTTTTTGTTTCTTCAAAGGGGTACGAAAATGACTCAGTTCAACAAAATCAAGACAATAATGCACACTATTGTGCGATGGAGCTTCTACACAAACAGCCAAACAGCCCTACACAGTGTAGGAACTGTATTTGTTTCGGGCATGGGACATCTTACTGCCAGCTTCCTACAAGATACGCTATATTTAGTGGTAAGCATGAATATAGCAAATGTACGCTAAAAGAAGAGCAATGTAATAAAGTTCGTTGTAGCACTTGTAAAAAAACAATCTTCACCAATTCACATTATCTTAAGTCTATCATCTTATATCAAATTCTAATCTAGTCCATCATGGGAAGATGAACTACACATTCTTAGGACCATAACCGTGAGACTGCATCTATCAGCTCATCTAAGAAAAGCTAGACGAAAACAATTCTGGTGAATTGAAAACAAAAGTAGTTAATTGCAACTCGTTGCAACTGGTGAGAATGTAAACAATTTTAAATTTCTTACACTAGAATGATTATACGATGCTGCTCCGTAGAATGATTATATTCGTAGAATGATTTTATGGTGCTGAAGATATTGCGTTATATGGGATATGTAACCTAGATAGCTGAAACAAAAGCTGAATAGCCAGGGAAAAAATTTGAAAAGTTCCCCAATCCCTGCTCAGAGAATTACAAGCAACTTCGATTTTATAAGCACAAATTTCCCTTTGCTGACAAAATTCCAACACATACTCCATGTATGTCCTACAGTGTGACTATTAAGCAAAACCCACTGTCAATAAATAGTTTATGCGACAACCTCTTTTGATCATTACGCATGAGCTAATTACTTATTTAAGTAAATGTAAAACTAAGCAGAAACAATTTAATGTTATTGTAGAGCTATCCATAAAATTTTTATATGAGTAAAAAATTAAATGTTCTAGTTTGGAACGCATAAAGCATAATGAAGCATTTAATTCCACTATTAAAAATAATATAGACATATTTGTCATACCAGAGAGTTGGTTAAGGACAAATGATAGTTTTAAGCATCCCTACTTTCATATATACAGCCATGATTACGTTAATAAAGCTGGCGGTTAATAGAAAAATTAAACATTCTATATTGCCTAAAAGTCCAATATCGGTCATTGCAAATATTGGTGTTATCATCAAAGAACTAAATATAAAATTATATAGTGTTTCCTTTTCTGGGACAAAATTAAACAAGGAAAAAGTCGAACTTTTCAGATAAGATCTGAAATGGTTTGGTAAGGCTACTTTGTGGAGACCTGAACGCTAGACATTGGCACTGGAATTGCACACTAAACAACAAAATGAGGCATATTTTATTTAATCTCAACAGAGAAGCAAATATCTTCATAAATTTCCCTAAAGAATCCACGTTCTACTCTCCCCGTAGAGTTGGTTCCACTCTGGACCTGGTTCTTAGTCATCAAAATATTACTGAGTTAGGTGTCTTACAAGACCTCTGATCTCCTCATCTACCTATAATATTTTCCTTAGAAACGACAAGAGGTAATAAATAGTAATATACCAGAAACATACTACTATTATAAAAAAACAACATAGTCTGAGTTCTGGAGTTTTATTAATGAAAAAGTGAACTTAACATCAAGAACCATAGAATAGCTCAATACTCCCTCAGTGAAGAAAAAATTGAAGAACTCGCAAACACTATCTGGCAAGCCTTTGAGTGTTGTGTCCTAAAACGATCAAGCGTTTCTTATAATTTAGGATTTGACGAAGAAACCTACACCCTAATAAGAAGGTGAAATTTCTTTTGGCATAAATGGTTAAAAACCCGCATAAGGTTTCTCAAAATTGGTGTTAATAGCCTCACTCTAGCAACTAAGAATAAAATTAAGGAGCTCCGGAATATCCGATGGAACAACATGCTAATAAAACTGAACTTCAACTCGCGGAAAGTCTGGTTTTTAGATGGAATTTTTAAACGAGAGCATCATACGATACCATATTTGATAATAAATAACAACGAAGAGCATATTTACTGCAATTAAGGAAAAGCAGATATACTTGTAGATAAATTTAATCAGTTCCATAATATTTCCAAGAGGTCCTGCAACAATCTAGCAGAAATGATGATGGCTAAAGCTTTTCAATAACAACTTAACCAAACATCTTTACCTCTTGGTGTATTAATAAAAATAAGAGAGTTAATAGGTTTACTTAAAAAAGTCAAAAACGGCAAAGCTCCAGGTATTGATGGCCTGCCGAATTCTGTTCTTAAAAATTTACCTAATAAAGCAATCGTCTTCAGATGCCTTCTATTCAAGGCTTGCCTTAGGGCTCTCTTTCTTTCCATGCATCTGGAAACAAGCTCTAGTTATACCTATCCTGAAGCCTGGAAGAGATCCGTTCTCTCTCGATAACTACAGGTCGACATATAACTCACCCCCATACTTGTTGAACTTTTTACAAACATTTTTAACTGACAGGAAGTTCCGGGTGAAATGAGGGGAAGCAGTTCCCAGTGAAAAGTATTATTGCCGGTGTTCCACAAGGCTCCTGCCTAAGCCCAGCACTATATAACATCTATACGTCTGACTGCCCCTCCTTACCAAAATGCCAAGTTGCATCTTTGGTAGACGACATTTGAGCATACAGCATTAGCGGGGATCCAAATCCCATTATTGCTAGCCTTGAAACGGCGTTAGAACTTACATATCAATACAACCATAGATGGAAAATTAAAATTAATCTTGCAAAAGCAAAGTCAATATTCTTCACCAGGAAGCGTAAACCTGCTCACCTACTCAACCGACCAATAAATTTTTTTTGGGCAAACTATTCCCTGGAGTGCGGATTTCAATTATCTTGGGCTTATCTTCGACAAAAAACTAACCTTCGAAGTCATATTGAGCATATTAGCTCCAAAGCGTTTAAGGCCGTGCTCTCGCTTTACCCCCTTCTTAATCGTAATTCGCATCTGAACACCAGAAACAAAGTCCTCATCGTCAAAATGGCGATCCAACCGATCATCGCATACGGCTCACCTACCTGGATCCAATGTGCTAAATATCAAATAACAAAGCTTCAGATCACGTAAATAGATACTTGAAAATGGTACTAAATAAACCGTTCTACTTTTCTTCTGTAAATCTACACAGACTTGCCGGCGTTAGTCCAATTTATAAACTCGCTGCATCGCGTCGTAATAAACTAATCGCGAAAGCAAATGACGCCAAATCCGCTAATTCGTGCCCTGGCGAACTGAAAACCAGCAGCTGCTACCACCCATCTCTTTGGCCGTAACCTAGCCGCATCGATTTTAACTGGTTATAAGTAGATACTAGATAATAAGTTCAGTAGAGGTTTTTGCCGAAATTTTCCTCTAGCTAATTAGAATATTCACAAAGAAATACGATACTACACATAGTTTAAAGTGAGGTTCAAACGATGGTAAAATGACTTTGTCAGAACACCTAGCGTATTATAAGACCTCTGTACCGCTTACATTCTAATAAAGAAAAATTATACATAAATAGTGGCCGACTGAAACAGAGCCCAACTTTATCTTATTTAAAAGCAATTACTCAACGTATGTATTTGTACATGTTATTGATGTGTTTCCTGATTTTATTCCTCATTTGCTTTGGTAAGTTTTTATACTTCATAATTAGAATACAAAATCCTTCTGAAAAGAGTGTACTCCTGTCGACTCAACTTGTTATTTGTTATATTGAATGCAACGCTAATAACTACTCGGTTGCAAAGTTCATGAAACTTTTTTCCATAGTGTAAAGACAAATCGCCTTCAGCCTTTCCGAGCTTCAAGGAAGATTGTAATACAGTGTAGTTGCGATTGTGAATGCAATACTCGTAAAAGACGGTCCATATTTGCGTAAAACTTATTGAAGCGGAGCATGCAATCGCTTCGATGAGATTTAAAAGTGATGACGGGCAACGCATAAATTCAACTGCAGTGTCAATATTGTACGGAGCGGTTTATGTTATCATTGCAAATGTATCTGCACCAAACCAAATATTTGTACATTAGTTTTAAACAAATAGCTTGGCTTGCCTCAAGTGACAGGCCAATGGGTCGCATTGACTTGCATTTATTGGAAAATTTTCATAGGAAACGCGATTTTCAAGATCAAAGATAATCTCTTCAGCCGTCCGTAAATAAGGATACGTAAGAGTTGAATCACTCACATGTAAATGTATCCGCGCTCTTATTGTTGAGTAAACAACCCAAGCGCAACTTTGAAGTTGCATGTCATGCCTTGGTTACATAAATTTGTAAATCAATTAATATTGCTATGTAGTATTTATTGAAAAACTATTCGGAACTAATAAGAAGTGTGTCAAGGTATTTTTCAAAGGGCACCACTTCAAGAACTGCAACAGGTTAATATACACTCAGCTACTACAAATGAAGATTAAATACCACAAAAGCCAACTCATGTCAAGGCATTAACATACGAGTATAAGCTTGCAAAGTTCTGCCGGCTACGTGTTAAGTTTGAATGCATATTATTGATTACATTTCAAAAATGTATTTATGTAGCTTAGTGGTTGACATAATATAAACAAACAAATCAAGACTGCAGGAGAGCACTTTTAAAGAATTTTGTAATTAAACGACGATTGGATCCTTTAAACAATGCAAACCGTTTAGAATAATTCCATTTTCAGTTTAATCTATGCATGACTACATAAAAACTCCCGTTGATACCACTAGCCGAAAAGGCAACATTTTCGTAGGTACTCATATTTTTAAAAGCAGATAATCATTTTAGTGATTGGCTCCGTTTTGAAAGTCAAGCACTGTTTAAGGCGCAGCCCCCAGTGAAACTGAAAATTTGGTTAAACTTTACAGCCGTTCACCTCAGAAACGTTACAAATATTTGCAAAAAAAATTTTTAACAAGAAGTCGGAATGAACCTTTGGTTATCGAATCAATTCATTACATTTTGCAAAAAGTTTGTTGCAAAAGTTATTAAATGCAAACAAAATAGCATGTTTTCGTTGAAAAATTGTAGTAATCGAGTAGGTATGACCCAAAAAGCCAGCGTGCGAGAGTTTGAAAGATGGTTCCCCGGCAAATTCGATATTTGGTTTCAATCCCATCAAATATTTCTTGGGTTGGTGATTGCAGCTGCCTTCGTACATTATCACGGTATCACATAAATGGCGATGTATCGCGTGACGGTTGGCGAATGCACGGTCCCTCATCCAGCCATTGCCTTCTACAAGTAGCCAAATTAATGCAAATTGCATGACCCAAAATTGTCAGCAACAGCCGAGTAGTTAATGTTGATTGAATCGATAAAAAAAATAACCCGTTAAACCCCCTAAGATACAAACAACAAGAGCTAATATTTTTATAATAAAAGGTTAAACAATTAAATCAGGGATAGGAAATATTAATCAATTAAGTATACTGCCGCCAATAATTCTTATAAATATTTACCCCAATATACCGCGCAATATAATTCAACCCTCGTCAGATAAATAATGTATAGAAGTTACATTTAAATCCCCCGTTAAAGCATAAAACACTAACCGAAAAGAATAACAAACTGTTAACCCGGTAGAAAAAAAATATAAAAAAAAAGGAAAAAATATTAATATAAGATATTTCAACAATTTCTAAAATTAAATCCTTAGAATAAAATCCAGCAAAAAAAGGCAGCCCACAAAGAGCTAAATTAGCCGTATTTAAACAAGTAACAGTTAAAGGCATATGAATTACTAAATTACCTATAGTACGAATATCTTGAGAATTCGATATATTATGGATAATAGCTCCGGCACATATAAATAACAAGGCCTTAAATAAAGCATGAGTTAATAAATGAAAAAATGCTATTTTAGGAAACCCCATAGAAAGAATTCTAATTATTAAACCAAGCTGACTTAAAGTAGAAAGAGCAATAATTTTTTTTAAATCAAACTCAAAATTAGCACCAAGACCCGATATAAACATTGTCAACCCGCCCAATAATAATAAAATTCTAGCAGCTAAAGTCCCACTAATTAATTTATTAAACCGAATTAATAAATAAATTCCAGCCGTTACTAAAGTTGAAGCATGAACTAACGCAGAAACCGGGGTAGGGGCAGCCATTGCCGCGGGCAATCACGAAGAAAAAGGAATTTGAGCACTTTTAGTTATCGCCGCTAAAACAACTAACACAGCAATAATTATTATCTCAAAATCAACCTTTATTATTTCTAAATAAAAAAATATAATTTCATCTACCATAATTTAATATTCAAGCAATAGCTAATAATAACGCCACATCACCAATACGATTCGACAAGGCCGTTAATATCCCAGCATTATAAGACTTTACATTTTGAAAATAAATTACCAAACAATAAGAAACCAAACCTAATCCATCTCACCCCAATAAAATACTAATTAAATTAGTACTAATAAGTTATAACATTATTGATAAAACAAATATTAAAACTAATATAATAAACCGATTAATATTTGTATCCTCCCCTATATATTCCTTTCTATAATAAATAACTAAAGAAGAAATTAATAAAACAAAAGATATAAATATTAATCTTATTCAATCCCATAAAAAAGTCATAATGATACCAACGGACTTGTCGATCATATCGGGAAAGTTCACGGAGCGTCACGCTATCAATGCTCGAAATGTTTCCATCGTAGCTGTGCTGCGTATAATGTACAAGCAGCAATTGAACCCATTTTCCCGCTAGTCTACGAGTTCCGCAAGAGAGGTAGAGTGGAAGATTTAGAATTGCGAAAAGAAAAAGAGCCCGTCGGAGGAGAATGGGGAGTTCAAATTACGCGAAGGAACAATAAACTACGAACAGCAATATTTTCTATTGTTCGGTGATATTAGTTACTTAGGCATTTTTATATTATGCGGTGTTTTATCATTAAAAGAAAAAAATCAATGATTAACGAAAGTATAAATAACTGGCGAGGGGAGTGCTAGTTGAGCAGTTGTTGAAGTCGGTCGGGTTTCGGTTCCGCCTAAGGCTGTCCAGAACTTTGCATTTGATATCCGTCGGAGTAGCCACCAAGTAACGGGAAATCATTTAAGCTTATCCCAGAGGAAGTGCTTTAATTTGTTGTACAATTTTTACGTGGAATGATATATTGGCTAGCGACGTGGAAATTACTTTGAATAACAGCCCGAGTGCAAAACTAGTGATTGGAATAATAAAAAGTGTTTTGAGAATAAAATATTAAGTGCAAGATATTTCTTTGAACTTTATCCGAGTGATATGAAATTTTATTGCGGTCTGACTTGAGTTCAAGTTTGAATGTTTCTAAATAAAACAAGTGTTGACCGTTGACATCGAGATTTCTTGTGACAGTTTAATATAACAGTGTGCCACTACGGTTGATATTTGTCTTAACCCCAAAATTAAACGTTTCCCTTCCTCGCCTGCTCAATGTTTGCGGGAAATTCGCAATACCTTTGGGAGGTTTTGAAAAATGATGACACAGCTGGGAACCGAGTCCCATGGCTGGTATACGAAATTCATCCCCAATTTCAGTAATACTTATACGAATCGCAGTGCGATCGTCAAAAGCTAACCGCCAGGTTCTATAAAACGGAACTATCAAAACTACATCCTTCCGCTACAACGGCCGGTAATTAGTAGTTGAACAATTTGTTCGATCGACATTTGATTTGTTCACTTGATCAAAATAAACCATAAGGGATTGAGAGTTGAGTTACGGTGTTTTGAAGTGGATTTTCCACTTATTCGTGTATTGTGCAGCACGTTTCCTATTTCACACGCGTTTGTGCATTTTGATCGGCGCCCAAAAGATTTTCCGTCTTTCCTACACTCGAATTTCGAAGTGTTTATGTTTCGTGTGGGTGCAAAAATAGAGCCACGTGCATCTTATTGGATTTGATTCTAACCTGGCGTGTCCGAGAGAAAGGAGGTTAGAATGCTGTAACGACGAATGATAGTGATGAATTGAAAGAAGAAGATAATTTTGCGCTTATATTTTGGAATCTAATAATCTTATCAATTTTTGTTGTTTATACAAGTAAAACACTTTTGGAGAAGGCTATAAAATGAAAATAATGATCTAATTAGACGCTCTCTCTTATCAAAAATTTTTTTTTTTTAGGAACAGTGATTGCAATGAGAATGAATAGTGTTTAATGAGTTGATGCAATATATAGAAATAACAAATCAATATTATTAATGAACGTTTCAGTGGACCCCCGCATTCTTCATCGAGCGCTCGGAGGACCCTGCGGGTAAGTGCCTTTTTTCTATCTCATATCTTTGATTTGAATTAGCTTTCTTTTTCTAAATTTGTTTTTTTTTTTAATTAAATTTTTTTACTTTTATTTATTCTATCTCTATTTATAAAGAAAAAGGAGGGTTATTAAAGTTATTATTATATAAAAAAAAGATCTTATTTTTGATTAAATTATATTAATACATCGATCCAACTTTAAAGATCGTTCAAGTATAAATTCAATACAGGAAGAAGGAAAGGGATATTTGTGATATATATGGGGAAAAAAAAATAAATAAAATGAATTAATACCCCGTAATTTTCGGTCTTTCCTTTCCTTCCCCTCTGACCGGGTATAGGACCCGATACGGTGGTAGGCTCCCCTCATAAAACATGAGCCAGCCGCCGGGTACAGGTTAATTCAACGTAATATTTCTGTTTCAGGTGATGTCGTGGGTTGAGTGGCCCAAGCAGAGTGCCTCTTTATGGCATAGAGTTATGCATTCAAATTGTATAATTCTTTGGCATAAATTGGTCACCGGGGTACTCCCCTTCTGATGGGAAAGTTCATGCAATTCAAGTTGTATGAGTTTTCCACTCAGAAGAGGAATACCTGGCCACTGCAACAGAATATTTATGGATTTATTCCGGTTGGGTGGGTGCGAAGGGGCTCCACCATCACCCGTTTGCCCCTCTTTCATTTGTGGGCCATGAACTTCGTCGGGTAATGACGAGGTCACCCCAAGTCCGCCTTTCTTTTCAGGTTCCACTTGTTCTCGTAACAAGCTCTTATTCCTTCGGTGTAGTTATCTACACTTTTTGCAACTTCGGTCGCCTCTTGATCTCCAGCAGTCCAATTCGTGAATGCGAAATTTTTTTGTAGTGGGTCCTCGTGCTGGGGAAATGAACCCGCCCCACGACACCGCAATGCTAGCCTGCCAGCGCATTCACGCGTCTCCAGACGAGGGCATTCTCGGCAGATACCGACACCTTCTTCTGCCGAGGCAGCAGACCATCGCTGCAGTCCTTCACGGACATATTTTTTGAACATCCAATTCACTACAAAATGTAGTAGATCTCGGAAACTACTTAACCTACCGAGTTGATTTAAGCTACGGTTGTTAGATCTAAATTATTTGCAGTGAATTAACTCATCAAAAATTTAAAAAAGTTTTTTGCAAAAAATTTTCTGGAACAAAATGTTTAATTTGCACACACTGAACAAATATCATGCATGCACATTGATTTGTATCAAATTTCCACATTTTGTTCTAGGAAATTTTTTGCAAAAAACTTTTTTAAATTTTTTGATGAGTTAATTCACTGCAAATAATTTAGATCTAACAACCGTAGCTTAAATCAACTCGGTACGTTAAGCAGTTTCCGATATCTACTACATTTTTTAACGGAAACATGCTATTTTTTTTGAATTTGATAACTTTTGCAGCAAACTTTTTGCAAAATGTAATGAGTTGATTTGATAACCAAAGGTTCATTGTGACTTCTTGCTTAAAAAATTTTGCAAATACTCTTAACGTTTCTGAGGTAAACGGCTGTAAAGTTTACCCAAATTTTCAGTTTCACTGGGGGCTGCGCCTTAAGGACCAGTAAAACTAGCCTGAGAATCCTCCCACCAGAACGGTATTGTAAAATACATAATTAGTAAATCAAACAAGGCCTTCTGAACATCAAAATTTGACTCACACATAATTATAATAATGATAACAATCCATCGCACAACAGTCTATATCCGAACCTTGGCGTTAACATTTATTGTTAGGGTAGCTCATTACATTACCGTAACAGGGTTCGGGGTGATATGGTCAATATCACTCTCACAGCTGCCACGATCGAGGTTTAAACTTGGTAGCTTGGCTCAAAAATGTATTCCATGAATTGGGCTCAGAAAAATAATATATGGTTATTATGCATTTTATATTCAGCCTGTTGTTCTCATTCTTTGAGAAGTCATGATAACATATGAATGTTTTAAAACATTTCTAAAATTTTCATCAAAACCTTAACATATCTGTAATGTTTGAATCCTTTGCGAACGTGTATTTACACAGTATTAAGAGTAATTGTTATTATAATATAATTGATAAATTTCAATCGTCTATAACTTATTTTAACTCCGCTGTAGGCGGTCCCAAGCCCATTTGAGAAAGGAGATCGGAACCCCTTGTTTCCCCAACCCATAGCTTCCATCATTGCGCGCCCGATAAGAGAATCGAAGTAATAACCATGCCGCCGGAAAGGAGGTTGAGCGAAGGCCTAACTCCCCGTTCCTAGAAAACTATACCATATTGTAATGAATCAGCCCTACGCCACTGACAACAATCCGCAGGTCGTTATTGACGTTGACGGTTCGGAACGACCCTTTAACCACTCGCTGATACTGAACCGTGTTTTGACAGTTGTCAGGAAAATGAAGGAAAGGTATGACGTTTAGGTTACGCGGGAGAAAAGTCACGTGAAAAGACCTCCAAGTGTGGACATCGGCCGGGAAAAAAAATTTAAAAAACGAAAAAAGTGGTTCCCACTCAAGTGGACAATCGTCCGAATTACTTTTTCGCTTTATTGCGACTTCTTGCCACATTTGTTGCGCTGGGAGCCATTGAACGCGTGAAGAGTGGCAGTCACCAGGTAAATCGGCCAAGGATTTGTGGTCCTCGACTAATTTGAAAAATTATAATTTTCAACCAGGGGAATCAGGTGCAATTGCCGTAGTCGCGAGACGAGGAGAATCAGCAAGATTTGTGGTAAGGAAATGCGGATAGCGGTCGCACACCATTGCGCACTTGACAGTTCCCGGGTGCTCCTGGACACCACCCCGGATTGTGGATGACTTCGCCTCCACAGGCACCATCTGTGTTTCCCACGACAGGCGAGCTCTCGATAACGTGCAAGTACGTGCCACAGTAGATTGTTAATGTCGCGACTTATTATTTTCTTTTCAAACCTAATGTCAGGACGGGCCTTTGTCAACTTCTTCCAGTCCCCCGGGAGGTCCACGTGGCAGCCGAAATCGGCGGCGCTAACAAGTGTTGCACATGAGGGTGGATATGGAAATTGTGAACAACAATACGTGATCGAAGAGAGTTTGCTAAATTCAAAAGGGAACGAGCAACTGCTAGATGGGATACGGGTGAAAATCCAATCTACAAACAAGCAACATCTACATTTAATATTTCCACATATGCTGTCAAGTAGAAGAAACATATTTTTAACTCGCAAGTTCATGTGGTACAAGGGATTTAATGTCACATCAAAAAAAAAGCTGATTAATATTTTAAAACGGAATTTTTAGAAATACTTTCTATGTAAAAACAAAACCACAAGTAAACAGCAGAATGTTTACTAATTAAAGTATTCAAAGCGGGGAAAAGGGCCCATAACATAATTTACTATTGTAAGTTGTTAAACCAGTTTTATATTTTCTTAGCCTGCTACTTATTAAACATAAAACTGCCATCCATAATACATATTTGTAGTAATCTAGGAGCTATGGCTCTAAAAGCAGCGCTGACACAGGCACACAGCACCAACTCAATTTAACAAGGAGTAACCATTCAGTCACCTTCCTCATCGCAACACTCGTTTTTTTTTTTCGCATGAAAAATAAGTAAAGAAAAAAATTCTTTTGTACTTAACACCCGGGAAACAAAATTCTAAAACTGTTTTAATGTGTAGTGATTTTATTTCAATATCTTTTGAATATGATTTAACTAATTGCGGTGTAACGCGGTATGCAAATGCTTAGAACGAAACGGTTAACCCCTTAAATTATAGGAACGATAAAATCATTGTATCACTTAAACCCCACAAAATTTGTCAAATTTTACCCATTCCAACCATAATATTAATTAAAAATTGATTTGTTTGTCGGAAATTAACGCGTGCCTGTCCTATTCTTTCGATTTATTTCCCCCTTAATTACGCCAAATAATTATAAACATAAATTGCTTTCAATTGAAAACTTAATCGAATCTACACAAAAAAATAAACAATTTAGAATTTTAAAAAAATAACCGAAATGAGTGTGCATTATCACCACCGCATGTTCACACATAGATGGCACTTCTATTTCCACATGGTACGAGCGAGGTTATTGCGTTTGCCTCGAACATGTTTGAGTGAACAGTTTCCCATAAACCGCTCCGTACGCAAGGCGGATAAGATAAAGTGCCAGTGAAGTGTGAGGTGAAGTGATGTGAATGGTTGGCGAGGGAGTCTTATTAAGAAACCGTTTGTGGCAGAGACAACTTCTACCATCCTGTGGATGCACAGCGAAAGAAAAGAAGAAGAAAAAAAAAGGAAACACTTCAGATATTGCTACTTTTTCTACGACAGTGCCTGTAAAAAAATGATAGCAGCTGCCAATATCGCCATGAGCCATCAGCATTAGGTCCCGAAGTGTTGTGCAACAGGTGGTTGGAAGGCGAGGTGAAGATCGTCATTGTACGGAGCGGCACATGTTGATTGGGAAACGGCGGGACCGTACTCCCTGTTTCTGGGAAAACACACCGTTTGGATGCAAAAAGGCGAATGGTGTATTCACACATAGTTCAACAAAGAGTGATAAATCAATTGAAAAGTTAGATCCAGGAGAATTAGTCAAATCACTCAATCCTATATTGACCAACGGATTGCATATAAAGAAACATTAAGCATTAAAAGCCGTAGAATAAGTAGCAGCAAGCATTACCACGTTCAAAGACCAAACGTTTGTGATATTCAAAAAAAAAAGTTTACATGTATTTACAATTGGATAGCTGAATTTTTATAGGATTGTATACACACTTAGGATATATTTTATGCCTTCCTACTCGTGTACTAATAGTTGTTATACGAATGCGAATCTACACTACCAAAAGAAAGAAGTCGTGACTCATAAATTACAACCGGTACAATAATACGCTTAAAAATGAATTACAGGACTTGCTTACCTACAAATCGTCAACGAGCGCTCGTCGTCGAGGGAAAGGCATTGTAAGTACCATTTTTTTTAATTTAAATTTTTTATTATATATTTAATTATTTACCTGTTTATTGCAAAGTTCTATACGAAACAATATCATTCGAAAAATCTAAATATAAAACAATAATCTGGGTACAAAAGCATACAATGTCATAATGATTGAAAAAAAAAATATCAACCTATACAATCGGGAAAAGATGTATGGAAGCAAACCCCGAACAGAATAAATTAGGGAAAATATATCCTAATATGTAAAATATTGCATAAACTGTCACAATTTGTATAACGTGATGTTTTCAAGTTATGTTTTTTTTCTAACCAAAATAGCATGCGTATACTAGTTCTTATAATATTGGCACACAATATTTCATTATCTCAAATATCCGCATGTACGATAGGTATCAATATCCTATTCAAAGAACCGAAACTACGCGAATATATTCTACACAAAATATATGAAAATTGAAATCAGGTTTCTTAAATACTAGCGTAAGAATATAAATATATTCAAACCAAAAGAAATTTATAAGGCAATATTTTATTATTTCCATAATAATAGTGTAACTTATGTTGCTATGTACAATTTTTCTCCTATTTCTTATGGTCGTGATGTGTATGCTATAGTAACGTGAACTATAATTCTTTATAATTTCAAGTAACAAATTTTGTACATGACGTATCAATTTTTTTTGTTAGGTCACTGTGTGGTTTAAATCTACGATTCCTAATATAATATAATTTATTTTCAAAAATTATATAAAAAAATAAAAACAAGAATGCTGAATTAAACAAAAAATTGGTCTTTTCCCTTCCGGTCTTTTCCAATCGGGTATAGGACCCGGTACGGTGGCAGGCTTCCACCCCAAAATATGAGCCAGCCGCCGGGTACAGAATAATTCCTTCTTTGTTTCAGGAGACCTTATGGGTTGAGTGGCCCAAGCCAAGTGCCTTTTTATGGCATAGAGTTATGCAATTCAATTGTATAATTCTATGACATAAATTGGTCACCGGGGTACTCCCCTTCTGATGGGAAAGTTCATATAATTCAAGTTGTATGAGTTTTCCACTCAGAAGAGGAATACCTGGCCACTTCAACGATTTAACATTGGATTTATTCCGGTTGGGTGGGTATGAAGGGGCTCCACCACCACCCGGTTGCCCCTCTTTCATTTGTGGGCCCTGAATGTATTTGGGTAAAGACGAGGTCACCCCCAAATTAGTCTTTCTTGTCAGGTTGCACTTGTTCTCGCAACAAGTCGTAATTCCTTCGTGGAGGTTATCTACAGATTTGCGACTTCGGTCGTCCTCTTGATCTCTGCAAGCAATTCGTGAATGCGAAATGTTTTGTAGTGAGTCCTCGTGCCGGGGAAACGAACCCGCCCCACGACACCGCAATGCTAGCCTGCCAGCGCATTCACGCGTCTCCGGACGAGGGCATTCTCGGCAGGAATCAACACCTTCCTCTGCCGAGGCAGCAGAACATCGCTGCGGTCCTTCACGGACTTATTGAAAACTCTTTATTCACTACATATTAAGCAACTACGTAACATCGTTGAGTAGAGCTAATTCTCATTAGATTCGCCATTATGATAACATGAAAAACTTAAAAATTGACTTCGCATAACAATTATAAAGAAGTGCCTATAAAGGAGAATAATATTTTATTATTTTGTCTCCTACTCCAATTCTCGACAAATTGGTTTGAAATTTTAATTTGCATGCAAATTGATGTGAACATGATCTCAAAAGCACAAACCTTTGAAAAGAGGAAATATTCTGAATCGATCGCGTGGCTAAACGGGGTTATTCCTTAATTTTTTACTTTTAATGAAATGATAGTTATTTAAGTGTCGCTAATTTAATACTGTAAGGAAATTCTTTCTTTAATAACTTAAACTAACAAAACAGCGAATTGTTAAACACGTAAACAATCGAAAAAGAAAACAACCAAAGTCTTCTATAAGATGTCTTAATTAAATCATTAAATTTTAAGGATACGACGTTTTCGAAAAACACGGATATGCCCTGCTGCCATGGATTACGAGTGCACGGACTGGTTGACCAATTGGTGCCATTTGTTAGCACGACGCAGACTTCGGGTCTGGAACCGATGAGAGGTCGGTTCAGATTTCCTTCGGGAAATCCCGACGTTCGAGCGATTTTAAACGAAAATCATTACAATGTTTCCAAACCTGCAGACGCGCCACGGAATGGATTGGACTCACAGCAACTACCTTGCAATCAGAAAAGGACTATGGCATTGGATCCAGGACTGTCAGATTACGCAATTACCCTGGCGCTATTAAGGACCTTTTTACAACCCATGAGATCGCACACAATCTTCAAAACTGGGAAGCCTACTGTAAAGTGAAGTTCTTCAAAATCTGGCCGATCAATGTCCGCACTCCGATCGAAGAAAAGGACGAAGAAACGAAGGAAACGTTCTACAATCACCTGGAAAGACTAGTTAGCTCATTGCCTACAAACGACGCAAAAATAATTCTTGGTGGTTACAACGCTAAGGTTAGCAATGAGGTATTCTATCGGGGAACGACTGGAGGATAAAGCCTACACGATGAAACAAATGGCAACCGCTAGCGCCTGAAAGACTTTGCATGTAGTAGAAATGTAGTCATACGTTCGACTTCCTTTTCACATCAACGTATTCATTAGATGACCTGGGTATCACCGGATGACAACACACCAAACCAGATCGATCATGTTCTGATCCAACAACGTTGGGCCTCGAGCATACTTGACTTTCGTACATACCGAGGAGCACATTTTAGCTCAGATCATTACATGATCAAATTAACGCATCGATGTCAAATATCAAAGACATATTCGGCGAAGGCCAGCTCGCTACAAAAATTTGACATCGAAAGACTCCAAACGGCGTCTGTGCTCAAAAATTTCACGGAGACCCTCCACAACCAACTGGCTCCCATCTTATCAGGCACATCATTAAAAGCAAGCAATGAGCAATGCATGGAAGTGCAAGCAGTTATTAAGATCGTGGCACAACAGGCGATCGGTCATCAAGTCCGGCGCAAGAGGAATGATTGGTTCGATGATGATGATGAGATCAAAAGAATCAGGCATACAAAGATTTCATTGGTAGGAAAACCAGGACGAAGGGAGTACACTTTGGAAATCTCAGAAGAGTAATGAGATACTTAAAGTGAAAAAAAAAAATACTATGACGACCAATTGAGAAGTACAGATATCAGTTTCGCGAGCAACAGCACAAGACAAGCATACAAAGTAGTGATAAGCCTAAAGCGCTGCTATCAGCCCAAAACCATGCTCTGCCCTGATGACATTGGCAATATCATCGCTGATGAAACAAAGATTAAGGAAATATATATCATATTTTTAAAACCTCCGTAATCCACCATACAGTTCCAGAACATCGTAGTCTATACATGTCTGCGGGGAGCCTCCATTGGCCCCACCAACTCTGGATGAAATGTGCTCCATCATCAAAGCCCACATGAATAATAAAGTGCTAGGCATCGATGAGATTCCTGTGGAGTTATTCAGCACATTTAGCAACAAGATCATATGGCGAAAGAGTGGAGCCAATCAATTATATTCCCTTCCCACAAAAAAGGTGACAAGCTACAGTGTGAAAATTATAGAGGCATATCACTACTTTGTACGGCGTATAAAACATTTTCAAAAATCTTAGAAAATAAAATCGGATCATACGCCAACAGTATTATTGGGGAGTATCAAGGTGGTTTTAGGGCAGGTAGATCAACAATAGACCAAGTGTTTACTGTCAGCCAGGTATTTGAAAAATGCTGGGAGGTCGACATAGACGTGCATCAAATTTTCATTGACATTAAGCAAGCATTATACAGTTTTGATCGCAACGTGGTGTACCAAATAATGCTTTGCTTTGGCATCCATGCCAAAGTAGTCCGTCCTACGAAAATGACATTTACGTCGACCACCTCCCAAGTCCGCATCAATAACCAAGTTATCGATGCCTTTGAAACCAATATCGAACTAACACCGGAAGATGGGCTGGCCTATTGCTATTCAATTTGGCTCTGGAGTACGTCATAAGTAAGCTACCTGTCGATACATGGGGTACATTACACCACAAATCGAACCAAGTAGTAGAATATGTGGATGACATAAACATTTTGTCACGGTCATTCACAACTGCCAAAAAACTTTTCCTGAAACTTGGCAGCGAAGCAAAACTAGTAGGGCTGCAGATCAAAGAAAGTAAAACAAAGCTTTTGTCGCAGTTGAGGAAAATTCTAAGTACACAAAATATCACACTTGGCGAAAGCAGTATTGAAAATGTGGGCAAATTTGTGTATTTAGGTGCCGAAATAATGAAAACGCGTAATGAAAGAGATGAAATACGCTGAAGAATAGACCTCGCAAATAAAATATGTTATTCAGTATTGACGATCTTGAAGACCAGCTGCATACACAGGAAACCAAAGCTCCATGTATACAAATCTGTGGTAAGACCTGTGTTTTCTCATGCGTGTGAAGCATGGGTCCTAATCCAAGCATCCGCAAATATATATAGCACCTTTGAGCGACGGGTCCTGAGGCGAATAATCGGATGCGAAGCTAGACGGGGACCAATGGCGAATTCAATATAACCATGAGCTGTATGAAATTTTTGACGAACCGGAGGCCTCAACGATTGTAAGACTGCGAAAGCTGCAATAGGCTGGATCCATGAATTCGTATGAACAAACAACGGATACTCAAAAAGGCATTCACTGGGAGAACTGAAGGCCGGAGACCAGTGGGGAAATCGAGGAAACGCTGATCTGACTCGGTCGACGAAGACAGTTCATCGCTGCTTGGATTTCGGAATTGGAGGGTGCAGTCAATGGACCGAGATATTTGGAGGCGCTATTTGCAGGAAGCGAAGGCCCGAGAGGGCATATATATATATATATATATATATATATATATATATATATATATATATATATATATATATATATATATATATATATATATATATATATATATATATATATATATATACATACATATATATATATATATATATATATATATATATAAATATATATATATATATATATATATATATATATATATATATATATATATATATAAATACATATATATATATATATATATACATAAAAAATAAATATATATATATATGTATTTATATATATGAATATAAATATATATATATACATATATATATATATATACATATATATATATATATATATATATATATATATATATATATATATTTATATATATAAGGAACTCTCTGCGAATTTCGCGAGAGAAATTTACCTAAGATTGGACAGCATTTTATAAGAGTTTCGTACTCACCTATACTATGCAGAAATCACTGATGAATAATCCTTAAAGAAAGCTTTAACGACATGTACAACAAATTCATATTTGTTTTAAAAGAAATTAATTCATTGGCTGAAAGTAATTAATCGACTTCCATAGGAGGTTATCAAATTATCGCGTACATATTTAGAAAAAATGATAGTTTTGCACCACTTTAATTAAAATATGGTCGCGTGTTAAGGTTCGCGGCCAATAATTTTAATGTTCCGGGAAAGTGAAAACGTAATGTCTTTTAAATTAAATTAAGAGTTTATTTAATTACTTAAAAATGCACAATCACTTATTTAACTGTTTCACAATTTTAATTTTCACTATTAAAAGTCTAACTTCCAATTATCCATAAATTTCTATCGCAATTGTCTTCTAAAATCACTTCACAATCAACGAAAATTACTTTCCTATTACTCGATCAATATCGCTTTTCTATTTGCTCCACACTTTCGCAGATTTTACTATCGCGGTTCTAATGAATGATCCCCCCATTCATTCAGCTCGCCTTTGTATAGGGTCTCTATCCATTCAACCCATTTCGCGTACATTGGCGAATGTTCTGCCGAGAGGTACCTGGTATATTCGAACAGCTTAATGAATGGAGTGACGTCACTTTCAGATGTTGATCATGCTTGGTGTGTTCTCGTTGTTTCGAGTAAATTCACTTTGTTGATCATGAGGTTCTTAATGGTTGTGAAAACAATTGCAACAGTAACTCGCAGAATTATTCGTGTATGTAACAATATATTTTGATGTCGTTAGTAATTGGTCCATAAGATTTTAGCTTTATGAACAGTTTCGTTCCTTCGGGGCATAGACTCAACTAGGTTTTTACAATAGTCAGGATTTATTTTTGTCCATTCTTCTTGGTCTCTTATCCATAGATCTATAGTCGTTGTAGGAGGTGTATGATATTATACATGTAGACGCCTTTTTAGGTAAGACCCCAGATTCTCTATCGGATTGAGATCTGGACTCTGAGCTGCCCAGTCTAGAAATTGAAATGGTTGCGTTTGAAGCCAGTTTGTGTATGTTCAGTTTTGCCCTTCAGTGTATTTATTTAAAAAAAAACGTTTAGAAACAGAAGAAAACCGTCTTCAGAATGCTCTTAAAATGATGAAATAAATTTTATGGAAGCGGTGCCATATCAGTATTCCCCAGGACAAGGGTCCAGTACAAAAGAATTTCACATTCACGAATTACCAGCTCATAGGGTTCGGATCAACTGGTGTCGAGGCCGAGGTAACCTACTGGAAGGATGTGTTTTGCCAAAGCAAACGACTGACTGGGCTTGGAGAATGCGAGCGAGACTCGAGGATCTCGTCCTTACCGAAAAAATTACAGACAAAAATTTGATGACGGCAACCCCCTTAGCAGCGCAATTCAGAAAAGAATTGCAGTCTTATCTCGTCGGAAAAAAACCACCACTGCCGGCATGCAGAGGGCTCGCCAAATAAACCTCCGTTGCCGACATGAGGAGATCTCGTCAAGATAAGCAAAGCGGGTGCATCAGCTGTGGGAGAATTGTAGACGTCGTCGTGGCAAATTGTGTGTACGTTTCGCACATAGAACGGTGTCTTGGAGAAACCGATTTCGATTTCATTTTTCACCGTGCTCACTTTACGAATCGCATTGGGAACAACGGGCGGATTAGACGTCGCGTTAGGTTGTGCTACAAGCTCCAAAAAGTTCTCCCACGCTTAAAATTTCAAGTCTCCCCAAGTGAAAATTAATATAAGTGAAGACTAGCATGAATCCAAATCTAAAGCCATAGGCAACGGAGTTGATTTTAATGCGCCCAAATTCTATTGTATTTATATTATATGCATAGCGTTACAAACAGCCAATAAATTGTACAATAAAACAAAGAAATAGTGGATAAAATGTTGATATTTGAATGCGGAATACCTCTGACAGATCGAGTTTCCCACAACCGAAAATCCATATGACTACCTCGTTTACACCTGTACATGCCAGCGAAATTTGAAATATGTGGGACTGAATTATAATGTCTCGTGTGTACAGAGTTCTGCAAAGGTCTCGTTACGCGATAAGTCCTTCAGCTTGGATTATTTGTATAGCATTACTTTCGGATAACAAGAGAAAAGAGTTGAAAGGCATGAATTCGTGAATTTATGAAAAAGTGAATATAATCTTCAATGTGTAATCCTGTTGCGGAAAATTGTGGTAATAATCATAACCACATTTACAGTGAAGTGTGATTTACTTGCGTATTGGCCCCATTTTTCAAGACTGCACAATATATTTTGGAGTGCCGGTTGAAACGTCTTTGGAGTTGCATCTTGACGTCCATCGTCACGCATTTGCCGGATTTCATGTCTTAACCTGTCGTGTGAAAAATGAACGGCGTCAAAAATATCGATTTTATCATATTTTCTTTTGTTTTATTATTTCTTTTTTATCTATTCAAAAAAAAACGTCTCAATCAGATCTTTTCAAGCAAGTCTTAAAATTGTCTTATCAGTACTGTGGGCCACGGGAAGAGGAAATGTACGAGCTTTTCGCTTACTTCCCTCGTGATTGGACACCTTTCATACGAAAAATCTGAAAAAAATGAAGAATGTAAGCCTCTATCAGTACAACAACAACAAATACGTCAGAAGTCTAAATTCACTCAACTTTGTTAGTAATAGTATGGTTTATTGATTTTACATTTTCTATTGCACAATAAAATCTTAACGGTACCTTTAAATTCAATAAAATTCAGTACTCAAATGACCATTTATAAGATTGACCTGTCCTGAAAGTTTCACAAAGATCAAATGGTACTTAACGTAGTTATACGGTTTGAATCTTCATGTACTGCTATGGAACAATTTGTGCTGTATGTAATACTATGAAAACATATGGCTATGGAACAATATGCGCTTTTTACCGACTCAGATACTACAGGTTTGCCAGGATTTGGATGAAAGTTTCAGGGATGATCGGTATAATGAATATTTGTGAGAATTGGTTCATCTAGTGGGAACAGTAATCGTAAAACAAAGCAGTGGCTGTTTGAAATGCGAAGATTGAATATTTTTGAGATATTTTTCCCCAACTTCAACGTTTAAGGTACATGCTTTGAACACTTGATTCAATTTAATGAATGACTGAAGATGAGTACCTACAATTAATACTCATAGGTGAAACAAGTCGAGGAGTCAGGAGAGAGCTCCGGAAGGGCTTTATAACCATTCTAGGGTTCGAAAAAAATTTCTGATACCATGAATCGATGATTACAGTACAGAGGTGGGGCCCCCGAAAAAAAATTAATCAAACGCAGCCGATATGAGTATCAGATGAAAGGTGTTTATGAGATCTTTTCAAAGCTGTTCTTAAACTGACACTTTTTGCACCAGTGGGGCGCAAGAAAGAAATGCACGCAAAATGTGTGTCTCCCTCGCGATTGGACACCTGTGATCTAAAAATCTGAAAAAAATTAAAGGAAGACATTTATGAGTACACCAACAACAAATACCTCAGAAGTCAAAAGTCGTACAACTTTGTTACTTTACATTTTCTCCAATAATATTTAAGTACTCTTACACAAGGCCCAAGGTTAGCTTAATGAAATTCATATAATATTCACGGAAGTTATATACATTTCAAATTTGTCCAATTACAGCAACAATCACCCACTATTTTGAATTTTACGGACTTTCCATCGAATCAGACATTGCAGTTTTGATTTGATCTTCTTAAAATTTTCAGATAACATCGATGACATCAATGCTTTTGAGATTTCATGATTTGAGTGATTTTTGTTAGTTGAAAATGAAGAAACAATGAATTTTCTTTTAAACGAGCAAATGTCTTTGACATGTTTCTTGATTTTATTCGTTGCTGGTGATTGCATTTTATAAGTTGACTACAAAGCCCTTCTGACATGAGCGTAGGTCTATCTATTCAACTTGCTTGCGCTTATGGTTTCTTTCGACCTTATAACTAGTTATGTCACGATATGAAGTATGTTATTTTTCATTTACTCCAAATATCAAGTTGAAAATACAAGGAAGAGATGAAGAAGAAATAAGAAGTTCGATCCTTTCATTTATATGGAACCCGGAACATGTATGGGACCCGCCACATTGGCTGGTCCCTCCACTCATAAGCTAGCCATCAAGTGAGCTCACCCCTTCTCTTTGCGTTGTAAGTCTTCTTGCAGGATAGAGTGGCCTTCCGCTTCAGTTTCTTATTTATGCTGAAATATTATGTGATCTCATCAGATAAAACTGAAATAAATCCAAAATATTCTTATTTTTCATTTAAAGGAAAAATGCATGCGAATTATGTTTGTATGAGTTTTTTATTTAAGTGGAAAACATATGGCCACGTCTACAATGGATCTTGAACTAAGATGCCCTTCAATATTGAGGGCATTGTAAAATACAATATTTTCAAAGTAACCTACAACATCGTGACTTGTATGTCCATCTATTCATCCGTGGATCATAGGAAGTTTTCTCACAAGCTACATAAGCTAGAGTGATGAAATTTTCGACGTAGGAAAAAAGCCCTATCAAAAGATGCAATGCAAAAATATATTTTATGGTGTTACAGGGGGATGTCTCCATATAGGGAGTTGATCATTGAATAATGTTTTTTTACCAAAGGCTGCCGATGTGGATATCAAATGAAAGGTCTTGGTGAGAACATTTCAAAACAGGTGTTAAAAAACAAGCATTTGCAAGGAGGGGTGTAGTGTGAAGCGAAATGTACGAAAAATCGGTGTTGCCTCCCCTCGCGATTGAACATCTTTTGACGGAAAAATCTTTATGAGCACTAGACTAACAAATACCTCAGAAGTGAAAATTCGTTCAACTTTGTTATTAATAGTATATTTTATGAACTTAACGTAATTGACCGAATTTCGAGCCGTTTGTTATATCCCTCTGCACACGATACTTGGACTCTGATCTAACTGTTGGAATTACCCTACACTTTCCGCCCTTCCGTATTCTTTCTGGAGTTAGACTTGGGATTTGTGCGGCTCTTGTCTGAACCATTATTAAGTCCGACCTATTTCATAATGGTATCGTAGTTGCCCTAGCGATGGTGTTGGCCTTGAAGTCATGCACTGTTATAGCTTGAGAGAAGCGTGTGTAACTGTTAACCCTCACACTGCAGAAGCTTAATCTGGTCGACGTGCATTTGGCCGAAACGCTCGTCCAGCATTTTGAAACAAACAAGTTTAGCTAGTTGTGGCATGATCCTTTGACAGCTGGCATGGTACGCACTACTTGGCCCATGGAAACAAATCATTTTGCAAACTCAGCTGGAAAAATTTCAACGCTACGTACTTTGTATTTACTCCAACCTCATGTTGAATTGGCCAGTGAAGTTAAATTGTCTGCTTTGACGAGGTGAGGTCTTTGGTTGTACAACTTTTCAGCAGCTCTATGAGTGGTGCTTGGTTCCCAACGGTGTACGGCGTGCAGCAGCGATAGAAGTTAAGTATCTCAAGAAAACGTCCCAGCTGTGAGGAGTTGGCAGATTCGGTAAAATTTGTGGTGGTTTGCATCTTGGGAGCTAGAAGTTCAAACTCTGTGTTGCACACGTAATACCCGGTAAAAATGATCTTGGGGAGGCGCCTTGGCATTTATTCTTTACAGCCTGCAACACCGAGGGAAGCCGCTGAATGCAACCCCGCTGATGGTCTTGGCTGACTGAGCACACTTAGATATCATCCTGATAGACGTGGACGAAGCCAAACATCCTCAACAGGTGCTTGATTATCCATTACCACATTTGGGTCACTTTGCGTAGACCAAGAATTATCTCCAGAAAGTCAAATAGCTCAAAGAGTATGGTGACTGTAGTTTATCAAATGTCATTGGGAGCGACTGCGACTTGATATAAGGCACGTTGGAGCTCACCGAGTCATGAAGATGTGTTTGCGTACTTAACGATGATCTGTCTTTATAGGTCTCCAACGGTGCCCTCCGATGGTGACGGCTTGGCCACTTTGCTATGCTAATGCTAATCGCTAGTAGAGCTGGGCTGAAAGGACAGGCCATAAAGAGGCTAACGCAATTGTTCAAGATACCTCCGTTACGTAGGTTGATAAACAGGCTATAGTAATTGAGATGGCTATTTTGACGTCTCCTATGACAAACGGCCTGTGAAATCGGTGGCATACTCTGAAGTTCAAGTGGAGCTACTAGTTCCCGAAGATGATGAATATCGTGAAATTGGCTGCTTACAACACAAAGCTCTTCTGTGAAGAGCTCTGGTGATGATATGCCATAGAATGATAGACAGAGTGGAGCCACAAAGAACCGAGTATTCGTGCTGTGGTCGGAACCGCAAGGGTGTTTCGCCGAGGTTTTGCCAGTGAGATTCGCCGAGCACAACGCCGGTGACTGCTTCCTCGCAAAAAGAGGGATCATCGCTATGCAGATTCTGCTTATTCTCAGGGTAACCACACTTCTGTGTTAAATGAAGACTCAGGTTTATACAAAAAGATCAAGTTTCTCTTAAATAACGACACAAATGTAGTACATAATTTTTTCGGTCGTAACATATACGAGATGGTTCGTCTAGAATAGTTATTAGGTATTCGATCGCTACACATGTGTGTGTGTCTGCTGGATGACGGAGACATGTATTCAGTCATGACACATGCGTGTGTGTTTTCTCTATAATGGAGCCAAGCATTCGCTTGCCAGGTATGTGTATCCGCTTGATGAAGGAGCCTGAAGTCGCGACGCTATCAGGTGGAAAGAAAACTTTCCGTGGCGCTAGAGTTTATTTGTGCCGTGGGGGATGTACCAACATTAGAGAATTTCGAGACGCCATAAATACATATGTAGTTGAAACAGGCTATTCTTTTGAGGGTTTTGTACTAAAATACAAAACCCTATTGCAATCACGACCTGTGTCCGTCTGTCCGTCCGTCCGTCCGTCCGTCTGTATGTCACAGCACTTTTTCTCCGAAACTATAGAGGCTACAGCCATAAAACTTTGTAGAAAGGTCAGAAGTGGTAACCTCTTGAAAGTTCAAGGGTGGAAAAATTTTTCAAAGGGGTTTAAGGGGGGTCTCCCCATACAGGGAGGTGACCCTCTCAATGGTCTTAAAATTGCCCTATAAGTAACGTGGGGAGCAGGGGAAGGGGAAATGTACGAACTTTTCGCGTGATCCCCCCCCACCCCCACCTCGCGATTGGACACCTTCCATCCGAAAAATCTGAAAAAAACCATGAATGTAGGCCTTTATGAGTACAACAACAACAAATACATGAGAAGTCAAAATTCACCCAACTTTGTTAGTAATAGTATGATTTATCGATTTTGCGTTTTCTTGAATAAATTCTAAACGGTACCTTTAAACTCAATAAAATTTAGCAAACCGATGACTATTTATAAGATTGATCATTTCTGAAAGTTTCATAAAGATCAAAAAGTATTTACCGAAGTTATAGCGATTTGAGTTTTCCTGTATTACTTTGGAGCAATATGCCCCGTATTACTATGAAAACATATGTCTATGGAGCCATATGTGCTTTCTACCGACTTAGACACTACAGCTTTGCTAGAATTTGCATGAAAATTTCAGAAGTGATAGGTATCATGAAGATGAGTATATACAATTGAAACAAGTCGAAGAGGCAGGAGAGAGCTCCTAGCAAAAGGGCTTTGTAACCATTCTAAGATTCGAAAAAACAGGCCATGAATCGATGATTACAGTACAGAGGAGTGGCCCCTGAAAATAAATTTCATGAAAGGTAGCCGATATGAGTATCTATGAGAGCTTTTCAAAACAGTTCTTAAACTAACAGTTTTTGCTTCAGTGGGGGCACAGGGGGGGGGGATACATGAATAATGTGTTTCCTCCCTCGCGAATTGATACCCGTGATCTTAAAAAGCTGAAAAAATTATCAAAGGAGACATTTATGTGTATAACTATAACAAACACCTCGGAAGTCAATATTCGTTCAACTTTGTAAATAATAGTATGATCCTAAAATTGCACATTTTCTCCAATAAAAACGTCTTTGACATGTTTCCTGATTTTATTCGTTGCTGGTTACTGCATTTTGCAAGTTGAGTACAAAACCCTTCTGACATGAGCATAGGTCTGTCTACCCAACTTGTTTAATCATAAATTTACCAGAAAAATGCTTCAAATTTTTGAATGATTTTATAAAAACTAATTACATTTTCTTTTGCAGTGATGTTTTATAATCCTTCACATGATCACAAGGGTCCATAAACTAAATATATTTGAAGCATTGGAAATTGAGAGGCATGTAGAACATTAAAATGTTAAATATTTTAAAATCAATCCTTTTTGATGCTATAGGCTAAACAAATGGGAAGGATATACAATGTAATTAGTTATTTCATTCATAAGATTATAAAACACTGTTAACATAAATAAGGATTTTCGGAAACAAATGACTCACTTGATAATGCTGGCAAGCGCCAGCGAAACGCGTTGTGAAAATAAAAAAAAGTGATACAAAAATTACAAAGTATATTTCTAATCAATTATTTTGATTATTTGATATCCACAGGCCAATTCTCTTTTCTCTTGGAAAGCCGTAGGGCCTTGCTTTGTTGTGTGAGCAGACGCGTTTCGATCCCTTTGAGTCATCTTAAGTGACTTAAGGATGTATGGAAAGAAATGACTTTATATAGGTGTAGGATGGGTTAACCAGGTAAGTACTCAATTAGAGGGATATTAAGTTTTTGTTTTTTGAATTGTTGGACGTCCGTTTGTTCTGTTTCATCTCGTTTCTGTTTTTTTCGGAGAGTGTGGCCTACTACAGAGAAATATTTTTTGTTATTCTATTTTCAGAATGTATGAAAAAGTAACAAAAGAATACATCAATTTATTCATATGATTGGGTATGATCATGTCTACCTGTATTAAATTCGAAAGATAGAGTACTATTTAATACCATTAAGAATTACTGCGTCCTGAAATCTTTCAAGTTTTCCCATGATAATTGCCTATTCATAAAATCTGAGCGTTTAACTTTATGTCATGCTCTTAATGTAGAAAAGTGATACAATGAATGGACAGCGAGCAAATAAGAAGCATAAATATTTTGACTTCATTCCAATAACAGCCTTCAATTTCAAGAAAATTATTTGCAAACAGAAATTCCGCAAGTGATTCATTGCGAACTAAATTGGGCTTGTGTGCCACATAATTATTTGTTTGGAATGCAAGTGAATTTTTTCAGATATATAAACATATATTGTAAAACAAAGTTCAAGGAGTATTCAGAGCTTAAGCTGAATGTTACTACTAAAGAAGCGATTACGTGTTGACTTGAGGGTACTTTTCATCGCAATATTCGTTCACATTCTTCGGATCAACTTTTTAGTGAATTCTTCGAGAGCTTTACGCAAAGCAAATACGTGAATGAAAAGCATTTGTTTGTACCGGGTAAATAAAATTTACAATATATGAAGTTTGTTTTCCTACTGATCTTGAATAATAATAAAATTAAGACTGCAGAAAATTTATTTTCAAAGGGAGAAAACCTTTAGAAACTATACGGACAAATATAGTTGAAAGCTGCATAAACGCAAGAGGCTATATATGTTAAGACATTGTATTCCTATTCAGAAGAGAGGCTAAAGAATTATTTTAAAAATTTAAATGATTGTACACGATTTCTAGTTCAATTCGCACTAAAAATAAATTCAATATGTCGTAAAAAACATACGAATTGCTTTGTGAATGGATGACAAATACTCTCGAGTCGATGCTCTATTCCGGAAATCGCAGTAGCATCCGAAATCACATATTAGCACGTTGATATTGACCTTGAGACGCTGCACTGAAAGCTCAAGTGCATCAAGAGATAATGCAGTATGCAAATTATAAATTTTGTTGAGTGTTTTTTTATCAGAAAGCGAAATCTGCTTCATCCAGGAAAACGCACGAGCACAATCAATGCAACCATAAATTATTCGGAGTTGCTTGATTTAAGTAGATTATCAGATAAACTTCAGGAAGGAAGCTTACGTAATGGTTTTGTTGGCAACTGTTAATTAATTTGTTTTCAGGAACGTGAGACTACGGAACGACAACTATATTCCAAAAGTTTACTCATTCTCGAGGTTTTAGAAAATTTGCCAGTGACCTCTTGAAATTGTAATGGAGCAAAAAATATTTTGAGGTGTTGAACAATATTTTTTCGATGAGGACAACTTCCCGCAAGAAGTGAATTCTTCTGCTTTAAATATCGATTTTATTACTCAGCAGGGCTTTGAGTTCCAGAAATTTCTCGACTCAAGAAAACAGTTGAAGATGTTCGAGAACTAGCATTTTCCATTTTTCTTTTGATTTTATCTTCACTTCTTTCCCCATGTTCCAACTTCGCCTAGTGTACGATAAAAACGATACACATCATTATCACTTAGGAATCATCGCATTTAACGAAAACTGTACATATCTAGCCATGTAATCCGTGATTACACACTACCCGGGGGCTTTTGAACTTGAATGCGATCTCCTTCCTTACACCATTGTTAACGTTCATAAACCCGTAGTCAAAAACTTATTTTAAATTAAATGTGGGGTGCAAATGCACTCTAACCTTTTGTTGGTTTATTATTATTTTTTTAAATGTTATATTTAAGGGATATTAAAACTAAATACTTTCTGTTTATTAAAAATATATCTTGGAAATGTGAGGAAGTTATAATAATTAAGGTATATTGATTGTTTAGTGAAATGAACTTTATTAAAATAATATAGAAAATGTTACAACGATTTGAGAATACGCGACAATATATAATTAGTCTACATACGACACGACGGTTCATCTTCTAAGAAGATTCTTAATTCGACTGACACGTGTCAATAAGCATAGAGGCTCCTACGCCGATACAATTTCATTCCCGTTTGGACATCACAACAATATTTGTAAATGTCTCTAATCACATACACTTACAAGTGCGTATTGCTGCGCGGAAATAAGCGTGAATATTTCCAACACGCCCTCTCAATGCGCACGTCACTTACATATACCTAGCCCTATCACCTGTAAGCAATTTTCGTGACTTTAATTATTCAACAGTTTTGTCAGTATATCCGCGATCATCTGATCGTTTGGCGCATGCTCTTGCGCTAGCATACCAGCATTTATTGCTTCGCGCACAAAATGATGCTTAATGTCAATGTGTTTTGTACGTGCATGAAACACATGACCACTTACTAAACACTGAGCTCCACGATTATCCACATATAATAAAATGTGTATCTAGTCGTCTAAACCAAGCTCACATAGTAAACTGTGCAAGTAGACCACTTTTTTTGCCGCTTTTGCTAAACTGCCGCTTTTGCTAAACTGACATATTAACGCAACAGTCCGTTGTTTTTGCGATTCCATGTGACCGCTGCACCGCTTAATAAAAATGTGTATCCCGTAAATGAATAGCGATCTACGGAATTTCCCCGTAGCCGAATAACAAATCATCTTGTTACACCCCCTTTTTCTTCCACGGGAGCCGCTATGGCCCCCAGGGAAATTAGGGTGCTCCGGCGTGGCTTGCGGACCTGGTTCAGCTCGTCCGGAGACGGGAGTGGGACGCCACTCGCATGTCCCTCAAGGCCCCAATAAGCCGCCAAGCGAGAATGCAGCTTGCCGGAATAACCAACATCACGATTCGCCCGAGCCCTACCTACCGAGCAAACACTGGCTACCACACAATCTTTACACTTTCACAACCTTGCCGCCCTTATGCGACACTCCTCTCTAACACTAACCCTATCCGTCTGGCCAGCTGTCGGAATCACCACACCACCCACGAACACTTTTATATAACACCGATTTCACTTCTTAGGTCTTTGTAAAAAATTTTTTTACAAAGACCTACTAGTTTCGCGACCCGCTGTCCGTCTGTCCATCCGTCCGTCTGTCCATCCGTCCGTCTGTCCGTGCGTCACAGCTAATTTCCTCAGAAACTATAGAAGCTAGAATGCTCAAACTTTGTGAAAAGGTCAGAAGTGATGGTCTCTCAAAAGTTGAGGTGTTAACAAAAATTTAAAAAATTGTTAAGGGGGGTCCCCCCTAAGAACGAAGGAACCCTTAAACAATTTTTTTAACCAAAGGTAGTCGAGTGGGGTATCAAATGAAAGGTCTTGATTAGAACTTTTAGAATCAGAAATAAAAAAATCATTTTATGAATTAGGGGGTCCAGGGGAAGGCTAAATGTACGCAAAATTTGTGTACCCCCCCCCCCCCCTTTGAGCCGAAAAATCTGAAAATTGTCACGAATGTGGCCTTATATGATTACAAGGGCAACAAATACTTCAGAAATCGAAATTCACTCAACTTTGTTAAGAATAGTATGATTTATAGATTTTACATTTTCGCCCATAAAATCAAAACGGTACCTTTAAACTTTTTGATATTTTGCAATTATAAAGACTGATAAAAGATATGTACGTTCACAGGATGTTTACAAAGACCTTCCGGTAGGAGCACTCTCCTGCTTACTCAACTTGTTTATTAATATTACACCTCGACTTGCCACTCAAGCCGCACCCGTCACAATCTGTAATACAGAAAATTTTTACCTTTTTTTACTTTTCCCCTAAAAACGTAAATTTCATCAATCAAATACGGTTGAATAGAGTTTCAAATCATATAATAGAATTTCAAATCATATACAAATAAACATCTGAATTACGTTAATTAAAAGAAACTTACTTCTAAATCGTACCTGCAAGGGGCCCCTTTACTATCTGGATCCGTTAGTGCACTTTTATTTTTACTTCGATGTCCGGGCTCTGCTTGTCGCTTCTCGTCGCTTCGCACTTGCTGCTTGGTATTTGCTTTGCGCTTGCCGCTTCGCCACTTGATGCTTTTTATCTCTTCACCCTGCTGCTTCCCAGCACATCTGCTTCGCCACTCGATTGCCTTTTATCCCTCACGTTGCCACTACCCAGCACATCTGCTTCGCCACATCCGAGAAGAAAGAAAAGAGGAGGCGCGTCATTCTTCGCGCGCTTTTATAATCTCCTCCCAACGGACAATGTCCCGCTCTTCGACCGAATACCATTGTCTCCGGTCATCCACCTCTTAAGCGTGGTAGTTTCTCTCTGCCGCCACTTGGTTTCCGCTCCGCTATGGTGGTGATCACTCCAAGTGCGGCTGAATTGGCTGAACATAATTCACTGACAGTTGGGCATGTCAGTGATGTTTGTTTACTTATGTTTTGAGGAGGAACTTTTATTTCGGGACATCGTGTCGTGGTTGTGTTCTATAATTCTTCCCGAAATCCGCCCCAAATTAGTGCTTTTCTTGTGTCAGAATTCAATGAGGTGGATTTTGTGAGTTTATCTACGTAAATTAGAGAAACAGGATTGAAAATGATTAATGTCCCTCCCACAATTGATGATTTGCCTGGACTAATTAAAGATGTTTCGCCTGTGTATAAAGAAACAGTCTCGGTTATGGCAACAAAATGGTGGCTCATCCCGCGTATGGGAAACCGTATGAAAGGTCGACAGCAGACTTTGACCTCGGAGCACCATTAGGACGTGGAGAGATTTGGACGTGTTTACATTGCGCGCGAAGTTATACTCACTTAATGGTTGCAATGAAAATTATGTTCAAGTCGGAACTCAGCAAAGGACGAGTAGAGTGGCAGCTTCTCCGTGAAATTGAAATTCAATCCCGATGAAAGCATCCAAATATTCTGCGCTTGTATACATGGTTCCATGATGAAAAAAGAATATATCTAGCTCTTGAACTAGCTACTGCATCGAACACATATCAAGTGGCAGATGCTTTAAACTATTGTCACATGAACAATGTTATCCATCGTGATTTAAAGCCAGAGAATATTTTGTTGACTTCTGATGAAAATGTTAAATTGGCAGATTTTCACTTGTTTGTTCAAGAAATTGTTGATTTCGTTTCGGGCTGTGATTTTCTTGTTGTAGTGACGTACTTCGTACTGATTTTGATATAAATTTACGAAGCTTACTCGGTGAATTTGTCAATTCCGGCAATTCACTATCAGTTACACGTTCTGATTTGATAGTGTTATTCCTTCTGAGTTCGTTCTTGAAACGAGCAGTCGGTATGCCCGAAGTGGCTTTGACCAAAGTTGATTTGCCGTGCGCCCGATAGTGCCAATATTGATGGTTGCCTGGCAGGAAATTACCTCGGTGAAAGTGACGTCGACTTGATGATATCCAGCTGTGGTAGATCTTGCTTTTGCAGATTCCAACTACCCATAGTCTGCCCTTCGCCTGATGACAATTCCGGTTGTTTAAAATTACAAATATTCGTACTTAACCTACTGTTGTGAGTACAATTTGGAGTGGCAAACAAACCCTAGTCGAGTGGGGCTTATCTTTCTGAATTTACTTAGTCACGCGAATGCTACGATAGTGTTTGAGATGATGTAATGGTGATGCCCTTCTGTTTTATCCGTAACATTCTGTTTTTGTATATACCAAACCGACATTAGCAGTACCCGGTAATATCGCAGGACTCTTTTCGCTGCCATCCAATGACATTTACGCGCTTTATTCGAAAACTGTGCTAGTTGCGACACCGTGTTCGCAATATCCGATCGCGTTGCAACCGATAAATACATTAAAGTGCCAAGTAATTCGCCATACGAATATTTTTCGCAATAATTATCAACACTCACGCTGTCAAAGAGCATATTCACTTCCGATGGTGTTCCAATCGGATTGCAATTGTCTATGCCATACTGTCTCGATAATCCTTTTATATAACCACTCTACAAAAGTATAATTCGATCCTTTTGGTGATCAATTTCAAAACCTAAACAAAATTCGGCTAGTCCAAGGTCTCTTATTTCGAAGTCTTCTTGTAAACTTGTTTTCAATAAATTCATACACGCTGTTGATTGTGTAGCCACTAATAAGTCATCTAAATGCATGAACACATACAGAGGACTACCACAAAGTTCACCGAAAAAAAAACATGGTTTACTTGTTGTCGTCTTTAATCCTAGGCTCCACAATTTTTCACTATGTCATTTATACCATTGACGGCCAGCTTGCTTTAATCCGTATAGCGTTTTCTTTAGCTTGCACGCATTACCGTTCCGTTCTCGAGACTATTTAGCATCTCTCTTGCACTCATTCCGATACTCGAATTTTTCAATGCAATTCTAACCAACATTTTATTTAACATTTCCGGTGCACGCATGATAACATGTTCTTTTAAAATTCCATTTAAATATGCGGTTACCACATCGAATTGCCAAATTTTCATTTCAAACTGCACAACAAGCGCTAACAATAACATCAACGATTCCAATCGCACAACTGGCGCGAAAGTTTGATGATAGTCAACGCTGTATTTTTGACGTTATCCTTTAGCCAGCAAATGCGCTTTGCGTCACTCGATTTCACCATCGATACCGTGTTTATTTGTCAATACCCCACGAAAACCGACGATATTCTTGCGCTCGTCCTTCTTGATTATCTCCCATGTGTCATTTTTAATTAAATTATACACTTCAGTCTCCATTGCATCTAACCATTGATCACATGCGTCACTATTTAACGTGAAAACGTCATCGTCATCATTGTCATCACCAGCTTTACTGTGTTTTTCGTCAGTATCTCCCTGGCTAGGAATTGATGCGCTTCTCGACCTAAATAATTTTTTTGGTCGCCTTTTGCAGTAAGCGCGGTCTTCCAGGAGCTCTAAACATTTCATCCTCTGCTTCCACTCGTATTTGAAGTATCGCATTTTTGTGCATTCCGCTGAAATCTTTCCGTGACGAAAGTTCAATAATTTCCTGTAATCTACATCATCTCTCAGCGCGTTTTCTTCTGATGCAATGTGTTCATCAAATACAGAATTTTCACCAGCTATTTCATGCGGTTCTTCAATAAATTTCACATCACGCGCGTGTATAACTTTTCTCATACTTGGTATCCAGATCCAATATCCTTTTTGATCTCTCGGATAACCTACAAGCACGCCTTCCATCGATCTGCGCGCTAATTTATCCTTCGTCAGATTTTTGTCAAGCACAAAAACTTTCGATCCAAATATTCGAAAATAATTCAATTTCAATTTATTTCCTGTCCACTTCTCATACGGAATGCCACCTTTTAATATGCACGTGGGACATCTATTGCGCAAATGACATGCTGTGGCAACGGCTTGCAACCAAAATGATGCTCCTAATCCAAACTGCAATAACAAGCATCTCGCCATTTCTAATAATGTGCAAGTCATTCGCTCGGCTACTCCATTCTGCTTCGAGTACGCACAATAGTCAATCGACGTTCGATTCCTTGACTTGCCAAATAATTGACAAACGCAATATTGCAATATTCACGACCGTTGTCAGACTGCAAACATTTTATTTTCTTACACAGTCTTTTTTTCCACTAACTGTTGATATAATCTAAACGCATCAAATACAGTGATCTTTTCGCACAGAAAATAAACTTCACTCCATCTCATGCTATCATCGATGAAAATCATGAAATATCTCGACACAAGTGCGTGGTACAACCACTGTCCAGTAACCAGGCACGATTTGCCATCTCCGTCTTCGCATTGTAACCACCGTTGTTTACATTTGGAATCACTGTATGATTCACCGCGTAAGAATGATCAACACGATTTGTTGATTTATTTCTCCAGACACCTCCGGACTTTTTCGGGCATATGTTCGCCTTATGTCCAACTATACAACATTTGTAGCAGTTTATTCCGCTATATCCTATTGTCACTTTCTCCTTTCCTTTCTTTGCGTGGTTTTGGTGCGAAGTTGCGCGATTCCCGGCAGCCATAGCCGTGATAACGCTTCCAGGATCTTGCTTCCTAGCTTCACTCCCCTCCATAATTTTTATCTTCAGCGTCTTCACCACTCGTAGCTCATCCCGTGGCTCAATCGCCTACCTGAATTTCTCATATGAGGAAGGAAGACAATACAACAGTATAATCGCCAATAAATCACCGTTGATCTGCACGTTCATATTTTCTAAATTATCCACGACATCAAAGATCATTTGTGAGCGCTGAAGCATAAGCTGCTTCAAAAGTGTTACCTTTCGCGCGGGCCTTTTAGACGAATAAATTGACTCCAGCTTGAGCCAAATATCCCTTGAAGTTTCGCATCCACGAATTTGCTTCAATTCTGAAGGACGAATGGATAATATCAAATCAGCTTTAGCTTTACAGTCCATATTCTGCCATTTTTTCAGTCCAGCTACATCCGATTTACTGGTTTGTTTAGCATTCCCATTAACATATTCCCATAAATCGTTTTTCGTTAACAGCGCCTCCACTTGCATGCTCCAGGTATCATAATTGTCTTTAGATAGCGATTCTAAGCACAACAAAAACTCATCACAACCGTTACGCAACCGAAAAATGCGGGAACTCAATAAACGCTTATGAAAACCGCAAAATTAAGCAAGACACAAAAATTAATATATGTGCACTGGGTCCATAACCTCTTGGAAATGTGAGGAAGTTATAAGAATTAAGGTATTTTGATTGTTTTGTAAAATGAACTTTATTAAAATAATATAGAAAATGTAACAGCGATTTGAGAATACGTGACAATATATAATTAGTCTACATAGAACACGTTGGTTCATCTTCAAAGAAGATTCTTAATTCGACTGACACGTATCAACAAGTATAGAGGTTGCTACGCCGATACAATTTCATTCCCGTTTGGACATCACAACAATATTTATAAATGTCGTTAATCAAATACACACACACAAGTGCGCATTGCTGCGCGGAAATAAGCGTGAATATTTCCAACAATATATATACTCACATACAAGTATGCTGTAAGCATTGATAAATAAGTAAACACATTTTGTGAAAATAGTATAATATGATTATAATTAAAAAGAAAAATTAAAGAAACAGGAACCTGCGACATTTTAAATAATAATCTAACTTTCACACTTGTTACCAACTGTTATATTTTTTGATTGCTCAACACATACGTACGAAAACAAGGCCCAAGCTGACGGTCATCATGATTACGTGGTAATATGAGCATGGGTTAGTGAAAATACACGAAGCTACGTGCGAGTAGAACATCAAAGGTATTAGACGATCTTGTAGAATGCATAATGCGCTTCACTGGGACCTGGTTGACTAGGCGAGTATCGAGCAAGCCATGGCAAAGCCTATAAAGGAAACATTCAAGGTATTGTGGACGTTTTTCCAGCGAAGGAATATTGAGGATGGATAAGCTTGAATCATAAAAAATGTAGGGAAACATCAAGAAGACCATCCGGGTGAATCTTTTTTGCACAGCTTCTAGTGTGAATCTCAAACACTTCAAATAGGCGACCAACCTGGCGAACAGTACTCAAGCATGAAACGAACCAAACTACAATAGAATATAATTTAACACACGCCAAAGGATCGGAAAAATATCGGAATTTCTTAAGATCAAGCCAAAAATGCGAGAGGCTTTAGAAGTAATTTCAGAAATATGAATGTCGAATTTCAATTTAGACACAAAAGTGACACCTAAGTCCCTGAAATGTATCATCCTACTGAGGTATGAGTTATTTAACGAAAATTGAAAGTTTATAGGGCTTATAGGGTTATAAAGTTTATAGGGTTGCTAAAAAATGGAAGATGGATGCACTTAGAAACATCCAAATCTTCTTGAAGCAAGCCACAGTCATCGTTAGACGACACTATTTTGAAAACTTTGACGTCGTCTGCATAAAGAAGACGGGAGGAGTTGATGACAATGGATGGCAAGTCATTTATAAAAAGAGTAAACAGTAGTGGGCCAAGAATGGATCCTTGAGGAACACTTGAAGATGGATGGAAAAAGATGCAAAGACAGCCTTGAAAAGATACCTGACTGTCACGATTGGATAAGTAAGAAGATAACCAGCGGAGCGAATCATCAGGAGCGTTGAGAAATTTAAGTGTAATCTAACAAATTCATTAAAGTTGATCGCCCTTTGATATAACCATATTGTTCAGGAACGAACAAATCATTAGTGAAAAAGGTGCAAGTAGACGATTTTCTCCAGAAGCTTGGAGAAACAGAGTAATAAGGAGATAGTCTGATGATTAGCAACGTCTGAGGTGCTACCTTTTTTAAAAATAGGAGTAACATAGGATCTTTTTGAACACGAACGAAAAGAGCCTGAAGATAAGCTAGAGTCGAAGAGAAAGGAAAGGAGGACAAAAATAGAAGTAGCTAAAGACTTCACAAAATGATTAGGAATACCATTGGGACCTGAACAAACAGAGTCATCAAGCACTAAAATAAGCTTCGTAACATCTTCCGGATAGCAAGTAAAAGGAAGTGAAGATGGCATGCATATGATTGAAAACAAAGGGCTTTTGCTGGGAGTAGCATTGAACATAGAAGAAAACTGAGTTGTAAAAAGTTGCATATCTCCAGAAGTAAATTTGCTAAGCAACCATTCAAATGAAGAGAGGATGGAAAACTGGAAGAAGATTTGAGAGAGCGTATAAATTTCCAAAATGTCTTTGAATGATTTGGGTTTAGAGAGCCTTCAAAACTATGAAAATAAGAAACTTTAGCGATCTGCATCTCTTTCTTAGCTATCGACCTCAGATGACAAAAATCATTACGTGACTCAGGGGATCTGTCACGTGAAAAATGTTGACGTGCTCAATCTCTGGCTTTCAAGGCTTCCTTATACTGACAAGTGGAGTCGAGTTAGAAATAGCAGCGTTTAAGAAGTCATAGAAATTGTTGATACAAGTATCTGAGTCAAAACCGCAAAAGAAGGAGTACCAATTAACAAGTGAATTGTTTCGGAAAGTTGCTCATAATAGGTATTATAAAATTTATAGCGCTGACGCAATACATGAAATTTCAAATCATAAGGGGGGATGATGGGGATCAGAAGAAAGATAAGAAAAAAGAACATAACAACGATTGTTCCATACGACAGAAAAATAAGTCAAGGATATGATTGATTGTCTCTGATTTTTAAAGATCCTACTGCCTTGCCTCGGGATGGATGCACTTAGAAACGTTGATATGTGCAAATAAATATACATTGGAGCAACTAATACTTTAATTTCGGTCCCGAAGATAGTGTGAGGCCCTGGCTCTGCCCTGGTTTACTGTATTCATTGTGTTCAATTACTATAAATAAGGAACTTTGATCTTTAATTAAACCACTTTTAAGCACACAATTGATTTGTTTTACCAGGAAAACTTTCACAATTTGATCATTGCTTAGCCTTATTATTTTTTGAGTGACAAGTTGGTGGCGAGTCCTTAAAGACGCACACCGCCATCTAGTATGTGATGGCTAAAGCGTTATGCCACCAGGGACTTGTCCTTCATATACACAAAATGATCATAGCTTTTCAATTTTACAAACTCAAATAAATGTACAATTGCAAGAACCAAAATTAAAAGATTTTAACACTATACAAAGCAACTTAAAAATTAACATCCCCCCCTTAACAAGATAATTCAAGTCCTGCTGCAATACTTATTTCCATTCTTACATTTGATTGTTACGACTCTCGTGATATCAGGACCTGGATGTTTCTGTATAATTTTACCGATTGCCCATAAAGCCAGTGGAACCATATCTTCTCTAATAACTACAACATCATTTACATTAGGTTCACAAATTTTACTATTCCATTTGTAGCGCTAATTTAAGTTAACCAAATATTCTTTTCACCATATTTTCCAAAAATCGCTAATCATTTTTTGACACAATTTCAATCTATCTAAAATGTTACGAGGTTGATGACAATAATTCTCATCAGATACATTTATCAATGCCTCACCCACCAAAAAATGGCCTGGTGTCAATGGAAGAGGGTCATCAGGATCGTGACTCAAAACCGAAATAGGACGCGAATTCATTTATCTGTGTCTAAACCGTTGTCAACTCCTCAAACGTAAGCGTACTAGCCCCTATGTTATTTTTTTTTGGATAATTCTTCGCACTGTGCACTCCTGCCTCCCACAAACTACCAAAGTTTGGCACGTGGGGAGGGTTGAAGTGCTAGTTGGTTGATTCGAGTGTCAAAAGTTGCACCACTTCATCGGGCCATCTAGAATAAGCAAGTTTTACAATCTCTAACAATTATTTATTGGACCCAATAAAATTTATCCTATTGTCACTATATAGGTCCTGGCAGTGTCCACAGTGTGAAGTAAACCTTCGAAACGTTGCAGTAAACGCCTTGGCTGAGAGATCAGATACAGCCTCTAAATGCCCCGCGTGTGTCACCAGACATACAAAAGGGCTAATATACCCTTTGTATGATTTGAAACCACTACCAGGAGAAAACCTAACATTGATTGCTCCAGCATAATCTAAGCCTGTTGATTTAAGAGATTTGCTGGGCTTTAATCTGCCTTCCGCGAACCGTTCCATAAGTTGTGTCCTGTTCGTTGACGAGTACCTTTGGCTAGTAAGGCATGCTATATATATCTTTTTAACCTGGATCCTTACTGTCAATATAAAGTATGTTTGGCGTATGTGATTCAACATAATCTGTGGCCTTCCATGGAGAGTTTTGTTATGTGCATCCAATATTATTAAGCGAGTGAGCTTATCCTTATCTAGCAATATTATTGGATGCTTCTGCTCGTAATTCAGTTCTGATCTTTGGATGCGTCCACCTACTCTTAGTAAACCATCAGCATCTAATATTGGACATAAAGTGTGTAATGCACTTCTTTCTAAAACACAACCGTGAGACTTGATGTGTTCTATTTCCTCAGTAAAACGTCTTCCTTGAACCAAAACTATTAGTTTTACTAACGTACAGTTTATATCTTCAACCACAATAAGCTCTTCATCTTTTGATTGTTTAAAATAGAGAAATCTCTTGCAATAGGATCTAACTCTATGCATTCGAGTAAGTGACGAGAATCGCTCTATGAATTCTGTGCTATTGTCTTCATTATCGCTTGCTGCAAAACACTTTTTCTCGGTTTTCTTTTCTTCTAACACCGTTTTAAAATTTCCTTTGCTATATTTGATCTCCTTTTCATTAACCATTGAGGCTCTTTCTACCATGAATTTAGTACTATCAGTGCTGATGCTTCTATACCTCTGGATGCCCAATCCACTGGATTTTCTTCCGATCGGATATGTGACCATTGGCTATTGTCCATGATTGTAAGTATTTCCGAAACTCTATTCGCAATAAATATCTTCCACTTGCTGGGGTGATTACTTTACCATCCGAGAGCAACCGATGAGTCTGTCTACACATGTATAATTTCTTTGGCTATATCTTGCACTCGTGATACATCTAAAAGGAGTTTAGCTAGTAATACCGCCCCACACAACCCGAAGTGCGGGACAGACACTTGTTTAACAGGTGCGACCTTGGTCTTTGATGCAATAAGACTGATGCGTACTTCACCTTGCCCGTCTATCGTTCGCAAATAGCTTACCGCTGCATACGCCTTATTTGACGCATCGCAAAACCCTTGTCATTCAGCTCTTTATACTCCTCTATCACTTTAACATATTCTTTGCGTAGTTTTAAATTCTGATTGAATCTCTTCTCCATAGACATGAACCGTCTTGATCCTATTTGCAGCGATTAACTGTATTGACGCTCTGGATCTTTTGATTTGAACGGCAAACGTATAATAAACCAACCATCATCATCTCTTACAATAGTTCATTCAAAAAGTTCTTCACATCTTATCTCTTCTTCACTTAGTATCTTCTGCTGTACTTCTGGTTCTTTTTCTAACTCCCACAATTTTCTCAACAACTCATCTTCTTTGATTTGTGTGTGCATGCTAATAATTCTTTTCACTGAAGTTGAATCTGGCGACAACTGACCTGATACAATCCAGCCTAGTCTGGTGTCCAGAGCAAATAAATTTCTAGATGGCTTTTTGATGACACCCGTCTTCAGCATTTCTCCGTATACTTCAGCTCCGAGTGAGATATCAGTTTTACTCGGTGTTGCAAATTCTGGATCTGCTAATGGTAACTTCTCTAACTCGAGCCAATCAGGTGAATGAATTACCCTAGATGGAACCATAGATGTAAGGGCTTTTAACACAAATGCATTTACTGAGATTGATTTACATCGTTGATGGCGCGATTTTTCGAAAAGTCTGATAATATTGTCATCGTATTGTGTGTGTGTGGTTTTGAATTTTCTTTATCTCCTTTAGATGTCTGTTGTGTTTCTTCCTTTTTGCTCTCTAGATGCAGTCATGAATGGTAGCGACGTCCACAATGTCGGCAACTCCTCGATTGATGGCATCTCGTTACCATATGTGTCGGTGCAATACAATTAAAGCATAACTTATTGCTTTGTGCATAATCTACGCGTTCTTTGGGAGTATATTCCGAAAATTGTTGCACTTGTAAAGAGCATGTTGGCCTTTGCACATTACGCATGGATAATTAGACTTCTTCTCTTCGGTTGTAGTGTGAAATGATTTTATTGGTATTCGCGTTGTCGACTTAATTCCTTCTAATATCTCTATCGTTCTAAATCTAGTCTCCTTAAATTTTTAAAGCTGTTCCCTGGTTAGCAACTCGTCTGTCTTCTTTTGACTTAGCTAAAGCTCCGATTGTTTTCTGGAACCTTCGTCGAACTTAGAAACCACGAGATGATTGATAATAACGTCCCGTGAGCTCGTATCGATACTTGCGAATTTGCGAGAGACTTCAAACTTGCTGAAGTAGTATCCAATAGTTGTTTTATGGCGTACGCTGTCTCGACATTTATTGCCCTTTGTCCAAAAAGCCGCTTTAAAACTTCATTTGAATTGAACTTTTTATTATGACAACGCCTCGTCAATAATAACCAAGCCTCGTTATAGTTGGTTTCTGTAGTAGAAAGGTTCTTCAACACAATTTCAGCTTCTCCCTGAAGACAACTCTTTAGTAATGCAGTTTTTGGACAGCGTTTAAGCTGGCATTAGTATGTATTCGAGAGAGGAACTTGTCATGAAAAGACTGCCATTCTTCGTAACCTACAGAAAACGTAGGTAAAGTAATCTGCTGTAGGCGTACCTCGCAACTGTGTCCTGGTGATACAGATGATGCTAAAGGTAAGCTTACTGATGTTGAAATGTTGTTAATTTCAGTGGGTTCGGGTTTCAAAAAAATACAACGGACTAAAATTCTGAATAAATATTATTACATTGACACACAACTATTTATTACGACTCACAACTAGGCATCAATATATTCAATTAATATTATTATTTGTAATTAACCGACACAACTTTAATGCACAAGAAGAACAGACTGAATGAATATTATTTCATTTTCTTTTGATTCATATAGCAAAATTCAATTCAAAAATGATTTCCCGACTACTGGTTTTCTATGTCAGTAAATGCAAGGTAAGCTGTCAATTGATCAAATCTCAACACTCCTCCTTGATCAATTTACGGCAGAGTGTCTTAAAAATTCTTCTGTTGTGTGGCTTGGTAAGGATGTCTGCAATCCGCTTGCTGCTCTCGACGTGTTGCAGTACCACAGTTTTGCAGTGCCACAGTGTTGCTGGATGTACTTTCGTGGTATTTCGATGTGCTTCTCTCCTCTAGTCGTTTTTCCTTGGTGTGCATTTTGTAGCATGTGTATGGCTGACATGTTGTCGACGTACAGAGTGATCAGCAGCTCAGCTTCTAGAATGCCAAGTTCCAGTGCGATTCATTTGATCCAGCACACATCGTCAATCACTGACACTGCTGCTCGGTACTCGGCTTCTGCAGTTGAAGTCGCTACTAGATGCAGCTTTTGTGAATACCAGATCACTGGCCCTCCTCTCATCACTAACACACCACTCGTTGACTGTCCTGTCTCAGAGTCTCCTTCAAAATCTGAAGCGGTGTAGGCTACGAGTGTCTTGTCTCCCACGAAATGAATTCCGGCTGTCGTGGTCCCTCTTAAGTACTGGAAAACACGACAAGAATCAAGTACGCAGTCTCTCAGTTTCGGTGGTGGTTGCAGAGTCTGACGATCTTGCAGAACTATCCTTCCTGACTCTTTTTCTGGCGCTGGTGTCTTATTCTCGTTGTCACTTGGCTTCTCAGCACGTTCTCCAGCTCCCCAATTCTCGTCTTCTTCGTCTGTCTCGCTGCTGCTTTCTTCTTGCTTCCCAGGTGTGCCTCTGGTACCTTTGTCTCAAGTTCAGTTCCTTGCCTCAGTCTCATCTTTTCCTCGTCGAAGATCACATTGTCTGAGCTGATGAGCGTGTCTACATTCGTGAATGTGTGGAAAATTCCCAACTTATCCATCATCTGTTTAGTTTTTGCATTCTTCAGTTCGGTGCCGTTGTCAGACCTCAGACTTTTTACTCTCCTCTATAGCTGGTTTTCAACGAGTCTCAGGTAACATTCGGTCTTCTCTGGTGCTTCGCTTTTCGTCTTCATAAAGTAACAGGTTCGGTAGTGAGTGAAATCGTCCTTGAACATGAGCCCTCCCAATGACGGGATGCTCATCTCGCCGGTGTCGACGTGCACGAGATCTAATGGTTGCTGGGCTGTCTTAGGGTTGTTAAGGTGTGAAGATCTATGTAGTTTACCGTACGAGCACCCTGTGCATACATAGTCATTCCAGTCATCAATGTATTTTATTCCTTTCCTTTTCAGTATGTCCCTCACATACTTGACATTTTGATGCGCGAGTTGCTCTTCTTCTCTCCTGAGCATCATTTTGTAGAGATTTCCTTTGCGTTTTGCTATTGCCACTATTTCCCTGCCATCCAGACTGTAAAACATTGACCCGTTTCCGTTTGCCTTCTGTACATGTCCTTTATCTAGCATCTGACTCACTGAGAAAAGATTAAAATTGAGGTTTGGCACATAAATGACATCTTCTAGCACCACTGAATACCACTTTTGACCATCAAATGCTTCCATCTTGATGTTCCCGACTGCAACGCTATCTAGCCTGGTTGAGTCTCCAATCACAATTGGGATGGGCTCGTCCAACTCAACAAACTGAACAAACCAGAGAGGCGATATTTGTTGGCTGGCTTCATAATCTTGAAACCACGAAGTGGCCTTGTCTTTCGAAATGTCGTTGTCCGCCATCGAGAGCGCCGTGGTCAAAAATGCCTTCCCATTTGGTTTCCCGTTTGTTGACTTATTCGCTTCTTCTCGAGATTCGCAGACTTTTGCGAAGTGACCCTTCTTCTTACATATATTACATGAATACTTCTTCTTGCAGTAGGCAATGTATTCATCACACGGTTTACCACTGCACTCCTTGAGGACGTGACCTTTCTTCCCACATTTGTAGCATGCGAACTGCGAATTTTCCTGCTTGCTGTTTGACGACTGTCCTTGTTTCCTGCGACTGGCCATAAGAGCGTTGTTGGTGATGCCCTCTGCATTTGTCGTCGTTTCTTTGAGTCGCTCGCCTTCGAGTCCCAAACGTTCCATGAGAGTTTCCACGTTCTTTGCTCTTTCGGTCAAATTGTCCCAGGATGTCCTGAAATGCGCCAATTTTGGCGATAGCACACTCATGATCCTCGTCATGATCCAACTTTCCTTCACAGAATCATTTTCAGTTGACACTTCATCCGCGAGATCCAAAATCTCCATACAGTTCTCAACAGCTGACTTGCCTCCGTCATACTCAAGGGTAAAAAATTTGATTCGGGACGTTTCTAAAGTTACATCAGCCTTTATACCATGTAAACTAACTAGTTTGTCTATCATATCTTTGGCAGTTTTACAATTTGCAATTTTGTTCGCAATCTTACTGTTTACATTTAAACCTATCAATGTTTGAGTCACAACATCTTTCTTTAAACAAGCGGCGACTGTATCATATCATACAGATCTTGGTTCTTAAGGGCTAGATTTAATTTAAATCGCCATGAAATGAAATTGACATTTCCTTTACTATCATCACTTAACATTTCCAATTGAGACTTTACAGTTTCCATTTTGAAGTCAAAAAATCGCCACGAAAGATTCAAAATGGAAATTGTTACTCAACGTTGACTCGCTGTGCTATCGTCGGTTATGTTGTCTTTGGCGGTTCTGACGTCTTGGACTGCTTTCTCGACTTGCCTGACAATTTTCTTTCTTGACTTTTGAAGAAACCCTTTAATGGTTGAAATCCTTGCCGGTTCTGACATGTTGGACTGCTTTTGCTTTTGAAGACACCCTTTTACAGCTGCTCTGGGCCCATAACCTGTTGTTAATTTCAGTGAGGCCGTTTTTCTTGTCTTAGGAGACTTCCTATAGTTCCCAAATGTCTTCGTAATAAGCTTTAACCATTCGTCTTGATTAAGTATTAAAGAGTCTGTAGTATTAGCCATCTTCATTTAATCCCGTTTCGAGGAAAAAAAACAAAAAAAAAAAATATATATATATATATATGTATATATATAAATATATATATATATATATATATATATATATATATATATATATATATATATATATATATATATATATATATATATACATATATATATATATATATATATATATATATATATAATATATATATATATATATATATATATATATATATATATATATATATATATATACGAGAAAAACTCTCACCATTTGGTCATAGCTGAGCCTCATTATTTTTTGAGTGACAAGTTGCTGGCGAGCCCTTAAAGACGCACACAGCCATCTAAAGGGTTTTCCAATAAGAGATGTTATTTTATTTCTGTAGATTCACTTTTGAAGCTGTCATTTTTTAACATTTGACAAGCAGAAACTACGACATTAATAAAATTGGAACGATACACGCTTCAACAATGCATTGAAATTATTAATATTCACTATAAAAATGGCGAAAATTCTGCAGAGACGGTTCGTAAAACTCGAATATTTTTGGGTCGTCGTGAAGCACCTTGTCGGACCGCAATACAGAAATTGGTGGAAAAATTCGAACTGTTGGGACAACTTAGTGATGTGAAGAATAAAACCTGTTCACGTCACTAAAGAACAGCCGAGAATATTGCTGCTGCTGTAGCCGAAAGTGTTGAAGAAAACCCAGGTTTGTCCATTCCTCGTCATTCTTTGGAATTAGGCATTCCACAAACGTCATTACACCGTATTTTGCATAAAGATTTGGGTCTTAAGGCTTATAAAGTTCAGTTTACACAAGAACTCAAGCCGGTCAATCATCAAAAACGTCTTGTCTTTGCTGATTGGGTCCTTGAAATGCATGAAAATGATCCGGAATTCCATCGAAAAATCATCTTGAGTGATGAGGCCCATTTCCACCTCGGTGGCTTCGTCAACAAGCGAAATTGTCGCATTTGGGGCTCGGAAAACTCAAGGGTTATTATTGAAAAGCCTGTCTATCCTCAACGTGTGACTGTTTGGTGCGGTTTACGATCCAGCGGAATAATTGGAACTTACTTTTTCGAAAATTTAGCTGGAGCAACAGTAACGGTGAATGGGTTGTGCTATCGAGAGATGATTAATGGTTTTTATGGCCAAAATTGCATGGTATTGATTTGGAGAACATTTACTTTCAACAAGACGGCGCTACGTGCCACACAAGCAACGAACCCATTGATCTTTTAAGGGAAAAGTTTCCGGACCGTGTTATCTCATGAAGAGGTAATCACAATTGCCCACCAAGATCTTGTGATTTAACATGAACTCCAGCGTCGATTTACGACCTCAAAGATGGAATTCGTGAAGCTATCAAGGACATAGGACAGTCACTTTGCGATTTGGTAATGGAGAATTTCATGAAAAGGATATGGTCCTGTAAGCGTGGTTGTGGTGGTCATTTGCCTAATGTTATTTTTGCTATTAACGGCAAACCTTCCTCTTTATAATGAAATAAACATCCGATCATTTATATTAAAAAATGGCATTTTTCTTTTGATATCAAAATAACACCTCTCATTGGAATACAATGTAGTATGTGATGGCTAAAGCGGTATGTGTAAACAGCTCACTTCACAGTTTTCGATCGTACAACTGGAACAAACTACTGTTTTGAATAGTCATCTTCTTTGCCTGCACACCATTATAGTCACTAAGTGGTTTACAAGTCTTCGATTGGAACTAATTATGGCATCATTTTGGCTATCAATATAAAAAACTATGCTAATTGTCATTTTTCAGTGATAGAATCAAAGTAGAACCGCCATCCCACGATTATTAAAACACTAAGCACCCGGAAAACATATGAACGTTTTCTATACGTTCATTACTGATTTAGAACATCCAAAGAAGTATTCACGCAGTCCCTTTGATGAAACTCTTTAGCTTGCTGCCTGTTCCAAAAGACAAATTGTGGCCAAACTCTTTTAAACTTAAGAATATTCTGTTTGGACCATGATATATGCAGGAAATGTATAACATACAACTAAAAATAGGTTCATACTTAGGAATGGATCGTAGTAGTCTTTGCGTATAGACGTCTTTTAAATCGCTCTAGTCAAAAGTTTTCAAAAATTAAATTGATTTTTTAAAAACGTTAGTCCAAAGTTAATTTTTATCGGAAAAAATCTTATATTGTCGAATTAATCGACTCGGGAAATTTCTATCGAATATTTTTACTTCGATTGGTACCGAAAAACAAATTCACAAAGAAAATTTCGCCGCTGGTATGGAGGAGCCCGACGGCTTCCCACCGTTGAGGCAACCTGGGGAAACGACGAATACGAAACTGGCGATAATCGCCAAAAGAAAGCATAAAGAAGAAAACTCCGCAGATGGAGGGTGCAAGCTGCAAATAATAGCGGACAATCAACAAATGGCCAAATTGCAGAAAGAAAATGATGAACTAAGGCAAGAGATACAGTCTCTCAAGGATCTTTTCAAGAAAGGAATGAAGCCTCAAAAGACGCAGCCACAAAATCAATGGCAACAGGTAACAAAGCCGAAGAAAAGTACAAAGCAAGCAATTCCAGAAGAAGTTCTAAGTGCTGGTGGCGCCAACGAGAGCCAAAATTATTTTTCAGCGCTGGAGGGATTAACCGAAGATATGGAATTCGAAGAAAACATCGGAGGTAATTTTAATCAAGATAATGACTTAAACTTTATTCAATATTTAAAGAACAAAAATAAGGAGAAAAAACCAGCCCGCAGTTCTGCTGGTTCCTCTGAAAAAGCTTCCAACAAGACAGAAAAAGTTCCGCCAATCAACGTGTTCGGACAAACCGGGAAAGATATGGTTCGGCTATTGGCAGCCGAAAATAAACTAGCTAATTTCGAAATCAAAAGAGTTAATGCCGAAAAATTAACTATTAGGACGAAATCACTGGTTGATTTCAGTCAGCCAAAGATGCGCCGCTTTCTGGGGAGGTTCCACACTTCACCTATACCCCAAAAAGTGAAAAGAATCAGACCTTCTTGTTGAAGGGCTTGGACAGCGGAGAGGATACGGTCGATCTTCTTCAGGTGCTCAAGGAGGCTGCACCAGATATTGATTTTGTTTCAGTCAAAGCCTTTGCGACAAGAAGGTCAACCATAGAAAGGAAGAATTTACCACTTTACCTGGTACAAATCGCACATAAGAGCAGTCCAAGTGCCCTTCAACAAATAAGGTACTTGAATTTCAGAGTGGTGAGGTGGGAACGCCTCCAGAAAAGAGAAGTCAACCAGTATTACCGGTGTCAAAGATTTGGACATTCGGCTGCCAATTGTGCCATGCACTATCGTTGCGTTAAATGCAAAGACGTTCATGCTCCCGGTGAGTGCAAATTGGCTCAGACGGAGCCTAAAGAAAAATTATACTGCGTTAACTGCGGTATTTTTGGTCACCCAGCATCATATCGAGGATTCTCCCGATATCAAGATGCAAAAGTTAAATTTGCTCCAAAGCAAACACAAGTATACCGTAATATAATACCTTCCAACTTGGTCAAGCCCGGAGTATCATTTGCACTCGCCGCTAGAGGACCAGCAGAAACTGCTGGGAATAATGTAAATAATGTAAGTGGCAATAATGAGCTGCTTCTCAAAATTTACCAGCAACTTAATTCTTTATCGGAGAGAATCGACAAACAAGATTCAAAAAAAAAAAACTTTGCTTTTCAGCGTTTATGTCTTTCAAATGCCTAATAATAACTTGTTATCCAGTCATATTCCCATGGATAGGCTTCGCCTCATATCGATCAACGTCAACTCTGTCGTTGCTATACATCGACGTGATTATCTCCTTGAATTCATTGTCAAGCAAAAGCCTGACAGCATACTTCTCACTGAAACCCACCTCAATTCATGGCATTCCATGGAATTCAAAGATTTTGCATTCGTAAGAAACGATAGGGTAATAGGTGATGGGGGAGGTGGCACCGGGATATTGGTTAGAAGACCCTGTTGTTTCCAAAATATTTAAAAAGTCGAATTCAAAAAATTTGAATCTCTTGGAATGTCCGTCATCAAAATTTCACTGCCAGGTGGGGATAACCTCTTCGTTATCTCTGCCTAAACAACTGGACAAAATGTTCTTAAGTTCAAGGAGGAGCTCGAGTCCTTGTTTGAAATACTCGAATTAAACAGCCTGCATAGTTATTATATTTTTGCCGGTGACCTGAATGCCAAGCATACGTCATGGCTAAACGCCACCAATAATCCAAGAGGTGTATTCCTGAAATCATGGATAACAGAGAACCAAATTGAATACAGGTGCAACCTATATGGGTCGGAGTTCCCAACCTACCCTAGGACAAATTCATATTTGGACCTCTGCATTGCTGACGCAAGACTTGAATTCAGCTTTAATAGTCTTCAACGGAAACTGCAGGTGCTTCCTTACGATAGCGACCATATTGCAATCGGAATGGAAATCAATCATCACAGGGATGATTTCTTCCTCATTCCAGTTCAACATGAAAACCATCGGTTGAATTTCAAAAAAACAGACTGGGGAAAGTTTCAAAAGAAGTTTAATCGGGAGTACCAGAAGCAATGTCCCTCTTCTGATGATGGCAACGCTTGCTCAATGGTCCCTTATAACAGAAATCTAACTGACGATGAAATAGATCTCTATTTGTCGAAGTTAAAGAAGCTGACGTTGGAAACGATTGAGAAAGTTGTTCCCAAGATTAAACATCGAAACAATATGGAAGGATATGAAACACCAACCATCGCAAGGTTGAAAAGATTGAAAAGCCTTCTTCTCACCCGCGTCAACAATATTTATCGACGATTTTTGGATTACAACCATCCCTCGTTGGCTTTGTTGAAATTACACTTGAAGAATGTCCGGAACTTAATCCGTTCATACTTCAAGAGTGAGGTCAGCAATCAATGGGCGGAAAAACTGAGGGGTATTAGCCCACGTTTTCGCGAAAGTGAATAGCTTATTCCGCAAGAAGTCTCGAGTGAAGGTATCGAATCTTGAAGTCGCTAGTGATGAGATAAATCTTCTCGATAGAGCTGGTATCGAAATTGATAGTACGACTCCGGATAGAAATGGAAAAAGGATTATATGTGATGGATTGAAGAAACTTGCCCTGATTGGAACACATTTTGAATTGGTTCATCTGCCAAACCCAGAGAGAGGGAATGAAATATTTTCGGAGGTCGTTGAAGCAAAAGTTTCCGACTTCAAATCAAGCCTGAACGGCCAATCAATTCTTCATTTCGATGAAACATTAACATCTGACCTCATACCGACCTTGAATCTTATTGATTATTTTGTCAACTATGAAGACTTGTGTTTCATATTTCGCAGAATAAATAACAAGAAATCATGTGGTACTAACGGTATTCCAAATATAGTTCTCCGACATTTGCCTGAGGTTCCTATTAGGAATTATTGCATATTGTTCAACAACATGTTGAACAATTCGTATTTCCCAAATGAGTGGAAAAAGGCTAAGGTATTTCCGATCTTGAAGAAAGGAAAAGAATCTTCATGCCCTAAAAGCTATCGCCCAATCAGCTTGCTGCCAAACATCAGCAAGGTGTTTGAATTGATACTCAACAGAGCATTAAACGCCCACATTGAGAAATATGAGTTGATGCCGAATTGCCAATTTGGTCATCGTGCCAGGCATTCGACCAATAACGAAAGTATCCTCAGACATTTGTTGGAAACTAAACAACAAAGAATGTGTTGGAGAATGTCTCATTGATATGGAGAAAGCCTTCGATACGGTGTGGTTAGATGGACTAGTTTTCAAACTTCTTCAGGACAGGTTCCCCAGACACCTTGTCGCTATGATGTGTAATATGTTGTACGGGAAATCGTTTGTTGTAACTGATGGAAATCTGACAACGATGCGCGAATTCAAGGTCTTGAATGGTCTACAGCACGGAACAGTTACTGCGCCCCTGCTTTTCTCAATATTCATTCGCAAGCTATTGAACAGTTTTGATTTTAATGTCTCACCAACGCGATCATTGGTAGCGTTTGGTGATGATCTGATTATCTATACGGCAGACCGAAAAGCTACAATAGTTCAGAGCAATCTTCAAAAAATGTTTAATGATGTGCAGCTCTACACCGACAATTGGCGAATGAAAATCAATGCGTAGAAGTGCGAAACAATTTTGTTTCGGACAACGCTGCAGGGGGCCAGTCAAGACCTGAAACGTAATTGGAAGGATTTCCACATTATGGCTGGTAAGGGTAGATTAGAAAGGGTTCCACATAAATCCTGTGTTCGATACCTCGGTGTTCATCTCGATCAGTATCTGTACTATACTGAACATGTCAAAATCATGCTCAGTAAAGCACTAAAAGTAGTCATGGCCCTTCGGCGACTCTTTCATTCCAGATACATTGATCAAAAAGTCACAGTTATTTGTTACAAGACCCTGGATAGGCCTGCTTTGACATACGGATGTCAGATCTGGTACAACCAGAGTGCTAGTACAATGGAAAGATTAAGAGTTTTCGAAAGGAAATGTCTTCGTGCATGTACTGGTTTGTACAGAAAGCCTGAGACGGTTTGGAAGCACTATATATCGAATAGAAAAATTTATCAAACCGCTCAAGTGACAAAAGTCGATATCTTCATATTGAAACTTCTTCGGAATCATATCGCAAGATCTGTAACTGTGAGTGAAAACTCTTGGATTTCACAGCCGTTCCACCCTACAGACGGGTATATTGTGACTTGCCTCGCTACTGGCTTCGTTCCTCCAGAAGCATTCGTGTATTTGGACATGAATCGATATGTTTTTGATTCTGACGGCGTCCCAATCATATATCACATATACCGACGGGCCACCGATAAGAAGATAAAATATCCTCCGAATCTGAGTTCACGAGACCAACAATTCCAATGGAGATACTCATTTGCTAGATTCGTTGAGGCTGATCGAGCTGAGATGAAGCAATCTAGGTATTGGTGGCCGAATGACAATGTCTAAATTATTCGTGTTTATTTTCTGTTTTTGTGCTTTTTCTCGTTACTTAGTTTTTTAGATTCATCTCATTATTGCTACATCTAGTATTGTTTATTTGTATTATAAATTAGGTATAGGTTTCAATATAAGGTAAGGTTGTTTTTTTTTTTGATTGAACTTATTTAGAATTAGGGTGTAACATATTAGGTATAGGATATAAGTTCATTGTTGTGTTAGTAATATAAGTAATTTTTGAATAATGCTGGTTGGTTTTTTCTCCTTTTTCCAATTGAATCAAAAAATATCTAATAATCTTAATTAATTTAAATTTGCAAGTGTATTTTTTTTTCATTAAATGTGTTTAACTGATAACGTATTGTATAAATTTAGAGAGCCGTTCGGGCCATTAAGTTTTTTTATAGTTTTATTGTTTGGAATTTGCTTTATGTTCTTTTAAAGATTTATAATGATTGATATTAAATAAAGCGCTTTTGAATTTGAATTTGAAAAGGTTCATACTTAGAGAAATAGTCGAAAAAATTTCAAAATAACATCAATCAGTTCTACAAAGGCAACTGCATTCAAGCAAAAAATATTTTCAGCTTCTAAAGCTATTTTACATCACATTTTTTATACGAGCTAAGGGTATCGTAGTAAGCAAAAAAAGATTGTATCCTTGTGAGTTATTCTCTATCTGCATATTGCTCCATCGATTTCTTTAGTATAGGCATTCTGTTGGAGGTGTTGCTTATACAACTTGGATCTAATTAAAGTCCGATAAGATCTCATTAAAAATTCATTAGTCTAAGAAGGCGCTGCTGCATCTCACAGGCGCTTTCTGGAGTCTCTGTCAACTCGAAGAACCAAACCAGGGGCCTATTTCAATTTTCGATCTAGATATGGCTCAGAATGTGGCATTAATTACTTGCTAGTACAGTATGCAGGATTATATCGAGATTCATATCGCCGAATGCATCGACTTCGGTATTCACGTCTGCCTGTTCGGCGTGGACCTTTTCGCCTTGCAAATGGCTGACAAACGTCGACTATCATGCAAATGGTGTGTGGATGTACTTAATTAGTGCGATTTGCATTCAACTAGACCCAGGTTGCGGTGAAGTTTCGCCACTGGAGCAAACATAAAAACTATCAAATTACCATATTAGAAAATTATACACGAGAGCTTTTGCGGATTCAACGAAACACCTTCGACATCTCAGGGCCAAGATGGCTTGCGCCCTACGTAGAAGTATCAATGCAAATTCTCATTTGACCATACGTGTCTGATCTTCCTGGCAGTGTGAAAAAAAGGAACAAATTGCAGATGCTGGAAGATGCAACTTTTAACGCTAGGAAACGCTATTCGCAAAGATTTGCTAATAATATATTCAAACCAAGAATCTCGCTAATAAGAGCAATAAAGGTATAGTTTCATAGCACCAAGTTGCAGCAACATCTCACAGAGTTTAATATCCAATTAAGCCAAAGGCTACAATGTATGTTCCATCGACTCAGATCTAAGTAAAAGTGCAAGGAGTTGTTAAGGAAATACAAAAGCAAGCCAACAATGTGCTATTTTCGCAACTTGCCTAGATCCGATCGAGCGATTCCAACTCAACCTGCCGACTCATGTGTGAATGTTCCTGCAAATTAACACAAAAAACATTTTCTCGACCGCTAAGTACCTGGTTGTGCACTAGAACTTTGCATGTCGATCGAATCGGGAAAATGGTTAAACCAGAAAGTGCTTCGGATTCGATTCTGTTGGAATAGGCAACAATAAAATTTCACTGCTCCTAACTTGATTTAAATTTCTCGACCTAGAAACCGACATCTGCAACTCTTGTTTATACTGGGACATAAAGAAAATGTGATATTTACATAAATAAGCAACAGCATGCTGACTGCGAGCAATCCAAACTATCCAAGCAATCCACTCGTCGAGAAGTCAGAATCTTACGGGCTAAACACACATGCCTTGGTCATCCACATATCCGTTGATGCTTGCGTTTCGTCCCTAACTTCTGTTATTAAAATCTGGTCTACTTCCTGAACGGGCGACATAAGGCCTGAAACGCAGACGAGCGATTGCGGCCTTATGGCCAACTACTAAATACCCCAGATGAGATCGTGAAAGCACTTTTGACTATATGCTAAAAAAAAACTTTTTACTAAAAACTACTTCAATGAAAAAAGGGACGATTTATAGTATTCATGCCTTGGCTACCATATTGGCATTCATCGAATCTATTTATGATATACTTAGTTTAACAATTTATCAAGGACAAATGCCGCCTTTGAATACATTTGATTGTTATTTTGATGCATTTATTTTTTACAGTAGTTTTATTTCTCAATAAATCAACGTTTATGCATCAAGTTCGGACAAAGCTGTACCAAAAGACATTAAATCACACATCTTTCAACCGGAAACTCCTTACAGTGCATGATTTTTTATTTTTGTCTAAAAAAAATATATGTGGTTCTAAATATGTCTTAAACACCCGAAAATATTGTTAAAAAATCAAAATCCAGTGTAACAGGAGACATTTTGTTTTTTTTTTTCTCTGTTCCATATGTGGTACATTATGCACTGACACTAGTACAGGGCTTTCCCATAAGGGGTGTCATTTTGATATTAAAAGAAAAATGCCATTTTTTAATATAAATGATCGGATGTTTATTTCATTATAAAGGTATGCCGTTTATAGTGGAAAATAACATCAGGCAAATGACCACCACGACCACGCTTACAGGACCATATCCTTTTCATGAAATTTTCCATAACCAAATCGCAAAGTGGCTGCCCTATGTCGTCGATAGCCTCACGAATTCCATCTTTGAGGTCTTGAATCGACGCTGGGCTGTTGGCGTAGACCTTCTCTTTCACGTGGCCCCAAAGGAAGAAGTCGCAAGGTGTTTAATCACAAGATCTCGGTGGCCAATTGTGATCACCTCTTCGCGCGATAACACTGTCCGGAAACTTTTCTCGTAAAAGATCAATGGTTTCGTTGCTTGTGTGGCACGTAGCACCATCTTGTTGAAAGTAAACGTTGTCCAGATCAATATCATCCAATTTCGGTCATAAAAAATCATTAGTTATCTCTCAATAGCGCAATTCGATCACCGTGACTGTTGCTCTAACCTCATTTTCGAAAAAGTAAGGTCCAATTACTCCGCCAGACCATAAACCGCACCAAACAGTGACACTATGAGGATAGAGAGGCTTTTCAACAATAACTTTTGGATTTTCCAAGCCCCAGATGCGACAATTTTGCTTGTTGACGAAGCCACCGAGGTGGAAATGGGCCTCATCACTCAAGATGATTTTTCGATGGAATTCCGGATCAGTTTCATGCATTTCAAGGATCGACCGGCTTGAGTTCTTGTGTTAACTGAGCTTTATAAACCTTAAAACCCAAATACTTATGCAAAATACGGTGTAATGACGTTTTTGGAATGTCTAATTCTAAAAAACGACGAGGAATGAACAATCCTGGGTTTTCTTCATCACTTTCGGCTACAGCAGCAATATTCTCGGCTGTTCTTGAATGACCTGCACGGGATTTAATCCTTCACATCACTAAGTTGTCCCAACAGCTCGAATTTTTCAACCAATTTCTGTATTGCGGTCTGACAAGGTGCTTCACGAAGACCCAAAAATGTTCGAGTTTTACGAACCGTCTCTGCCAAATTTTCACCATTTTAATAGTGAATTTTAATAATTTCAATGCGTTGTTGAAGCGTGTATCGTTCTAGTTTTATTAATTACGTAGTTTTTAATTGTCAAGTGTCAAAAAATGACAGCTTCAAAAGGGACATCTACCGAAATAGCGGGCTACCCAAAATAACATCTCTTATTGGAAAACCCTATATTAAAATCAAGTATTTCAAGTTTTATGTAGAAAACAGAAATTAAGTTTGCCTTCTAATGGTGAAATTTATAAAAGCAATAGTTGTATATATACATATATGTTTTTCCATTATGTTGAGGATACTTGCACCGCTGTCTATTCGAACTCCATTTAGGAAAGTGATCAAATACATCCCGCCTTGCATTTCGAGAGGGAAAAATTGCTACATTAGACTTTTTCTATTTCATCTCGATCGGTTTTTTTACATGCAGCGTGAAAAGAAAGCACGAAACAGGTTATATGGGCAAGAAGAGAGAGAGAGGCATGGAGGAAACTTGATGGTAAAACACTCCCAAATTTTCTAGGGTGAACTGGCGTAATACACACACGCACAAACGCATATCGTTTATCTTTCGGTCAGGAAAGCTTTGGGCAGAGCATATAATCATTTCATATCGAACATTAGAGGAGTAGATACGTGCTCAAAGAAAGAATCTTTTTCACGCAGATTTTACACCTTTCCTTCCTTCATTGCTTGAGTTTGCTCAACAGCGGGTTAAAAATGTAGGATAAGTGAGTGGGTACAATATGAAATGCCCGAGCGAACCTACAAAGCAATATAAGGGATGCAAGACAATACGAGGAGATAGTCGCGTGACTATCATAACTTACACATGGTTAAGTGGAGACGCGCACACTGTGATCTTACGGCATTTCTAAAATGTCGATTGTCGAAACGATTTGCGATTTTTCCTAGAATCAGTTTAATAGGCATGATAATTTTTTGGGCTGCTCATTCACAATTCAAGGCTAAAACATCAATTTCCAATCACTTATCTCACTGCCTTCGCCTTCATGTTGTCTGCACGACGTTTAACGATCAAATTATCCTTATGACACATACACTCACAAGACGTGTATCGTATACAAAAATAGCTAGGGTGAACTATGATTACGTGTAAACATAGGCGCGTAGTGCGGAACCTGTTTTACAATGTATGAGTTCCATTCTCGTGTAAAAAAGCCCAATCATAGTATCTGCTGCAGATGACCGTCGTCCTTTTTTATTTTATCGCAATAGACCATACATGCAGAGAGTTTTAGCAATTTCTAATTTAAAATTTTTTAGTTTTATTGGGGTTGGCTTTTTCTTCTGTTCCCCGCCTCTTCTATATAATACTTTCCAATAAATGAACGTAACAGATCAACTTCTCCCATATGGTGATAGCAAGTTCGTACTATTTTGGGATAATATACTTCTATATATTTGTAAAAATTTTTTTTTTTACATAGACCTTGTTTCGCGACCTGTCTATCCGTCCGTCTGTCCGTGCGTCACGGCTAGTTTTCTCAGAAACTATAGAAGCTACAATGCTCAAACTTTATGAAAACGTCAGAAGTGATGGTCTCTCAAAAGTTAAGGTCTTACCAGAAATTAAAAAAATAATCATAATCAAATGTAGTCGTGTGGGGTATCAAATGAAAGATCTTAATTAGAACTTTTAGGGTCTGAAATATAAAAATCTTTTTGTGAATTAGGGGGTCCAGGGGAAGGCAAAATGTACCTATCCTGCTTACTCAACTTGTTTGTTTTTTACAATACCGTCTTACCTTTTCAGTCGGGTGTTGTCTAACAAATGATGATGATAGAGCGACAGGTTTATTGTCATACCACATAACTGTATTGGCTTCTGTCCCATCTACATCAGCAACCCATTTTTCTGAATAGCCCCTCTCTGTCTTACTACTTTTCAAATCGTGCAGCGGTGGCATTTTCAGATCTTAACCAAGGCGAGTTTTTATTGACTGTTCCCAATGCCTGCATTCTTCGTTTTGCCAGGTAAGAAATTAGTTCAGGTGATGAAAAATAATTTATATTGCTGGTTTTCCGGAATAGATCTTGCTAGGCGAACTACTATATTACCACTTGCGCCCAAGTCAGATTCATAAGAATATCTCAACTCAGGGTTATTCTCCATTCAAGAGTATACCTCAAAGTCGTACGCCAACCACCGATCGTTACGCAGCACAAGAAGTTTATAGCCCCATGTATGTGGTTTATTCGGAAGATACTAAGGAAATTCTTTGCTTTCGTGGCACATATTTGTGCTCCCACAGACGATGCTTCTCTCGTAGGAATATTTTTTGCATTTCTTGCTGAGGCTTTCTAATATTGGCCTTATTTTGTGGAGACGGTCTTGCCCGGGAGAACCTGAAGGTACTTGTAATGTGGTGTGGTTGAAGTGTAAGAACTCACGAATTTTTTCGAACATATTCAGGGTCATTGTCAATAAAAAATATCGCAACGGAGTATCAGGTTCTTAAAAAAGTTGACTTCAAATTTATATTGCCTGTGAATTGAGAATGTTTCATCTTCAGAGATTTCCTTTTCCAAATTAAATCACGCTTCTTTCTCGTGATGTTTGTATTTCCCGAAACTCTTTTTCTTGTTGCACGGGAAGTGATGGGGCTTCATTTTCTAGGCTATCTTCACTCCCCGAAGATATATTTAGCAACCACTCATTCTCCGCGTCAGACAACTTCTTCTTCAATCCGAAATGAAATGAGAACCACTGGAATATGCAAATGCACACTAATGCATGGTAGTCCATAACTGGCACATTTATGGAAATCGAAATTTCGATACAAAAGTCTAAATCTCTTTGATAAAATAAGTCACAACTATTTAATATGCACTATTTCCAAAATGAATATATTATTTCACTCCAGAAATTCTTAAAAAGCTATTCTCATAACCTCGAATCGACGCGAACAATGAATTCGAACGAACTGCCGACTATTTGAATGAACTAGTTTGACAATCGATAACTAATGTCATCTAGTGACATTTGCTGGTGTTGAGTAATTGTTTGATTTGTAAATATTCATCCATTACCCAATAGGTGTCGCTAGATACACTTTTTCAATAAATGTACGCTGTAAAATTGGTTGTACGACATATAGTATTGTAGGGTTAAGAAAGATTCGTTTCAATGAGGCATGTGGGAGCTTTATTATTTATGTAAGAAATAATTTATCTGACTTTGAAGACTAATACTAAGAAACAAGAATGGCGTTAGGATAATATTGTTCCTAACAAAAGCATTAAAAGGTGAAAATAATATCAAGATAACATTCAAATCCAATTCGCAATCATTGTAATTGTACGAAACATGAATGAAATTGGTGGCCAATTTCCTAAAGGCTAACTTCTATTTGGAGTTGACTGCTTTTTGCTTAGTTAAACTAAAGGCATTGAATATTTTAGAGGCATTGATAACATAAATTTTATAAACAGTTATAAGATATAGTGAGATGGGTCATACGAGCCGAGTTACATGTCTAAAAGAATTCATGCACAAGACCCGATGCAGCTGAAATTTCGAAACAAATCGGTTCGTGGCAGCATAACAAAAAAAAATATGTATATATTTATATATATATATATATAAATATATATATATATATATATATATATATATATATATATATATATATATATATATATATATATACATATCCAAAATGAACGAGACTTTAGGTGGTGCCATCTGTAAATGAGATAGTGCGTTGGAAAGTTACATCCCCCCCTGGCTTCCAGTGAAAGCTTTGTGACATTCGGTTCAGTGGAAGCGATGTTATTGCGTTTAAAGTGACAGTATGTTTGTGTCGTTGGTACAAAAATGAGTTTCGAACAAAAATCTGATATAAAATTTTGTTTTGAAATCGGTAAAACGTTTATTGAAACATTTAAATTGATGAAAATAGTTTATGGCGATGATTGTCTATCTCGTGCCAGAGTTCATGAGTGGTTTACAAATTTCAGAGATAGTCGTAAGGACATAAATAACGATGAACATACTGGCCCAAAATCAATGATCAGCGAAATTCCATCGTAATTGTGCGTGAATCTATCAAAAATGAGTCAAAATTATCATTGAAAATCATGAAATCAGAGTTGAATTGTTCCAAAATATCGATTTATCGTATTTTAACCGATCATTTGGGCTTACAAAAGGTCTGTGCACGTTTTGTTCTAAAATAAATGAGACTTTAATCCACTCACCGTATTCTCCTGATATGGCTCTCAGTGACTTCTACCTATTCGAAAAATTGCATTTGGCCATGAAAAGAAAACGTTTTGCGTCCGTAGAGGGCATCCGAAAAGCTTGTACCGATATCCTGAAGGACATTTTTGTCAGTGACCTGAAACACTCTTTCGAAAACCTTTTGGATCGCGCAAAACAGTGTGTCGAGGCCGGAGGAGACTGTTTTGAATAAATAAACTCTAATTTATCAGAACAAACCTCCTGTAGTTTCTATTTTAGCTCCATTTCGTTTATTTTGGAACGAACTTTGTATATATATATATGTACGAGGTGTGTTCAAAAAATATCGCGAATTTTGTTTTTTTTCAAAAATTATTTATTTATTCATGAATGTCTATTTTGTCCCCTTCAAAGTAATCTCCATGAAATATTATACACTTGTGCCAACGGTTTTTCCAATCTTCGAAGCACTTCAAAAAATCATTTTTTTTAATCTTGTTCAGCTCCTCCTTCGATGCCGTCTTTATCTCGTCAAGCGTAGCGTAACGTCGTCCTTTCATGGGCCTCTTCAGTTTAGGAAACAAGGAAAGTCACAGGGGGCCAGATCTGGGGAATACGGTGGCTGCGGCATCATTAGTGTGTTGTTTTTGGCCAAAAAGTCGCGCACAAGCAATTGGTCGCAATTGAGCAATTTTGGTACGAATTTCGCGGCGACCCGTCTCATGCCCAAATCGTTGATAAAAATCGAATGGCACGAGCCAATCGATATGCTTAGGTCCTCAGCAACTTCTCTAATGGTGATTCGACGATTGGCCAATACCATTTTCTCCAGTTCATTAATTTTTTCGTCTGTTGTTGAAGTGCTCGGGCGTCCGGCACGCTCTTCGTCGTTCACATCTTCTCGGCCTTCTAAAAACATTTTGTACCACCGATAAACGTTGCTTCGGTCCAAGGTAGCTTCTCCGTATGCCACAGTCAACATTCGGAATGCATCCGCGCACTTAATTTCGTTTTTCACACAAAATTTGATACACGTTCTTTGATCCATTTTTTTGAATAAGTAAAAATCGAAGACGATTGAAAACACGTGCAAGTAAAGCAGCTATCACCAATTAAGTGAATATTCAAAATGGTCGAGCTTGTCGGCATAAGTGACAGACATGAGTACCAACGTAACGCCACAAAAAAATCGAAATTCGAATATACGTAACCCGCGAAAATTCAAAATTCGCGATACTTTTTGAACACACCTCGTATATCTATATATATATATATATATATATATATATATATATATATATATATATATATATATATATATATATATATATATATATATATATATATATATATATATATATATATATATATATATATATATTTATATATATATATATATATATATATATATATATATTATATATATATATATATATATATATATATATATATATATATATATATATATATATATATATATTTATATATTTATATATGTCTTAACGTAGCCAGCCAGATAGAGTTATTGCAAACATTCTAACCCAAGGCTCCATCGAAATATAGCTAATACCTAAGAGGTTCAAATAATGCTCGAAGTACATCATACCAACGTTTGCCAAGATTAAAAATCAGAAAAATATAGTTGCAGCTTAATACAAACCATACATCGCATTAACAAGTGGAATTCTTCTTCTTCGTAGAACTACAGCCCCTCTCGGGCCATCGTTTCCTACAACACGCGTCTTCGACTATCTCGGCCCATTGAAGACATCCTCCAATTCGAGATCCAAGCTGCAATGAACTGTCTCCGTCGACTATGTCAGACCAGCGTTTCCTCAGCTCACCCACTAGTCTCCGCTCTTCAGCTTTTCCAACGAATACCTTTATAGGTATCCGTTGTTTGCCCATACGATTTCCGGGGCCACTCCATTGCAGCTTACAATCGTTGAGACCTCCAGCTCATCGAAAATTTCATACAGCTCATGGTTTTATCGAGTTTGCCACGCCAGTTATTCAGGCCCCATTCTTCGGGGGCGTTTAGTGCATGTATTTGCAGATGTGTAGGTTAGGATCCATTTTTCACGTCCATATCATAGCAAAGGTCTTATCACAGATTTGTGTACTTGAAGCTTTATTTTCTTGTGTATGCATCTTGTCTTCAAGATTATCAAAACAGACACTTGGCTTGAATTGAACAGTAATGTACCTCCTGTATCATTAGGTAGCTTTCTTATGGCAGGTTTCACAGCCAACTTGAATATCAATGTGGCCAGTATATCTGCCTGATTTAGTCCAATATTTGTGCCAACGGTATCGGAAATCGAATCAGTAGGAGAGTATACCTTGTTACGAGTGACCCTTGTTTCACACCCTACCACCGGGGAGGAACCCTTGCGTATACTATTTACGCAAGACCGTAAGAAAACGAAGAACTTATTTTGAGCACCGGGATGGATTAGCCACCGCGAGCCAAGGTTCAAAGTCAGGGATAATTTTGCAAAAGAGAAATTTCAGATAGCTGTTCAAATTAAAAAGCACTGTATAAAGTAGAGTAATTAACCGGATGTGTGTAGCTAGGTCTTAAATAAATCCATTTCTACCCCAGACAAAGAAAAAGAATAGTTTCCTCTGATAGGGCGCCAGAACAACGGAAACAAATGGCCATTGACAGCGATTCTCCAACCTTGTCGCTCCAATTTTCAGCGCCCTTGAACATCAGGACAAAGAAATTGTCATAGGGTTGTTTTGCAGTGCCACACAACACATAGAATATTTTAGCCATACACATATAGAATATTGTAGCAGTGGCCATTTGCAGGATCTCTTGCAAATATCGGGTCTACCAACTGAACGAAAAATCACCTATATGTGCCGTGAAGCGTAAAAAGGGGTTGGAGTAGTTTCATTTGATGGAAAAACTACATGGCGAGATAAACCGAGCGAACGCCCTACTCATAGAGATTCGAAATTGACCAATTTCAGCGTATCAGCACAGATTACGGTGGCGATAACTACAACAACTGCAGCTAGCAATGATGTTAGGATCAATACAAATTCATGGACTAAACACACTCGTTCTGCTCACCGATCAGACTCCTTTAACACTTCAAATCAATCGAAAATATCCTGTTCACGTATGACAAATTTGCGAATATAACCGCGTATGATGGAGTATGCCACTAGCTTTTCGTTTTTAGGGTTTTGTAAAATAATTTTACAAAACCCTACCAGTTTCACGACCAGTCTATGCGTCTGTCCGTCTGTCTGTCCGTCCGTCCGTCTGTGTGTCACAGCAGTTTTTCTCGGAAACTACTTAAGCTAGAAACATAAAATTTTGTGTGTAGGTGTAAAGTGGTGATCTCTTCAAAGTTCAACTTCAAAAAATTTGTATAAGGTATTTAAGGGGGGTCTCCCCATATAGGAGAGTGACCCCCCGAAAAAAAAATTTCATTGAAGGTAGCTGATATGGGTATCAAATGAAAGTTCTTCATGAGAACTTTTCAAAACAGGCCTTAGTTTGGCAAAATTTGCTTCAAGGGGTGCACAGGGACGGGAAATACACGAAAAATTTGTGTCCCCCCCCCCCCCTCGCAATTGGACACCTGTGATCCGAAAAATCTGAAAAAAATCAAGAATGTAGGCCTTGGTGAGTACAACAACAACAAATACGTTAGAAGTCGCAATTCACTCAACTTTGTTAGTAATAGTATGATTTATCGATTTTATGTTTTCTTAAATAAAATCTTAACGGTACCCTTAAATTCAATGAAATTCGGTACGTAGATGTCTATTCATAAGATTGGTCCATCCTGTAAGTTTCATAAAGATTAAATTATATTTAGCGAAGTTATAGCGGTTTGAATTTTCCTGTATTACTATGGAACAATATGCGCTGAATGTATTACTATGGCAACATATGGCTATGGAACAACATGCGCTTTTTACTGACTCAGACACTACAGTTTTGCTAGGATTTGCATGAAAAGTTCAGGAATGATCGGTGTCATGAATATCTTTGAGAATCGGTTCAGCTAGTGGTATCAGTAATCGTAAAATAAAATAGTGGCTGTTTTAAATGCGAAGATTGAATAATTTTGAGTTATTTTTTCCCAACTTCAACGTTTAATGTGCATGCTTTGAACACTTGATTCAATTTAATGAATGACTGAAGATGAGTACCTACAATTAATGCTCATAAGCGAAACAAGTCAAGGAGATGGGAGAGAGCTCCTAGCAAAAGGGTTTTGTAACCATTCTAGGATTCCAAAGAATTGGCCATTAATCGATGATAACAGTACAGGAGAGTGGCCCCTGAAAAAAATTCATCAAACGTAGCCGATATGAGTATGAAATGAAAGTTTTCATGGAGCTTTTCAAAACAGTTGTTAAACTGTCAGTTTTTGCTTCAGTGGGGGCACAGGGGAGAAATACATGAAAAATGTGTTTCCTCCGTCGCGGATGGACATCTGAAATAATTATCAAGGGAGATACTTATGAGTATAACAATACCAAAAACCTCAGAAGTCGAAATTCGTTCAACTTTGTTAATAATAGTATGATCTTCGTATTTCATATTTTCTCCAATAAAATAGTTTTTGACATGTTTCTTGATTTGATTCGATCTGGTGACTGCATTTCATAAATTGAATACAAAACCCTTCTGACATGAGCGTAGGTATGTTTACCCAACCTGTTTTCCTTTAAAATAAATTTTCGTTAAATAAATAAGTAAACATTTACAAAATTTACATTTTAATTGCCCAATATGACAACAGTTTGTGTGCCGCTGCGCTGGTAGATCGCGCAAGGCTAGAAGAAAGTTTATGTTCCCCGAAAAGAATTTAACGGGCTCCTGTTTGAAACGAATTGACGAGGGACCCGGAAACAATGAAAGAAAATCGCAGAAGAGATTCATCGCGGATTTCATTACCATCGACGAGAACAGAAAGATTGAAGTTGGCGGTGGCAAACCAGTTTGTTGAATTCGTGACGACAAAAAAGTTTCGAATCGGTGGCGGCCAGCAAGTGCCCGGAATTTGTGGCAAAATCACCGGAGGTGGCCAGTAAGTATTTTGGGATTGGCGGCGGAATTATCGGGTGCCCCCTACGTACGATGGTTCATAATTAGTAAAAGAATTACATAATTTAATATTATTGTTTCAATTTTAAAGATGAAAATATATTTACAATAGTAAATACATTTTCATCTTTAAAATTGAACCTTACCCGTTGTGAATTTTGAGAATGTTTTAAGATTTGTTTTGCATTGTGAGCTTGGCTCGCGAGTAACGCTATAGAGTTAGCAATATTGAGATTCTTTCGGAAAGTTCAGTTGAAGGTAAGGTTTCATGTGGTCTCCTATTTCATTTCGGGATACCACCTCATGATTTTTCGTGCCTTCCTGCTTAGTGCGATTTGCTTTTGGTTACGTGGATAGGTTGGGTCTGTGGGATTCTTTTGGCGTTGAGTGCCAGGCGTGGTAGCAGATTGTGTGTTGGGAATTCTTTTGGTGTCCCAATTTAGGCGCGGCAGCGAAATAACTCCGGTAAACCATCCGCTCGCTTGGCGGTTGACGTGAGGGTTTAGGTTTTAAGCGAGTGGTGCCCACGCCCGTCTCTGGCGAGCGAAACTGGAGCCCGCAGAACCCTCGAGGGATGGATAACATCCGGCCAGAAGAGTTATGTAAACAAACCAGTGAATCATATAATGTTTCCTAAAAATCAACATTTGGTTCAAACTAAAATTCCACAATTTCATTTAGAATAAAAATCGTACAGTAATGTTTTTAAATTTGGCGCCATTTCGTTTATAGTATGATATTGTTGCTGTAGGTATGATATAAAATCAATCGCGCAATTCATTCCTGAACTTTTCTATGAAATTCTTATATATCTATAGTATACTGCTTTTTTGTCTATAGACGTGTATTTTTCCCCAAAATACGCGCACAAAAAATTTTTTTTTAAACATCAATTAGAAACTAATTTTTTAAAATTCTTCTTCGTTGCGCCACAGCCCCTTGCGAGTCTTCGCTTCCTGCAACAAACGACTCCAACAATCTTGGTCCATTAAACACATCACCAAATTTTGAAATCCGTGCAGCGATGAACTGTCTTCATTGACTAGTCAAAGCAGCATTTACTCGGTTTCCCCACTGTTCTCTGCCCTTCAATCCTCCCAACGAATACTTTTTTGGGTATCCATTGTTCATGCCATAGATATAGAGAGTACTGGATCCGCAACCGGTCGTGAGAGCCGAAGCAATTGGCAACCTGCGCTAAAGTTGTGTGAAGTTGAGGTTTGAGGCGATATGCTTTTAATTTAGCACTCTATTCACGGCGAAACACGTTTACATTTAAAAAGTTTTTAATTTTAAAGATCGCGCGTACGTAATCGGAACTTTAATTCACTGTTTTAATTAAAAATTTACGAAATTTCGATCCGCTTTGACACGTGAGTTTTCCCGCGTGGTTCGCGCTCTTTTCGATTTTCTTTTGCTTTGACGTTCGAGTTTTCCGTGAGAGTTGTTTGTTGTTTATACTCAAACTGAAATGAAATTTCGTTGGTGTGCGCGGGTGTCAGTGGGGGAAGCGGTTCTTCTGAAGAGAGAAAAGAAAAACCTGTCTGGAAAAAAAAGGGGAAGGAGAAGCAGAGGGAATCATATAGTTTCGAGAGCGTAAGTTATTTATAACTTATTTATGTGGCAAATTTGCTTCTCACATGGACGAGTACACAGATTCTCGTTGCTCGTCCATTTGTTTATATGTCTTTGGTTCATGCATACGATCAACATGGCAAGCCCATTGCAACTTCCACAGTCTTCCAATCTTTGAGACCTCCGGCCCGTCAAAAACATGGCTGGATCGAATTCGCCTTTGGTCCCGTCCAGCTTCACTCTGATTATTTGCCTCAGAACCCGTCCCTCGAAGGCGTTCAATGTGTTTGCCGATGCTTGAATTAGGGTTAATGTTTCACACCCATAGCAAAGCAAAGGTCTTATCACAGATTAGTGTACTTGGAGCTTTACTTTCCTATATATGCAGCTGGTCTTCAAAATAAATAAAACTGAATAAATTTTTTTTTGTGAGCTGCATACTTCGGCGTATTACCATATTCTTGATGACCTTTTGCCATCTTTCGGTAAGTTGAAAAATTCAATTTTCAAAATAGCCTTGGTTTTTAGAAGCAAAGAACGGGTCCAATCCATATTTTACAGCCTGGTCGGAGTCGGAAGTTTTACGATTCAAATGGTTTCGAATAGAGCGCAACAAATGATAGTCTGATGGTGCTGTCAGGGCTACTGGGTGTATGAGGCATCAGTTCTCATTTGAGCTCCATTAATTTTTGACAGGTTATCAAAGAAGTATGGGGTCTGGCTTTGCCGTGCCCATGATTTGTAAGGTTCTTGAAATATAATGCCCATTTATCTGTAATCCTGTTTTCATCAGCCATAATGTTACCGGTGTTGGCTTGTATCCTTGTTTTACACTTTTCACTACTTTGTATGCATGTATTGTTTCGTTGTTTGCTAGACTTACATCGATAAATTTATTGAAATTGGAAAAAACTTCTTACCACATCATCAAAACAATTCGTTCGAAAAGTTTATGTCAAATATCTTAATTTTACTTCAAAAACATAAAAAACAAAATGAAAGGCGACGAGAAAGTTTCGGGACCCTTTATATGGAGAGTTCCATCGGCTTCCTATCATTCAGGGCACCCAAAAAGAAACGATCAATAGCAATCAGTCGGTTATCGTACTGAAGAGAAAACTCCGTCGACAGAGCTCCACAGGGAAAAAATGATGATCATGTCCAACAATGAAGATTTCGAAAAATCAAGGAGGCAAATGAGAAGCTTAGGCTGCGCATCATGTTCCTCAAAGAAATCATCAAGAAAGTATGAAGAAGCTCAACGAGAGATATTTTCAAGCCTGTTTGAGACAAGAGGAGCAATCCCCTCGTTTTCCCAACCGAAAACTTTCATGATACTGTTGCACATAACCAGTACTTCCTATGTATACTGGCATGCGCTGGGAGCTTGATATGATGTGTATCCTATATACACATCAAGGCTCCCGGGGGGAGAGAGATATTCCTGTATGATACTTATCTGCTACTTTATACTCGCCAACTAGATCAGTGAAAGAGTGTTTTTGTTTAATGTTTTAAGTTTTATTTTATTCTTTGTTTGGTCATATAATAACAAGTTCAGTTGGCTATATTAATTTTAATAACATATTTACTAGGGAATTCTTTCAATAATTAATTTATTGCAGAGACGTATATAGTGGAATCGTTGGAAATGGGTGGGCTGTTAAGCAGAAATATTACGTTAAAAATATCTTGCGAGAAAGAGTCGCAACAAAACTATCACTATATGTTGGGCAAAGGAGCATATAGTTTCGGCCTTTATTTAAGACCCTATATGTTCCGTCGAACTTCCCTCTAGTGAGTATATGTTCGGTTTGGCGTAACGCTGTCCCCGACTTTGCTGGAGGACAGTACAGTGCCGTGCGAGGTCACTTCATTAGCCGTTCGTTCAAATCGTCGATCTCGAAGATACGTGTAATATGGAAGGGTGGGAAATGGGCGGGTTTTAAACTTTTCGCGTTCTCCACAGGGGTTTAAATGGTGAGTTATTTACTAGTTAAAAGTTAGAATGTTGTATTGAGCAGGGAAACGTAGTGACTAGTGAAAGCGTGTCTGCAAACCATTTCAGTTCAACAGCGCAGAGGCTCCGATTGGTTGGTATATTGTCTTAATATTAAATGAATGTAGCGTGTCTGCCGACGGGCAGCTCAGAGGCTTTTGTTTGTTTCTATAGTGACTTACAACTAAAAATAGCGTGTCCGCTGACAACTAGGGTCCACGGCTCAGAGGCTATTGTCGGTTTCCTTACCGACTTGTAGTTAAGATTAGCGTGTCCACCGACAGCTTCGGCCGATGGCTCAGAGGCTATTATGCGTTTCTGTTGTGCCTTATAACTAAAAATAGCGTGTCCGCTGACAACTAGGGGTAACGGCTCAGAGGCTATTGTCGGTTTCCTTATCGACTTGTAACTAAAAATAGCGTGTCCACCGACAGCTTCGGTCGACGGCTCAGAGGCTATCTTTTTTTTACTTAGACTAAAGGCTGAGTGGCTGCCGACAGTTTTGTTTTGAAGGGACCACATTTGTGGCTGTCGACAGTGGGTTTTCGGGGAACCACTCAACTTATTTTATTTATTTATGAAAGCTTGCCGGGATTTATCAGCTTGACTGCCACTAGTTTCCTTTTAATTACTGCTTATACTATGAAATTGCAAATTGTGTGCTGAATTCATATTTTGTCATTCGTGGGGGAGAAAAAATGGGAATTGAAAGAGATAATTGGTTTAAGGGTAAATTTGTTTGTATTGAGTTGGCCTATATTGTATTGAGCTATAACAATTAAAACTCATTTGTTTCACAGTTCCTACACTTGGATTATTTCAGTGAAACTTGAAATTATTAAAGTTTCTTGTTGAGCATTTGCATTGAAAAATTGTCTCTTATCTAAATTTGATATTCATTTGACGTGACGCGGTTGGTTTATTTATTTGCACTTTAATTTAACTGCATTAAAAATTATTGCTCAACGTCTATTCATCAATTTCATCTTCATTAAAGGCTCTCAAGAAATTATTCGAATGCTAGATCAATTTTAAAGATAAGACTTGAATATTCATGTGGGTGCGCGTTATTGTTATTATTATTGTTTCAGTTGTTTGAGCGATAAAAGATGTTATGTTGATATAACGATGGACACGAGTTTGTTTACTCGTTATTTATGTTTTCATTATGCTTACTTGTGTTTGATGTTTACTTGTACTGTTGATTGTTTTGCATGTGAGTCAACTGAAACATTATCTCTTCGATAAGTTGTACGTTAAATTAAGTTTGAATCATTTGGAAGTTTATTTGATTGATTTTAAAATAGACTAGATTAGGTTTTGGAATATAAAATATTGGATATGAAAATTATATGCTTGTTATTTAAATGATCAATGAGATTGGTTTTTTTTTTTAAATTTGAGAAAACTGATCTAGTTTCATTGACAATGTAAGTAGCAATGATAACATACAGGAATTGAGTGGTTTCGGATATCGGCTGGGAGGAAAGACTTACATCCCATTTAATTTTACTACACAATGCGCTACATTGTGGTGTTTGCAAAACCGATATCCTACCGGCTGCGCCAAATTGTTACACAATACCCGTACACCCTATGTGTACTGGCATGCGCTGGGAGCTTGATATGATGTGTATCCTATATACACATCAAGGCTCCCGGGGAGAGAGCGATATTCCTGTATGATATCATTGCTACTTATTTTGTCAATGAAACTAGATCAGTTTTCTCAAATTTAAAAAAAAAACCAATCTCATTGATCATTTAAATAACAAGCATATAATTTTCATATCCAATATTTTATATTCCAAAACCTAATCTAGTCTATTTTAAAATCAATCAAATAAACTTCCCGTAACAATACCTCATCCTAAATCCCATGACCAAGTAGAAGTAAATGGTCTCGGAGTCGGACATTGGGTTTACTGGTTCTCCCATGATGTGGTATTAAGTGCCAAGAAACGCCAATGACTGCAAATGCACATACAGCTCTGCAGCCCAATCGTACTTACACCTCCTTGTGGTAACGTAAGGGGGCGAAAGCGAGTCTTCTGCGCCTGACAACGGAATCAAAAGTAACAACCATGTTGCCGAAATGGAGATTGAGCGACGGGAAAACTTTTCATCCCTGGGAAACCGTATATTAATTCGAAACCTGCAACTGAGCCGTGAAAGAGATTGGATCTACGGCAACGACCGCGCAACTGAAAAAAGGAGTATGGCAATGGACCCTGGAATACCACATCACTGAACAACCCTTGCACTGTTAAGAACCTTTTACAACAGGCCAGTCCATATCAGTTAAACATACCCACAGTCAAGGAAACCAACCGGACTGAAAGCGATATTCAAGATATGAGATAGCACACAATATTCAAAACTAGTAAGCCTGCTGAAAAGTGAGAATTTGAGGTGGCCTTTAATGTAGATAAGGAGTTCCAATCACAGCAAATTGATTTTCAAACAGCTAATGAATAGTTGTTTACGACCCGTATAAAAGTGAAATTCTTCAAAATCTGGCTGATAAATGTTCACGTCCTGTCCCCAAAGATATGGACGAAGAAACTAAGGAAACCTTCTACAACACAATCATCTGGAAAGCCTAGCTGGCCCAAACAACACAAAAATAATTTTGGGTGGTTTCAACGCTAAGATTGGCAATGAATTATCTCATTGAAGAACGGCTGAAGGATAGAGCCCCCACGATGAAACGAATGATAGTGGTCAGCGCGTTATTGGCTTTGCATGTAGGAGAAATCCAGTCATACATTGGAAACACATTAATCCTTGCGTAAATTGACCTAGATATCATCAGCTGGCCACACTCTAAACTAAATCGATCACGTTCTGATGTAACAACGATCTGCCACGAGCATACTTGACGTCCGCATACACCGATTGCAACTAGGATCGTTACTTAAGCAAACCAATCTATCGGTGTCGTAGGTCAAAGGCGTATTCGGCGAAGACAAGCCACATACAGAAATTCAAAATGGAAAGGCTCTAAATGGTGCATATAGCAAAATATTTCACGGAGACCCTCAGCAACCACTTGGTTCGTATTCTACCAACAACAGCGCTGAATACAAGCAACAAGCCATGGGTGGATCTTGGCGCAAAAGAATTGACTATTCCAATGATGAATGTCAGAATGCGTTAGACAAAAAGATTCAGGCGTAAAAACAATATTAAGGTTGAAAAACCACAAGAAATAGAGAACAGAGGAGTAACGAATTAGATAATCAGAACTAAGAAAAGAAAATACGACATAGATGTGAATCTAGCGGGCAATAATACAAGACAAGCATAAAAAGTAGGGCAAAGCATAAAACAAGATTATCAGCCCAAGACCACGTTCTACCGTGATAACGTCGGCGATATTATCGCTGATGTAAACAAGATTAAGGAACGATGGGCACCATATTTCAAGAACCTCTTTAATCTCCCGCATAGCTCCAGAATATCGGAGCCAATAGATGTTCGCGGAATGCTTTGATCGGCCCTACTCTCTGTTTGAAATTTGTTCCGTAATTACTGCCCAAAAGAATAATAAAGCGCTGGGTATCGACGAGATTCCAGTGGAGCTCTTTAAGTATGGTAGCAGCAGTGTTCAGAAAGCCATCCATAAATTGATTCTGCACATTTGGCAACAAGAACGTATACCGAACGAGTGGAACCATCAATTATATTTCCTATCCATAAAAAAGCTGACAAGCTACAGTGCGAAAATTATAGAGGCATATCACTACTTTCCATGGCATACAAAATATTTTCAAAGCTCTTAGAAAATGAAATCAGTTGATAAGTGCGCCGAATCTGCAAAAGGCTTATTTGGCTATTTTTCATTTCATTGTAGAGTCCGCGTTTCTGAACTTATTATTCTTATAGGCAAATGCGAATAGAAATCCTTTTCTTTTACTTCAGTACTACAGCCCCTTCTAGTCCTCTTCGCTTAGAGATAGTTAGAGTATTTCATTATCTCTTGTTGTGTTTTGGCACTTGAGAAGGTGATATGGTCAGTACCACGCCTTGGCCATATGTCCGTCCAGCACGCTGCAATACATTCTGGTTTTAAGCCTGTACGTATCATAGCTTAACGGCTTATCGTCACTCGAAAAAAATTTCGTTGTCAACAACGGGACTTGACCCAGGAGTCTTCGGCTTTTGCAGCGAACACTCTAACCACTATACTTCGCGGACAAGGAATTCATATGAACCTTAAAAATTTCTAGGTTAGCGCTGGAATTAAGCTTCGGACGCTCTTTTTTAGGGTTTTGTAAAATTATTTTATAAACCCCAACTAAAATCGCCTCCCGTTTGTCCGTCTGTCCGTGTGTCACAGCACTTTTTCTCGCAAACTAATCAAGCTCGCGAAATCAAGTTTTGTATGCAGATGTAAAGTGGCGCTCTCTGCAACGTTCAACTACAAAAAAATTTTATAAGGTATTTAAGGGGGGTCTCCCCATGTAAGGGAGTGGCACCCGAAAAAAAAATGTCATCAAAGATAGCCTATATGGGTATCAAATGAAAGGTCTCGATGAGAACTTTCCAAAACTTGTCTTAATTTGACACTTTTTGATTCAAGGGGCGCAGAGGGTGGGAAAATACACGACACCTGTGATCAGAAAAATCTGAAAAAAATACGGAGGTAGGTATTGGATAGGTATAGGATATTCAGGTAGTCCTACAAAAGGATATTATACTTTGTAAGTTTGATGAAAATCGTAAGGTCAAGCCATAGTCATTTGAAATTTCTCCAATTACAACAACAATAACACATGATTTTGGTATTTTATGGACTTTCCATCGAATCAGTCACTGCAGTTTTGATTTGGTCTTCTTGAAATTTTCAAATAAGGACAATAACATTAATATTTTTGAGAATTCATGATTTGAGTGATTTTTGTAAGTTTGCAACAAAATGGCGACAGTTGAAAAAAGAAAAACAATGGATTTTCTGTTAAAGGTGCACATCTCTTTGACATATTTATTGACTTTATTCGTTGCTGGTGACTGCACTTCTGAGAAGTTGAGTATAAAACCCTTCTGACACGAGCGTAGGTCTGTCTATCCAACTTGTTTTAATTTATATCGGCTGATTTTAGTAACTCATTCCATCACTCATTGCCCCAAGATCAGTTCAAAATAAATTTTAAAAGATATCGATCTCAATCGAATGTTAATATTTACCGATCAATTTAGATCCCTGTTAAGAGTATATTAAGCTTGGGAACTTCAAGCGTAATCACCTTAAGTTGAGAATTGTTGCATTCATTTGTTTCCTTCAATGTTTGGTAAGTGAATCCTTGGTGGCTTGTGCCGAATAGACTAGATAATTCAAACAAATTCGCCTTGTAATTCATCTGAGGTATTGCGAATTCTAATGCTACAAACACACGCACATTCATACAATTGACAAGTTCAATTACCTGATCAGCAGATCCACAAAAGAAATAGAAATCCACAAAAGTCTGGACGCGCTGGTACGCGAAACATTATGATGTCTAACTGTTCCGATGCTCCGATCCCATCAAGCCAGTAATTTATATGCATAAATTCATCGTGGTCTTCAACGCAGCCATTGCAACGTGGTGCATAGACGAGCAGATAGCAAGCCACACCGAAGTGAAATAATTCAACCTGCAGAAGATTCTTTGCATTGGCGCATCCGAAAACAAGAGCAAGGTGGAAGCGCGTCGCTCCAGGTTGGCACTTTGTGAACACGCGAAGGCATTCAAAGAATGGCCACGATCACGAGCCAAAGCAATGCATGCTGGGAAAATACTTCACAATCATATTGGACGTATGAGCATGCACTTCCAGTGATGCCATTTCATGCATACGAGTACGAGTGCATGCGGTTGGATTTAAAGTCGTGCTAAACTAGTAACTAATTGACATACCTCATCTAGCCAATAATTTATTCTGAAGGAAAATTCAAAAAGGAAACGATAGTATGCATGAGGATTATTCGAAATTCAGCTCCTTGTCTAGCAGTGAACCTTAGTTCTTGGGAATCCGAGACTCCTATTGTAACAAACTATTTGTCTCTATTCTCGTGATTTGTCTGCCACAGCTCCATCACAATTTTTGACGTTGAATTAAAAATCATCATTGTCAAAAAAAGATTGAAAGGATTTTAAGGATGATCTCCTGGTTCAAGCATATTAAGCATACATATTTTTTGTCGAGCATAATCAAGTTCAATAAAAACAAGTCTTAAGATTGCATGAACGTTGTTTTTTGTACGAAAAATAGAAAATACCATTCTTTGGTCCTTAATTCTGACAATTGGATCCTTGTGGTTAGAAAAATCTGACAAATTAGATACGTCTTCATATGCGTACTCTAGGAACAGAAATTCACTGTTTCACGTTGGTGCCAATGAAGTTTGGAGGGCATACTTAAATATAATAAAATTTAATGGTACTTATTGTAAGTAAAATTGTTGTAATCGAGCAGGTACGGTTGTGAACCCCGTCCAATACGCGACATGCACACTGAAAAATACGCCAGCGCTAGTCCCGAATCGGATTCGCCCAGCGTTACAATGCCCCAGAATGAAACAAACTTAAGGACTACAGAATGCGCTGTCATTGAAAAGCCCAAGTGATATAATCGAAAGGAAACTTTCTAAAAGTCGTATTTGATACATATAATGACGATCGATCAAAATGTTGTAAACATTTCTTGTTGACGACGTGTTACTTCATCACAGCGCATGGAAGTAAAATTCTAATTGTTAAATACATATTTAGTGTGTCTAGAAAAATTTCAGCTGATCTGTGAAGATGGATACTCCAAAATCGCGCACTAGAATCCGCACGCCACATGTTCCGACTCCAAAAATGTCTGAACGGAAGAAAAATCTCTTCACGACGACACCAAAACACACTACACCGGCCCACGATCCGTCATCGCGAGCTGATGTTGAAATGAATATTCTTGATGGCATGATGCCTTTGGATTTTGAATCGGCAATTCATGTCCAAAATCGATTAAAATCTTGTCTGCGACCAAGGGTCAAGAAGATTCCAGAAAGTGTAACAACTATCCTTAAAACCAGTCGATTCCTTCGCCAGACAGTAAAAGTCCGGACAATAAACAGCCTCGAATTGAAAACAAGTCCCCCGTCACTCCCAAGAGCAATTCAAAATCTAAAGATCCAAATTCAAATACAGACAGTCCAAGTACAAATAAGAATTACATTAAATACATCGAAGAATTTTCAATCCCAGCTAAATCATTTTATTCATCTTCGCATAATAAATCACCCATTGCATCGCCACGGTCTACAAGACCTCGTCTCTCATTGCCTGTTGTAAATTTGAACAAGTCAGCACCGTCCGGGAAAAAACCACAAAAATCCAAGTCTAAGAATGATGTTCGCTTGGCAAAGAACATATCGCATGGGATACGTAGCGCAGTTACACAAACGCTTAGCAAATAAATTCATTCAAATAAATATTTTTACGAGTTCCGCAAGAGCCGTACAGTGGAAGATTTAAAATTTCTAAAATCAAAACAGCCCGTCGTAGAAGAGGAAGAAGAAGAGTCCGATAAAGAGTGCGAGACGGAAGATTCACTTCAGATGTCCGTTTTGCCACAATCCGATCGGTGAATTGCGACGAGAAAGGGGAGTCCACTTCTGACCGGGACCGTGATCACGTCGGGGAGAATGCGATCGGGGGTGCTTGTCTGACTCTTCGGCCATTGTTTTTTTGTTCCGGCGAGTTCTCGGGGAAAAAACTGCTTGGATGCAGTGCAAGTGATGAAGATTGTTTGGTGTGCTAATTTCCCATGTGAATTTTGCTTGTAGCCTGTTTTTTCCTTGTGGAAATTAGTCGAGTTAATCGTCCGGGGGCCCTGAGAAAATCGATGCCTTCTGGGCTTGGAAAAATGTGATGGCGAATATGCACGTTTCCGTATAATCGGCAAGAGCCTAGAATAAGTTTTGCGCGTGGAAAAACGGATTGTGATAAACTTGATGGAGAAATTTGGAAATAGTGTAACAAGCATCGTGTAATGAAAAGAGTCGCGAAATTCCAAGAACGAATATTCATTTCGAGTGCATGAAAGGGTGAAAGAAGAAGGATCGCAACAATTTATTTTGTCAATTAGACACGTTTTCAGTTTCGCGCGCTATGGTACAATTGGCGCTTTAAAACTAACGGTGCATTGTTATTGCGAGCTTAATTCCTTCCCACGTGTGCTGTGCGGATAAAGTGTTTCCAAGTTGAAAGCAATAGCTCGGATAAAATGTATCGCTGCTAGGGTGGACCGTTGAGATGATTGTATTATTTAATCGTTGAGATCGTGAGACCGCGTGCACGACGACAAGAGCGAAGTGGACAGAGACGTCGCATCTGTTGTTATTTCAAATTTTTCAATTAATTCGCCAATGAAAATAAAACGCAGAATTGGAAAATCGGTAGCGGTGTCGCGTAAGAGAATGTTCGAGTTTTGTACGCGAAATTGTGAAGTGATCGTCTAGTAAAAATGACCCGATGAAAATTTGTGCCAATCCTGCTCGAATTGGAAGCACCGCTAATTATATGCGGTGATGTACATGGACAGTATACAGATTTGTTGCGAGTATTCGAATACGGTGGATTCCCACTAATAGCCAGTTATGTAATTTTGGGTGATTATGTCGATAGAGGAGAACAACCGCTTGAGCTAAGTTGGTTGTTGCTTGGCAACAAAATCAAATACCCGGAAAATTTCTTTTTACTACCACGAATGCGCCAGTATTAATAGAATTGATGGATTCTATGATGAATGCAAGCGACGCGAGTATTGATGAGAAAATATTTTGTTGTCATGGTGGTTTAAGTCCTGATTTACAAGGTATGGAACAAATACGTCGATTAATGCGGCCCAATGATGTTCCCGACACTGGCTTATTATGTGGTCTATTATGGAGTGATCCTGATAAAGATGTACAAGGATTTGGATTTAATATGTCGTGCGCATCAGGTCATTAAAGTTAGATATGAATTCTGTGCGATAAGACAACTTGTTACGTTGCTCTCTGCCAAATTATTGCGATTTTGAAAACATCTGAAAAGAAAGCCAAATACTTATATAGCGGCTTATATTCGGGCCGACCGTCAACGCCTCAACGTATTACACCAACGATAGCAGCCAATAAAAAGAAATAATACCACATTCAACAACTTTCATATCCATAAACGTTTTTATTTAACTATAATTTTAAAACAAAAAGTGTGCGAAGTCAAAACAAAGCTAAAATAAAAAGTGAACATACTAACTAATGTCGTAGATACGAGAGACTCGAAAGAAAAAAGCAAAGAGTAAACATAAAGTAATTCAGATGATATTTTAAAATATATGAATAAAGTCTAACAAGAAAACAATATAGATGTTGTAAGAGGTAACATGTTCCCATATAAGAAAAACGATTCAAAATTGGATTTAGAGGAGCGACTACATACAAATTACGAGTGTTATTGTGCTTTCATAATTTCTTCATATAGGACCATCTGCATCGTCGTCGAGCGCTCGGAGGACCATGCGGGTGAGTACCCTTTTATTTTTTTATATATACATATATTTCTTTTTTGCATATTTTGTTATATATATATATATATTTTTTTTTTTTCAAATTTTGTTTACATATCCATTTTAAATTTTTGCCGTTAATTTTGTTTTTTGCCTTTCGTTCTTCTTACTTATATTTCAAATTTTGCTTTGATTCTTTTTCCGTATATTTCGAATTTTGCTTTAATTTTTCTTATTTCAATATCAAATTTGGCCCTGGAAGCCACTAAAATCGTGTCGCGATATCTAAGCGAGATAATGTTTATAGTTGTATGGGAATCAAATGGATAATATAATGGAGTGCTAATTTTCCCACAAAATCGGTCTTTCCTTTCTTCCGACTCTAACCGGGTATAGGACCCGGTACGGTGGTAGGCTCCCCTCTTAAAACATGAGCCAGCCGCCGGGTACAGTTTAATCCTTTGTTTTCTCTTTGTTTCAGGTGATATCGCGGGTTGAGTGGCCCAAGCAGAGTGCCTCTTTATGGCATAGAGTTATGCAATCAAATTGTATAATTCTATGGCATAAATTGGTCACCGGGGTACTCCCCTTTTGATGGGAAAGTTCATGTAATTCAAGTTGTATGAGTTTTCCACTCAGAAGAGGAATACCTGGCCACTGCAACAAAATATATATGGATTTATTCCGGTTGGGTGGGTGCGAAGGGGCTCCATCACCACCCGGTTGCCCCTCTTTCATTTGTGGGCCCTGAGCTTCGTCGGGTAATGACGAGGTTACCCCAAGTCCGCCTTTCTTCTCAGGTTCCTCTTGTTCTCGTAACAAGTTATATCTCCCTCGGTGTAGTTATCTACCCTTTTTGCAACTTCGGTCGCCTCTTGAACTACAACCAAATCCGTGAGTGCGAAATTTTTTGTAGTGGGTCCTCGTGCTGGGGAAATGAACCCGCCCCACGACACCGCAATGCTAGCCTGCCAGCGCATTCACGCGTCTCCAGACAAGGGCATTCTCGGAAGATATTGTCATCTTCTTCTGCCGAGGCAGCAGAACACCGCTGCAGTCCTTTACGGACATTTTTGAACATTCTTATTTCACTACAAAATCTTATTGAAAGTCAATTACTTTGTACATTTGATAACCGCAGGTCAATTCTCTTTTTTCTTTAAAGCCACCGGGCCTTGCTTTTTTGTGTGAGCAGACGCGTTTCGAATCCTTTGAGCTATCTTCAGTGTCTAAAGGATATGCGGAAGAAAATTATACAAGTATAGGAAAGGCCAAGTAAGCCCTGTGTTGGATTTCGTAGATCTGTTTCGTCTCGCTTTCGTTTTGGTCTGATGTAGTTTTCTCAATACTAGATCATACCCTTCAATAAAAAGGGAGGTAAGACGAACCTACCTGACTCAGCGAAGCGCCTACTTGCTTAACCTATCCTTTATCTATATAAGGTAATTTCCTTCCTCATATCCAAATCAGCGCCCCTGTTTGTAACAACCTCTTCTGAATTAAAATAAACTAAACTTAAACGGGCAAAATATGATTTGGCACCAGCTCCAAAAAAATTTATTTCATCATTTTTTGAGCATTTTTAAGTTGGTTTTCTTTTAAGGGTCTTGTAAAATAATTTTACAAAACCCTACAAAAATCGCGACCTGTCTATTCGTCCAGCAATGCGTCACAGCAATTTTTCTCGGAAACCACACAGAAACATCAAATTTTGTAAGCGGATATCTCTTAAAAGTTTCACAAAAAATTTGTTTAAGGTGTTTAAAGGTTTCTTTGACAGATCACGCGTGACTCCTGTCAAACTGAAATGTAACTTTAATTAAATATTATTTGGCAAATTAGCATGGAAAGACTTGCACCGCAACAACGTATCCAAATTGTTCATCTCTACTACGAAAATCAGAGTTCTATGGGAAATGCTTTTCGTGCTCTTACAGCAACTTATAGTGTGCATTGTCGATTTACTGAAACCACTATAGCTAATATCATCCGCAAATCTGAAACCCAACATACATTATTGGACGATACTTGACCGATTACACCACATCCAGCACGTGGTGAAGATAATATAGCGGCTGTAGCTGAGAGTGTGGCTGAAAACCGTGGAGAATCGAACGCATCGTCCAAAATTGGATTCTAATGATGGACCATTCACGGCATAGGCGTGATCAACATTAAAACGAGATAATGTTTAAAAAGTAAATTTCATAGATTGTTCTTTCGACTCACAATAAAATGTTTGCTATGGAACTCAACTTTATGCCTTTTATTTGAGATTAAAAATCAAAATTCATAATATATAGGAATGTTGATAAAAATTTTAGAAATGGTTTGCAATGTTGATGTGCTATGATGACTTTCAAGCAACGGGATCAAAACACTTGAGACGAAATGTCAGCAAATTTAAATACTTAATAACCAGGATTTAGTTTTTCGAACTCAATGTATAGCATCTGTATATTAGTCATATTTTGACATCCAGAAGATATTCTTTGAGTCACTGTTTTGTGACCCTTCTGGAATGAGTATTCTCCTGTTACTTCAAATTATTTTTAAACCATACGATTTATATTTTTTCTTGAAATGCCATCGGGCCTTGCTTTATTCTGTGAGCAGACGCATTTTGACTCATTTGAGTTATTTTCAGTGTCTGAAGGATGTGTCGCAGGGAATAACTTTATATGGGTGTGGGATGGGTTAAGCAAGTTAGTGCTAAATTAGGTCAGGTAGAAGGAGATCAGATTCTTTTTGAATGTCAGTTTCTTATGTTTTATCTCGTTTCCATTTTCGTTGGAGAGTGTGGCCTAGTGCTTAGAAAATTGCGCCGGAATTTGTAAAAAAATTTTACGTTTTTCCATTTTTATATATTTCAAGCCTTTCTGGGGTGGCCAGTCTCGGTACTTTGCTACGTTTGTGTAGCATAATTGGATAAAGCGTCAGATTTGTGCTGCTGTTACGTTTGAATGCAGTTTGCAGCTTGTATTTTCTAAAGAAGTTTGATAGTTTGTACGTTCCTTTGCCTAGGTATGTAAAAAATCAAATGTTGATCGTTCTTATGCATTTCAGTCGGTTAACGTTCCTGTTTTTGTTTGTACTGTGTCACAAATTTGTGAATGTCACGCTGTTTGCATCCGTTTTTACTAGCTATTCTGTAAATGTTGTTTGGTTCGTTAGAGTAGTCTCTAGGAGTCAAAGGGGAAGAGTGGAGTCTCTGCATCATTGATCTGTACGCTGCTTGGTTATGTTGTGCGGGGTGGTTAGATGTTACGTGTATGGAATGATCAGTTGTAGTTCGTTTCCTGTATATTTTGTAATCTAATTGTGATTGTTCGCATGTCACATTTAAGTCCATACAGTTGAGTTATCTGTTTGTTTCTTATTTGCAGTGAAATATGTATTCGAACATATTTGATTCATATAGCTAAGTAGTTCTTATTTATTTTCCTGAACAATGAAATAGTCATTCATATATCATCTGTAAAATATTGCATTGAATTTTTTGACAATTTTTGGGTATGAAGACTTCTTTCAAGTATTGTAAGAATATTAGTGGCATTATTAGGGACATTGGATATCCCATTCCCAATCCGTCCTTGGCAATATATGTGTTGTAATTGAACTTCAAATAATTCTGCTTGGTTGTGGTCTTTATGAGATTGAGTAGTTGATCTGAGAATCATCAACTGTTATTAAATGAAATTTTTTTCTTTTAGCATAGTCAGTGTTTCAGCGACGGATATAGACGTATAGAGGTTGGTGATGTCTAGTCATAAAATTCGACAAGTGTCAGTCAATGTTGAAGAGGTGGTAGAGTTCGCTAGCAATTAGCACCGTACTTTGCAGTGCCATTGTTACTGAAGATGGGAGAAACTTACTCTTAAAATATATATTTGTGAAAATATATCATATTCAAAGGCGAAAATAGGGCTTTGATTGTAAAATTTGTAAACATCTATAGAAATATCTTACTTTGTACATCAATTCAATCCACTCCACCTTATACAAGTAGTATGGGAAGTAGATACTATGGTTGACAGTTGACTCCTGAATACTTGAGATTCTATTGTTTTTGAAAGGCTCGACATATTGGAATTAAATTTTCAATTCTTTCATTAAGTCTCGAACAAAATAGTAAGTTTCTTGCGTGTACTTAAGTCTACAAAACGCCTGCATGGGATCCATGTATTTTATCCAACAATGGTTTTTTTCAACGCAATCGATATAACAATACTATCATCAAAACACTATGTTTGCCTTTTATTTCTTGGCCATCCATTGTTTAAACAACTGAATAGGTCGCCAAGAACTGGAACTGTTTTAGTTTCATTTCTAAAAAGTTCCGTTTCTTGTTATTCAAATTAATAGTTTGGACTTTGTTGAGGTCTTTAATATCTATTTTGTACTGCTTCGACAAAAAGTTTTTTTCAAGTATATATAGTAGACCAGGTTATTCACCATCATATTTTGAAAGACACAACTTTATTGGTTGTAATCTACGGGATGAAAATTACCCTTTTTTTTCATTTATAACACCTAGAAGTTATCATTCGACCATTGATATACCTGTGGTATTTGTGATGTGCAAACACGATGGCCAACATTTCTTTGTCAATCTGCCCATAGTTACTTTTCGCTTGTACAAGGTTGCATAAGACAAAATGTGCTGATTCATTTTTTGCATTAAGCAGCAGCCCACTACAAATTTCAAGGCATCTGTCTAAAAAGTAATATCGTTGCTTAAATCAAAAGGCTTAAATGTAAGTGCGTTAGCAATTCTTATGCTTAAATTAATTTAAACAGTACCCATGAACTGATTTTTTCGGATCGATTGCCATTCGAAAATCCTTAAAATTTTTAAAAGTTCCTGAAGTGGTTGAGCCAAATTTGATAAATTCGGCCTAAATTGGCACATATAATTCACCATACCTAATATCCGTTCTAATGCCTTTTTATCCTTAGAAAATTTAAGCTCTAAAAGACCTCATATCCTACTGTTCCAATGCCATGCTCTGGAAACTTTACTTTGAAGACTCTAAATTGCATTTTCCCTTGTTAAATTTAGTTTACTATCCATGGCTTTTTTCATTACCATAGCCAAATTTCTGTTGTGTTCGTCCAATGCTCTCCCTACCACTAATATCTCATCAATATAAAAAAAATTCTTTCTGTTAACTTTTGAAAAGCTTCAGTTGTCAATTTGATTCCAAATGATAATCACATGAGCTTAAAAAATCCTAGTGGATTGGTAAATGTGTACAACTTGCTAGATTCTTCATCAAGTTGTACTTGCCAGTATCTTTTTTTCAAATCCAACCACGTAAAATATTTCACATTAACTAAATATGCACTTATAACTTCAAAAGAGGGTTTAATATGTTGTTCTGTTAACCCTGGAACCCTACCTAGGGTGCTGTAGTACTCTGTGGCAACTTTCATTGGTGATACTTTTTTGACAACACTGTTTAGTAATTTGTTCTATTCTCTTGTCTGTTTGCGTCAACCATCCTGTGCTAGTTACCGATTGGATATTGTGCCAGTAAGTAATGTTTATAAATGGTGTAGGGTGCTCTAGCAGTAAGTAGAATAGGTCAGAATCTAAATAATTGTTTTATGTATGCATATTGTGATTATTAATGTTAATTTTACTTTCATTCATTCAAAATCATTTTTTTCTGCTAGACAGTACATTTATGACCATGGCGAGTACTATTAGATGTATTTTGCTTGATGATGAAGATATTCTGAGGTTATTGTTGGAAGACGATGACAACGACAATGAATTTTGCGTTGGAGATAACGCATGTGACAACGATTTGGATCAAATTATTCAAGATTTTCGTGAAACATCATCAGACTTCAAAGATATCAACCCCCTATCGAATTTGCGAGATACTAATCAAAGTTTACTAAATGTTTTGGAAGTTCCCTCAAGGTTATGTTACAAACAAATACAAATGGAGTGAAAAACAACCACATTTATCTCGAGTTCCTTCACGAAACAGAATAAAACATTCACCAGGTTGTAACGGATCTGCGAAGAATATATCTACAGCGACAGATGTTTGGTCATTGTTTTTTGACGCCACGACAATAGAAAGTACTGTATCGTATACCAACGCAGAAATAACGCTACAGAGACAAAAATATAAAGATAACCGAAGCAATTTTGAGAGCGATCAGAGCCCGGGTAGTATTCGGCCATCGTTTACCTGTGATACGACAGCAAATGGGTTTTTTCACACGGGAATGGTACTCACCATAGATATAGAGTACTGGATCTGCAACCAGTCGCGAGAGCTGAAGCAATTAGCAACCTTCGCTATAGTTGTGTGAAGTTGAGGTTTGAAGTGATATGCTTTTGTTTTTGCACTTTATTCACTACGAAACATGTTCACGTTTAAAAAAATTGTAATTTTGAAGATCGCGTGTACGAAATCAGCACTTTAGTTTACTGTTTTTATAAAAACTTACGGGTTTTCCATCGACTTTGACACATGAGTTTTCTCGCCGTTTTCGCGCCCTTTACAAATTTCTTTTGCTTTGACGTTCGAGTTTTCTGTGAGAGTCGTTTGTTGTGTCGTACTCAAACTGCTTTACGAATGATAACGAAGGCGCAATCGGGTGAACGTGAAATGAAATTACTTGAGTGTGCGCGGTCGTCAGTGGGGGAAGTGATTCTTCTGAAGAGAGGAAAGAAAAACCTGTCTGGAAGCAAAGGGGAAGAAGAACCAGAGGGGATCATATAGTTTCGAGAGCGTAAGTTATTTATAACTTATTTATATGGCAAATTTGCTTCTCAGATGGACGACTACACAGATTCTCGTTGCTTGTCCATTTATTTATATGTCTTTGAATAAATCAAATCAAAAATATGATCGAAGTTAAGAGTCACTTTTTACGTCTAACATTTTCCGCGATTATTTCAATTATTTTCACATATTGCCTTATGATCTTACTAGATGTGTTACGCCACCATGGCAAACATACAACAATCCATAAAATGTAAATTAGTATATTTATCTATATTTCATGAGTTTCTGTACGTTTTACTCGCGCCTTACGCAAAGCTTTCTCCAATATTTTTCGTCGTTTCAGAACCCTACGTAGGCTAAACTTATGTGGTTTGACTTTCACCTTTCAGCACAGTGAGTGGGAACAGGGTTCATCTTACAGTAATGAGTTGGCAGGATCTTGTGCAGTTTTCAAACATAAAAATCCAAAAAAGCGTTCCGTTTTATTTAGTAAGTAATATAAGATTAAAATTAAATGTACTACTGTGTCCGAAAAATAAGGTAACATTTGAATTAAAACTGCGCGCGTTGAAGGATTTGGAGAACTATTTTTTTAGGTTGGTAGTACTGTCAATGATATCTATGTCAAATTTACATGTCAAAATATTCATTAGTGTTTGAGATACGCGTCGCTTTGTGAGCTGCTAAAAGTGAGTTTTCCATTTTTTGCGATGTCGAAATTTGTTAAATTTGCATTGAATTTTGTTTGCGGAATTAATTTTCTGCTACGGATACGTTGAAGATGGTGCAGAAAGCCTTTGGTGATGAAGCTGTCTAAAAAAATGTTTACAAGTGGTATAGTGAGTTCCGAGCCGGCCGTGAACGTATCGAAGACAGATCGAACAAATCCTTACTATGGTTAGCTGGTTTATATCCATACCTTTTGCAACTACCCTTCTACAAGAAAAAAAATTACTGTTGTGGGCACTCTAAGACAGAATGAAAACGAAATACCACTGTTATTCAAAGACAAAGCATAATTTGGCGAAAATTCTGCTATGTTTGCTTTTAGTGGACCGCTAACTTTACTATCATATTGTCCACCTGAAGGTAGTAAAAAGAAGATTGTACACAAATTATCAAAAATGCACACTTGGTCTGATAACGAAAAAACAGTTGTTTTGCCAGAAATGGTAGGATTTTACAACAAAACAAATAACGGAGTTGATAAATTTGATCAGCTTTGCCACATGTAGTCAGTGTCTCAAAAGTTATGATGGGTATAAATTCCATGATACGGCTGAAGCTTAGCTCAGTAATAAATAAAGAAAATATAGCCACTAGAAGAACTTACCTACAAGAATTAGCCATAATACATATAACACCTTGGTTTGAAGAACGAAAAAATTGGCTAACTTTACCCACGAATATCCATTAAATCATATGTGGGATGTTGAAAACACCAGATCTTTCTAAATCTTTACCACATACTTTTTTGAAACTGGGGCCGTGCAGATTTTGCCCATACGTAAAGGACCGCAAAAGTAAAACTTTTTGCATCAAGTGTAAAATACCTATCTGTGGTGGGCACCAGATAAAAATATGTGCTTAATGTATAAACTAGATACTATAATACCAAGTTGTTAATTTTCGATGTTGTACTAACTCGAAAAATAAAAAGAAAGCATTATCAGTGAGATGGCACTTTTATTTAATAGAATATGTCTAATTAAATATATGGGTGCTCTAGCACCCTGGGTAGGAAGGTCTACTCTGTCTATGGGTAGGGCTCTAGGGTTAAAATTGCCTCATTCAAATGCTTTGGATGGCGACGTCACTGCATTGTTTTATTCTGGTCAATTCTATTGCTTCATCAGCTTGTTCTGTAATTTTCTTCTCCCATAGAAAGTTTAATTCTCTTCATGTAGATTTAGCGATTGAGACACACCCTTTACTCAGAGCAAGTTTAAATTATATTGGTAATTCTTTTACCCCGTCAAATACTTTGCCATTTTTTACAATGCAATGACTAGTGTTAATTTGATTAAATCGTTAAATTGATCCTAGCTCTAAGCTGCCTATCAGCCCTGACAGAGTTGTAATACCATTTTCAACAATAACAAAATCTTGGTTCAAAATTACTTTATCCGTTATACACTTTAAGCTCACTATTCCTATAACTTTGATTAACGAGACGCCATAACCCTCTAACCTTATATTTTTCTTATATAAGCGCATGTCGATAATTATTGAGACAAACTGCATAAGCAATACGTTGATTTTAGCCCTGTGTCCAATTTAAATCGTATGGTCTTGTTATTTACTTTATAGACATGGATCAGCTATGTCAAATTATGTTTGTGATCACCTTTATTTAAAGTAGAGTCAATATATAACTTAAGTAGTAATGTATTGGTCAAATATTCGCAAATGCTAATAGAAATTCTTTTTCTTTGTTTGCTTAGCAAAACAGCTACTTTTGGGTCTTCTCGACACTCGAGAAGGTGATCCGATCAGAACCACGCTTTAGCCAATTAACCGTCTACCCTGCTGCGATACGTTCTGATTGTAAACCAATACGTAATATATCATAACTAAAGGGGCTTATAGTCCGCCCGAAGAATGACTCAAAATAAATCTCGTTGTCACCAACAGGATTCAAACTAGGGATTTTCAGCCATTACACTGTGCGGACTTCTTACATATCACTCCATAATGGCTTAATTTGCCATTTTTCCCAAAATTCAAGCATTTCCGTTTTACATAATATATTCCACAGAATATTTAGTATCATATTGACATTTTTCATTATTTGGTATTTAGATCCATATTGACATTTTTCATTATTTGGTCTTTGAAAAAAATTTTTTTTACAAAGACATACAAGTGTTAGTTTTGCGACCTGTCTGTCCGTCAATCCATCCGTCCTTCCGTCCGTCTGTCTGTGCGTCACAACGTTTCCTCAGAAACTGTAGATGCTAGAAAGCTCAAATTTTGTGAAAAGGTCAGAAGTGGTAGTCTCTCAAAATTTAGGTCTTACCGAACATTTCAACATTTTTTAATAACGAGATGGTCCTTAAAAATTTTTTTGTCAAAGTTAGTTGAGTAGAGTATTAAGTGAAAGGTCTTGATTAGATTTTTTTGTGCATCAGGGGCTCCAGGGGGAGGCAAAATGTACCAACATTTTTGTTGCCCCCCTCGCAATTAGACACCTTTGAGCGGAAAAATCAGAAAAAAATAACAGAGGTAGGTCTTTATGAGTACAAGGGTAACAAAGACCTCAGAAATCGAAATTCACTTAACTTTGTTGTAGATTTTACATTTGCACCCATAAAATTAAAACGGTACTTTTAAACTTCTTGAAATTTAAAAATTATATAGACTAATATAAGGTCTTTATTCTCACAAAATTTAACAAAAATCCAATCATAATCCATTCAATTGCATGGTATTATGAAAACAGTAACACATACTGATGGTTGATGCATATTTCAAATTGACCTAAGCACTTTTATTTTCCTCCAATTTTCATGAAAATTTAAGGAATATGGTTTCATTTGAATATCTTCAATCGGCCGAGCATTCAGAAAAATAATTTAAGCTTATGAAGGAAACTCTGCACTTTTTGCATAAATTTTACAAATATATAAAATAATTTAAGATCCCTGTATTCACAAAATTTCATGGAAGTACGACCATAATCGAGCGAGTTACAAGCATTTCGGTACTATGGAATTATATTGTAACTACATCAACAGGTGTTGATGGTTGATTCATATTTCAAAATGATCTAGACACTCTTATTTTCTTTGGATTATCACAAAAATTTAAGGAATAGTGTTTGATTTTAATATTTACAATTGGCCAAGCATTGTCTTTATGAAAGAAACTCAGCATCTTTCGGATAAATTTGCAGATTTTCTTATGCAAGTATAGGATGAATAATTCAGGTTAGAATGTTGCAAAGCCCTTGTGGTAGGACCACTCTCCTGCCCACTCAACATGTTTTATTCTGGTTCACTGCTAACGTTTCGATTGCTCGGTCACTACCGATTTGTTTCGGCCGTTGAATAGCATTTGATTGCCACTTAGTGATCTCCACTAGCCTTGCCATAATGATTGCTCTATCTGCTGTTAATCCTTCTATCTTCAACATTTTTTCTGTACTGTTTTGACTGACGATCCCATCGCTATTTTTTTTGTTCTCTGGTTCCATTTCCCCAAAATCTTCTTGAAAAGTTAGAAAGCACGTTAATGTCTTCAAGTGACAGGTCAGTTAAGACCTCAAGGAAAATGGCGTCAACTTAAAAAAAACCTATCTCTTGTAGATTGATTAAAAAAAAACCACTGATATGGGCATACACCTGCCTGCTCAACTTATTCTCCGTCTGTATTTGATAAATTTATCCAAGTGCATTAAGCACATTCATGTAGATACCTGATAAAATAAATTACATGGATCTATTAATTACGGCAACACCAATGATAGAAAAAGTGAAAAACTAAACTGATGAAATGTTTATGGAGCAACATTAGATTCTATCCGCCTGAAGCAGCTCTTTTCTTTAGGCACATTATATGTTGCATGTATCGATTTTCAAGATCAAGTGCAATATGCACTGATGTGTGTTGCGCGTGCTTTTACTACATGCAACAGCGCTTAGTGGTACGGACTCGGAGCACCTTGTAGCCTCGAATCACGGTGTCTTGTCTTATGTTGGTTTTACTTCAAATATTTAGATCATTTGCAGATCACATCGTGAAACAGGACTTGAAGCGTACTATTAGCTGCGTTGGCCTATTTACAATCTACCATACCGATCTAAATTTTCCAGGTGAGGGCAAGGAAGAGCGTGGATCCAGAATCGCGTGAACAATACTCATGTTTTGTTATGGTTGATTTCAGTGATTGTGAAATATGGAAGCTGCTTTCCGGATCCTTGCTAAGGTTTGATGTCCTCTTATTCACATCATGCGAGGAGGCATGTTAATACAAGTGTGTTGGGTACAAGATTTATAATTGATAAATTCAATATAACTTATATATGTAAGCTTAAGATATTTAATCTTATGTAATTACTTAAAAGGAAAACTTGTACAAAATGTGGTAGAAAGTTGTTCTAACATGGACGATTTGTTTCGAAATATGCTTAAAATCACATTGAAAATATTAGTGATGCATTTACTCGTGTCTTCACCTATCATTTGTTCCCTATACCGCCTAACAATTTACCATGGTAAAACAAATTCTTTCAAAACTTTTTATTCAAAAAAACGAATTTTTCAAATGCTATAAATTTTTGATTAGGCAGACATAGAAGGAAAAAAATTTCGGAATTGTTTTGCGAAGTAACCACAGAAAATGCAGGAGAAGCATTGCAGATAATTATAGTATTATAGCCTTTGATTAACGGTGGCATTGTAGCGGTTTTGGACCCCACTTTTTGATTTTTGTAAAATAATTTTATAAAACCCTGCTTAAACCGCGTTCTGTCTGTCCGTCCGTCTGTGTGTCACAGCAATTATTCTCGCCAACTACTGAAGCTATAAACACAAAATTTTGTATGTAGGTGTCAAGTGATATTCTCTTCAAATTTCAATTCCTAAAAAATGTTATAAGGTATTCAAGAGGGGACTCTCCATAGAGAGGAGTGGTCCCTGAAAAAAAAATTCATCAAAGGTAGCCGATATGGGTATCAAATGAAAGATCTTGATGAGAGCTTTTCAAAACAGGTCTCAAACTAAAATTTTTTTGCTTCGAAGGGCGCACAGGGAGGGGACGTAGTGAAAGTGGTTGGATATAAATATCCATAAAGAACTGCAGTGATGGTCTGCTCCCTCGGCGAAAGAGGATGGTGGGATTGGCCGAGCTTGGCCTTGTCTGAGGATGCGTGAAATTGCTGGCAGACTAGAATTGCGGTGCCGTGGGGCGGGCTATTTGCCCCAGCACAAGACTGCTACAATAAATTTCGCATTCACGAATTGAAAGATCAAATGTGTCGTCGTTACCGACGATATTTTTGGCCCCCCAAATAAGAGCGGGGCATCCAGGTGCAAGCGGTGCTCCCTCGTACCCCCAACCGGAGGAAGATCCAATGTTAGCATGGCCATATATTTTCCATTTAAGTGAAAACTCATACAAACATAATTTGCATGAATTTTTCCTTTAAATGTAAAATATAAATTTTTATATTATAGTATTATGTGAGGGAATCACATAACCCTATACCGTAAATAGGCAGGCGAGCAAAAGGCCACCTTACCCTACGAGTGCACCTGTTAACGAATTAAAAGGGGTGAGCTCGCCCGATGGCTAGCTCATTATAGCGGAGGGGCCAGCCAAAGTGGCGGGTCCCATACCCGGTCGAGTTCTAGGTAAAGGTGTTCGTTCTTAGTAGTTGGTTTGTGATTGTTTGTATGAATAAACTTTTCTTTCTACAATTAGAAAGATATTTTATTATGCATTGAATAATATTTTATTGAAAATTCAAAAAATACAATAATTAAGAACGAACTGAACAAATTAAATTATATTTATTAATTGACTTTCTCAATACAATATTTGAGAACTAACTGAATTCGTTGAGTGAACTGAACTTACTGAACTAACTTCATTAATTTACAATCTATATATACAATTCCAAAAACAATATAGGTAACTAGATTTACATTATTTGTTTAATGTGTCAAAAGTAAAGTATTTTTATGTAAAGTATATTTGATGAATGGAATGAATATTTTTGAGTTATTTTGAATTAAATGTAATATAACCGCCACAGAACTTCCCCCCTAGTGAAATATTTATATTTCGCGATAAAAGGAAAACTACTTATGTGGGGTTAGTTAACTGTTACTGTAAAATTATTCTTTGAGACTTATTGGAACGTTTGCCATTCATAAATATTTTGTTATAAATCTTGTTTTATTTTTACTGATGTCAAACGATACTTTTTTGGTTTCTATATTTCCATTATTTTTTACTACTTTTTTCTTGATTGCGGAAAAACAAGGTTTTAATCGATCTACCAAAATATTACACGCTTTATTATAAATCTCAATAGTGAAATATTTTTCTTTTCTTTGCAATATCTTAAAGGGACCTTGGTATGGTGGTTTAAGTGATGGACGAACCGAATCTACCCTGACTAGAACTTCGGTGCATGTATCTAAACTTTTAATAATTTTTGTGTTATTATTTCCATGATTTGCAGCCGGAATAGGATTGAGAACCGACATCGCAGTTTTCAGATCTTTAACAAAATCGTTTTGTATTTGGTTATCAAATGATGGAATTGAAAAATCACCCGGAATTTTGATATTTTCTCCATAAAGTAGCTTTGCTGGTGAAGTATTAAGATCTTCTTTGATTGCTGTTCTCAAACCTAACATCACAAAAGGTAAGCTCTTGGTCCATGAAGGTTTATTATGTGTCATAATGGCCGCTTTAAGCGTACGATGCCATCTTTCGATCATACCGTTAGCTTGAGGATGATAAGCTGTAGTACGGTTGCGCTTAAAACCTAGAGTTCTTGCTAGTTTGCCAAATAGTTGTGATTAAAATTGTTTACCTTGATCAGTAACTATGGTTTCAGGAACTCCAAAACGTTCAATCCAAACACTGCATAAAGCTTCCGCACAAGATTGAGCTGTTATATTTGTCATGGGAATAGCTTCTGGCCATCTTGAAAATCGGTCAATAATTGTCAAGCAATACGTGAAACCTTGTGAATAAGGAAGTGGTCCGATAATATCCATATGAATTGCTTTGAAGCGTTTAGATACCAATGGAAAAGTCTTAATTTCATATTTATTATGCCTTGAAATTTTGCAACGTTGACAATCTAAACAACTTCGAGTCCAGTTTGCTACATCCTTATTTAATGAAGGCCAAAAATATTTGCTTGCAATAATGCGACGAGTAGTTTGTATTCCAGGATGTGCTGAATTGTGAACAGTTTTGAAAACTTGTTCACGAAATTTTTCTGGAATGTAAGGCCTGATAGTTCTATCAGAAATTCCACAAATAACTTCAATATCTGAATTTGGCAAATTAATTTGACTAAACTTAAATTTCGAATTTGTTCTCAAGTTTGTCAAACATTCATCTACAATTTGTGCTTCAGAAATGGCTTTGAAATCTATTGTACTAAGAATTTCTATTTGAGAAATCCTAGAAAGAGAATCAGCAACTACATTCTCTTTGCCAGAAATATGTCGAAAGTCTGTGGTAAACTCACTAATAAATGTTAGTTGACGGAGTTGCTTTGGAGAAGCTTTAGCTGGGTTTTGCCGAAATGAATATATTAATGGCTTGTGCTCTGTGAACAGCGTGAAAGAACGACCTTCAATGTAAAATCTAAAATATTTTACTGCTTGATAAGCCGCCGACAATTCACGGTCATAAGTACTATAATTTTTTTTAGCTTGATTGAGTTTCTTAGAGAAGAAACCGAAGGGTTGCCAGTCATTATTTATGCGTTGTTGTAGTGCTGCACCAATGGCAATATCTGAAGCATCGACAAAAATTGCTAAAGGAGCATCCATGTTAGGAAAAGCTAATACTGCCGCTTCGAACAGTTGTTGTTTTGAAAAGTTAAAAGATTCAATAGCTTCTGGAGTCCAGTTAATTTTTCTTTTGTCTGACTTTTTAGCTCCTACTAGATAACTGTTTAGTAATGCATGATGTTGAGCTGCATTGGGCAAGAAAAATCGTCTAAGCTCTTAAATAATCTCAGGTAATTTGAATTGAAGAATATCTTGACACTTGTCTGGAGTTGGACCAATGCCTTTAGACGAAATGAAATGACCAAGAAATTTTATCTCAGTCTGTTAAAATTTACATTTGTTAATGTTAGTTATAAGACCATGTTCTTGTAATCTTTCAAAAATAATTTCCAAATGAGTTAAATGCTCAGAAACTGATTTAGATGCAAGCAGGATGTCGTCAAGATACATATACAAAACAAAAATTTAGATCTTTCAATACAGAATTAATAAATTGCTGGAAAGTTTGCGCAGTATTGCAAAGTCCAAAAGTCATTGGGGTTAACTCAAAGAGTCCAAACGGTGTGCATATAGCTGTTTTTGGAATATCTTCGGGTTCGAATGGAATTCGATGGTATGCCTTGGTAAGATCTTAAGTTGAAAATGTTTTGCAATCGGTCAGAAAATGAGTAATATCCTGAATATTAGGAATCGGATAACGATCTGGAACGGTTATGGCATTTAAACGTATGTAGTCTCCACAAGGACGCCATTCACCATTACTTTTTTTACCATGTGTAATGGTGAGGACCATTTGCTGTCTGAAGGACGGCAGATGCCTTGTTCCAGAAGAAAATCAAATTCTTTTTTTGCTGACTCTAATCTGTCCGGAGCTAAACGTCTAGGTTTGGTCATGATTGGAGATCCAGAAGTAACAATTTTATGTTTAATATTATGTACTGGAACTTTAGTGAAATCAGATTCTAAGGTAATCGACTTGAATTTAATTAATAATTCTTTAACATTAGGATCAACATCCGATTGAACGTGAATTGATAAATTTGAATAATCTTCCTTGGAAATTGAAGTTATTGATTTAAGATTGGTAACTGGGTCAATTAAAGCTATATTAGCTACATCTACTAAAAGACCGAAATGACCAAGGAAATCTGCCCCTATAATGGGACGTGTAATGTCGGCAATTATAAAGTGCCATGAAAAATCTCTTCTAAGTCCCAAATTTAATGTTAATAACTTTCTGCCATATGTATCAATGGAAGATGCATTAGCAGCAGAAATTTTAAATCCTGATGGAATTAATTTCAAATCATTTGATTTCGGAATCACGGAAATTTTCGCACCTGTATCGATTAAAAAAATCTTCTTTGAAAAAATGATCGAGAATTAAAAGGCGGCTAGAAGAAATGCCACTTAAGTTTACCGCCGGAGACTTAAGAAGATTTAGTTTTTTGAATTATTGAAAGTCTCCTTAGAATTTTTGTTAATAAATTTGCATGGCTCAATACACTTATGTGCATTGACACCAAATTTAGCATGATACCAACAAAATCCTCTATCTTTTGAGCGTCTGTTGGATGAACTACGTGAACGGAAACCTTGAAACTGGCCATCGTTCCTTCTTGGACTTCTAAATCTTAATGACAGCCTTAGTAAGTTCTGCAATTTGATTCTTTAACTCTGTAATTTGTTGTTGAACGTTAGGTTCTGATTTGGAGGAATTTGCAAATGAAAATACTGATGGTCTATTTGAAACTTCAAAAATTTTATCAGCACTTGATGCCAGATCATTCAAAGAGCTGAACCGGTTACATGCTAATATTGCTTGCATGTTTTCCGGTAGTCTTTGAAGCCATAATGGTCTTAAAAGATCATCTCCAACTTTGTCCCCCCCCCCCATGTTGTTTCATCTCACGAAGGAGTTGTAAAGGCTGTCTATCTCCTAAAGTGAGATTCGAAATTAATTGACTTAATCTCATATTCTCACTTGCTGAAAGTCTGGAAATTAAAGCTTCTTTTGAAGCTGTGTAGGGAGTAGTGGATGAAGGATTATTCACTAGATCAGTAACTGTCCTAATCGCTTCAGGATCAAGAGCTACCAGAACATAATTGAATTTAGTTAACTCCGTCGCAATGCCAGCCAGAGCGAATTGAGCCTCCGAACGCTTAAACGATGTTTCATCAAACTCCTTCCAAAATGAAGGTAGCTTTACTGCTACAGCATTTACTGTAGAATCCCCTGAAGGACTTGCATCATGAAAATTATTTTGAAACATAATTTAGTTCATAATGATATAAATATTCCTGCAAAAATAAATCCCTAAGGGTTCTGGGTGCGCTAGGCTGAATATATCCCCCCTGTTGCAGGATATATCCTACCCTTAATCTGCGATCTAATCGTTAAAATTTACAGTTTTAAAAATTAAAAAAAAAATATTTGGAAATATTTGAAATATTTAAAAGTTCTGGTATATATGTGTGAATTTAAAATGTGTGTAGAATGTTATGTTGTATATAAATTCTCTCACTTAAATTCCTTCTTGGATATTCGGTCCTCGCTCGTCATTTTCAACTTTTGATGTCTTACGAGTTCGCTGATTGGAATTTTCTGCTGGAACTTTTCGCCGTTTTCCACCTGTTCTCGGTTTATTCGCGGCACTAAATCAATGGCTGCCTGCTGATTTGATGATTGTTTTTCTTTGCTCTTAAGGCTCTGTCCGGATGCTATAACTAAATTTGAAATTGCTCACAATTCTAATTTGCGTTTCGCTGGTGGGCGGGTGGACACACGACTGTAAATGTACCACCAATATTTCTACCAACGCTCGTAATTGACACAAGAATTTTCATCTATCAAGGTGTGAGTCAATCGCACAAACTAACTCAATCGCCATGAAAAATCAGATTCCTTCAGTTTCTTCGTATTTCGATCTTCCACGACACGCGAATCGCAGCTTTTGCGAGGGAATCTTATAATTCTTTCTAAAAAATTCTAGCCTGGAGGTCTTGAATATAACTAGCCTGCCTTTGCCAAATTCTCAGTGATGGTTGCCAAATCTGAGACTGTTGTGTTGATTCCTTGCATAAAATTATTGATAGCAGAGAGATCGATGTGGTTCTCCCGTTCGCGTAGTGTAGCACTGACATCAACAGGACTTTCCTTTGATTCTAAATTTCCTCTTACAATATCTGACTTTGCCGAAGAGAGAACGCTCTCAGCTATAGCTTCGATAGTTTGCTTTTGTTCGTTTTTTTATATTCGCAATAGCAGCTCGGGCTTAGATAGCGTGGTACTGCTCGACCTTCTTAAAGGTTACGATGACTTCCATTGCAAGTCCACGTGTTGAAAAAGACCTGAATTTTCAATAAGAGGCGCTTGTGTCACCAATTGTTCGTTCTTAGTAGTTGGTTTGTGATTGTTTATATGAATAAACTTTTCTTTCTACAATTAGAAAGATATTTTATTATGCATTGAATAATATTTTTTTAAAAATTCAAACAATACAATAATTAAGAACGAACTGAACAAATTAAATTATATTTATTAATTGACTTTCTCAATACAATATTTTATAACTAACTGAGTTCGTTGAATGAACTGAACTTACTGAACTAACTTCATTAATTTACAATCTATATATACAATTCCAAAAACAATATACGTAACTAGATTTACATTATTTGTTTAATGTGTCAAAAGTAAAGTATTTTTATGTAAAGTATATTTTATGAATGGAATGAATATTTTTGAGTTATTTTGAATTAAATGTAATATAACCGCCACAAAGGGAAAGACCAAGTTTGGATTTTAACTTATCGTTCCATTTTATTTCTGTGCAATAAATGATCGATAAAAATTTACAAAAAAAGAATTTAATCAACAATTAGAGAGAATCTTCACTTATACCCCACATTTTGTAATAAATTTTGAATTCATATTGAAAACAAATAGCGCGCTTCACAATTCTTTGAAACAATTGTAAAGTTACTTTAATAGCATCCATTTTAAAACTTAATTTTTTCGTTGATGAGAATTACAAGGGCATGCATAAAGAAATATGAACTCGTATATCGCTTAAGTATTAATTGTAGCAAATCGGCATAATAAATAAAGTGTGCTAGTAACAGTGCTCAATATAATTAATAATATTAAAAAATAAAGAAACCAATAGGGTACTCACCCAACATCATCGCCGGGCGCCTGCTGATGATGTGGATGAAATGTTAAATCTAATCATTGAATATAGTCAAATGGAAGCAGAAATAAACTCCATTAATTGGTTTTCCTTTTTTTGTAATTAAATATTAATGATGCCGTACAAAAATTTTATTGCTTCATTGAATCTCTGATCTCACAGTATACACCTGTCCGTTTTTGAAAGAGATCAAAAGACGCACCTTGGCTAAATAAAAATATCACCTCTATCTTAAAATCAAATAATGGAGCTTGTTCTACGTATCGTCTTACCGGCTCTGCAATTCATCTTCTTCTTAGAGAAGGTGAAAAATTGCTTAATATTGCACATAAAAGTATATTGATTATATTGAACATTCAATAAGAACGAATCTGAGCAAACCTTTCTGATCATACATCAATGGGCTTAAAAAATCAGGTGGTTTGCCGAATCTGATGCACTATAATGGATTCTCTTCATCAAATAATTACGAGATTTGTGACCTCTCTCCTCAACATTTTTCTTCATTTTATGGTGCTTCAGCTGCTGAAAATTCTGATCATACTATCGCTTTGTCCTTAAATTTGTCATTTGCCTATGTAAGTCCTCTTGGCAAACAGCTATTACTAAAAGGTCTAGACAATAATATTGGCAGTGGTTCGGATGGAATTCCTAATATTTTTGCCAAATCATTGTCATCTTCTTTGTATGTTCCCCTGTCCATTCTTTTCAATCGTAGTCTTTCTGACAATGAGTTCCCTGTTCTAAGGAAAAAAAGGCTAATGTGTTTCCGGTTTACAAATCGGGTGATAAGTCTAACATATCTAATTATCATCCTATCTCCCTACTTTCATGTTTTAGTAAGCTTTTTGAAAGAATTGTTTATGATGAGATTCATCCCTTCTTATTTCCATCCTTTGCTACTGAACAGCATGGCTTTATCAAAGGTAGGTCCACTCTCACGAACTTGCTTCATTTTCAAATACTATTGCGTCAGCTTTCGACTGAGCAAAGCAAGTAGACGTCATTTATACAGATTTTTCTAAGGCTTCCAATTCAGTGGATCATCTTATACTTATTAAAAAATTAGGTGAACTTGGTGTGGGCTCATCTATTTGCCGATGGTTCCACTCGTACATTGTCAACCGTTATTGCGTAGTCACTGTGAATTCCCAGAGTTCTTCTCCTCTCTCGCCGGATTCTGGAGTGCCTCAAGGGTCCATTCTCGGTCCATCATTATTTCTTGTTTTTATCAATCCATCGTTATTCAAATCCTGTTCACTTATGTATGCGAACGATTTGAACATTTTTAGAATAATTGAGTCCTTGGAAGACTGTGTCTGTTAACAACTAGATTTGCAATTTCTATTAGATTAGTGTAGGAATAATTGTCTGCAATTAAATATAAGGAAACGTCATAGTATGACTTACTCACTGAGAGTGTTTACCATTCGTTTCGATTATTCCATATCTGGTACTTCCCGGGGATCAGTCGTTCTCCATAAAGATCTTGGAGTACTCTTTGACACTAAGCTGCATTATGGGCAACATATAGCCCAGGTGGCTTGCAAAGCCTCTCAAATATTAGGCATTGTATTGAGATCCAACAAAGGCTTCAAAAATGTTTCTTCCGGCATTTGTTTATTTTTCTCACTGGTTGGAAGTTTATTGGAATATTGCTCGCAAATTTGAAGTCCTAATCAACACAGTCTATGTAGTACTGTGGAGACTCTTCATCCCCTAGTCCCCTTATAATGATCGTCTATCCCTCTTGATCATGCCTTCTTAAGTCTCGCGTTTTATATTCCTTGATGAATGTTTGCTCTTTAAACTGAACCACAAACTCTTGCCGATGAGTCTCTGTAATGAGATATCCACATATATTGCACAGCGCTCAAGTATATCGACAACGATTTTTAATGTTCCCTTTGTCAGAGCCAATGTATTTTATTTTTCGCCATTGGTACGCTTGCCACGTAAATACAACTCTCTTGTTCTTGGTCCGATACCTCAATCTTTTGCAAAAAAAACACTTAGACAATTCGTGCTTTTTTATAGCTTGTAGATATATTTGAGCGTACTTTCTAGTTTTAATTTTCTTGCATTGAAACCTAATTTTTCATGTATTGTATGGATATGTATTGTTATTTCTTTTATTGCTTCTACTTTTTCCATATTATAATTGAATTTTTTCAATCTGTTCTTAGAATTCTGTGAAAATAAATATATGCATGTTAGAGGTTAAAGTGGACTTACTCCATGTTGTTTTAAAGCGACCTTTCAGCAATCGTTTAGTATTGGTTTTCCGCACTAATCAGGTCGACAGCTTTTCCGTACCTTCCTATTTTGTATCTAACGATCTGTCATAGACTCAACGATCCTCCCAAGCAGATCTGCTTGCTTCCTTCCCATCGGCACCATGCGGTCAAACGCCGCAACGGCGGTTTGTGATGAGCCTCTCATCTATCTACTGTAGTTTGCATTCGGAAATGCAATTCGTGGATGAGCTGGATAATAAAGGTGTTGTCATGTCCGAATTGTAATTGCAGATTTGGATTATTAAAGTAATATGAGATAATAATATAGAAAAATTTAAATCATAATAAAAAGATAAATATCATAAAGAATATAAACGTAAAAATAAATTTAAATATAATACATAAAAAAAACAATATAAAATTAATGTTTATAATAAAAAATAATTTTTGTTTTATAAATTTTACAATTTATAAAACTATAAATTTGGAGAATTTAATTTTTCCGAATTCGCAACAAAATTTGGATCAGTGCTATGCCGGTTTTCGAGCAGTTTGCTTACGCACTTGCTCTATTACTACAGGGAAAAACACGAATAATTGGTATCACCTTCTCGCGATTGGACTTCTGTGATCTGAAAAGCCTGGAAAAAATATGGAGATAGCTGTTCATAAGTACAATAGCAACAAATACCTTAAAAGTCAAAACTCGCTCAACATTGTTAATAATAGAATTATCTTCGAATTTCACATTTTCCCTGATTCGATCGTATAGGTATCCTTAATTTCAATGAAATTCGGCACTTAAGTAATCTTATCAAAGGCCCTCATACTTTTCAAGTTTTATGAAAATCGAATTATTTCCACGGAAGTTATAGCCATTTGAAATTTCACCAATTACAACAACATTAACACACGATTTTTTTATTTTATGGACTGTCTATCGGATCAGGCACTACAGTTTTGCTTTGATCTTAAATATTTCAAATAAGATCAATAATATAAATATTATTGGGAATTCATGATTTGAGTGATTTTCGCTAGTTTGCAACGAAATGCCGACCGTTGAAAATAGAGAAACAATTAATTTTCGTTTAAACGTGTATGTTACATCTCTTTGACATATTTCTTGACTTTATTCGTTGCTGATGAGAGAAGTTGGGTACAAAACCCTTCTAACGTAAGCGTGGGTGTTTCTACTAAACTTTTTTCAACCGATTTACTATAGACAAGTACAATATATCGATCAATGTGAACATATTCTTCATATTGATATTTAATGGAAAAGGTTTTCGCATGAGGCTTCCTGCAAAACTTCTTGCATTAAATAATTTTTAATAATGACGAATACTGGTGAACAAAATATTTTCATACATCCCCCTTCTTACACTCCTTAATGTTTTTATTTTAAGTTTCAAATAGTTGTGATGACTTTTAGCTCGGCAAATTTCGAATATTAGCGACGAAATCCAAGTTGACTTAACAATCAACTAAATACGTGAAGTCTGGAGGTGAAACAACCAATGGTACCCTAGAGATCAATGAATTGTACTCTGGAGGCAACGATTTGGCCACTCAATAGTCTACTATTTCCCAGCTGCTTCCATGCTAGGTAAGTTCAACGAGGAGTTCAGTAGTAGACCGAACAATTGGTAGACTTATAGATCCTGCATGAAAACACTGAAAAATTGGCCAATTTTAAACGTTATCATCCTTAAACTGTTTGCGGCACTTTCCCCTTTGGTTTAGGCTGTTGGCCTGAATTATCGAAGCAAACTACACGTAAGGAGAACCATCCTCAATCCGTTTAGGAACTCACTCGTTCAAAAGAAACAGTAACTATGTAAATTTATATATAAGCAAACAAAAGAAACAGTAACTATGTAAATTTATATATAAGCACAAGACTCAGTCAGGGTTAGCTTCATCTTCGCGCAGCATAATAAATAACAGAATGCCGATTCAACGATAACCTCATCACAGGGCACATCGTCGCTTCTTTCGAAACAACAACAAAATCTGCTTGAACTATCATCAACACCTACCAGTGAGGATAGAAATCAATCAGATTCTTAATGCAAACGTTGCATGCCTTCAATACAGGGCATATCAACCCCAAACCGATCAACAGCTGAAGCTGCCACAGAGTCAACTACTGGTGATGCTAACAAAATCACACCAAAGGAGATAAAGGCGAGAGAAAATTACAACTCCACAATTGTGCCTTGGATAAGGTATAGAACGACTTGATTTTAAAACAAATGCAACGTTTCAACTTTATAAGTCTTTAATTAACATTTCAACAAAGACACATGCACGTCTGACGTGTCTTGTCTTCCATGTCTCGACCTCGACTCCCATATTGGGAACTGTCTTCAGTAGTCTAGGATTACGTTCATTTTTCGCTTTTAGTGTTGCCTACAATGCGGCCAATTCTGACGTTAATCGCCTTCGATTATTATTTCTTCATATACTTGTTATTATTATTTTTATTATCTTTCTTCAAATTTCATACATCTGTTCATTATAATATCTTTTTTTCTTATTCTATTGAATTATTTGCATTCTATACTGCTTCAAGTTAGAACTCCTGAGGCTTAAATAAGGTTTCATCCTAGGGACATCAAATATTCCTTCGAATGGAGTCTGTGTAACTTGAAACCCTTTCACGTCCCCGATGGCGTACCTAATATTACCTAAACCTTTCTTTACATTATAGCTTCTTCTTTACTCCTGCTGTAGTATCGACATTTGATATCATAACTAAATATCCTACATTATATATTTTTGGTGACTTACGGTTTTTATCAAAATATCTTTTATTCTGATCCTGCGTTCGCTTTATCTTCTTAACAGCTTCTGATCTAATCGCTCCTGTCGATAAATTTATAAGATTCTACACAAATTCGGAAACTTGGTTGGACGCGTAATTTCATTGATTAACACCAAATAGCATCTTACATGGTGTTGTACCTATCGGTGGACTGAAAGTATTATTAAGAGCGTATTTTACTTGTGGGAGTAGTTCATCCCAACACAGTCTACTATCAAGATCGAAAGACCCAAATGTGAATGAAGGTCATGCGATATGAGTTCGCATCACACTTGGTACATAAAATAGAAGCTTTTTATTCTTACCCGTTTCCTATAGATAAGACCATCTCTTATCTCATAGAAAAGATTTTCGTTAGACGTCACACTTTCTTTCATTTTATTTTTAATGACAGAATATTCAGACTGACAAATTCTTAATTGCATTTCAAATGAACTTTCTTCCAAAACAAGAACATTATGGCGTCGACTCAGCGCATCGACATGTCGTATACGTCGACCGATGTTGAACATAATAGTCATAATCTTGCAATTCCAAAGCCCATCTGTTAATTCTCGGCTTTACAAGCTTTTTTCCTAAAGTTTCAGCCAAGGCGTTACAATCAGTATCACTCAAAATTTTAGTCCATGAAGATATATTCGGAATCATCTTACAGCATATATAATTGTGAGCGTCTCTAGCTCGTAGCTAACAGTGCATTCAATAAGCTCGTAGGATGACACATAGATGGCGTTATTAGAATTTTTTCTATATAATTTTTTATTTTTATTGACGTTTAAACGATACGTGTACAAATTTGACAGCAATCAAACTATTGATTCGTGAGTTGTAAAAAAAGTGAATTTTCAATTTTTAATAAAAGATTGCTTTTCGATTAAATAAATACAGTGAAACCAAATAATGGCTTGATAAACATTATCCGAACTCTGCCCATCGAGACAAATGGTAGAGACGTGGATTGCTGAATTTAAACGTGATCGTACCAGCACAATTGATGCAGAGCGCAGTGGACGCCCAAATGAGGCTACTATTTCAGAAAAAATTTAAAAAAATCCAAAAATTGGTTACAAACGATCGCAAATTAAAGGTGCATGGCTCAGCTGACATTGTAAAGATATCAAACGGCAGTGTTTTTACCATTTTACACAAACATTTTGGTGTGCGAAACCTCTATGCAAAGTAAGTGCCGCGTGAGTTCACAGTCGACCAAAAACAACAACGCATTGATGCTTCAGAGAAGTGTTTGGCGCTGTTAAACCGCAGTAAAATCGGATTCCATTGTCAATATGTGACAATGGATGAAACATAGTTTCACTATTATACACCAGAATCCAAAAGACAGTTAGCTGAAAGGACAGCAGTCGACGCACCGAATCCAAAGCGAGCAAAGTCGGCCAGTAAGGTAATGGCGTATGTATTTTGAGATATGAACGGAATAATATTCATCGACTATCTCCAAAAAGCAACCACCATCAACAGAAACTATTACTGTGCACTTTTGGATCGAAACAAGGCTGAAATGGCAAAGAAACGGCCGCATTTGCAAAAGAAAAATGTGTCATTTCACCAAGACAATTAACTGTGTCTGAAAACGATGGGAAAATTGAATGAATTGGGCGCCGGATTGCTTACCCACCCACTGTATTCTCCAGATTCAATGAAGCGGCTTTTCCTGTTTTTAGATCTCAAGAAAATGCTTGCTGGAAAGAAATTTAAGTCCAATGATGAAGTAATCGCTGAAACTGAGGCCTATTTTAATGAGAAAGAGAAATCGTACAATAAAGATGTATCGAAAAGTCGGTAATCGCTGTACTCGTTATATCGCTTTCGAAAGCAACTATGTTGAATAATAAAATCGAGTTTTGTCAAAATTTTGTTTCTTTCTTACTTTTCCTAAGACTTATTGAATGACTTTTTGTGATAACAAGACTCACAATCTGTAGTTCGTTTTTAATAATACAATACAGGATGTATAAGTCCATCTTTTTTTTTTGTTGCAACAATAAAGCACCAAATCCTACAGAACTTGCATCACAATGTAATTCCGTATAATTATTCGGTGAAAAGATTTGAAGCAAACGAGCCTCTGAAAGTTTCGTTTTCAGTAACTCGAAACATATATTGCTATTCTTCTATTTTTTAACATTTCGTACAATGGCTTACTATATATTTGAAAAATTTTGTATAAACTTCCTAAAATAAGAGCAGAGACCTAGAAAACTCTTTAACTCCCTTGCACTCTTAAGAACACAAAACTCTTTTATTGTTTCAATTTTCCTTTGAGTTGGTTTCACACCTTTCTCAGAGATATTATATCCCAGATAAGTTATTTAATTACACATTAATTTACATTTATCCAATCTCGATACCAAATTATTTGTTTTCAGTAGTCTGAATACCTTTGAAATTATTTTGAGATGTTCCCCTATATCCCTTATCGCAATTAAAATATCATCCAGATATATTTGAAGTTTCTTCTCACCAACAATATCTTTAAATACTTTATGCACATAGCGTTGAAATACCTAAGGGGAATTTTTCAACCCAAATGGCATTTTAATACATTGTATTGAAACTGGCCCATCAGTGTTTCGAAACTTGTGTATTTCATAGAATTGTCAGCCATTTTTACGTGGTGGAACTCATTCTTGAGGTCTAAACTACTAAAGTATCCTATATCTCGCAGTTTGTCTGTTAGATCTTCTATTAGAGGTAAGGAAAAGTAATTCTTTTCAATAATCTTATTAATAGCTTGGTAATCTACACATAATCTAATTTTTTTGTTACTTTTTTTACCAGTACTATTGAGCTTGAATAAGGTGAATAACTTAAACGTATTACTTTCTTTTCCATTTCATAAAATGATAATCGCCTTAGCGAATGAGAAATAGGTTTATCGTTTACAGCCCTAATGGATATTTCATATTCGGTTGGTTCAACATGCGAGCCATCGTCAGAATTTTCATAATCCCTTTGGAAACTGTCAAGTAACTCACTTTTAATAAAGTTTGGTATGTTAGGATCTACAACTAGTGCACCTGTACTACTGTTGTCCGTATTTATATCTATATGAAAAATCTCGGGTTTGGTTTCCAGATTACACTCACCGCCATTACTAACATTGAAATTCAGACTTATTACACTCGTATCTAGGAAATCACGAGCCAATATTGAATATGGGTTAATTTTAGAATCCGGGACAACATAAAACTTAGTCAAATGAGACGTACCGTTAATTTTCACATTTGCCTTAAGCAAGCCCAAGATTTCTCGCTTCTATTGATTCCAGTCACCTGTGGATTCACAGTTTAATAATTTATTGACTTTGGCAAAACACTCTGTTTCATTAAGTTTACAGGACTTCCTGTGTCAATTAATGATTTCACATTTATTTCATAAAAATAACTGACTTTAAATTTTCAATCTTAATTATACAATATATAAAGAATCCTGGATGAACTTCGTGTTGTTGCTGAGTTGTACTCCTGATACTGAAGCTCTACAATCTTTTGAAACGTGACCAGGTTTTCCGCATTTGGAACAAGTACCTCGGTTTCTTTTCGGCGTCGTACAATCTTTAGATATGTGCCCAACATATTGCAATTAAAGCACTTGGCTTTTGACGTCGACGATGCTTTTGTAAATTTCGGCGAAGTATCTCGTTCCTATTTAGTTTGCATGTTCACATTATCTCGCTGTGGCTTCGTCAATGGTTTAACACTCAAATAACATTTCAATTGTTGCATCAAGTCATGTACACCTTCAAACTGTTGAAGCGACAAAATTGGTTGTACTGCTTTGTCCTGCAAACCATTAATCATATATTTTACAACCGTTTGCTTGCTCACGTTGTCTTCTGCTGCCAAATTTTCCATTACATAAACAAAATCATCGCATGTTTCATATGGCTTGGGTTTCCGATTTGACAACGTCAAATGAATTTCCACTTCATCTTGCACTGCAGGAAATGCCACAAGAAATACTTGGTTAACATGAGCCCAAGAGATAAATGTCACTTCACAGCTCATTAGCTCCTTTTAACGTTAAATCGACATAATAGAGTATCGTTTGCTCTTTCCAGTTATAAACTTCTTTAGAATTTTCTAATTTTGCGACCCACTTTTGCGCATTACAAATTACTTCGCTTCCCAGATCGAACGAGGGCCAAATTGCCTCAAGTTTAGTCGGGTGCAACAACTGTTCTTTTCCGTTCCTCACCCCTACTGTCATCACTAACACAATCTTCCAAGCCAGCCCGATCGGTTTGTTTCGGTGCACTCTCTTTCACACTTTCACGTAAGCGCTGCAATAGCATGACCTTTGACCCCGTTGTAGATATCCCAAGGGCACGCAATCGCAATTTTAGTTCCTTCACACCATTTGCCTTTAGTGATGGGTCGCTCTCTTATGAGGCACCTCATATGCCCCATACATCGTGAGGAGAATGTCCCAATACCTCACATAAAAAGCATGTACCACCTCAGTTGTACAAATAAAATTTGCTCGATATGGACTCCATGACCAACTTGTATGCCTCGCAGAACGATGAAGGAAGAGGCGTAGATGAAGGAAAATGAAATTCGAAGCTAAATGAATTTAAAAAGAGTAGAATGAGGTTATTAGAGAGGAGTTTATGCTAGAGAAAAGTTTCATCCTCAAGTCATTTAGCATCAATGTTATGCTTATGTACCTCACACTTCATTGAGGAGGAAAGTGGCGTAAATAGAGGAGAACGAAGTATGCTAAATAAAGTGAGAAAGAGTAAATGAGGCAATTTCAAAGCAATTTAGTGTAGAGAAAACTTCACTCTTCATGTCATGTAACGCTTATGTGAATGAATGAAGAGGTAAGAGAATTCGGTTCGGATCAATATTGTGATGGAGAGTAGAAAATATTCATGAAGAGTAGAATGAGTATGAGGAGTTTCATAGTGTTTTGCTCGCGAAAAGATAATTAGCTTATGAGTTTTTTCCGTGAATCTTAAAATCAGTAAAAGTGCCATCGTAACGAAGTGCTAAATTACTCGCATCAAATTAAAAGTAAAGGTGAGGGTGGTTTTTCGGCCCATTGATTTTAATTCTGGACTGATTTCTGCGTTTATTTTATTTAGTTTTATTGAATCGTTTCAACAAAAAATGAAGAATTTAATATGACAAGAATCGCAATCGTAGTACCAGTAAATGATAAAAGTATAAGAACTAATTTAAGAAAGAACATTGCTGGTTTAAAATTTTCAAAATCATGATTTGAAGTTCTGTTAAGATGTTTTCTCCTTTGACTATTCTTCCATTAATCTTAAAAATATTGCTATTTTGTTAAATGTATTTTAAATTGATTTAAGTTGCTGAAATAACGTTGAAACACTCACATCAACTTAGTTACTACTTGTTTATATGTTTCCGGGAAAAAATTAGTCAAGAATGCATTCGCGGACTACATATAAGGGAATAAATTAGTAAGGATGAATCGCTATCTTCAAGTTTTTATTTTTGAGAAACGCATATATAAAACACGATGATGGTATATACATATACAGCTTTCCCACAAACTTATTGGTGGTGGTCCATTTAATTTAATGTGCCATATAAAATCATTACACCCAACAGTTTTGGATGCTATACATCAACCGAATTATGTAAATCAAACTAAAAATGTGGAACACTTAGATTCTCAAAACAATCCGAATCTGTGGGGGTTCCTCTAACATCACTCCATCAACATCATCGAATGCAAGTTCTTCTATAAAAATTATAAATAATAGTCTGACTCAGTATTTAACTAAGCCAAAATCTGCCAAAAAATCTGAGCTGTTAAATAAATATCTATTGGAAATGGTAGCGAAAAATTATCTGCCGTTCAATTTAGTTGAGAGCAAAGAATTCAAAAAATTCATTTATAAACTGTATCCAAACTATAGAATCCCTTCGCGCAAAATACTCTCAAACGCTCTGATTATGAACTTCTATCATGCAACTAAAGAGAAAGTTCAAAATATTTTACGGGAATCAGAGTACGTTGCTCTAACAACAGATAGCTGGACTTCCAAGCCCAATGATAATTATATTTCCCTAACTGCTCATATCATTGACCAAAATACTCAACTGCGATCGTGTATGTTAGAGTACTATCAATACTCTGAAAGGCATACTGCTGAGAATTTGAGTTCAGAATTGAAAAGGATGTGCAACGAGTGGCAGCTTTCCCACAAACTTATTGGTGCAACTGTACCATAAAGGCAGCAGTACCATAAAGGCAGCAATCAGGTTAAATAACTGGCAGCACATCCCATGCTTCGCGCATACTTTGAACTTGATTGTTCAGTCTGCATTAACAGAAATTAAAGCAACCCAGTCGAAAATAACAGCTATTATAGAAATTTTTCGAAGGAGTCTACTAGCAGCTGAAAGACTTACGCAGATGCAGAAAAAAATAGGAGAAGCTGAGCTCAAATTAAAACAAGATGTCGTCACGAGATGGAACTCCACGTGCGACATGTTTGAAAGAGCTTTTCCATAAAGAACAGTGTAATATCTACAGTACATCATCGAGGCGTCGACAACATCAATAACGAAGATGTCAATGTTTTGACTGCAGCGACTGATTTATTATCATTTTATAAGGACGTTACTGAAGAAATGAGCTCAGAGAAAAACATCACAACCTCAGAAATAATTCTTTTTTGTAATGCACTCAAGAAAAAAAGTCAAGAGTTTCTTACAAAAGAAGAAATTCCTCAGTCAGTCAGGAACGTGACAGAAAGTCTTTTAGCATCCCTGGAAAAACGAGTTGCAAATATTGAAGACAACAACTTTTTTGCGGAGAGCACACTTTTAGATCCTGGCTTCAAAATGTATGGCTTCTCAAATGAATCTAGATATAATAGAGCCTGTTCTAGCTTGAAAGCTACGGTGGGGAATGTGCAATTGCCATCATATCAAGAAATCCCGGAAAATGAAGAAACTGAAATCCTAATGAAACAAGTTGGGTAAACAGACCTACGCTCATGTCAGAAGGATTTCGTATTCAATTTTCAAAATGCAGTCACCAGATCGAATCAAATCAAGAAACATGTCAAAGACGATTTTATTGGAGAAACTATAAAATTCGAAGATCATACTATTATTAACAAAGTTGAACGAATTTAGACTTCTGAGGTTTTTGTTATTGTTATACTCATAAATATCTCCCTTGATAATTATTTCAGATGTCCTTTCGCGAGGGAGGTAACACATTTTTCATGTATTTCCCCCCTGTGCCCCACTGAAGCAAAAACTGACAGTTTAAGAACTGTTTTGAAAAGCTCCCATTAAAACTTTCATTTCATACTCATATCGGCTACGTTTGATGAATTTTTTTCAGGGGCCACTCTCCAGTACTGTTATCATCGATTAATGGCCAATTTTTTCGAATCCTAGAATGGTTACAAAACCCTTTTGCTAGGAGCTCTCTCCTACCTCCTTGACTTGTTTCACTTATGAGCATCAATTGTAGGTACTCATTTTCAGTCATTCATTAAATTGAACCAAGTGTTCAAAGCATGCACCGTAAACGTTGAAGTTGGGAAAAAATAACTCAAAATTATCCAATCTTCGCACTTAAAACAGCCACTATTTTGTTTTACGGTTACTGATGCCACTAGCTGAACCGATTCTCAAAGATAATCATGACACCTATCATTCCTGAAATTTTCATGCAAATCCTAGCAAGACTGTAATGTCTGAGTCGGTAAAAAGCGCATGTTGTTCCAGAGCCATATGTATGTTGCCATAGTAATACACGCAGCGCATTGTTCCATAGTAATACAGGAAAATTCAAACCACTATAACTTCGCTAAATATGATTCAATCTTTATGAAACTTGCAGAGTAAATTAATCTTATAAATAGTCATCTGTGTGATGTATTTCATTGAATTCAAGGGTACCGTTAAGATTTTATTCAAGAAAACATAAAATCGATAAATCATACTATTACTAACAAAGTTGAGTGAATTGCGACTTCTCACGTATTTGTTGTTGTCGTACTCATCAAGGCCTACATTTTTGATTTTTTTCAGATTTTTCGGATCACAGGTGTCCAATCGCGAGAGGTGGGGGACACAAATTTTTCGTGTATTTCCCCTCCCTGTGCGCCCCTCGAAGCAAACTTTGCGGAACTAAGACCTGTTTTGAAAAGTTCTCATCAAGACCTTTCATTTGAAACCCATATCGGCTACCTTCAATGATATTTTTTTTTCGGGGGATCACTCCCCTACATGGGGAGACCCCCCCTTAAATACCTTATAATTTTTTTTTGTAGTTGAACTTTGAAGAGAGCACCACTTTACACCTACATACAAAATTTGATGCTTCTAGCTTAAGTAGTTTCCGAGAAAAACTGCAGTGACGCACGGACGGACGGACGGACGGACAGACAGACGGACAGACAGGACGCGATTTTAGAAGGGTTTTGTAAAATTATTTTACAAAACCCTAAAAAGGGCACAGCATTTGGGCTGAATTCGATAATAGAGTGAGTTACGTCATAAGTAATGTAAATCCTTCTGCTGCAGGCATAATAGAAGTTGATAAATATCTTCAAGAGCCCCTGTTACAGCGCAGCTTAGACCCACAGAAATGGTGGCAAGAGAAAAAGCAGGCATATCCCAGACTTTATATTACAATGAAACAACGAATGTGCCTACCTGCGACTTCCGTCCCATCAGAGCGAGTATTTTCGAAATCGGGCCAAGTTTTAACGGAAAAAAGAAATCGTCTTACCGTAAAAAAGTATCGCAATTAATCTTTTTAAATTATAACATGTAAGCCTTCTAACTCTAGTATTTCTTTTTTTTGGGAAAAAAATGCAACTAAAAATGAATTCGTTGTTGAGTAAATTTTATATAGAGCACCATAATCCTTTTGTATTTCTCAAAATCTGAAATTCTATTCTATTTGCCTACATTAAACATTTTTTAATGCAAATGAATGTATATATGTTTCAACAAATTATGTAAATGTTACATTTGACCAAATACTGACATACTCGGAAACATCGCTCAATATTATGCATTTTTTTCAATTTCTTACTCTTTGATGTAACGCTAATATTTTTAATTTAATTCGATTTGTAACGATTGTTGAATTATATCTATTTGTTTTATTTATCAGTAAATTAAATCTGATTAATAAATTTCTGCCTTTCATTTGAAGTTAAATGCACATCCATGGAATCATTTCGATTATGAAGAGTGATAACTAATGAATGTGTAGAGGTAAATTCGTCACACTAAATTTTTCCCTCACGTCTGGTACCTCTTTTGAGGTATGACAATGTACCACCTCACTTACCGAAATAAGTACCTCACTCAAACTCGTCAAAAAATGTCACAGTTCCCAACACTATTTGCCTTGCGCGACATCTAGAAACAACAGATTTTCGTTCGAAACCTCACCGCAATCGTAATCGTATACTACATGAAACCCACGCCAAAATCTCACTTTTTAAATTATCTTTTATTAAGATTTAAACAAAAGCATATGCACGTCTGACGTGTGCTCTCTTCCGTGTCTCGACCATGGCTCCTATATCGGGATCTGTCTTCGGTAGTCTAGGAATACGTTCGTTTTTAGTGTTACCTACAAAGGTGATGAATGCAGCCAATGTTAACCCTTTCACACCTAGTCTACTAATGCAAAATAAAAAAGATTGAGAACGTAGTTGGGACTCAAAAATGGTTACAAGAACTCGGTGCCTACGGACGCGTCCAGCGGGAGGCATAAAAGTCTCGCGAAATATCCGGACAATTTGCAGTTCGCATTACCAACCTCTCCCACCCCATCGCAAAACAAATAGCGTAAGTTCAATTATCAAGAGTGATTCCCCACCATCAAATAAACCTGAAGCCGAGGATAGTAGGAAAGATTGGCGACATTAGACTTCAATTCCTTTAGGCAATAAGCAACCAATAAAAGATAGAGTTTGCACCGCGTAGCAACAGTTCAACGCATTTGAACAACTGACAGTACATCACATCCGAAGCAAAATGAGCTGGGACAACTACAAATCGCATCTGGATCAAATTTAAATTGGCCTGGACAACAAACATCTCTGCGATCGCAATATAGAAAGCGATACACTTGGCAGCTGAGATTCTCGTGATAATCGTGACAACCGTGATAGTCAAAATTACTCCAAGGGATACATGGCCTGTCTGTCCGTCCGCCCGTGTATCACAGCCCTTTTTCTCGTAAACCGTATGAGCTACAAACATAAAATTTTGTATATAGGTGTAAAGTGATGCCCTCGTCAAATTTTCGCTACAAAAAAATTTTTACAAGGTGCTTAAGGGGGGTCTCCCCATATAGAGGAGTGGCCCTCGAAAAAAAATTCACCAAAAGTAGCCAATATCGGTATCAAATGAAAGCTCTTAATGAGAACTTTTCAAAACAAGGCTTAAACTGGTATTTTTTTACAAAGAACGCACAGAAAGCGGAAATACACAAAAAATGTGTGTCCCCCCTCGCGATTGGACACCTAAGCCGAAATATCTGAAAAAAATTATGGATGTAGGTGTTTATGAGTACAACAACAACAAATACCTTAGAAGTCAAAATTCGGAAAACTTTGTCAATATTAGCATTATATTTGAATTTTCCCCAATAAAATCGTATGGATACCCTTAAATTCAACAAAAAATGGTATTTTAGTAGTTGTACATAAGCTCTTAATACTCTGCAAGTTTGATCAAAATCCAATCATAGTCACGGAAGTTGTAGCCACTTGAAATTTCTCCAAATACAACATCAATAACACACGATTTTGGTATTATACGGACTTTCCATTGAATCTGACGCTGCAGTTTTGATTTGATCTTCTTGAAATTTTCAAATATGATATGATTTTTGTTAGTTTGCAACAAAATGACGACCGTTGAAAGTACAGAAGCAATGGATTCTCTTATAAACGTGCACATCTCTTTGACAGGTTTCTTGCCTTTATTAGTTGATGGTGATTGCATTTCGCGCGTTGGGTACAAAACCCTTCTGACATGACCGTAGTTCTGTTTACCCAACTTGTTTATAATTAGGAAATATCCTATTGAAGATTTCTCTAAACTAAACTTTCATGTCCAGGCTAAAAAAAGTAAATTAAAGTTTAAGTCATAAATTTTGATTAGTATTCATAATCAAAATTTATGACTTAAACTTTAATTTACTTTTTTTAGCTTTAAACGGAACAGCAATACAGTTACTCAACAATGCTTAACGTAGATTCAAGAAAATATCTGATATCAATTAATAGAGGAACATATTTTCTCGCTAGCTTAGAACCGTAGAATATTCGATTATGTTAATTATATACAATTTTATTTAGAAATGAAACGAAATTAAATTTATTCATGAGTTCCAATATAACATTTGAAAACTCAAGTTCTCCACAAATGTAATCTTTGTCTTTGCAGCAAGCCAGCTTGCGTGCTGAATTGATAAGGACAATAAATAATCCTGGTCATGCGCAGCTACTCGTATTATCTCTGGTACCATGAATATTTTATTAAGCCACTGATTCGCTTCTAGTCAGAGCAATGCAACGAAAAAACAGCAACGTAGAAAGTAAAAGTCTTATCGCGTGGTCTACTTATTTTGACATTAAGTGCATTCCCGAATGCGGTCACTACGCATTTCAAAAAGCTGCCACTTCCATCATAGGAAACACTCATGTCAGGCAGCTGTTTTTTACGTAATCGCCTAGACCAGCCTGCGCTACGTTTCTGAATGAACACGACCAGCGTATGAGCACATACGCCAAGGTATTTCCATCGAGTCGGAGCTCTCAGCAGTTGCGAAATTTCACAAGTGCTTCAAATAAGCACTAATTTACATATCTCTTATAAAAATTGATTTAAGATGCAGTTGCTGTCACTATAGTACTACTTAACAGTGTGCTAGATTTTGAAGGAGAGCGCGGGCAGAATTGCCGCCCAATGACCCCAAGTACTTCGCCAAAATGGTTTAGAGCAATACTCGCGTCGTTTATTGGCCTTCTAAGTTATCCAAAATGTTTAGGGTTTTTTCCCGCGAACATGTGCGCAACCGATTATTGATCAGATACGAGTACTCGTGTTCATGCACTCACTTGGCCAAGAAGGTGAATGATGTTTTTGTGGGAATACTTTCTGTCGTGCGAGAGGAAATGCAAGAAATACCATCGTGCTAACACCTGGGACGTGCAAGGTGTTTGAGAGTGAAAAACTTTTACTATTACTTAAGATACAGAAACAGTAGCACAAATGCCCTTTTTCGACGAGTGCTGTAATTGGTTTTTCAGTATTTTGGAAGTTCATTTTTTGATTGATTTGATTGAGCACCGAACATACTCATAAGTGTGTAGACATGTGGGTTTCACTGTGCAGCGATCAATCACTGGAAATGTGATTGAATGTGAAGGCGTGGGTGAACAGAGCAATAGGTCCTTGAATGCTACGTCAAATCTAATAATTTTAACTACTGGAGAAGAAATGAGTGACGGCTAAATTTAAAAATTTTAGCAAATACACTCAATCAGATGTCCTCACAATATGGTTCCGATTAAGATTCATTCAGTCTAAATAGAATCCTTCCATTTGAATGAGAATTGATCGTATGATGCAGGAAGTTGAGGAAAGATAGAAAAAATGTTGGAAGTAAAAGCATTTCTTTTCAGGGTTTTGTACTAACTCAAAAAACCCTATTGAAATCGCCACTTATCGTCCCGTCTGTTTTTTAATAGCGACAAGGACCAAATTCGGTGGGCAGATATAAAGTGATGACCTCTTGCAAGTTTTGATCGAAAAAATTTATGAAGTTTCTTAAGGGGGTCTCCCTTTACAGGCAGATAGTCGAGTGCGGTATCAAATAAAAGGTCCTGATGAGAACTTCCCAAAAAGGTATTAAACTTGCACGTTCGGCTGGAGGGGTGTATGGGAAAGAAAACCAACAAAAAGTACGACCAAACCTCTGCTGCTCCGCCTCCTTGTCATTGGAGACCTCTAATCCAAAAAAAAAAAAAATGGAAAAAAAACTTGTGGGGGAAGTTGTTGCTGAATACGATAATGACAAAAACCTTAGAAGTTGAAATTCACTTAAATTCGTTTATAATAGCGGGACTCGTAAATCCAACAATTTCTTTAGTAAAATTTTCAAGATGCTCTTAAATTTAGTGAAAATTGTCATTCCGTTGAGGCATGAGATAATGGAGAGACTATCGTCATGTAAACAGTTGCTTTTTTTAAAAAATGTTTAAAATACCCTATAAAACTCGGAAACGTACCAGCCAAAGCGTTGAAAGGTTTCGCTGGCAGTTTTTTGTTCGATTCCAAATAGCCCAATAGCACTTTGTTTGTATTGGATAACGAGTGTTGGATCAGGCAATATTGGTGGGAAAGGATTATTCGAACCAACCGAACAATCGTGTCATTCAAGAGCAAAACTGCATTACCCTCCAAGAACGACAAACTGAAATAAGTAAGTCGAAGCTATTCAAGGTTGACGACTTAAGTTTGTTGAGAACGTAGATACGGAAACAAAAGTTCGAACGGTGATGCTAGTGAAAGAGTTCCGAGGGGCTTTTGCGAAGACATGGAGGAATTGAGGACGTGTAACACTGACAAAATCTCAATTCAGTTAACTGAAAAAATTCTATCTCGCTGCGACCATACTGCATTCCATCCGGACAACGCAAAATGGCATGATGGATCATAGACGAGATGTCAAAAAATTACATCATTCAGGAGAGGGTTTTACCATTTTCATCACCTATTGTGGTAATACTCAAGGTCAATGGAAATTAAATTCGAAAACAATTAAACAGCTGTATCCTGCATGTTTTACAGAAACTGTTATCAGAATATCATCAAGTTCAAGTAGTGGAGAATTCACGGAAGTAAAGGGTGGTCCAACCAAAATACACGATATTAATTGTAAATAAAACAAAAAGTTTCGGAGAATTATGTTAAAACTTTTTATTATAATAGAAGGATCTATGACAATTATGTGTAAAGTACAATATTGCCCTAATACTTGCCACAGCTACGGTGGCATTCTTCTATCCGATGGTCCATATTTTCAATGACTCTGAGACATAATTGAGGTTCTATGTGGTTAATGTGCTGAATTAACTCATCCTTTAGCTCTTGAATTATTCTTGGCTTATTGACGTACACTTTTTCTTTTAAATATCCTCAGAGAAAGAAGTCCAATGGTGTCAAATCACATGATTGTGGCGGCCAAATCACATGATTGTGGCGACTAATTAACGTCGCCACAACACGAGACAACACGGCCATTGAATTTCTCGCGGAAAAGAGCCATTGTTTCGTTGGCTGTGTGGCAAGTTGCACCACCCTGTTGGAACCACATATCGTCTAGGTCCAAAACCTCAATTTCTGGCCGTAAGAAGTCCATTGTCATCTCGCAATAGCGAACACCATTCACAATAACTGCTTGGCCGTCCTCATTTTTGAAGAAGTACGGCCCGATTACGCCGCCAGTACATAAACCGCACCAAACAGTCACTCTTTGTAAATACATCGGCTTTTCAACAATCACTCGTGGATTCTCATTTGCCCAAATGCGGAAAATCTGCTTGTTAACGAATCTGCTGAGGTGAAAGTGCGCCTTGTCGCTGAAGATGATTTCCTGTGTAAAAATTTAAGTCTTTATTCAAAATTCGCATCAGTGACGTACATGAGATGTTCAATTGTTAGGCACGATGACGAGTCTAGGTTGAAGGATCTTCTGCCACACTATCCCGAATAACAGCAATGTTTTCCACAGAAAAAACTGGGCGAGCATGCACAGGGGATTTGACATTTCCTGCAGACTCGGTTTGCTGAAATCTGCGCGCAATTCTCCCGATTATGCTGACCAAAAAAATCATGAAGTGCACAAAATGCATTTTAAATTGAACCCCCATCTTCATAAAAGGCTGTAAGGATTTATCTCCACCAAACGTCCGACGAGATTCCCCTAAGCAAATCAGAACCGACCTCTTATCGGTTTATGGACGTGCAGTCCGGGCGTGCCAACGAATGGTACCCTGTCGGTCAACCATTCCGTGCACTCGTAATCCATTTCGCGGTGGCTGCTTGACAGCCAGCTTGTTCGGAGAGGATTTCGGTCGCAGGTCTTCAAATGGATTACGCCCGATTACAATAATTTTCAGCCACCATAACACGCCCGTGAAAAAATAAGTTGGGTAAACAGGCCTACGCTCATGTCAGAAATGCAGTCACCAGCATGAATAACGTCAAGAAATATGTCAAAGAGATGTGCACGTTCAATGGAAAATCCATTGTTTTTATATTTTCAACGGTCGCCATTTTGTTGCAAACCGACAAAAATCACTCAAATCATGAATTCTCAAAAATATTATTGTTATTGATCTTATTGGAAAATTTCAAGAAGATCAAGTCAAAACTGCAGTGACTGATTCGATGGAAAGTCCATAAAATACCAAAATCATGTGTTATTGTTGTTGTCATTGGAGAAATTTTAAATGGCTATAACTTCTGTGTATATCATTCGATTTTCATCAAACTTACAAAGTTAAGGAACCCTTAGTAGTACTACGTAAATATCGTTCAGTTTAAGGGTACCAATGCGATTTTATTAGGTAAAATGTGAAATTCGAATATCATACTATTATTAACAAACTTGAGCGAATTTCGACTTCTCACGTATTTGTTGTTGTTGTACTCATGAACACCTACCACCACAATTTTTTCAGATTTTCCGGATCACAGGTGTCTAATCGTGAGAGGGGACACAAATTTTTCGTGTATTTCCCCTCCCTGCGCATCCCTCGAAGCAAAAAGTATCAAATTAAGACCTGTTTTGAAAAGCTCTCATCAGAACCTTTCATTTGATTTCCATGTCGACTACCTTTGATGAAATTTTTTTTTTGTGGGGGCCACTCCCCTATATGAGAAGACCCCCCCTTAAATACCTTATACAATCTTTTGTAGTTGAACTTTAAAGAGAGCATCACTTTACACCTGCATACAAAATTTGATGTTTCTAGCTAAAGTAGTTTGCGAGAATAAGTGCTGTGACACACGGACGGACGGACGAACGGACAGACGGGCAGACGGACAGAGAGGTCGCAAATCTAGTAGGGTTTTGTAAAATTATTTTACAAAACCCTAAAAATGTTATTTAACAGAACACCATTTAGATATTGATAAATAAAAGTTGGAACCTATTTTTCTTACAAGAATTGAAAATATTTGAATTCCTATTTCATGGATCGATATTTAATTGTTTTACATTTTCATTTTTATGTTTATACATGGACTAACTATATTCGATATGTTTTATTAACTCTATTTTATGTAGGACAAATGGACATGAATATTGAAAATAGACAATTACAATTTTTTTGTAGAACTTATTATTTTTCTTTGAAATAATCTAATGGTTAGCGGATACGAAAGTTTATTTAATTTCAAGCTTATAAAATATTATATGTTTATATGCAAGACTACTTCACAACTTTTGACAGTATAAGTATGTTTGTTGAAATATGTTATTTTTGTAACGATCCATACGCCAAATCGATTTGAACTACAAATTTAAAAGAACCATTCTATACATCCACTTTAAAATTAAAAAAACATATTTGAAGTGTGCATGGGATCAAGAACAAGTCACCCTTTGATTGTAGACTAACATTTGAAGATTTATAGTAATTTGTTGTGTTGATAAAAAAACTCTGAAAAACTCAGTTGAAATCAACCTCTGCATATGTTTACAAGCCCAGGACATGTTTATCATTCGCTACACGTAGGTATAAGATAAAATAGAGAGACCTTTTGCCACCAACTTTGTCCAAAATTCATGCATACTACGAGTATTAAAAATTCGCTGACATTTTATTTTTCCAGCGGCGTAATAGATTCATAGGGCTATTATTACAAATCTAAATTCAAATTAGTTTTGTACCAAATAATTACTTTTTAAATAATACAAACACTAAGCACCCAACATTGCCACCTTTTCTAATAATACATTGCCACTAAGGAAATGATAAATACGAGTATACGTCCATTTATTACTCACGTCACGTCCATTTTGGACGAGTATAGGTTTTAGTTTCGGTTAGTACTGTTGGAACGTTGTTTGCCGTGGTTTGATTTTGATTGCGATGTAATTTGTCTCCTCGTCCTCTCCTTCCGCTTCTTGAGATTGTGCTGTCACTTGCAACGAAATGGCATATAGATGGAATTTTTTTCCCGACCGTAGCCAATCCTTCCGAGTTTCTCCTACTGGTTGCTGTGGGATCGAATTGCGTTAATTGAGGTGTTTCAAACATCAACCTCAACAATATTTACCTGATGCCTCGAGTTCTTAGCGATTCTTAACGCACCACGGTTCCGCTTCCTCACTAGCTGACAGTTCCTACAACGGCTGTCATTTGACTGTCACGCAAACTTTTTCATAATAGTCAGATGTCGTGGTGGTATACAGGGTGTTGCCAGATGGTATTTTTCATTTCCCGATTGATTTCCGGTGCGATTCCGGATCGGAGAGAACATTCTTTTAATGTGAATTGTATCGTTAGAAAATATTTTCCTTGCACTATAAAAAATGAAAGAAAACATTTTCTCTGCGATAGAAATCACACAACAACAAAATTATTCGCTATATGATCGGAATTGGTGTAGGGACTGGACAAGCGATTTGAAGAATATTGCAGAACCGTGTGCATGGCCTTCGGGTGCCAGTCAGGATCGGAATCACTTCGATCCGTGCTGTTTAATTGGCAACCACTGAAAAATAGAAATATTAAATTAAGTTGGGCGAAAAACTTGACGCTAAGGTGTGATTTACAATTCACATCGTACATTATGGTTGGACCACCCTTCATATTTATAACAGGCCAATTTAAAAGTCCCCGGTGTGATACACAGATGGCGGTGCTAGTATTAAATCCATATGATTTTTAGTTAGTACCAACCTTCAAACGATACGTGTCAAAATTTGACAGCAGTCCGACCATTAGTTTGTGAGATATTGCGTTGTGATTGTAGCTACTTTTGTTATTTGAAAAAAGATGGAATAAAACGAATTTCGTGTGCTGATAAGATATTGTTTTTTGAAGGGAAAATATACAATTGAAGCAAAAACTTGGCTTGATGAAGAGTTTCCGCGGTCTGCACGAGGAAAATCATCCATCATTGATTGGTATGCTAAGTTTAAGCGTGGTGAAATGAGCACCGAAGACGGCGAACGCAGTGGCCGCCTTAAAGAGGCTGTCACCGACGAAAACATCAAAAAAGATCACAAAATAATTTTGAATGACCGTAAAGTGAAAATGATCGTGATAGCAGACATTATAAAGGTATCGTCTGAACGTGTACATCATATCATTCACGAATATTTGTACATGAGAAAGCTGTGTGCAAAATGGGTGCCACACGAGCTTACGATCGATCAAAAGCAACAACGTGTTAATGATTCTTAGCAGTGTTTAAGCGCAATTGACCTGAATTTGTGCATCGATATGTGACAATGAATGAAACATGGCTCCGTCATTTCACTCCGGAGTCCAAACGATAGTTGCACACGATGAACCGAATCCAAAGCGAGGAAAAACACAACAGTCATCGTCGTTTAAAGGATGAAATTGTTGGAAATTTGACCGGGGACTTTTCGATTGGCCTGTTATATATATATATATATATATATATATATATATATATATATATATATATATATATATATGTAGGGTAATTCATTATGAGGTTTGATTTTTAATCTCAAATAAAAGGCATAAAGTTTAAGTCTATGGCCAAAATTTTATGGTGAGTCAAAAGAACAATCTATTACATCTACTTATTAAAGATTATCTAGTTTAAATGTTGACCGCGACTACGCCGTAAGAAGTCCATCCTGACGGTTTAGCATACCGACCGATATCTCGCGAATGGCAGGAGTAATGTTGGCTTCCAAAGCGTGAATGGAAGCTGGCTTATGTCTGTAGAGCAGAGACTTCACGTAAGCTCAAAGAACATAATATAAAGGTGTGATATCACACGACCTAGGTGGCCAATTTACTAGTCCAAAACGTGAAATCAGTTTCTCACCAAAACTATTTCTCAATAGGTCGAATGTTTCTCTCGCGCTGTGCAAAGTAGTGCCATCTTGTTGAAACCGAAGTTCATCAAAACCACGGGCTTCAAGTTCAGATAGCAAAAAATCCGTTATCATGGTGCGATAGTGGTCACCATTGACGGTTACGCCCTGAACGAACACCTTTTTAAATAAATATGGACCAATTATTCCACTGGGCCATAAACTACAACAACCTGTGCATCTCTGTGATTGTAGTGGTAGCTGTTGAAGCTCTTCAGGCTGTTTATCAGGCCAAAAGAAGCAATTCTGTTTATTGGCATATTCATTGAACCAAAAATGTGCCTCATTACTGAACAAAATTTCACGATAAAACTGCGGATCTTCGTTGAGCTAATTCAGAGCCTATTCGCCAAAAACACGACGCTAACCTAAGTCGTCCGGCTTCAATTCTTACACGAGTTAAACATTATGTGCCTTAAAAGCAAGGTCTTTACGTAAAATACGCCGGCTTGTTGCGTACGACAAACCAATCTGTCGAGAACGACTCCGAATTGATTCGTCACGGTCTTCAGCCACACTCAGCCACTATATTGTCTTACCTACGTGCTGGATGTCGTTTAATCGGTCAACTGTCATCTAGTAATGTATGCTGGGTTTCAAACTTGTGGATGGTATTGGCTATAGTGGTTTCGGGAGTTCTACAATGCACACCATACTTTGCTCCAAGGGCACAAAAAACATTTCTCACAGAACGCTGGTTTTCATAATACAGCTGAACAATTTTGATATGTTATTGCAGTGCATGTCTTTTTATGATGATTTGTCAAAAAATACTAAATAAAAATTTCCTTACAGTTTGACAGGAGTGACGCGTGATGTACCGAAAAAAGCTTATTATAAATCAAACCTCATAATTAATCACCCTTTATACACTAGATAAACACGTGAGGGTTGTCACTGATTGCTCAGTTTTAGCAACAACAAAATTGAACAAGCAATAACACTCCGAGGTCACATGTGGGTGGCTGCAATTCGATGAGTATGATTTTAATTAGTCCATAGAAGAGGAAGGAAGATGCCGCATGCCGATACTTTGAGCTGAAAACTGTTCCATTTAGCTGCAGGAGGTGAATCTACCGCTGGCAGCTTTCTCTAGACTTGGCACAATAGCGCAAATTAATCACGAAACCCGTGTTTTTCATTAAGGCGGACCAAGAAAATGTCGTTGTAATAATGAACGAGGGACAATATGACACTCTTGTGGCAGAAAAATTAAATAACAATGGAAATTTTCACTCACTCAAGAAAACTCCTCCATCTGAGTCAATAAAAAGAGTCGAGAAACTTTTAAAAGATTGCAAAGCAGTTATTGGAGATATTTAACATATCAAGATACCAAACACGACATTACCACGAATGAAATGCCTCCCCAAGATACACAAAGAATGCGATAAACTAAGGGAAATCATCATGGCAACAAATGCTCTAACATCAAGAATTGTGAAGGGGCACCTAAAAGGATGCTACAAAATACCTAAAAAATCGACATAACAACGACAAAAATAGGAAAAAATTCACAAAGAAAGCACAAGATCAAGCGAAACTGAAAGAGGACGACATCTTAGTTTCATTCGATATGAAATCACTTTTCCCAAGTATTCCAGTAAGGCAAACCCTTGGATTGTTTGAAGATTGGTTAAGGGCACACAGCTCTTCAACGGAATGGACAGGAACGGTAAAGGCATACGTTAAGTTGGCGAGAATCTGCATGGAGGAGAAATACTTCATGTTTCGGGGCTTATTTCGAAAGACTTCATCAGGCGTAGCAATGGGTAACCCTTTTTTCCCGTTTTAAAGCGACTTATTCATGGACATCATCGAGGGAAAATTTGAAGCAAAAGGGATTTCGACCCAAGTATGGTTAAGCTATGTAGACGATGTGTTTGCCATGGTCAAAAAAATGAACCACAATGGAGAAGGAAACCAATGGGGTTTTGCCGTTCTTGGAGATGAATGTCATCAAAACTAATGGTACACTTGAGTTTGACATTCACAAAAAAAAACTACACAAATGCGACGGACAATACTCAGCACGTCTAATCATCCGTCCTGCCGCAAAATCACAGACTTCAACTCAATGATCAATAGGATACTGACGGTTCCCATCTCAGAGGAATAAAAACTCTAAGAAAAGGAGTACATTATCGACACGACTATGAAAAATGGATACATATGGGAGTTAATGGAGAAGAGAATGCATCGACTGCAAAAATATCAACGAAAAAACAGTATACAGCGTTTTATGGGAATCATTAGAATGAAACTCAGCTAATTTTTTGCACTTCAAAAAACTATAGCAGCTAATGAAAAAAAGAAGAATCATAACGGTACCATCATCCAGGAAATACAAGTTATGTTTCAAACTTGCATCAACGAAGGACCTAAAGGGAAAAACAAAATCTGCAAGATAACCCACCCTGAATACCATAAAACGTATGCTAGACAGAAAAGCGGTTGGTATAGACAAGGTTCCAAGAATATATCAGGGAAGCGGAGCAGCGAAACAAGTGAAACGGGACACAAAATCAATAGTACCGAGACAAATCGTGGAAAACATGCATCTGGTATCATGGCATAACGTCGAGTTTTGGTGGACGTGCAGGAGCGGAAAAAATTGGACCCACAAGAAAGTTTTTGGATCGCAACAACCGCAGGAAAGTAGCAAGCTGAATACCGAACTAGGAAATAGCTATCGCCGGTTAGTACAATGGCAGGTAGAACTTAGGAAGCACAACGAAGGCAGTAGAAAAAGGTTATTACGTGTATAGGAAAACAATTAGTGGGGAAAAAAGTAGTTAAGAAGTTCTAAGGTACTAAAAACATGTTTAAGAATAGTTTAGGCTGTTATGTAATATAGAATAGGTAATTAAGACCCTAATGTAGAAGAAAATGTTTACTAAGCACAAAATGCCGGTGTTTGCAGATATAAGACAAATTTAAAAACTAGGGTCAAAGTAGAAAATTGTAGTTTTTTAATTCCTTTTGTAATTTTTCAGGCACTAAAAAAATGAAATCAAGGAAACTTTAGTATATGTTTATCTTTGGCTCAAACCAATTGGTGATTCTGCTGTTTGGTACATTTTCACGCCGTTATGGAATTTTCGAGTACTTCTCGTTTCTCTTGTGCTATGTCAACTACGGAGGATGACAGTAGTCCGTGTTTATATTTTCGCCGTTAGTCATCATTGCGGAACAATTTCTTTAACAACAATCCGTGGGTTGTGTTTAGTCGTTGGGATGCATGTGCGCAACTAAAGTGCAAGCGGTTGAGCTGCAGTGAAAACGTGCTCAGTGAAATTCTTAGGAAGTATCAGAAATGCAGGTAAGTATTTCCATACTTTCAGAAATATGCAATGTTTGCAGATCAAAAGCATCACTTTTCATGTCATTTGTTTTGTAAAGAATTGTTCAATATCTGCTATGGTCATGCCAACTCGATATTTTTGGCAAGCTGTGAACAGACTATTATAATTACTATTTTTACTATTATTATTACTATTTTGGGTTGATCGCTTGGTTTGAATTTTCGGCTCATCGGGGGCTAATCCTGGAAAATTTAATTGAATACGAAATTACTCATCCGTACAACACGATTTGGGCTGACGGGATATCACACATTATATGCTGATGACACAGTTCTTGGGCTGACGGGATATCACACATTATATGCTGATGACACAGTTCTATTTTATTCAGGACGAGACAAAACTGCCATTTTTTTTGTGGTAGGGAGGTGAAGGCATTTACGCCCGCCGAGTCTGGCAGTGTGGGACTCCCATGGAGGATACCCTTGGACTACCCACTAAACACCTCCCATGACAATCTGAGAACCTAGCTTGGAACCGTTTGACACATTACTTCGGGCCAGGTCTCGTTTTGTTACGCCGTGGGGCGCCTTCAAGCTGGGGAGTCCCTTTCCTAGCGGGAGGGGAGAGGGGAAGAGGAAATGCCAGAAGAGCGATCCCCCAGCCCCAGCACCTCCAGCTGCTGCGAGTCCCTTTTGTCTTTTAGGACTGCCCGAGCATAATGTGCCACCTGGTTCCATTTGTCAACCGATTCGAGCATCACCGCAACTATATTATCCGAGGTGAGCTCTCCCGTCTCCCTGTAGAGTTCCCTTTGCAGCCTGGCCCATTTAGTACACGCAAAAAATGTGTGACAGGCATTGTCCTCCTCTCCTGGGCAAAACCGACAATCGGGAGACCCTGACTTACCGATCTTGTGCAGGTAAGACTGAAACCATCCGTGCCCGCTCAAAAACTGGGTCAGATAGAAGTCATTCTCACCATGCCTTCGATTTAACCACGGTCTCACATCCAGGATGAGGCGCGCAGCCCACCTTCCCTTCGTGCAATTCCTCCAAGACTGCTGCCAATCGTTGAGCGAGCGTTGTCTCTCCTCGCGGACAACCATCTCCCTCGCATCCTCGGTTCGGCGCAGGTAAATAGCGCGGCGCTCTCTAGCAAGGAGGGCGACAGGTATCACGACTGCAATCACTCTCACCGCCAAGTCGGAGACTGTTGGATACGAAGATGCAATTCTCAGTGCTCCTCTTCTCTGTACCTGTGCCAATCGTTTTCGGTATACCTCCTTGCTGAGAGCGTCGCCCCATACCTCTGCTCCATACAGTAGCACTGACCCTACAGCACTCATCAAGAGGCGTCTTCTTGATGGGCTGGGTCCCCCTACGTTGGCCATAAGTCGACTCAGGGCCGATATTCCCGAAGCAGCCTTCTCAGCCGTTGCCCTGATTTGCTCAGAGAAACTCATCTTCGAGTCGATCAGTAGCCCCAGGTACTTCACCGCTGGCTTCGATTCGATTTGTATATCTCCAATACTGATCATCCTTACTCTAGGGATTCTATTTTTTGTCAAGATGACCACTTCGGTTCTCTCCAGTGCTAAACTGAGCCTGCGAGCAGTCATCCAGTCCCTCACTCGGCGCATTAGCATACCTAGCCTAAGTTGCGCTTGTTCAACGGTGCGTCCGACGACCAGAGCCGCAAAACTGCCATTGAGAACACTATCAACGACGATCTAGGAAAATTCCATCAGTGGTTAATTGGAAACAAACTAGTATTGAACACATCAAAGACAAAATATATTGTTTTAAAGCAAAAGAACAAAGGAGACATAGATGTCGAACTAAATATTAGATGCGAAAAATTGCAAAGAGTGCTAGAAATGAAATATCTTGGTCTTATCATAGACCATCGTATGACCTGGTTACCACACATAAATAGCTTAAGAAGGCAACTAGCCCCAATAATAGGTCGGTTCGTGAAAATTTTGACTCCACTAAAATCACTGTTAGTCCTGATAAATACGTTTTACACCGGATTTCATTTGAAGTCATCACGCAGAGATACTCACTGTAGGTAGGTTGAAAATGGAATGAATCTTTGCCGCGTTGATTGTGTCAATTTGCTTCTTAACATCTTGTAGTTGAGGAAGTTTTTGTTGCTGTTGGTAGTAATTCCGCGTAAATGCTTCAAGCGATATTCATCTCTGTTTAACTGGAAGTTCTTTTGTGGCAAGGCTCTGGCGGTTAATTAGTGGAATTAACTGGATAAAAAGAACTACGAATTTGCGTTCCCTTTTTGATTTCATTTAAGTGCTTCAATGTTGAAACAGGTTGCGTTATTATTACTCTAGTTTCATGTTCCAGTGTTGTCTTAGGTTGCTTCAGATAGAAATCCAGATCATGATCATGAATTTGCATTTATTTGAAGAGATCGTAGAACTTGCTTACTTGGGGATGATTTCAAGTTTTTCGCACATTATATTCTCACGATGGATGATCGATGTAATTAGTTTTCATATCTTCATTCCGATCCTTATTTAGTTGATGCACTTTACACACTGCACATAATTGTTCTTTAGATTTGAATGCTATGTGAACTCCCGGAAAGCCTATCTCACCGAGTGGCATTAACAGCAAATATCGATCATACAGCACAGAGTAATTGTTGAATCGTAACTGATCTTCGTCCAATGTTTGCTTCAGTTCGCTCGTATGCAAATTACACTCATGCTCTAACTGCTGCATCTCGAGTAACTGATTGACGCCCTGCTTCTTCAGCGCATCCTGTCTTAGCTTTGATTTTTCAAAGCCTTCATAGCATTCCTGCGCAGAGTTGCCTGACGACACGGAATTTGATTTTAAGAACGTTGCAGTATCCAGACCGTTGTGGAAAGTTATTCAGGACGTGGTGCTCTTTGCGGAACCAACTGTTTGCGTGGCGCTTCTAGTAGCAGTGCTATTTTGTTTATATTGTTACATGTACAAATAATTCTGCGAGCTACTGTCACAATTGTTTTCACAACCATCAAGAACATCAACAAACTCAATGTACTTGGAAACCCGCCAACCATTATCAACATCTGAAAGTTACGTCACTGCCCATTCATTAAGCTGCTCGAATATTCCAGGCAATTCGCCAATGTACGAGAAATGGGTTGAATGACTAGAGACCCTTTATAAAGCCGAGATGAATGAATGGGGGGATTCATTAGAATCGCGGTAGTAAAAACTGCGATAGTGTGGAGTGTCAATTGGGAAGCAATATTGATCGAGTAATAGTTAAGTGATTTTCGTGATAGATAAGACAGTTAAATTAAAAAATTTATAGACAAAGTGTCAATTAAAATTAGTGAAAGTGTGAAATTAATGATTGTGCATTTATTAGTAAATAAACTCTTTTAACTTAATCTAAAAGACATTGCGTTTTCACTTTCCCGGAACATTAAAATTATTGGCCGCGAACCATAAAACGCGACAATATTGATATCTGAGCCTCCATTGGGCGAATATCGAACTCAGATGTTCTTGAGCCTGCGGAGTTGAGGCTTGTTGTTGAGATATGGGTTACTCCAGTACTACTCGTGCTTCGTGTATGTCACTGATGATAACGACTGTTATAGCTATTGTAGTTCTTAAAATAACCTTCACTTGCCTGCTACAAAGCTACATTTAATTCCTTATCGTCAACTCATTATTTGACCTCAGTCGCTTAAAATTTACGGAAAACTTATTATGTAGCACCTTGGTTCGGGGCCTCCTTCACATTCTTTAAGCATCAGTATGCAGGCTTCTTTCACAAATGTATCTCAACGTAACACGTCTTACCAAAATGACAATGAATTCAGCACCCTTTGACACAAATATCGGACTAAAGCAGGAGAATATGCTTGGCCCAGTGCTATTCAATTTGGCTCTCCCTCTACCTACTTTTCCATGCGAAACGTACGCCTATCCGGATGAAATTAAAAATGTTGTCGCAGTCGTTAAAAACCGCCAAATACTACACATATGATTGTATTTGCAAGAACATTTTAGGAACTTATATGCCATCAAAACTCTTAAAAAATAAGGTCATCAAAATGAAACCAAAAAGGCGGCAAATTTAAATATATGTAACAAAAACTGTTTCCCTAACTCTATTCATGAATACTTTGCATGACTATATTACATAATAGTTGTATTTAGAAGACATTATTTGATTTCCAAAACTTTTTTGGCAGGGCCTCCTTAACGTTACTCCACCTATTTTATTCTTGCGAAAGCCATCTCGTTTTGAAATAAATGCTCATTGAAGAAATATCTTCCACTGCCTGATTATCCCCTCTGGGTCGTGATCCGACTCCCGTCTATGTTCGTTCTAAAAGAATTCTAGCATCCGCAAATACTTCGAAGAGGTGATAAAACGAGGTAATATCATGCTTAAGACAATTATTACCTTTATTATTGTGGGGCAATTAAGTTTTTCAGTAGGCGGCCATAGTCATTTCATCCGTTTCGTCTGATTGAACGCGGAGAGGAGCTATTTTGCAGAATAACCTGCGGATGCTAACTTCCAAAGATGATGTTAACTAGATGGTAATACACAATGCTGAGGATGTGCGATGATTGATTCAGCTTGGCATGGAGTTATTGGAGGAGTTGTAGCGCCGCGGTGCGATGATGTACCATTACCGCTCAACACCTCATGCAACAGCTGTGGGCTCATCATGTCAGCGATCAGCCTAGGCGCCGTTTCTGCAATTTGCTTGTCTAACGAGACTCAACGGCAATAAGTTATCGCGAACAACTTGACGTTTGTTGAAATTGTTAAAATTTCAATTATCTGAATTAATTATATTTGCACAGACTCACAGACAGGGCTGGTATATCATTCACGTTGGTAAGTTTTGTTTCGAGTTCGTCAAGAAACTCACATAATGGTTCAGTTTGATAAGATTAATTTTCAATTTATATGAAAGTTACCATTGTTTGGAGTCCGCGTGTATATTTATTGAACGGAGAATGTGTGTGCCATGTACTCTTGCTCTCAAGGTAATTATGTTTTGCGATAAGTGTGTAGGTTACGAATCGAACTTTTAATATCTTTTGTTGTATCATTCTAGCTGGATAAGGACTACACTGATGTTTTAAATTCCCCTTTATGATTTTAGTTGTATAATTATACTGACAACTCGCTGCGGGTGATGAAGAAAGAGTTTCAATGTTATTCCGCTGTAATTTCGAAACGGTAGAAGAAAGTACAGAATAGTTACTCACAAGGAAGGGCTCGAACGGATTCACGCAAATAGCGTGAGGACATTGAAATGCGTGAGATCTCACGATTCTATACAAACACGTGTTTAAATTTAAATGGATAGTACCCGAAGCTACGTGGTTATTAATTCCAGAATATTTGAAACATACATATATTCTGTGTTTACTCATTTTGTGGATAGAAGAGGCAAATGCAGGAATCAATTTGCATCAGAATGATGGCAACTTTAGTTTTCACTGAGCTGCGAACATACAAACTTACTAACACAAACATCGAATTCTTCTTCATAGCACTACAGCCCCTTTCCGGTCTTTGCTTCCTGCAAATAGCGCCTTCAACTATCTCGGCTCATTGACCGCATCCTCCAATTTCGAAATCCAAGAAGCAACGAACTGTTTTCGTCTACCGAATCAGACCAGCATTCCTCGGTTTCCCCACTGGTCTCCCGCCTTCAGTTCTCTCACCGAATACCTGTTTGAGTATCCTTTGTTCGTCCATGCGATTCATGCGTCCAGCCCATTGCAGCTTCCGGAGTCGGACAATCGTTGGACCTCAGGTTCGTCAAAAATTTCATTTTTTTTGTGGTAGGGAGGTGAAGGCATTTACGCCGGCCGAGTCTGGCAGTGTGGGACTCCCATGGAGGATACCCTTGGACTACCCACTAAACACCTCCCATGTCAATCTGAGAACCTAGCTTGGAACCGTTAGACACATTACTTCGGGCCAGGTCTCGTTTTGTTACGCCGTGGGGCGCCTTCAAGCTGGGGAGTCCCTTTCCTAGCGGGAGGGGAGGGGGTGAGAGGAAATGTCAGAAAAGTGATCCCCCAGCCCCAGCGCCTCTGGCTGCTGTGAGTCCCTTCTAAATTTTAGGACTGCCCGAGCATAATGTGCCACCTGGTTCCATTTGTCAACCGATTCGAGCATCACCGCAACTATATTATCCGAGGTGAGCTCTCCCGTCTCTCTGTAGAGTTCCCTTCGTAGCCCGACCCATTTTGTACACGCAAAAAATGTGTGAAAGGCATTGTACTCCTCTCCTGGGCAAAACCGACAATCGGGAGACCCTGACTTACCGATCTTGTGCAGGTAAGACTGAAAACACCCGTGCCCGCTCAAAAGCTGTGTCAGATAGAAGTCATTCTCACCATGCCTTCGATTTAACCACGGTCTCACATCCGGGATGAGGCGCGCAGTCCACCTTCCCTTCGTGCTATTCCCCCAAGATTGCTGCCAATCGTTGAGCGAGCGTTGTCTCTCCTCGTGGACAAACATCTCCCTCGCGTCCTCGTTTTGTCACAGGCAAATAGCGCGGCGCTCTCTAGCAAGGAGGGCGACAGGTATCACGACTGCAATCACTCTCACCGCCGAGTCGGAGACTGGTGGATACGAAGATGCAATTCTCAGTGCTCCTCTTCTCTGTACCTGTGCCAATCCCTTGCTGAGAGCGTCGCCCCATACCTCTGCTCCGTACAGTAGCACTGACCCTACCGCACTCATCAAGAGGCGTCTTCTTGATGGGCTGGATCCCCCTACGTTGGCCATAAGTCGACTCAGGGCCGATATTCCCAAAGTAGCCTTCTCAGCCGTTGCCCTGATTTGCTTAGAGAAACTCATCTTCGAGTCGATCAGTAGCCCCAGGTACTTCACCGCTGGCTTCGATTCGATTTGTATATCCCCAATACTGATCATCCTTACTCTAGGGATTCTCTTTTTTTGTCAAAATGACCACTTCGGTTTTCTCCAGTGCTAAACTGAGCCTGCGAGCAGTCATCCAGTCCCTCACTCGGCGCATTAGCATACCTAGCCTAAGTTGCGCTTGTTCAACGGTGCGTCCGGCGCCCAGAGTCGCAACATCATCCGCATAGCCGACCAAGCGCGACTCATCTGGCATCTCAAGTCACAGTAGCCCGTCGTAAGACACGTTCCACAGGTCCGGACCAAGGATAGATCCCTGGGGAACACCCGATGTAATTTCCATCCTGCGTTGGCCATGTGTCGTGTCGTAGAGCAGGCTCCAGTTCTTTACGTAGTCGCTCAAAAGCCGCATAAGATATTCTGGAACTTGAAAAGTGTTTTAGCGTATCCAGAATATCCACTCATCTAGCGGAGTTGAAGGCGTTCCTGACGTCGAGTGTCACCAACGAGACGATCCGTCGCTTGGTGCGACTATATTACTCTGCCTTTTGGACCACGCTCACCACCTCTGCAATCGCATCAATGGTAGAACGTCCTGCTCCAAAGCCGTACTGCCGAGGAGATAGGTCCCCAGCAGCACGAATCGTGTCAGTGAGTCTTTCCTTGATGAGTTTCTCTAGCACTTTCCCAGCCGTGTCTATCATGCATAACGGGCGGTATGCAGACGGCGATTCGGGATTTCTCTTCTCCTTCCTGATCAGCACGGGCCTATCCATCTTCCATCGTACTGGGAAAACCCCGTCCCGTAGGCAAGCGTTGAATGTGCTGAGCAGCAAGTCAGGACAATGGTGATAGACGAGCCGCAACACCTCAGCTGGAACACCATCTGGACCTGGAGCCTTCCTCAATTTCAAGGAGAGAACTGCCTCCTCCAGTTCCAGCTGTGTGAAGAGTGGGCACTCTACTGCTGTTTCACCATGGACAGCGTCAACACGGACGGGATGGGCGGGGAAGAGTCCCTGCACTATCGCGTCCATCTTTTCCGCGTCATGTATACAAGGCTTCCGTAGGGCACCAAGCTTCCGCATAACTAGCTTGTAGCCAAGGCCCCACGGATCCTTGTTCACATTGTCCACTAGGTCTTGCCAGCAGCGAGCCTTGCTACTGTTGATCAGTTTGCGAAGGCATTTCCTGGCCGACTTATATGCTGCTGCGTGGTTGCATGCCTCATCACGGTTCCGCGCCCGTTGAGCGTCACATCGAAGCTTGTGACACTCCCTCCACTTTTCAGCGATTTCAGTAGACTACAATGGGGGCTTGCCGTCCCGGGGTCTTCGACGGGACATCGAAGCGCAGCAAGCAGTCCTGATTATGTCCATAGTAGAGTTCACTACGTCTTGAGCTGCCAGTTCTTCCGTCCCCTCCGGAGCTCCCTGCAGCGGCTCACCTGCTGTGAGAATCTTGACGAACCTCTCGACGTCCATTCTAACAATGTTCCATCCAGTTGTAGAAGGCCAAGAGCACGGACGTTGGGAGATAGCATCACTTATCTCAAGCAGAATGCACTGGTGATCACTGGCTGAGTAGTCCTCTAATACTTTCCAGTTGTGTATCCTCCGTACTAAGGACTCCGAGGCGAATGTCACGTCCGGTATGGTTCCCTCACAGCCAATACGGCGGAAAGTCGGCGTGTTTCCGGAGCTTAGTTCAACGAGGGCCGTCCTGGCCGCCATTTCCAGGACTCGTGTTCCCCGCGGATCCATCTGAGGCATGCCCCAGTCGATTGCTTTAGCATTGGAGTCACCCCCAACGAGCACTTTACCCTCTGCGTTCGAGACAGCGCCCTCCAGAGCATTAAGCTTGGCTTGGAAAGATGATATCGACTCGTTAGGCGTTAGGTACACACTAAAGAAGGTGATCCCTGAGCACCGAACCCACACGAAACCATCCCCCCGTCCACAACTCTCCACTTGAAAGTCACTGTTCCGAACCCAGATGGCGGCAGTACCAGTTTCATCGGAGTACCATAATGCAGGAATTTTACTATGGTGTTGCTCACTCAGCAGCAAGAAGTCGGCTTTCCTGTCCCTCGCAAACTGCTCAAGCAGATTTTGGGCGGTTGAACTGCGGTGTAGGTTTAGCTGCAGGATGGGGGTCATCGAAGCTCTGATTTTGCCTTAGCTAGGGCTTCCTGGAAAACCCGGCATTTCCCTGATACCATGACGTGTCCAAAATCAAGTTTTGGATCAGCATCCTTGCAAAGGATACAGTGTGCCTCCTTCGTACACTCTTTTCTTTTATGACCCATTTCACCGCATTTGTAACATAGGGAACTCCTATTGGGTCCTTTGCGTACTCGTGTGGTGTGACCATAACCAAGGCATTTGAAACATTGAAGAGGCGTTGCTCTTCGCCGTATCCTACAGACAACCCACCCAATTCGTACTTTGCCCTTGTTCAGGAATTGTTCGGCGTCCTTTTTGGTCAAGTAAACTATGGCCATGCGTTGTCCCCTGTTGTTTTCTGGTGTCAGTCTCGCTTTGATCCTTCCCACACTAGGGAACTCCTCTTTGATGGCCTCTTCAACCTCGGCCAGATCCGTCACGCAGTCTATGTCTCGTATTTCAATCATTACCATCGGCTCGAGCGGGGCTATAGTTGCGCTTTTGCCGAGGACTTTCTTTACTGCGACACAGAATGCATCTTTATTGCCGGCCTCTGCTCCGAATTCGACCAGTATGTGGCCCGACCGCGTTGGTTGTACTAGTTTAATGGTAGTATTGGTGTCTTCGGGCCTTACGTTTCCCCTGATGTCCACGTAGAATCGACCATCTTGGGGCTTTACAAGCAGTGCCTGCTGCCGGGGTCATCAACTGGGCTTCTGCCTCTCCTGCTTTGCATCAGGTCCTTTTTGTAATTGGGCGTCCGTACGAACTTTACTTTCTGGCTTTTTTTGAAGGAGTTTCTTTGCGGCTTTCTTCGCTCCTTTTGTAAGCACTGTCTGGAACCCCTGATCTAGTGCTTCACGCCCTTCAAGTGCCTCTTCCTTCTTTCTTTTATCCCGATCTCCTTCGATTGGGCTACACGCCATTCTTTTATTGACGTTTAATGGTGGAGCTACCTGCGTGTCGCCTTTAGATTTTGCCCGAAGCGCCTCTTTAGCCTTCTCTTCGTCTTCGGCCCTTAACCAGTTTCTCCGATAGTCCCTTATGCGATCTAGGAGCTCCTCTAGTGCAAGGAGCCCTTCCTTTGCTGCTTTGCTGATTTTTGGGGAGTCGCATGCAGCTTGTATTCTTTTCAACACATCTCCCGCTTTTCGGAGTAGTCTTTCTTCTTCATATCGCTGGGCCGCAATTGCACCTTGTAACCATCCTCTAATAACCTGATCCTTTTACCATTTAAAAATTTTGTTTTTTCTCATTACAACTTAATTACATTCATTATTTTGTAAGCTTGAATAGTCAGGTGTATCTGTTACCTAGGTCACCATTCCAAATGTCCTGCGTCTTTCGATTCAATTTCTCCAAACTTTTTGCTATATCAAGCTTCCACCCGTTTGTAATTGTTCGTGCGATGTTGTCTCTCAACGTCCATGCCCTCGGCTTTCTACAATTGGCTGGAACATTGGAAGAATGGACGTCGAGAGGTTCATTGAGATTCTCACACCAGTTGCACCGCTGCAGGCAGCTTCGGAGGGGACGGAAGAACTGGCAGCTCAAGACGTGGTGAACTCTACTATGAGCATCATCACGACTGCTTACAAAGCGTCTATGCGCCATGGAGCACCCCGGCACGGCAAGCCCCCAGTGTACTGGTGGTCAACTAAAATCGCTGATAACCCAAGGGAGTGTCACAAGCTTCGGCGTGACGCTCAACGGGCACGGAGCCGTGACGAGGTAAGCATATAAGTCAGCCAGGAAATGGTTCCGCAAATTGATCAACATTAGCAAGGCTCGCTGCTGGCAAGACCTAGTGGACAATGTGAACAAGGATGCGTGGGGCCTTGGCTACAAGCTAGTTATGCGGAAGCTTGGTGCCCTACGAAAACCTTGTATACATGAAGCGGAAAAGATGGACGCGATAGTGCAGGGACTCTTCCCCGCCCATCTCGGGCATGCTGACGTTGTTCATGGTAAACCAGCAGTCGAGTGTCCACTCTTCACACAGCCGCAACAGGAAGAGGCATTCCTTTCGTTGAAATTGAAGTTGGCTCCAGAACCATATGGTATTCCAGCTGAGATGTTGCGGCTTTTCTGTCAGCATTATCCTGACTTGCTGCTCAGCACATTCAACGCTTGCATTCGGGACGGGGTTTTCCCGATACGATGGAAGATGGATAGGCCCGTGCTGATCAGGAAGGAGAAGAGAAATCCCGAATCGCCGTCTGCATACCGCCCGTTATGCATGATAGACACGGCTGGGAAAGTGCTAGAGAAACTCATCAAGGGAAGACTCACTGACACGATTCGTGCTGCTGGGGACCTATCTCCTCGGCAGTACGGCTTTGGAGCAGGACGTTCTACCATTGATGCGATTGCAGAGGTGGTGAGCGTGGTCCAAAAGGCAGAGTAATATAGTCGCACCAAGCGACGGATCGTCTCGTTGGTGACACTCGACGTCAGGAACGCCTTCAACTTCGCTAGATGAGTGGATATTCTGGATACGCTGGAAAACACTTTTCAAGTTCCAGAATATCTTATGCGGCTTTTGGGCGACTACGTAAAGAACTGGAGCCTGCTCTACGACACGACACATGGCCAACGCAGGATGGAAATTACATAGGAGTGTTGCCCAGGGATCTATCCTTGGTCCGGGCCTGTGGAACGTGTCTTACGACGGACTACTGTGACTTGAGATGCCAGATGAATCGCGCTTGCTCGGCTACGCAGATGATGTTGCGGCTCTGGTCACTGGACGAACCATTGAATAGGTGGAACTTGATGACTGCTCGCAGGTTCAGTTTTTAGCACTGGAGAAAACTGAAGCGGTCATCTTGACAAAAAAGAGAATCCCTAGAGTAAGGATTATATAAGCCGCGGTGATGCTCGAATCGGTTGACAAATGGAACCAGGTGGCACATTATGCTCGGGCAGTCCTAAAATATAAAAGAAAATCCCAGCAGCCGGGGGCACTGGGGCTGGGGGATCGCTTTTTGGCAGTTCCTCTTCCCCTCTCCCCTCCCGCTAGGAAAAGGCTTGAAGGTGCCTCACGGCGTAACGAAACGATACCTTGCCCGAATTAATGTGTCAAACGGTTCCAAGCTAGGTTCTCAGGTTGGCAGTGGAGGTGTTTAGTAGGTAGTCCAGTCGCCTTGTTGGGAGCATGGGAGTCCCACACTCAGTGCGTAAATGGTATTTACCTCCAAAACACAAAAAAGTAGTTTTTCTTATTTTTCTGGAAGTTTGTTTGCATATGAAAAGAACAATAAAATTGTTTAAGTGTCAACCAAAGGAACAAGAGTAATTTTTTGAACTCTCTGCTGTTAATAACGTTTCAAAGTACAGTAATCCCTTGACTTACGTCTCCTTCGTTATTCGTTTTTTCGACTGACGTCATTCATTACTTTGAGACCACCCCCTGGAAATTATGTCGTTCGCCCCTTGACTTACGCATCACCGCGAGTATATTATCTATCCCTTAAAATTACATCGTTTGCCCCTTGACGCTTTCATAGAACAGATATTTTTTCATGTTAAAATTTTCCCCTGCCAAAAGGGAATTTCCAAAATTTGTGAGCGCGATTTTCGTAGGTAAGTTCTCGTCTTTGCCGTTCATTCAGTATACACTGAGGATGTATTTTTGAATATGTATGTTACATTCAAATATTTCAGAAGTATCGTGAGTTTGGGTGGAGTTTGAATCATTGATTGAGCTTTGTGCTGTTTTATATCATATGCATATACATACATACCTACGTACGAATATTGTATTGTTTCAAGGTACGTAATGGCGTTCAGATAAAATTAAATATCTATTTAGCTATGCGCATATGTCTTCTATTTGTCTTCGTATAAACCTATTGTATTGTATTATGTACAATTTGAGTTTTTTATTTATAACAATTAAATGGACAGAACCAAGTAATAACATTTTGTTAGGAAACCGTATCCAGAGAATGTGTGAAAAACAGCGACTATTGGCAAGAAAAAGAAATTTCGAAACGTTTCGATGAAGGTGCAAAATCGACAGTTATAGCAAGTATTCTGGGACTTCCCTCAACAACTGTCAGCAATAGAAAAAAAATAAGTGAATCACCTGAAGCAGGGGCATCAGCAATTGGTACAATAATTAACAAAAAAAAAAATATTCTGCATTAGCAAAAATGGAAGAAATGTTGTTTATTTGGATCAGACACCTGAATCATCAAAATATGCTGGTGAACACGTTAACCTTAAGGGTCTCCAATAAGAGGTATTATTATGATTTTAAAAGAAAAATGTCATTTTTTAATATAAACGATCGGATGTTTATTTCATTATAAAGAAGAAGATATACCGTTAATAGTGAAAAATAACGTTTACAGAACCATATCGTTTTCATGAAATTTTCCATAGCCAAATCGCAAAGTGGCTGCCCTATGTTCTCGAAAGCCTCACGAATTCCATCTTTGAGGTCTTAATCGATGCTGGGCTGTTGGCGTACACCTTTTCTTTCACGTGGCCCCAAGGGAAGAAGTCGCAAGGTGTTAAGTCACAAGATCTCGGTGGGCAATTGTGATCACCTCTTCGAGAGATAACACGGTCCGGAAACTATTCCCGTAAAACATCAATGGTTTCGTTGCTTGTGTGGCATGTGTCTTGTTGAAAGCAAACGTTGTCCAGGTCAATACCATCCGATTCCGGCCATCGAAAATCATTAATCATTTCTTGATAGCGCAATCAATTCACCGTAATTGTTGCTCCAGCATCATTTTCGAAAAACTAGGGTCCAATGACTCCGCCGGACCATAAACCGCACCAAACAGTCACACGTTGAACATGGACAGGCTTTCCAACAATAACTCTTGGGTTTTTCGAGACCCAGATGCGAGAATATTGCTTGTTGCCGAAGCCACCGAGGTGGGAATAGGCCTCATCACTCAAGATGATTTTTCGATGGAATTTCGGATCATTTTCATGCGTTTCAAGAACCCAATCAGCAAAGACACGACGTTGTTGATGATCGAACGGCTTGAGTTCTTGTGTACACTGAACTTTATACGCCTTGAAACCCAAATTTTTATGCAAAATACGGTGTAATGACGTTTGTGGAATGCCTAATTGCAAAGAACGACGAGGAATGTACCAACCTGGGTTTTCTTCAACACTTTCAGCTACAGCGGCAATATTCTCGGCTGTTCTGGAGTGACATGCACGGGTTTCATTCTCCACATCACTTAGTTGTCCCAACAATTCGAAGTTCACCACCAATTTATGTATTGCGGTCCGGCAAGGTGCTTCATGACGACCCAAAAATGTTCGAGTTTTACGAACCGTCTCTGCCAAATTTCCACCATATTTATAGTGAATTTTAATAATTTCAATGCGTTTTTAAAGTGTATATTTTTATTAATACCGTAGTTTTTAACTTGTCAAATGTCAAAAATTTACAGCTTCAAAAGTGACATCTACCGAAATAACGGGCTATTCAAAATAACACCTCTTATTGGAAAACCCTTTGCATTAATGCGAAGGCATAAAGCTCGTTCAAACAAGTAAACTTGAATTTAGAAGACACATACGTTGCCAGCAATGGATGGTTTGAAAAATTCAAGAAAAGAAGTAAAGTTCACAATGTAAAGGTAACAGGTGAAGCGGCTAGTGCAGACTACGATGCAGCGAATATCTTTTTAAACACTTTACATGTTATTATTGAAAATGGAGGATATTGTGCACAGCAGGTGTTCAGTGTTGACGAGACAGGTCTGTATTAGAAACGCATGCCCTCAAGAATATTTGTTTCGATTAAAGTAAGAAGAGCTTCTGGCTTTAAGGCAGAAAAATCCATGATTACTTTGCTTCTTGGAGGGAATGCATCGGACTACTTGAAACTGAAAGCTCTTGTTGTTTATCAATAAAAAAATCCAAGGGCATTCAATAATGTATGCAAGGAAAATCTACCGGTTATCTGGAGGTCCAATAAAAAGGCCCGGGTTACTGCTAATATATTTCGTGATTTGATCAATATTTCTGTCTGACAATAAAGAAGTATTTGGAAGCAAATAAGCTTTCTTATAAAGCGTTATTAATCATAGATGCTCCAAGTTAACCAATAAACCTCAGCAATGATGCCATTAAGGTGATATTTTTGCTTCCTAATACGACCGCGATTCTTTAACCAATGGATCAAGGTGTTATAGCATCCTTTAAGGCCAATTAATTATAGCTACTGAGTCTGGGAACAACAGTGAAATGTCAATTAAAAAATTTTGGAGCAAGTATGATACTGCAAAGGCAATCAGCAATATAAACGAATCATGGCTAGAAGTTTCATCCGAAAATATGAACAAGGTATGGAGAAAAATATGGCCCAATTGTGCAACTAGGACAACTAATGAATTTGATACAGAGCCCATTGAAAAGGATATTTTTGAATTAGCCAGACGAATAGGATTTACAATAGTTGATCAAAATGATATTCCAGAATTATTGAGCTGCGGAGGCGAGCCACTAAGTAATGAGGGGCTTAAGCATATTCTTGCAAGTGAGAATGAAACACAAGCAACAACAAAGAACCAAAGCGTAAACAAGGAAAAGCATTTAAATTAAAGATTTGGCCGAAGAATTCGAGCAATTAGATAAAGTGTTAAAAGTCTTCCATGAAAAGGATTCTGACGAATTAAGAGGTGCAGAAATTTGAAACGAAGTCTACACTTCTGTCAACGATTATAAGCAACAAAGAAAAAAAATGAGAAATAAGAAAACAAACTTTGTGCCAAACACGATCTTGTTCGTCAGTAAACCAGTCAACCCAAGAACGGTGGAAATAGAGGCTTGTTGTTTTAATGATAATAACAATTAATGTGTTGATTTTAGTGCTTTATTTCAAATATGTACAGTAGAGCACGGATAAGTGCACACCATTGGTGCCTACAAATGTTGTGCACTTATCCGTATTATGCACTTATGCGTGTTGAACACGTATCTTGTCTGTTTTAATTTTCTACTCATTTCATAAATAATAAATCAAATCATTTGCAAAATAATTAAATATTTATTCGCAGGAAAACAAAACAAGCAAGCAAAAATAACTATTTTTATGTCTAAATTATTGAAAATAATACATTCTATAAAAAATTAATTCTGTATCACGATGGCTTTTGAGTTGTTATGATGAAAATAAATGTATATTATTTTTAACCTAAAAACAATCAGATATCTTTTTCTGAACAACGTTTTTAAAGGAACATTCCAAAATAACATCTTCAAATTTGTCTAGAGATGATACATCGGCTCCATTGTCCATGAGATATCGCCTAGTTGTTGATAGAGAAATCAATACTTCCTGGAGTGTATCTGTAGCTATAGGCTCTACTAAATTGTTTTTAAGGGCTTCTTCACTATCGGAATCTTCTAGTTTATCTCAAATTATCGTTGCAAGCCAAAAGTTCATTAAATTGATCTTCCGGTATCGGTAGCTCAATTACTAATTCAAAGTTTCCATGCAATGCCTCTAAAGACTTTTTATCAAATCCAGCTTTGCGGAAACATTTTTGGATAGTCTGTGGCGTAACTAACCACCACGATTTTTTTATCATGGTCATAGCTTGAAAAATGTCAAAGCTTTTCCCAAAGCTGTGACTGCAAGCTCCTTTTTCAATGGATAAAATTTGATTCCGGACTATTTGTTGCCGGTAATAGGCCTTGAAGGTACGGATGATCCCTTAATCTAATAGCTGAATAAGTGCTGTCATATTAGCTGGTAGAAAAACAATTTTTACGCATTTTAGCTGCGTTTCTTCCGAAAATTTGTGGCAAGCAGCATCATCTGTAAATAGAATAACTTTTCTCTGTTTTCTTGATAAATCATTGTCGAATGTTTTGATTATCTGAGCCCATATTTCACTTGTCATCCAAGCTTTGCGATTAAAGTTGTATGGAAGAGGAACATTTTTGCCACGGAAGCATCGAGGCTGTTTGGAATAGCCAATGACATGAGTGTATTTTTCTGATCCATTCATATCTGTTTCAAATAAAAGCGTCAAACGATCTTTTTGATTTTTTCCCCGTTTCACAGTGTCCCCTTGTAAAGCAAGTGTGCCACTTGGTAGGGCTTTATAAAATAATGCTCATTCCTCCGCACTAAAAACATCATTTTCGGCGTAATCTTTGATAATATCTGGCAGAACATTTTTTATCCAATAATTGGTGGTTGGTACATCAGCCGACGGCTTTTCCCCATGAAATTTATAATATTGTCGCGTGTTTTGGTTCGCGGCCAATAATTTTTATGTTCCGGGAAAGTGAAAACGCAATGTCTTTTAATTTTAGTTAAAAGAGTTTATTTAATTCGTCAAAAAATGCATAATCACATCAATAACAACTTCACAACTTTAATTTTCACTATTACAATTCTACCTTCCACTTGTCCATAAACTTCTATCGCAATTGTCTACTGAAATCACTTCACTCTCAAACAATCAATATCGCCTGTACTTCGCGTATCGCAGTTTTCTATCGCGGTTGTAATGAATAATCATCCCCCCATTCATTCAGCTCGCCTTTATATAGGGTCTGTAGTCATTCAACCCAGTTCTCGTACATTGGCGAATTCGCGGGAACATTCGAGCGACTGCAAATGAATTGAAAAGTGACTCACTTTCAGATGTTGATGCTTGGTGGGTTCTCGTGATTTCGAGTAAATTGTTGATGTTCTTAATTGTTATGAAAACAATTGCGACAGTAGCTCGCAGAATTATTTGTACATGTAACAATATTTTATATTATTTTTTAATTTCCAACGATGCATCCAACCCGTATTGGGCTCTAAGTCATCTATACCCATTCTGATAGCCATTTTTGACGCCTGCTCTAAGATCATTGGCCCTGAAATGACCGAGTTTTTAATTCTCAATTGCTGGCAAAAATAATTCAGTACATGCAGTTTTCATGCATGTAGCCGTATTTTGCACGTTAGCGTGTTGTACTTATCCGTGTTCCACTGTATTTGTATTTAAGGGTTCGGCCACATTGCGATTTTCCTGTCGTAACCAGCGATTTTTAGACGCAAATACGAACACACTGCGACAAGGTCTCGGAAGGAACTTCAGGCATGCGCAGAACTAAAATGCTCATTTGAAGGTATGTCTTTGCAGGAATACATGCGCTAACTCATTTCTGCGCTATGCAAGAAACTTCCATGCACGTCAGCGTCAAATGTCCAAATGATGTGCGCCTGCGCGAGTATCACAGAAACTACCTGCTAAACTGGTTTTAGGAAAAATCGCAAATTCCTGCGACTGCCGACCTGGACAAAATTGTCGAAAGTCGCAGGGTGCGGGCTTCCATTTAACCATGTGTAACTTGCGACAGAAGATGCATCCCTAAAGAATGCCGTCTGTTTTCTTCTTCGTAAGTTTCATAAATGCGTATTCCGGTTGGTACGTAATTTGACGTGTAGTCATGTACAGACACTTGATGAAGGCTGCAAGTAACAGCCTTCATGCGCAATTGTATACGAAAATAAAACTTGTGTAGACGAAAATCCACGACTTTTTTTGTAAAAGTGAATTATGTACAAACTTAAAAATAAATACATTCATATTCAGAAAATGAAAGTTTATGCATTTATCACGTGAGGTTGATTCTACCCTTTAGTTACGTCGTTTTCGACTTGCGTCGCAAATTTTCGGAGCCGAATCCCGACGTAAGTCGAGGGACTACTATACTATTATATTGTATTTTCTTAACCACAATGTCAAAACAAACATTCTAGGTGATTTTCACCTGATTTGCGGAGCCTCTACTACTGACCCAAGTAACTTTCTCCGCTTGAATGTTTCATTTGTCCTCAGTGAGCAAATTACACATTTCGTATCAAACTATCTAATATTTAGAGTTAGCGGGCTAGGGATTAGCTACCAATGTTCTAGCTGTAGCCATATATAGGTCTCATATAAATCAACACTGAAATTAATAAAAGCACTGCCCATAATTCTCATTTTACTTTTAAATGTAGGATACTATCGACCATAATTGTACGTTTGGGGTGTAGCATGCCGTTGTTGAATCCCAGGATAAATGCTTCGCAGTCCAAGTAATTTGTCAAACTCATAACGCGCCTTATATTGTTTTCAGTTCAGCCTCAAGGGTATGTTTTGAGAGCCACAGACATTTTTCAAAGGAGAGATCAAGCATGTAGAATAGCACGCGCAACGTTCCGTAATGTGTGGCGCATCCTACGACCATGTCTTATTAGGCGGATCGCATTAATATCTTTGGTTGTAATTAATATTGGATTTATTTGTTGCAACTAGCACCAACCGGGATAATTGTGCGTTTAAGGTAATATAGATTAAGTGATTACATTAAAGGAAATGGCCAATATTTCAATGCGTCTCCGTGGCAAGGTAGTGCAGCTTAGCGGATGTTCTTGTTGGCTGTAGCTATAATTGTGGGGTTTGTTGAATCACTTTCGCCGAAGTCAGCATCAGGCATAAGAAATTTCGCGGTTGTACTTTCCTGCAAAGTATTCCAATGAAACTCTCTGTTTTGCGCGAGTTCTGATAGTCATAGAGTCCATTATTGTGTCCCGCTATTTTCGCGCGCCGGCCGATTATTTCCCGGTGAAATATTTATGAATCACGGCAGCAAAACAATTTCCTGCAGCAGTGAAAGTCTCTCGGCGAATGATAATTGTAGCATAAATATAGTACTTAGCTAACTATTTATGATGTTTAATCGATCGCAGCACTGGCAAATTGTTTCCATCATGATGATGAACACCCGTGACCTTCTGGGGTCAATTCGTTTGCATCCTAATTGATTTTTTCTACCTTGGACGTGGCTAAGATGCACCTGATTCGCTGTAAGCCGGCCAGCTAACATCCATTAACATGACGCGCTTGTTGGTAAACTCGCACAAATTGATGATTTGACTTCTCGGTTCCATCGGCTGCAGACACTTTAATTTGTACGACGGCCATTATTTGAATTGGCTCCACGGACGCTCGGTCATCGCAGTGCTCTGGTCTGACTGCTCCAAACTCCGCCATCGCTTATATTTCCTGATTGCCTGCACGCAGCATAACTGCGCGAAACAGCGATTGAACGGTTTGATGGATTGTTATTCGTTAACTCGTTAGGAGTAAGTTAATACACTTTATTGAAAATGAAGACTACAAATTTCGAAAATCCGTTTCCGAGAATTTATTATAATATTTACCTGCTTCGAGTCAGCGCAGATCATATTTCAGCTAGACAACATTAATTAGTGTGTTTTCTCTGGTAAATGGTAGTTAACTTGTGTCCATTCAATTTTATTGCCGCGTCAATAATTCAATGACTTTCTGGATCATGTTTTCGACATTGGAAAATTGAGGATTTTTGCGTAGATGGCGAAATGCGGTATAAGAAAAATATTTATTGTTTTATTTTCGCAAAATTTCAAGTAAATCTGATCTACAATATTCCTCCTGGTGTAATATAAAAGAAAGTCCCGAAATCACTGAAAAATATTATTGGTCAAACCAACTACAAATATTGGTTGTTTTTACGCCACCAAAAAATCGTAGCTATTTCAGCACTCATACTACCCTCAAAAAAATTACGATATCCACATACTACACATATGGAACTCCCATACATTTTGTATGAAATTATGGGTTGGAATCAGTTCAAAATGAAACACATTATTTTTTCTTTGAAAGCCGTCGGGCCTTGCAATGTCGGTTTAGCAGACGTGTTACGACTCCTTTGAGTCGTCATCACTGTAAGCAAGGCCCGACGACTTTTCAAAAAATAAGAGTATTGGGCTGCGGATATCAAAAAACCAAAATTATTGACTGGAGCATAAAAAGTTAAGTATAATATTGATTTGAGATGTTTAAGCAAAATTTAAAAATTATCTTAACCTCCGGAAGGCAACCGGGGTAATACGTCACCCGACGATTTGAGAAAAGTATTTTTTATGATGTTTCAATTGTTATCGCTTTCTATCATTCCGTGTATTTTCTCATTAATGGGACACCTATCAGTCATTTAAGTGAACACCTTGCAGAAGGTTCTAGTTAATTTTACCTGTATATTGGCATTGCTGGAGTGATTCAACACCCCTATTGGTATTAACGCATGTTTTATTTTTTAAAATTGTCGAAATCGAGCGGTCAACTAAGCCAACTGCCCGAAAACCGCAAAACACTCTTGCGAAGTTTTAATTGCACATTTGAAAAATTTAGTTACTCAAATTTAAATTTTTGTAAATTATAAAATTTGATAAGAAAAAAAAATTTTACTATTTTATTATTGCATAAATTTAAATTTATATTGTTTTTTTTATAAATTAAACGTAAATTTTTTCTATGCATTGATATTCTTTATAATATTTATCTTATATTATGATTGTTCAGTTTCGTGCATCAAAACTCACACCTCAGTATAGTAAAAGAATGTACAAGATCGTACATCTCAAATGAAATTGGTTAGAGGCAATTTCAGCAATTTTTGTCAGACGGTTTCAGGTGAATATGATCTAATATATGGGAATGGAATTCGCTATTTAATATGATATGATGCATGTTAACGGAATTCGCGAATTCAGTTTTCATGCATCATAGACAAAAAAAATTATTATAAATAAGCATGAAATTAATGTAAATAAATCATTCTGTTAACTAGTTTCGAAGTGGAGCATTTTTGATTAAAGAACTGAGCATTTCAAATTCTGGTATTGGACCAGAACTTAAGCAAATCTTTGATTATTTTTTGTTAGAATCTAGATTCTTGTATTGGACCAGAATTTACCAACACTAGGTAATCGGAACACGGAGTGAAGTGTTAAGTCTTGGTAGTGAACCAAGATTTAGAGCTGCAAGATTTTAATGCTTTACCATGTTGATCCTGGTATTGGACCAGGATTACATTATTCTGCAGAGAGGCCTGATATTGTACGAGGACATCTCGAAGCCCGTGAAAAGGCCCATGAGTCAACAATGATTTAAACTTTCAATCTTTTATAATTATTATTATTTTTTTATTAACTTTATTACGCAAATCTGCAAATTGCAATTTCTGACATGAGAACACTGATTTAGTGCATCTTATTCAAGTATTGCATTGCCAAATGCAATCTAACTTGGCTGAGCTAGCAGCTCATTTCAATTTACCGGTGTGACATAGAAATTTTGCCAGGATTTGGACAGATCGAGGAGTCTGTGACGGATCGCCATACAGTGCAGGCACCGCGAAGAAAAAATGTTGAAAGTGGTAAAAGCTGTCATCGGGATTAGTGCGAAAAACCAATGAGAAACTATACGTGGTGTCCGCTATAAACGGTTATAAATTAATAAAATAATATTTTGAAGGTTAAGTGATGGAGTTTATTTGGATGAGAAATGAGCGTTAATTGGCATAAATGTTAGTGCGAAAGATGATATGTTAGTAGTCTCGTCGTGGGAATAGGGGCGGCCCGCGAGTAATAAATTTGACAATACTTTGCGTCAACGGTTGGGGTGAAAGGGTTCCTAGCAGCCCATGAGTTCTGGTTGATGTACTGGGAGACTGAAGTGCATAATAAAACCAGAATGCAAGTTTCTTCTAATCTATAACTTAGGAGCTGCTAGCGGTCGAATTAAAATAGCTTAAATTTGAGAAAGTGCAGTGAAGAGTATTTTTCAGCACACTCACAAAATAAAATACAAAGAAAGACAATCGCACAATGAAACTGCTTTAATCAGGAGTGTGAGCATGGCTTGAAGTGGCAATAAGTGATCCGATTTTTGCATATGTCAGATACTTTAAATATTGTGTTTTTCGTTAACTATAAGCGACTAAACGGATTAGTAGTTGTGTATCGTATTTTCAATGGCAGCTTCTGGTTGGACTGAATATTTGACAAGGAAAAGGGTAACGGTTGGGGCGCTGTCAAGCGTGAGCTTGATTAGGTCAGGTTTTATGGAAATAGGAGGTGGCACTTTTAAGACGGTTTAATCGAAGTGATGTAATATTGATATGCACTGACGTGAGCCTTGGGCGTCAAATTCGGTCTAAGTTAAAACCGTATATGTGAAATGTACGTTTTAAGGGCACACAGTAAACAGTTTTAGCAGAAAATTCGCAAACTATTGGCCCAAGTATCCGTTTTGATTTTCTTGCTATTGCGTTCGATGTAGTAAGAAGGCGTTGTTCCATAACTTAAAGGAGATGGTACAAAGTGCCGTTGCAACAAACGGTACATAATCACACTTGTGTTTCAACTAATATTGCAAGATTGGTTTCAGCCTTGCCTACTTCTCGAGGCTTGTGACCGTAGAGATTTCCAGATTAAATAGATGCATATACTATGTCTTATATTAAGTCTGAATTAAATTTATGTATTCACTGGGATTTCAGCAGTATTGCATCATCAATATGTACATATTTATATTTATGTACATATTGATTATATTATTATTTTTTTTTTTTTTTGAGTCAATATTCGATGTTTAATCCACAAAATCTTAGTACGATTAAATTTTACAGAAATATTGAAATAAATTCAACCCACTTGTGCTGTATACTCGTATATACTTAACGTAGAGGCCTCTAAAGTGTAGTTAGATAAAGAATCCATTGCGAATTTTTTTTTAAATCGAATTTCGTAAAGCTTTTACATGTCAATCTGATTTCTAATTAGAAAATATTTTAAGTCACTTTTTATTTATTGTTGGATATATAGTTGTTTAGTGCCACTCAAATTAAAAATAAGTTTAAAATATGAATGGCTAAAATACTTGCACTGAACCCAATAAAAAGAAATGTTTAATTAAAACTTGAAGATTCGGTCTTTCCTTTCGGTGCGAACCTGACCGGGTATGGGACCCGCAACGATGACAGGCCCCTCCACTATAATAAGCTAGCCATCGTGCGAGCTCTCCCCTGTCTATGAGCTACATGCGCTTTTGCCCGGGTAGAGTGGCCTTACGGTTGCATGCCCTTTTATGGTTAGTGTTATGTGATTCCATCGCCTAATATTTACTATAACGAAAATTGGCCTCGTTAATGTTTCTCATTTAAAGGAAAAATTCATACAAATTATGAATTATGATATGTTATGTGAGTTTTTCACTTAAATTGGAAATATATGGCCACGTCTACATTTGGATCTTGATCCAGTTGGGAGGGTGTGAGGGGACAACGCTTCCACCTGGATGCCCCACTCTTATTTGTGGGCCATGAGAAGTCGGAACGACGAAGTCCTCTTAAGTCCATCTGTTTTTTCCATGCCTGATCTGTACTCCGAGCCAGCAATTTTCTTTGACCCTTAGTAGACTACCTCCTTTCTCGACTTTGATCGACATTTCTTTGTCCCTCAAAATTCGTGGATGCGAAACTCTTTTGTAATGCATCCTTATGCTGGGGAAAAAACCCGCTCCACGACACCACAATGCTAGCCTGCCAGCGCATTTACGCGTCCTCAGACAAGGCCAATCTCGGCAGATACTACCATCCTTTTTCGCCAAAGCAGCAGATCATCGCTGCCGTCCTTCACGGACATATTATCTACCAAAATTACTACAAAGTGTTAAGAATAAATATTTGGTTTCAACGTGAACATTACTTTGCTCACAGAAGATGAAATCAGAAAATTACTAGAAAGTTCTGAAGATGAAAAGTCACACGATGAGAGCCATTCAGAAGACGGGGAAATCTCTAAAACACGTGACTCTGTGATTATGCAGTCAGAAAAAGATGACGTTTTGTACTGCAGTGATGATAGTGATCATGAGGATTTTCCGCAAGCCCAAGCAACAGTGCTAAGAGGTAAGAGCCGCCATGTTTGGTCTTCAGTTCCGCCTCCATCAAGTCGAACTGCACAGCGAAATATTGTGACTCTCCACCGGCTTACACGAAGAGAGGCCCAAAATATTCAAACGGAAAAAGATGCGTTCGAAAGCTTATTTTGGATTCGATTGTTTTGCATCCGACTCAAGAAATCAAGCGGCGTGCAAGTAATTACACAGACCAGCGCTATGTAGGTAAAACGGGTAGCATGAAAATGGAAGCTTTTATAGGTTTGCTTTACTTTTCAGCTATAAACCGAGACAACCGCAAAAGTGTAAATGATGTGTGGTCCTCGTATAGTGCTGCTATTTGTAAATGCATAATAAACGCTAATCGCTTCCGATTATTTCTAATTTGTTTGCATTTCAATGACAAGGATAGTAGAAACACGGAAGATAAATTTGCACCTATCGGACAAATATGGTCCTTATTTATTAACAATTGCAAAGATTCATATGAGCCATGTTTTTTTTGTCACGATCAATGAACAACTTCTGAGTTTTCAGGGCGTATCCTTTTCGCGTATACATAAAATCAAAGCCAGATAAATATAGTTTGAAAATAGTAGCCATTTGTGATGCTAAAACATTTTATATGTTCGACATAATTCCATATATTGGCAAAGAAGCGGAAGTAAACAAACCTGCGGAATATGTTAAGAAACGATCCTCGGAAAGAGCAGAAGGAATTTGCTCAGTTAGGCTGAATGACGTTTGGTAAAGGGGCAAGTCCAGTGTAAGATTAAAAGAGTGGAATGATTTGCGTATTTGCTTATATCATTGTTGCTTTTTTTCGGGGCTCTTTTTTCCTGGCAGTTTATTATTTCCTTTGATAAAATTCCGTTCCTTAATATCTCAAAGATGCTTCTTTATAATTCAGAAAAAATTGAATCAATCTGATTTTATTGATGTTCGACAAATCCAACTAAACCTTGGTTGTTACAATACAAAACTGAAACCTCTACAAATTGTGATACAGATTACGTTTTACAAATATGCTACTTAACGCGTTCAACAAAATTATTCGACTGAAAACGATCAATTTGCCGAGCATTTCACCCACGTTCAAACTGCCTACGTATTTTGCTGACCAGACAGAAACACGCCGGAGAAAGAACGCTGAGTTTGCGTCTCTTCGCCGGCATGCCTGCCTTTGTCCTGGAAATGTAACCTAATCTCTTTGATTACGGATCCACTTCACGGACAAATGCACTGGCTGAATGTGGGTGGGTCAGCAATTTGGCTGGGAAATGAAAATAGCAATTCGAATTACAATGTGTGGCAAAATTTCGTATTCATGAATATTGAATTGAATTAAAATATTTGAATGGAATAAAATTATTGAATTTAGGTGAAATACCGATGAAAGGCAAATTCAATTGTTCTTAAAAGGAACAGTGAATGATTGATCAATCGATCGGTGAATTGAGTTAAGATGTTCGATCAATTGATAAATCAATCGAATTGATTACAAATGAGCTAATTACTACGGTGAATTAACTTAAATAACAAAGCGCTGATGTTGCCGGATCAGGCCGTGATGGGCGCTCAGGGGTGTCAGGAACTCCACACTTGTAGCTTGCTGGATATGAGATAGCACAACATCCCACCGAAAATTCACAGAGAGCTGAGTTAACTTGAAATAATCAATTTTAGAACAAGAGAAACCGCAATGATCTGAACAGTCTTTTGCAACGATTTGATATTCTGATTAAGTGCTAAGAATATACTGCTCAGATGTGATGTTTAGAAGTTATTGTCCCTTTCGTTGATGGGACAATTGTCTACACCAGCTGTTCCGGCTTTGTTAAAATTAGCAAGTGGCACAGCACATGCGGATTAGAAAGTTTGATAGAAGTGGACTTTTCTGATTAACCGTATATTTTCAGTTTGTTCGTCATTCAACCCCACCTTCATTTTTACATCTTATTTAATAGTTATTTGGTGGGTCAGACCCCAGAACATTTCAATGCATAAAAAAAGTGGAAACGTGGATTATTTTTTGAATAAAAAAATAAAAATACAAAAAAAATCATCTTGCCTTACCCACCCCAAAAACGAGCACTTATTGAAGGAGTTGGGTAAGTATCCTTTTTTATTGCATTTAGAGCATTTCTAACCCTATGATGGGCATGGCCTTTTTAATTTCGATTACGAATTGGCTGCTTGTTTTGCTTTTTACTCAATTTAACATTGAGTTTAAATTAATTTTCTTGATAAAATTTTTTTGTGGATTTTCATCTTTCTCAATTTCAAAAATAACTCAATTTTGTTTATAAAGTTTTAATGGTGGTTTTCCATAAGAATGGATTATTATCCGTATATTTATCAATTCGCTGCATTGTAATTCCGAACTACCATAAAATTAAAATTTCTCCATTTTAATCAATAATTAATTGAATGGATGGCGATCCTGTACAAAAAAAAAATTTTTTAAATTGTTTTATTATTATTGTAAGAACGGTAATTTGAATGTAGAACTGAATAAAAATCGTTGAAACTAAGAAAGTTATCGGGTAAATGTGATTTGTCAGAATTTGTCAGAATTAAAATAAGGATATGATTCAAGTGAAGAACAAGGACTGCACTTTAATTATCAGAAATTCGGTTAAAATTTTTGAATTTATCAAGACTAAGATTACCCAGAAACCACTCCAGTTGAGTGTTGAATGAAATAAATCTGATTGTGATTTTTTTTAATGCACAGAAATAATAATGTTGGTTGATTAACTTAAAAGTGTCGGTCTTTCCTTTCATTTGACCTTGACCGGGTATGGGATCCGCCACGTTGGCTGGCCTCTCCGCTATAATGAGCTAGCCATCGGGTGAGCTCACTACTTCTTAATTCGATTACAGGTGCTCTTGCAGGGTAGAGTGGCCTTCCACTCACGTGCCTATTCATGGTATAGATTCATGTGATCCCATCACATAATACTATAACATAAATTTAAAACGATCACATTTTCCACTTAAGGGAAAAATTCATACAAATTATGTTTGTATGATTTTTTCAACTAAATGGAATATATATTGCCATCTCTGTATTGAATCTTGATCCAGTTAAGGGGGGTGCGAGGGGACACCGCTGCCACCTGGATGCCCTATCCTTATTTGGGGCCCACAAGAATCGTCGATAACGACGAAAACCTCTCCGTTCTCGTCTGTTTTCCCTAGGCCCAGTGTGTTATTGGCTTTAAGCAATTTCCACCCTAAGTAGATTACCTCGGCCTCGACACCTGTCGCTCCACATTTCACCTCCTTATTCGGGAATGTGAAATTTCTCGAATTGCGTCTTTGTGCTAGGGAAAAGAACCCGCCCCACGACACTGCAATGCTGGCCTGCGGGCGCATTCACGCGACCTCAGACAAGGCCCATCTTGGTGAATCCCACCATCCTCTCTCGCCAAGGTAGCAAACCATTCACTGCAGTCCTTTACGGACTTTTAATCTACCCATTTTATTGCAGCTATCCCCATTCATGTAAAACCCTACATTATTTCGAAGCCTGCAATGGAGCCTTGGAACGGATTGGATCGACGATAAGGACCTAGCGTCCAAAAACTGGATAATGGAATTGGGTTCTGGAATGTCAGATCACTGAACTTACCTGGCGCTGTTAAGGACCTTTTACAACAGGCCAGTCAATATCAATTAAACATACTAGCAATCCAGGAACCAAACTGGACTAGAAGTGATATTCAAGATGTGAGATCGTACCCAATATCCAAAGTGGAAAGCCTGCTGGAAACCAAGAATTTGGAATGGCCTTCAATTTGGATAGGGAGTTCAAATTGCGCGTTATTGATTTTAAGGCAACGGTTGTTTACAAGTCATATCAAAGCAACTTTCTTCAAAATTTGACACATAAGTGCACACGCCCCTGATCAAAGAAAAGGACGAGGAAACAACGGGAAAGTTCTAAAATCACCTAGAAAGACTAGTCGACCAATTGCCTACAAACGGCACGTAAATAATTTTGGGCAATAAAACGAATGACAATGGCCACTGGAATCTCATCGATGCCCGGCGCTTTATTATTCTTTTGGGCTTCAGTGATGGAACAAACTTCATCGAGAGTTGGTGGGGCCAATGGAAGTTCTCCGCAGACATCCATAGGCTCCAATGTTCTGGAGCTGTGCGAAGGATTAAGGAAGTTCTTCAAATATGATGCCCATCTTTCCTTAATCTAAGTTTCATCAGCGATGATATTGCCGATGTCATCACGACAGAGCGTGGTTTTGGGCTGATAACCACGATTCAGGCTTTTCACTACTTTGTATGCTTGTCTTGTGTTGTTGCACGCTAAACTTACATCGATACTTCTCAATTTGCCGTCGTAGCATTTACTTTTCTTAATCCTAATTATCTTATTCGCTACTCTTCTGAGATTTTCATAGTATTCCCTCTTTGTCCTAGTTTTCCTACCTACTTAATCTTTGTACGCCTGATTCTTTTTCTCTAACGCATTCTGGTACTCATCATCGAACCAATCATTCCTCTTGCGCCCACCTTTATTTACGCCACCGTCTTAATAGCTGCTTTCACTTCCATCTAGAGCTCGTTGCTCGTCTTTAACAAGCGTCTGATAAGATGGGAGCCAGCTGGTTTTCGAGGGTCTCCGTGAAATTTTTGACCACAGACGCCGTTTGGAGCCGTTCAATGTCAAATTTTTGTAGCTGGCTAGTCTTCGCCGAATATGCTTTTGACATATAACGTCGATAGGTTAATTTGATCAAGTAATCATCTGAGTTACAATTGGCTCCACGCTATGTACGGACGTCAAATATGCTCGAGGCCCAACGTTGGTGGATCAGAACATGTTCTATCTGGTTTTGTGTGTTGCCATAAGGTGATACCCAGGTCATTTTATGAATGCGTGGATGTAAAAAGCAAGTCGAATGTGTGACTAGATTTCTGCTACATGTAAAGTCAATCAGACGCTGGCCCATGTCATTTGCTTCATCGTGGAGGCTATATCCTCCAGTTGTTCCCCGACGAGATAGCTCATTGCCAACCTTATCATTGAAATCACCCAGAATTATTTTTGTGTCGTTTGTAGAGATTGAGTCGACTAGTCTTTCCAGGTGATTGTAGAACGTTTCCTTCGTTTCTTCATCCTTTTCTTCAGTCAGGGCGTGAGCATTAATCAATCAGATTTTGAAGAATTTCACGTATATACCTTGATTGCCTTAAAATCAACAACGTGCGATTTAAACTCATTTTCTACAATGAAGGCCACTCCGAATTCTTCTTTTCCAGTAGGCTTCCCACTTTTGAATATTGTATGCGAACTCATATCTCGAATGTCGTTTCCAGTCCAGTTCGTTTCCTGGATTGCCAGTTTTTTAAATTTATATTGACTGGCCTGTTATAAAAGGTCCCCTTAACACCGCAAGGTATTTGAGTGATCTGACATTCCAGGGTCCAATGCCATAGTCCCTTTTTCGTTTCCGAAGTCATTGCCGTGAGTCGAATCTATTCTGAGGCCCATCTGCAGGTTTCGAAACACTTTAAGGTTTTCTAGGGACGGGGAGTAAGCCCGTCGCCCAATATCCATTTCGGCAGCATGGTCATTACATCGATTCCGTTATCAGGCGCGAAAGATTCGCCTTCACCCTCTTACGTCCCCACAAAGGAGATGCAAGTAGGATTTAGTGGTAGAGCTATAAATGTATTAACCGTTATTAGCATTTCTCCACAGTTATTATCTTATTATTGGGTGAACCCGTAAACCCAATGTGCGATCCTGAGAGCATTTACTACCATTTAATTGGGGCGTTCGGAATGAGGAGTCATGGAAGCTATGGGTTGGGGAAACGAGGGGTCCCATCCTCCTTTCTCAAACGGGCTCGGAATCGTCTACAGCGGAGTTAATATAATTATAAATTAATTTACTTAATAGTATTTATCTCTTCTCGGTATCATTCTGATGCAGTGAAATTTTTGCGCTATCTTTACAGTCCTCCCATTGAAGGATTTGATAAGAGATTTTGTTTACGGTGTCAGCATTGTGAGCACAAATTCTTCTATAATATTCAGTAAGCAAATATACACACTTTTTACGATTGCTGCTAGTCTTCCTTTTGATGTTAAATCTAAGGGGGAAATTTTTGTCGGGCCTTTTAATATCACAAGGTCTTTAGGATTACAATATGTAAAGCATGGAAAGTTAATGGGTCACCAGGATAAGCTATAAAATCTGCGCCAAATGCTTCACCTGATATAACGCACATTCCTTTCTCCCTTAAACCACGGAACACGCTATATTTCAATGAATTTTCATTGTTGCTGGGTAGCTTTACAAAAGAGCCTTCATGTTGAAAAGAATGTTGGTAAGGAATATTAATCAACGCCTTTTGTTTAATGAATTTGAAGTTTTCAGCGACTTCAGCTAGGACTTCATCGACGCTCATGTACAGTGCATATGGAATTGAATTCACATTATCTTCTTCTTGCGAATTCTAACTGTGCGCATACGAAGGCTCATAATTGGCAATTCTTTTGTCTTGGGGCAGGTAAATATGAAATAGCGGCCCTCTTCCATCGCCATTTGACATTCCTCATGAACTTCATTAAAATATTACACTTTATATAGCGACTATGCTTTCACTAAACCGTAAACACCCCATTTCACGCCCGAAAACTTCTTTGTGAATTAAGCTTATTGCACTCGCCGCAACGAATTTCACTAGTTAGTTTTCCCAGCGAGTGCAACTTCGATACAATTCTCAACTTTTTGCTGCAGCGAAATACGTGATTAGCTGATAGAGTCTTTAGTCAAGTTCTAGCTAACCTTTCCCGTTTATTAGTACATGTAATTGAAATAACTCAAAATAAGTTGAATTCGACCACGTGACACACCCAAATACAACCGACGTCACGTTCCCCGAAAGAGATCTGTCATCAGACACTTGTCAGCTGGTTAACAAGTTGTGTAAGAATGACCGATCTCTGGCAGGTATCGCTCCGAAAAATCGAAGGCTATTAGGATTATTCAGAGTGGAAGTAGCTGGAACTTCATTATTCGGTCCATGCGTAACAGCACTACTGGTAACTGTCGATTGTTGACTACATCGTATGATTTCTATACAGGCAGTGATTCAATTTTTTGATTCGGCCACTTTAATCCATTCAACGTCGATGGCCTCTAAGGCTCGTATGGGTAATAGACCTACGTGACCTCTGACATTTTCTCTTGTAGTTTCTTGAGTAGTTCGTAGCTATGAGCTGCTCGGTTACTACAATTCCTAAAACTCAACTCCTGAAAAACTTGCATTATCTTAAATTCGTTTCAGTGATTCTTATCTCATTTCATCTCTATCATCCCAAAGTGAGATATTCCTTTCAGTATTTTGAGTTTTAAATACTTGGCTGCTGTGTACCCAGCTTTCCGAAATGGTTGACAGAATATCAAACCAAAACACTAATCATCGCGACTAAACTACGCACATTCACTCAAAGTGAAAATGATCCACTCGGTGCAAAACAATTGCAACGTAGTTTAATGATAGAAAATAAATTAAAAATGTACTGTTACTACTTAAACATGATTACCTCAGATGTGCAAACTCAGTTTTAAATGTGTAGTAAATAAAAAATTTATTGGATTGGAAAATATAATAATATAGACAAAAAATGTATATAGTCAAAATGAAACTGATCCATCAAAATACAAAACACAAAAAAAATATAAATCTAGAATTTTCTTTAACAAATTAATATTTAGTGTCAAGGCTCTTGGCGAGTCTAACAGCTGATAACCTCTTTGCCATTGGAGCAACAAGTTTTTTTGTGAATTCTGGGCAGATTTTCGACCACTCCTCCAAAATGACCTCCTTTGATCGATTTCGACTAGATATTTGATGCTCCCTAATACGCTCTTCTAAATAGTCCCACAAGTGTTCGATAACGTTTAAATATGGTGATTGTGCTGGAGTTTCCATAACTTTGGGACAATGATAGAGCATCCATTCTCAAATGAGTAACGACTTATGTTTGGGGTTGTTATCTTGATAGAATTGGAATTTGTTTTTAAGACCCAATTTCTCGGCGCTGGCAGCTAAATTATCCTTCAGAATCTGGAGGTACATAAATTTATCCATGTTACCGACAATAACGTGAATATCACCGACTGCATTAGCTGCCATACAGTCCCAAACCATTATCGAACCTCCACCATGTCTTACACTTGGACGAAGATTGTTCAAATTCAACTCTTGATTCTTCTTTCTCCATACTCGAACCTTCTCACCCGATCCAAAAACAATGAATATGCTTTCATTAGCATATATAACGGTATTCCAGAAGTCTGGGCCATGCATAAAGTACCAAGTCACAAGCTCTAGTCGACGTTTCTGATTGTTCGCACTTATTAATGGTTTTACTCGTGGGGAGCGACTGTTAAATCTGTGTTTTCTTAGGACAATTCTTATTGTTTCGTCGTAGACCTTGATACCCAAGGCCTTTTCAACGTGTACACGAATTTTTCGCGCACTAAGCTTCGGATTTTCTCGGATAAAGTCTACTATCCACCGTTCGTCACGATCGGTAAACGCTTTTTTTTGAACTTTTTCGAACCTTATTACCGATGCGATTGTCTTTAAATCCTTCAATTATATGTTGTACAGTTGATGAACTATTGTTGAAAATCTTTGCTATTTCGCGTTTACTTTTCCCGAGCTTGAAATGATAGATTACCAGCTCCCGTTCTTTGTATGTCGTACGGCAACCCCTTTCGAAAAAAAAATTGCTCGAAACGATAAATGTGCAACAGGTGACTGCACTCAGCGAAAGACTAAAGTCACGTAAGGAAATGTCAAATACATGTCAACAGCTGATTATAAAATCTTAGTAGTGAAATATATGAAATAAGTAGAATGGATCATTTTCATTTTGACCCCATATTCAGCCTTCCAGCAAAACTTGACCCGTAATTTCAAACTGGTAAATCAGCTTGATATTTTTCATAATGCACCACGTTCAGTGACGTAGCCAGGGGGGGGGGGCCCGTGGGGTCTGGACCCCCCCCCCCCCCGAAAAGTTTTATAGAATATCCAGTCGGGTAGACAGACCTACGTTCTTGTCAAAAGAGCTTTGTAACTTTGTAACTATCGTCGTAGAGGAAATCGCTGAATTATTTTTGAAAAATCAATAAATCCGTTCAACACAAAATAGCCGCCATTTCATTTAAGCTTAAATAATTTCGTTAAATGCTCTGTTAATCAACATTTTCAGTTTAAACTTTACCCCCAAAATTTTTAATGCAAATCTGAAGAAAATTGTAGTGCCGAGGCTGTGCTGAAGTAACTACAATTGTACAGATAAATATCAGCAAGTGATTTTGTCGTTGTAATTCTTATAAATCAAATGACTACATCTCACTTGTTTATAATCTGCTTTTAATGGAATTTTCAGTGCATAAGGCAAATGTCTTGGTGCACATGTTTGGGTAATTTCAAGAAGTTTAAGGGTACCATTATGGTTTTATGGAACAAAATATAAAATTCACAAATCATGCTATTACTAACATAGTTATGTGGATTTCGATTTGTGACTTTTTTGTTGCCTTGTACTCGTGAGGACCCAGCTCCTCGTTTTTTTCAGATTTTTCAAAGGTGTCCAATCGCGAGGGGGAGAGGGGGGTAGAAACAACATTTTTCGTACATTTTGGCTCCCCCTGGACACTCTGATTCAAGTTGACTTTTTGATTTCAGATTCTTGAAGTGCTCACCAATACCTTGATTATGATACTCCACTGGACTACTTTTAATACAAATAACATTTTGAAGGGCCAGGTCGGCATATGGGGGACCTCATGAACCTTTGAAAATGTTTACTAGACCTGAACTTTTTATTGATCAAAAATTTCAACCTCCCCACAAAGATTGATGCTTATAGCTTCTAGAATTTCTGAGAAAACTTGCTGCGACGCACGGACGGATGAACAGACAGGATACGAAATGGGTAGATCTTTGTGAAATTCGTTTTATAAAACCTTAAAAATACGACAAACAATAGAGAAGGATTTTATTTGAATAAAACGCGCATGGAGATGAACTTGCTTTAATAGGGATTGTTAATAAATGTATTTCAGAAGTAATTTTATTATAACATTACTAGTATACAGATTTTATGTAATAATTTCAGCATCATAGAACAGAATCAGTTCCACGGAATTTGTTGCTTTCATGGAAAGTGAAAGTCGCTTTCAGCTGTGATCGTTTGAAACACAGAGATGACTCATTTGGTGTTCCTGTTCATACGAGCTCAGTCGCTTTGATTTCTCGTGCTACTTTGCTTATATTTTTTTTTGTGGTAGGGAGGTGAAGGCATTTACGCCCGCCGAGTCTGGCAGTGTGGGACTCCCATGGAGGATACCCTTGGACTACCCACTAAACACCTCCCCTGTCAATCTGAGAACCTAGGCTGGAACCGTTTGACACATTACTTCGGGCCAGGTCTCGTTTTGTTACGCCGTGGGGCGCCTTCAAGCTGGGGAGTCCCTTTCCTAGCGGGAGGGGAGAGGGGAAGAGGAAATGCTAGAAGAGCGATCCCCCAGCCCCAGCACCTCCGGCTGCTGCGAGTCCCTTTTATCTTTTAGGACTGCCCGAGCATAATGTGCCACCTGGTTCATCACCGCAACTATATTATCCGGGGTGAGCTCTCCCGTCTCCCTGTAGAGTTCCCTCCGCAGCCTGGCCCATTTGGGACACGCAAAAAATGTGTGACAGGCATTGTCCTCCTCTCCTGGGCAAAACCGACAATCGGGAGACCGTGACTTACCGATCTTGTGCAGGTAAGACTGAAAACACCCGTGCCCGCTCAAAAGCTGGGTCAGATAGAAGTCAGTCTCACCATGCCTTCGATTTAGCCACGGTCTCACATCCGGGATGAGGCGCGCAGTCCACCTTCCCTTCGTGCAATTCCTCCAAGACTGCTGCCAATCGTTGAGGGAGCGCTGTCTCTCCTCGCGGACAACCATCTCCCTCGCATCCTCGTTTCGGCGCAGGTAAATAGCGCGGCGCTCTCTAGCAAGGAGGGCGACAGGTATCACGCCTGCAATCACTCTCACTGCCGAGTCGGAGGCTGTTGGATACGAAGATGCAATTCTCAGTGCTCCTCTTCTCTGTACCTGTGCCAATCGTTTTCGGTATACCTCCTTGCTGAGAGCGTCGCCCCATACCTCTGCTCCGTACAGTAGCACTGATCCTACAGCACTCATCAAGAGGCGTCTTCTTGATGGGCTGGGTCCCCCTACGTTGGCCATAAGTCGACTCAGGGCCGATATGCCCGAAGCAGCCTTCTCAACCGTTGCCCTGATTCGCTCAGAGAAACTCATCTTCGAGTCGATCAGTAGCCCCAGGTACTTCACAGCTGGCTTCGATTCGATTTGTATATCTCCAATACTGATCATCCTTACTCTAGGGATTCTAAAATGAGCCCGCGAGCAGTCATCCAGTCCCTCACTCGGCGCATTAGCATACCTAGCCTAAGTTGTGCTTGTTCAACGGTACGTCTAGCGACCAGAGCCGCAACATAGCCGACCAAGCGCGACTCATCTGGCATCTCAAGTCTCAGTAGCCCGTCGTAAGACACGTTCCACAGGTCCGGACCAAGAATAGATCCCTGGGCAATACCCGATGTAATTTCCATCCTTCGTTGGCCCTGTGTCGTGTCGTAGAGCAGGCTTCGGTCCTTTAGGTAGTTCCTCAAGAGCCGCATTAGATATTCTGGAACTTGAAAAGTGTTTTCCAGCGTGTCCAGAATATCCACCCATCTAGCGGAGTTGAAGGCATTTCTGACGTCGAGTGTCACCAACAGGACGATCCGTCGCTTGATGCGACTATATGCCTCTGCCTTTTGGACCGCGTTCACCACCTCTGCAATCGCATCAATGGTAGAACGTCCTGCTCTAAAGCCATACTGCCGAGGAGATAGGTCCCCAGCAGCACGAATCGCGTCAGTGAGTCTTCCCTTGATGAGTTTCTCTAGCACTTTCTCAGCCGTGTCTAGCATGCATAACGGGCGGTATGCAGACGGCGATTCGGGATTTCCCTTCCCCTTGCTGATCAGCACGAGCCTCGCCACCTTCCATCGTACCGGGAAAACCCCGTCCCGTAGGCAAGCGTTGAATGTGCTGAGCAGCAAGTCAGGACAATGGTGATAAACGAGCCGCAACAAAATGGGATTGTAAACAAGTTTGACGCTAATGCTCTTTCTTTTACACGTCGGCGTAGAGTTATGCGTGTAAATAGCCTGCTTGTCGAGCTACTAGTCGAGCTGCGTCGTGGGCATCGGAACGCAGCATAATTATTTTCGCTCTTGCCTGCCACCGCATAGTGCCGGTACTCGCTGCTAGCAGAAATTTGAGTGTCACCGGAAATCCTCTACAGTCTATGTGTCTAGTCTAGTCTGTTATTGTTTTTTAGTGTTCACGGGGCCCCTTGTCGCCTGTCAGGCCTTTTCGTTTCGCTACCAAACAGTGTGTTAGTGTTCTCCTTCTTCTTCTTCTTTTTAGCACTACAGCCCCTCTCGGGCATTCGCTTAGAGATTGTTAGAGTAGTGTGTCTCAGTGATCATTAAATTGTGTACTTATGACTAAAATTTTTTTTGTGTAGTAATACTCGTACAATCATGAAAAGATCTACAAAAATAACTACGTGCTTCTCAAAACAACAAAAAGTTTCAATAGGTAGGTTTAATGCTGCAATATTATTCTGTGTGATTCCTCGTACATTTCCAATGCAGTGCCACCACTGCTTATCGGGTTTCACGCAAAAGCCTTAAAAGTATTGTAATATCCAATTGTACAAATATGCCTATATTTTTCGGTCATAGTTTTCCCGAAAAGAAGTTGCAACTGCTTATAATCATATAAATATTGCAATGTATACTCGATTTTTAATTGTGCAACTGTGGTTTTGAAAATCACAACTGTTGGGCTCGATGGCAAACTTCTTTATTTAAATAATCCAAATAAATCCAACAATTAACTTTTTAGCTATTAATAATATTCCAGTATTCTGACTGTCACTTTTTTACTTACTTGATCATTTACACATATTTCACGTGTATGTATCGCGATATGGACAAAGGTTACAATCATACTGCAAAACCTTATTCCTATCGTACGATTAGGCCTAGAATTTAAGCCCGTTGCTCACTTTGGCTGGATGGCTGGATGCGAAAATTCACATATTTCAAGCAAAACAAATGCCAAAAAACAACTTATTTCTTTACTGACAGCATGATCAAATAACTGTGTGAGCTGAGTTAGTTTGTACAGCTCGAGTGGTGGATGTATTAGCTAAGCCATCTCGTACAATGTCAACCAGCCAGCCAGCCCAGCTAGATAAAGTAAGCAACGGGCCTTATTGCATCGTGCTCCATACATAAATATTTGCAGTTCATGTTTTTTTTTCTAGGGGATCCTTCATCATCAGAACTGCAAGAGTCTACAGAAACAATTCTCTCTGAAATCTGCGATGAGATACTTTTGGGAAATACGCCACTCGAGCCAGGCTTGCATTCGACACTTATGTTACTGAAAACTATAGCGACGTCTGTAAGCCAAATGCAGTCAAAAGATATTCTGGTACCAGAGGGTTCTAGTGACTTCTTATGTTTCCAACCGGATACTTTCGACGTGGCAAGCATAAAGAAGCATGGAAAATGGGATGACAATTTGGGGAAGGATATTTTATCGACCAAAATAATACCCAGTCACCCATTTAAGTATCCTTCAACGGAAGTCAATAAAAAACAATTAAAATTTCAGTCCTGCTGGGTAGATAAGTGGCCTTGGTGAGCATACTTCAAAACCGAGGATGGTGCATACTGCAAAGTGTGCTTTGTATTTTAGAATGAGGCCTGTGGAATGGGTGAAGGCAACCACGAAAATCCTGGATCACTTGTTATCAGCCCATTCAGACGCTGGAAAAACGCAATTGAAAAATTTGATAGCCACAGCAAACTTCAATATCATTGTAAGAGCATATTGAATGCAGATAATTTCCTTAAAGTCATGTCAGGGAACATTGAAGATGTGGCAACCCAGTTAAACAGTCAACGTGCCAAAGAACGTGAGGAAAATCGAAATGCTCTTAGACATATTATAGAAACAATTCTTTTTTGTGGAGAAAATGAACTTCCTTTGAGAGGAGATGATGACAGTGGACCTCTCACTCTTCAAAAAACTGAGAAAAAAGATGGTAAGTTCAGGGCTTTATTGAGGTTCAGTGCCAACTCTGGTGATCACCATTTAAAAATGCACATTTTGAATTGTCGAAAAAATGCTTCGTATTTCAGCCCTGAAATACAAAATGAAGTAATCGAAATAAGTTCTACAATTATCCAAGAAAGCATTGTTAGAAAAATAAAAAAACAGACTACTTTTCAATCTTGGCTGACGAGACAATGGATGTATCCACGATTGAACAACTATCGTTGTGTATCAGGTATGTTGATTTTGAAAACGAAAAACCAGTTCTGCGGGAGGACTTCATGGGATTTATTCCAATTTTTGATACGACTGGTGAAAATATTGCAAAATCTATTCTAGATCAAATTGATAAAATGGGACTAGATATGGCCAAATGTGTAGGTCAGGGGTATGATGGTGCTTCAAATATGTGTGGCCATGCTAAAGGTGTCCAATCTAGGATACAAGAGCAGTACCCTAATGCAATATATGTGCATTGTGCCAGCCACAGACTTAATCTAGCATTGCCTGATTCTATCTCCACATCAAACGTCAGAAACTGTTTAGATCTCATAAGAGAAATGGTTAATTTTTTTAAGGAAGAATGCCCATGCCGGTCAGACGCTAAAAGATGCGATCCAGGTACACATACCCGAATCTAAAAAGAAAAGGCTGCTTGGTATATGTTAAACCAGATTTATTGAACGTCACACAAGTTTGCTAAGTTTTGTTGAATTGCTAGAACCCATTTGTATTAGTCTTGAAGAAATTTCTCAATCTGGCCGCCAAAGTTCAGGAACAGCTGTTGCATTTCTTTCAGCCACAGAAAAAAGTAGTTTCTTGATTTCTTTGTTGGTGTGTGAAAGGCTCTTAAGTGTCACGCTTCCGTTGTCAATATACCTTCAAAGTGTCTCTTATGATTAAGCTAGTGCTGTGAGATGTTCAAATGACATTATCTCTACTCTGCAGGAACTGCGCAATAACGCTGAAGTTGAGTTTAAAAAAGTATTTGTTTCCGCCTCGAAGCTATCGAATGACCTTTTCGGTGTTGAAATCCAAGTTCCGAGGGTCAACAAAAGACAAACTTGCAGAGAAAATCCCCCAACAAGCTCAACTGAGGAGTACTACAGAGTTGCAATATGGATACCATGCTTGGACAATGTAGTTGCAAGTTTAAAAGAAAGGTTTACCAAAAATGAAGACATTTTGACTGCCTTTCAAATACTTCTTTCTGGTTTTGCCTCACCTAATAATGCCAACAAGCTAGCAGCCTTGTCACCATTCTTTGACGACAAATGTTCTTTGGTGGCCCTATCAGGAGAGTATCAGATTTGGTGTCACAAAATAAAGGCAGTAAAGAGGGAAACTGAAGTTTTAAAGGTTTTAGAGCTGTGTGACAAACAATTTTTCCCTAACATCAACAACTTTCTCGTGATTTTGGCAACGATTCCCGTCACAACATCAAGCGTTGAGCGTACATTTTCCACAATGAAACGAGTGAAGACGATGCTAAGAAATAGAACCAGTAACAATAGGCTCAGTGCTCTAGCGCTCCTGTCTTGTCACTGGGATATTGCCGTTGATCCAAATAATGTGTTGGACATTATGGCAAGGAAAAAGGACCGGAGGTTGTGCTCATAAGTATTGTTATCATATAAGTTTGATTTGACTTTTCTACATGTTTGTTTTTAAATTAAAACCAATAAATGCTTTTTCCAAAGATTACGCTTGAAACTTAAATAGAATGGTTTACTTGTTTTTGTATGTTGTATTTTTTCTGATTTGATGTTTTCTGAATGTTATAAGTATTGTTACATGTACAAATAATTACATGTACAAACAATTCTGCGAGCTACTGTCGCAATTGTTTTCATCATCATTAAGAACGTCAACAAATGAATTTACTCGAACCCACGAGTAAATTCAACAAGCATAATCATTCATTCGACCGCGAGAAGAACTGCGATTGTGTGTGGGAAGCGATATTCTTCGAGTAGTAGAAAAGTGTGTTTCGTAATAGTGAAGTAATTTAGAAGACAATTGCGATAATAAATTTATGGACAAGTGTTAGATAATTTTAATAGTGACAATTAAAATTAGTGAAAGTGTTAACTGATTATTGTGCATTTTATTGAATAAACTCTTTTAACTTAAATTAAAAGACATTGCGTTTTCACTTTCCCGGAACGTTAAAATTATAGGCCGCGAACCAATAACACGCGACAATGGTGTCAAGAAGTGAGAAAGAAAAATTTTGGAAGTGAAAACGTTTAAACAACTTTAAAGTGCACAATTGTGAAAGTTAACGTGGAAAAATAGCCGAAACAATAAAAATGCAAGGAAATTTAAATCTAAAAATTAATCAATTGAGCATATCGGAGCTCAAAGAGGAGTTGGAACAGCGAAACCTGGCTACGCAAGGTACAAAGGTCACACCGATTGCACGCTTGCGTGACGCAATTGAATCGGAAGGCGCGTATCTGGATTCGGGTGAGCCCTCAGATGTAGAAGAAGGCGCAGAAGGTGGTGAAGCAGAAACAAAGAAACCAAAGGAACCAGAAAACGCGCTGATGCAAATGTAAATGCTGATGCAGCAGGAGCAGCGACAACAGTCATCCAATTTAACTGCGAAGCTCAATGAACAGTCGTCCAATTTAACCACGAAGCTAGATGAGCAATCAGCGAAGTTAAATGAACAATCAGCGAAGCTTAATGAACAATCAGTGAAGCTGGATCAACAAGCGATCGAAATCAAGGCAGACATCGCTCAGAAGCTGGAAAAACAGTCAACCGAAATAAAAGCGGAGCTCAGTAGTCTCAACAGCCAAATTAAATGCGTCGAGGAGAAGGTATACCAGGTCGAGGAGAGAATCAACCTTGAGATCAGCCAGGTAAACCATGAGATGGAAAAAGTGAAAAAGGACTTGGAAGCAGCGAAGGCAGTAATAACCGCCTCACCAGCCCCAATTATAACCGCAGCGCAAAGCTCATCTAGAAATGTGCAAGCACCAATATTCGATGGGCAAACAGTCTGGACTATTTACAAAACCCAGTTCGAAGCAGCCGCTCGCATAAATCACTGGAATGAGCAGGAACGAGCAACTGCATTGATTCTTGCTCTAAGAGGCCCAGCTGCCGAGCTTTTGCAGACGATCCCCGTTGAATTGCACTTAAACCTGAATGCTATAATGAATGCGCTCGACATGCGTTATGGAGACGATCATCTGAAGCAGATTTATCGGTCACAGCTAAGGCATCGAATGCAGAAGTCTGGTGAAACCCTACAGCAGCTAGCCCAAGACATTGAGCGACTGGCACTTTTGGCTTATCCAGCCTACGACCCAGAACATCGAGATGATGCAGCGACAGAAGCATTCATCAGCACACTAAAGGACCCGGAATTGCAACAAGCCGTGCGGTTAGCTCAAAAGCAAACGGTTAAGGACGCACTGGCTTATAGTCTGAACTTTGAGGCAGCGAAAAATGTGACTCGTACCACTGCCCGGGTTCAAGAGGTAGTGACAGACGAGTGCAGGTGTGAGTGCGTGGAAATTGAGCGAGACCCGCATGTGAATGGTGCGCCTAGATGCTGGAATTGCGGGGAAAAAGGGCACCTGCAAAGAGACTGCAAGAAGGGAAGAAGACCGGGCTATTGTCCAGGGTGGTGGAGATCCAGACCGTGTCAGGAGCCTAGAATGGAGGCCCATCAAACTGCAAGGGCCAACTTCGGGGGGCGAACGTTGGCTAGGAGTATCGACATCCCCAGCACCACCATCATCGTGTCAAGACTACATCGTGGAGAAGCGGACTTATGCCTTCCGGGTCAAGTTGACGGAGAACACTGCACCATAACAATCGACACTGGTGCAACCCGATCGATTATCCGAACAGACCTAGTTAGACAGCAACAACTTCACAAGGGCAGAATTTTCTCACTACGGACAGCTACGGGAGAAACTGCACCTGTTCATGGAGAGGTCAACCTCCAGATACAGTTGGGAGACCTTGTGTTCCGACATAATTTTCTGGTCGCGAACATTATGGATGACTGCATTCTCGGAATGGATTTTCTGCGACCACATGGAATCACGTTGGATTTGGGCAAACGTGTATTGAAACGGCAGAATGTAGAAGTACTGATGGAGGATCCCAGCGTCCAAATTCCCAAGATGAATGTAGTGGTATGTACTGACACTGATGTACCGAATTCTTCCGAAAGCATTGTATGGGCCCAGCTTGATGGTGATTCTGGAGACCACCGATCTTATCTGATAGAGTCAACGACGACGTCTGCATTACGCAGTTTGATTGTAGGACGATGCCTTGTAAGATCTTTAAGGAACGGATATGTGCCGGTTAGAGTCCTTAACACCGCAGACTCAACTACGAGCATCAAAGCGGGAGAAGTCATCGGCAGCTGCCAGCCAGTTTCCACCATCACCTCTTTGGAAGCTACTCACGACCATCATTGAAAAAGGAGGCAAGACGCAGAAAAAGCCCGGGAATCCACGTCTGCAATATTGAAGCAGGTCAAATTGCCAGTGCAGCTATTCAAACGAGCCTCTCATCTGGTCACCAAGTACAGTGACATCTTTTCAACAAGCCCGGATGACCAAGGCCGAACGAGTATGGTAACTCACGTCATAGATACACAGGGAGCCAAGCCGATTCGACAAGCACCGAGACGTCTCCCTATAGCCAAACAAGGAGAAGTGAGCGCGCTGATCTCGGACATGGAAAAACAAGGCGTTATTGAACCTTCTGTCAGTCCATGGGCCGCGCCTGTAGTTCTAGTCAAGAAAAAGGATGGTAGCACTCGCTTTTGTGTCGACTATAGGCAGCTTAACGACGTCACTAAGAAAGATAGTTACCCACTCCCACGCATCGATGACATCATGGACACTTTAGCCGACGCAAAATGGTTTTCTACACTCGATCTCAAGAGTGGCTACTGGCAGGTAGAAATTGACAAGAAGGACCGAGAGAAGACCGCCTTTCAGTTGGGACCGGATTGTGGCAATTCGTTGTGATGCCGTTTGGGCTTTGCAATGCTCCAGCCACTTTCGAACGCTTGATGGAATATGTGCTACGTGGTCTAACCTGGAAAACCTGCTTGGTATACCTAGATGACATCATCGTCATCGGTAGAACGTTCGAAGAGCATGTGCGGAACTTAGAAGAGGTTTTCTCCCGATTACGACTGGCAAATTTGAAACTTAGTCCCGAGAAGTGTACTCTTTTCGCAGATGAAGTAAAATACCTGGGACACGTCGTATCAGCAGAAGGGGTCAAAACAGACCCTGAGAAAATTGAAGCCGTGAAAAGCTGGCCAACACCAAACAACAAGCGCCAACTACGAAGTTTTCTGGGTCTGGCGACCTACTATCGAAGATTCGTCAAAGACTTTGCCAAAATAGCTAAGTGTCTCCATCAGCTAACCGAGAAAAATCGTCCATATGTCTGGAATGAACAATGCCAGACAGCCTTTGAGACCCTGAAGGAAAAGCTGTGTGAATCACCCGTGCTGGCGTATCCGGAACCCGGAAAAATGTTTGTAGTTGACACCGATGCAAGCAACGGCGGTATTGGAGCTGTACTCTCCCAACAGATCAATGGCGAAGAAAGAGTCCTCTCTTATTACAGTCGAGTTCTCTCAAAAAGTGAGAGGAATTACTGCGTGACCAGGAAGGAGCTATTGGCTATAGTAGAGGCCACCAAGCAGTTCCACAAGTACCTATATGGCCAGAAATTTGTTCTTCGAACGGACCATGCATCACTGAGATGGTTGCTCAACTTCAAAAACCCCGAGGGACAAGTTGCGAGATGGATCGAAAGATTGCAGTCATACGACTACGAAATTGTTCATCGGAAGGGCGGAGTTCATGGCAATGCTGACGCCCTATCCCGCCGTCCATGTCCAGCTAACTGCAAGCATTGCCGACGGATTGAGGAAAAGGAACCGCTCGTTGATCTGCGATTGATAACGGCGGAATTCGATGAAGGTTGGTCATGGGAGGAGATTCGAAACGCCCAGTTAGCCGATGAAGACATCGGACCATTGCTCGTATGGAAGGAGACGACTGGGCGACCTGAGTGGAAAGACGTTTCAATGCATGGCGCAACCCTGAAAAGCTATTGGGCACAATGGAACTCCCTTCAGGTGGAGGGTGGCGTACTCAAGCGGAAATGGGAAACGGCGGATGGTAGCTCCTATAGGATGCAAACTATACTTCCCAAAAGCCGAATCCACGATGTGGTTAAGGAAATGCATGAAGGATCCTCGGGAGGCCACCTTGGTGTTAACAAGACCTTAGCGAAATCGCGGGAAAGGTTCTACTGGCTCCACGCTCGAGAAGACGTAGAGGACTGGTGTCGCAGATGCACAATTTGCGCTTCCGTCAAAGGCCCAAAGCGACGACTGAGAGGACAAATGCAAACCTATAACGTAGGCGTGCCATTCGAAAGGATTGCTGTTGACATCGCAGGACCCTTTCCTGAATCCGATTGGGGAAATCGATATACGCTGGTTGCAGCCGATTATTTCAGCAAGTGGCCCGAGGTCTACCCCATTCCCAACCAGGAAGCAACTACCGTAGCTGAGCAGCTAGTGTTAAATTGGGTCAGTAGGTACGGCGTACCTTGCGAATTAAATTCGGATCAAGGCCGAAACTTTGAGTCACTAGTTTTTGGCGAAATGTGCGAGCTGCTCGGAATACGGAAAACGAGGACAACACCGCTGCATCCCCAATCCGATGGAATGGTCGAACGTTTCAACGGCACGCTCAATAAACACCTTGCCAAGATGGTTGACGAGAACCAAAGGGACTGGGACCGACATTTCCCACTATTTTTGATGGCGTACAGAGCTGCCGAACATGCATCGACGGGCCAAGCCCCAGCCAAAGTCATTTTTGGAAAGACTATTCGTCTGCCAGCCGATATAAAGTTCGGAACACCCCCTGAGGAACCCCAAACGGTCTCGGAGTACGCAAGTGATCTAAGACAACGGTTGAACCAGATACATCGGACAGTGCGGAAACACCTCGAATCGGCTACTGACCGCATGAAGACCAGGTATGATCTAAAAGCTAATTCTACTGGCTTCCAGCAAGATGACTTGGTGTGGCTTTATAACCCGCAACGGCGAAAGGGTAGGTCTCCAAAGTTGCAGCATAATTGGGAGGGACCATACCGAGTTACAAAGCGAATCAACGACGTCGTATACCGAATACAGGAACATCGTAAGCCGAGAGCTAAAATGAAAATCGTGCATCTGGACCGTCTTGCCCCATATTACACCCAGGGAGAATTGACTACAAATAGCGACACATCTTTTCGGGGCGAAAAGAACTGAGATGGGGGCAGTGTTACATGTACAAATAATTACATGTACAAATAATTCTGCGAGCTACTGTCGCAATTGTTTTCATCATCATTAAGAACGTCAACAAATGAATTTACTCGAACCCACGAGTAAATTCAACAAGCATAATCATTCATTCGACCGCGAGAAGAACTGCGATTGTGTGTGGGAAGCGATATTCTTCGAGTAGTAGAAAAGTGTGTTTCGTAATAGTGAAGTAATTTAGAAGACAATTGCGATAATAAATTTATGGACAAGTGTTAGATAATTTTAATAGTGACAATTAAAATTAGTGAAAGTGTTAACTGATTATTGTGCATTTTATTGAATAAACTCTTTTAACTTAAATTAAAAGACATTGCGTTTTCACTTTCCCCGAACGTTAAAATTATAGGCCGCGAACCAATAACACGCGACAGTATTATAAGTATATTATTGAGTAAAAAATATAGCTTGAAATAAGTATAAAGTACAGGCAATATTTTAATTAGTTTATACAAAATATTATGCTAAGTTATACTGGAAATATTTATACTTTGTGTATATAAGACGCAAATTTGAGTGGCGGGGCTTACTTTAAACATATTAGTTATCATTCACTGCAATAGTTTTCTTTATAGGCAAAAAATTAAAAATATAAGTGAAAATGTGTGTGTCATTTTAAATTAAACATTTACTTTTTACATTAAAGTTTCATAACAAAAAGCTCATCGCTGCTCGGTTTCTGAAACTGGAGGACGCAGTCTATGGACCGGGGCAGTTGGAGGCGCTGTTTGCGCGAAGCGAAGGCTCGAAAGGGGCTGTAGTGCTACCAATAAGAAGAAGTCATAACAATTCATATAAATTATATTACTTTTGTGCGAAAACTACACGTCTGTAGTCGTCATTTTGTTCCTTACTTACAAAAATTCCTGGTGTCTCCCTTACTGACACTTTTGGCATCAACCATCATCTGGACCCCCTCCGAAACAAAATCCTAGTTACGTCACTGACCACGTTCCACAGGCAACGTGCTTCATTTGTCACTAGACAGACTAGGAAGGCTTGCAGCGCGGCTAGTGACCGATAAAAACATCTTTAGTTAATTTTACAATATATGAAATAATGTGGGCAAAATTAACAGTAAAGTATTTTGTATTTCGCAAAAAGGAAATTAAAAAAAGGTTTTTTGAATTTTACTCGTATATTCTAAATGCAAGTATTTCAAATATGTTATAGCTCTGTATTATTAATTTATTCAATACTTACTTTATATACTAAGGTGTGAAGTTTTTATCAGTGCTGACCCTTTTGTAACTGAAAAGGGGATGCTTTCTTTGGGGGATGCAGTAACGAAGAAAGGGTCAGTCGCGAACAAAACGGAAGGTATCGTCACATTACACAAAACATACATACCTTAGTTTTCGTTCAATTCAAGATGATCAAGCATCAATTCTTTCCAAACTGAAAAGTGATTATGATCTAATCTGTCAACCATTTCGGAAAGTTGGGTACACAGCAGCCAAGTATTTAAAAATCGATTCTCTAAAACCAAATCAGCTAAGAAAGAAAACTACCTACGTTTAATTTGTTAATATTAGAAAAACGAATTCAATTTGGTACCCTCAAATTTAAGCTTACCATAGGCCACGTCTAGACAATAGTTAAACTGCACCTGGGTCGGTCAATAATCTTTTTATGGAGCACTTCCAAGTGTCTTGCCCAGGAACTTTAGACCTGAGATTTGAGCCTCGTAAGCCAAGAGGCATTTTATGGATCGTAAACAAAGTCATCAAACCGTCGTCACAATCTGATCGCAAAGAAGATTAAGCGAAATTTTCATTATTTTACGTTGGCTGGTAATTGTGTCACGAGTAAGTTGAAGAAAGTAAAGATTTGCCAAGTACGCGAGCTATGGCCCCCGTGTCTATGTAGTATTGCCAGCAGCCTTCCCCAATGGTCAGTCAAAGTTCCTCTGCATGAAAAGCTGCAACATTCACCACAAAAATGGTGTCTGAAGACATGAACTCGAAATTAGAAAATTATCTTGAAGAGTGTTTAACTCGCTTTTATTCTGCATATAGTTCGATCAACATGACCAATAGTCCATCAAAATTTTGGGGAACTGTGCCTGTGAAAAATCAAAGCTTCATCGAAACGCAAAATTGGCGAAAGATCCGAATCGCAAGAAATGCATGCAACTGGGATCGGGCGGCAACACAAAACTAGCATCGCGTACTGTTGCGGTTTCCATCTCGGGTGATTCTACCAGCGATGCCCAGATGAAGATTAGATTTAACGTCGGAACGTATAATCTGATTATCAGATTTCAAATTTGCGATTTTATTCGCAAACCTTTTCTTTTCACTTTCTATCACAACAGTCCACGGAGCGATTTCATCCGGTTGGGCGACGGTCAGACTCAGAAATACTCAAAAATCGATAGTCGCCGTCCCGCGACACCAAACAAATGACGAGCGCCAATCAGTGTGTCAATCAGTAAATGTCGCGCCTTTTTGGGCAAAACTTTTATTGAATCACATACTAAATTTGATCGCAATTAAGCTGACGGCTGTAATTATACGCTTAAGTGTCCTAATGTGCTCACAATGGACCATTTCACGGCGTTTGTCACCCATTTGCACATTAGTATGTATGTAAAGTATCTCTGTTTGACGAATTTAGGTTTCGGACGAATTTACGTAATTGCGTGTTTAATCTAATTTTGAGAACACGTAAACTGTTGCAGTGTCGTATCCAGGTGAGATTATAATTTATTCTGTGAGGTGATTTGTTTAGTTGCGGCCGTTATGCAAGAAACATTTTTGAGTCACATAAACACTTTTCATAGTTATGCATGTACGCTACATCAGAGCGGCGTAAAATTATGATGAAACCTCATCAAAGGCACATAAAAACAGGCAAGGGTCGGATGCCGTCTTGCACAATATTCTAATTAGGGCGCTTTTAATTTGTTGATTGATAGGATCGATTTCATTGATAAGAGTTCTACGCGCAGATTGGGAGTTCCCGATCCACTTCATCAGACGTTTTGGCTATTGAGTGCTCCAGACTGCGTGACTGCATGATCGGATTTGCATAATTTATGCGCAACGTAACAGATCGTTCGTGCAGGTACAAATGGTGGTTCATATGCATAATTTTGAAGCGGTGAAGTTGCATATGAATTGATCTGATGCTGATTGATTTGTACAATACAATCGACCGGCGGAGTGAAGTTATTGATTTGATTTGCATAACCAAATCAAGTTGCCATACGTAAGATAAGAACAGAAGCGAGACTTTAAGTGTTACTTGTCTATTCGTATCATGGTTATAACAGTTGTTTTGCAATCGGTATATTGATTTTCAGTTGAAAGCTCAAGTGTTGATCATTTATGTTTGTACTAAAAGTCAAAGTCAAAAGCCCTTTATTTAATAATAATCATTATAAATTTTAAAAGAATATCAAGCAAATTCCAAACAATAAACATACAAAACCTAATGGCCCTCTAAATTTATACGTTATCAGCTAGACACATTTTATCAAAAAACTGTAGCAAATTTTTTATGATTTGATTGGAAAAAGGAGAAAAAACCAACCTACACTATTCAAAATTATTTATAATTTTAGCACAACAGTGAACTTTGATCCTGTCCCTAATATGTTCTAACATAATTCTAATAAAATTCAATAAAAAAAAACTTTATCTTATACTAAAAAAAACTATTGCAATATTCCTAACCTACGCGTCTAACCTTATCTCTAGACGCAATAAAATAAACAACATATCCCTAATTTTTAAAATAAATAAACAACAACACTAAATGTAGCAATAATGCGCTGAAACTCAAAAACCAAGTAACCAAAAGCACAAAAACTGGAATTAAACACGAATAATTTAGACATTGTCATTCCGCCACCAATACCTGGATTGCCCCATCTCAGCTCGATCAGCTTCAACGAATCTATCAAATTAGTATCTCCATTGGAATTGTTGGTCTCGTGAACTCAGATTCGGATGACATTTTATCTTCTTATCGGTGGCCCGTCGATATATGTGATATATGACTGGGACGCCGTCAGAATCAAAAACATCGATTCATGTCCGAATACATGGATGCTTCTGGAGGAACGAAGCCAGTAGCGAGGCAAGTCACAATATACCCGTCTGTAGGGTGGAATGGCTGTGAAATACAAGGGTTTTCACTCACAGTTACAGATCTTGCGATATGATTCCGAAGAAGTCTTAATATGAAGATATCGACTCTCATCACTTTAGTCATTTGATAAATTCTTCTATATGATATATAATGCTTCCAATCCGTCTCAGGCTTTCTGACAAACCAGAACATGCACGAAGATATTTCCCTTCGAAAACTCTTAATATTTCCATACCACTACCACTCCGGTTGTACCAGATCTGACATCCATATGTCAAAACTGTCCATCTAACCACACCGTATCGAAGGCTTTCTCCATATTAATGAGACACGCCTAAACACATTCTCTGTTGTTCAGTTTCCAAGGGATGTCTGAGGTTACTTTCGTTAAACCAAATTGGCACTTTGGTATCAACTCATATTTCTCAATTTGGGCGCTTAATGCTTTGTTGAATATCACTTCAAACACCTTGCTTATGTTAGGCAGCAAATAGATTGGGCGATAGCTTTTAAGGCACGAAGATTCTTTTTCTTTCTTCAAGATCAAAAATACCTTAGCTTTTTACCATTCATTTGGGAAATATGAATTGCTCAACATGTTGTTGAACAATATGTGATAATTCCTAATAGCAACCTCAGGCAAATGTCGAGAGCTATATTTGGAATTCCATCAGTACCACATGATTTCTGGATGTTTATCCTGCGAAATATGAAACAGAAGTTTCATAGCTGACAAAATAATCAATAAGATTCAAGGTCGGTATGAGGTCAGCTGTTAAAGTTTCATTGAAATAAAGAATTGATTCACCGTTCAGGCTTGATTTGAAGTCGGACACTTTTGCTTCAAGGACCTCTGAAAATATTTCATTCCCTCTCTCAGGGTTTGGTAGATGAGCCAATTCAAAATGTGTTCCAGTCAGGACAAGTCAATGCGATCCCTCCATCTCTATCCGGAGTCGTATTATCAACTTCGATACCAGGCCTATCGAGAAGATTTATCTCATCACTAGCGACTCCAAGATTCGATACCTTCACTCGAGACTTCTTATAGAGTATGCCGTGCACTTTCGTGAGAACGTTATCTGGGTCGTGTGGGCTAATACCCCTCAATTTTTCCGCCCATTGATTGCTGACCTCACTCCTGAAGTATGAACGGATTAAGTTCCTGACATTCTTCAGGTGTAATTTCAACAAAGCCAACGAGGGATGGTTGACACGTGTAAGAAGAAGGCTTTTCAAACTTTTCAGCCTTGTGATGGTTGGTGTTTCATATTCTTCCATATTGTTCGGAACTATTTCCTCAATCGTTTCCAACGTCAGCTTCTCTAACCGACAAATATGTTAGAGATCTATTTCATCGTTAGTTAGATTCCTGTCATTAGGAACCATTGAGCAAGAGTTGCCGTCATCAGAAGGAGGACATTGCTTCTGGTACTCTCGATTAAACTTCTTTTGAAAGTTTCCCCAGTCTGTTCTTTTGAAATTCATCTGATAATTTTCATATTGAACTGGAATGAGGAAGGGATCATCCGCTTGATGATTGATTGATATTGAACTGTAATGAGGAAGGAATCATCCGCTTGATGATTGATTTCCATTACGATTGCGTTATGGTCGCTATCATAAGGAAGCACCTGCAGCTTCCGTTGAGGATAATCAAAGCTGAATTCGTCTTGCGTCTGCAATGCAGAAGTCCAAATATGAATTAGCCCTAGGGTATGTTGGGAACTCCGATTAACATAAATTGCACTTGTACTCAATTTAGTTCTTTGTTTTCCACGATGTCAGGAGTACATCTCTGGGATGATTGGTGGCATTCAGCCATGATATATGCTTGGCGTTCAGGTCACCGAAAGAATATAATAACAATACAGCCTGTTCAATTCGAGTATTTCAAACAAGAGATTGAGCTCCTCCTTCAACTTGAGAACATTTGACCAGTTGCATAGGCAGAGATAACGAAGAGGTTATCCCTACCTGGCAGTGAGATTTTGGTAACGGTTACTTCAAGAGATTCAAAGCTTTTGAATTCGACTTTTTCAGTATGTTGGAAAGAATAGATTCTTCGAACCGATATCCCGGTGCTACCTCCCCCATCGCCGTTTACCCTATCGTTTCTTACGAATTCAAAGTCCTTGAATGTCATGGAGTGCCATGAATTGAGGTGGGTTTCAGTGAGAAGCATGATGTCAGGCTTTTGCTTGACAAAGAACTCCAAGAGACAGTCACGTTGATGTAGACTCACAATAGAGTTGACGTTCCTATCCATTTGAATGTGACTGGATGACAACTTATTTTGAGGCATTTGAAAGCCCTAAGCGCTGAAAAACAAAGTGAATTTTAGAATCTTGTTTATTTATTCTCTCTGATAAAGAATTAAATTACGGGTAAATTTTAAGAAGCAGTTCATTATTGCCAGTTACATTATTTATTTTATTTACATTGCCTGCTGGTCCTCTAGCAACCAGTGCAAGCGACATACGGGCTTGACAAAGTTGGGAGGTATCACACTGCATTGTGCTGCACTTTGTTTTGGAGTGAATTTCACCTTTGCATCTTGATACCGGGAGCATCCTTGATATGATGCTAGATGACCAAAAACATCGCAGTTCACACAATATAATTTTTCTTTTGGGCTCTGCCTGAGTCAATTTCCTCTCGCTTGGAGCATGGATATCTTTGCAGTTTACACATTTATATTTCACGGCGCAATTGGCAGTCGAATGACGAAATCTTTGGAAACCTGAAGCACTGGTTGACCTCGCTTATCTGGAGGCGTTCCCACCTCACCAAACGGAAGTTCAAGTACCTTATGTTTTGTAGGTCACTTACACTGCCTTTGCTGCAAATGTGGACTAAGCAATAAGGCAAATTTTAACGCTCGACAATCGATCTTCTTGTTGCAAAGTCTTTAACGGAAATAAATTCTGTGTAAGGACTGTGTCCTCTCTGCAGTCCAGACCCTTCAATAAAAACGTCTGGTTTTTCCCGCTTTTGCGGGTGTGTGTAAAATGCGGAATATCTCCAGAGTTCAACCCCTTTTTTGCTGCCTGAAGATCAACCAATGACAGTTCTAATTGTCAGTTTATCGGCATTGGCTCTCGATCTCAAAATCATTTATTTGTTTTCGGCTGTCAAAAGCCGAACCATATCTTAGCTTGTTTGCCCAGATACACTGGTTGGTGAGACTTTTTCTTTCTTTTGATTAACATTGACAGATGGACCAGCTGAAAAAACTTTTGGTTTTTTCTCGCTATTTGTAATTTTTAAATACTCGATAAATCCATACTCAAGTTTAGTAATACAATGTTCGGAAGTTCCTCTTCAATACTCATGGGATCTTCTAGTTCAGCTAGCACTGCAGAATAGTTCGTGTTGACGTTTGCAGCTGAGGACATCCTCTTGGTCAGATTCTTGTTTCAGTTTGTTAGATTTCTTGTCTTCAATCGCTTTTGACTTCACTTCTTTTTTAGGGTTTTGTAAAATAATTTTACAAAACCCTACTAGTTTCGCGACCAGTCTGTCCGTCTGTCCGTCCGTCCGTCCGTCCGTGTGTCACAGTAGTTTTTCTCGTAAACTACTTAAGCTAGAATCATCAAATTTTGTGTGTAGGTGTAAAGTGGTGATCTCTTCAAAGTTCAACTACAAAAAAATTTTATAAGGTATTTAAGGTATTTATTTTATTTATTTAAAATTTCATTGAAGGTAGCCGATATGTGTATCAAATGAAAGGTCTTGGTGAGAACTTTTCAAAACAGGTCTTAGTTTGGCAAAATTTGCTTCGAGGGGCGTACAGGGAGGGGAAATACACGAAAAATTTGTGTCCCCCCCCCTCGCGATTGGACACCTGTGATCCGAAAAATCTGAAAAAAATCAGGAATGTAGGCCTTAGTGAGTACAACAGCAGCAAATACGTGAGAAGTCACAATACACTCAACTTTGTTAGTAATAGTATGATTTATCGATTTTATGTTTTCTTGAATAAAATCTCAACGGTACCCTTAAATTCAATGAAATTCAGAACGTAGATGTTTATTTATAAGATTGATCTATTCTGAAAGTTTCATAAAGATTGAATCATATTTAGAAAAGTTATAGCGGTTTGAATTTTCCTGTATTACTATGGAACAATATGCGCTGTATTTATTACTATGGCAACATATGGCTATGGAACAACATGCGCTTTTTACCGACTCAGACACTACAGTTTTGCTAGGATTTGCATGAAAATTTCAGGAATGATAGGTGTCATGTATATCTTTGAGAATCGGTTTAGCTAGTGGTATCAGTAATCATAAAACAAAATGGTGGCTGTTTAAAAACGAAGGTTGAATAATTTGAGTTAGTTTTTCCCAACTTCAACGTTTAAGGTGCATGCTTTGAACACTTGATTCAATTTAATGAATGACTGGAGATGAGTACCTACAATTTATGCTCATAAGTGAAACAAGTCAAGGAGGTGGGAGAGAGCTCCTAGCAAAAGGGTTTTGTAACCATTCTAGGATTCGAAAAATTGGCCATTAATCGATGATAACAGTACAGGAAAGTGGCCCCTGAAAAAAAATGTATCAAACGTAGCCGATATGAGTATGAAATGAAAGTTTTCATGGGAGCTTTTCAAAACAGTTGTTAATCTGTCAGTTTTAGCTTCAGTGGGGGCACAGGGGGGAAATACATGAAAAATGTGTTTCCTCCGTCATCATCCATCTGAAATAATTATCAAGGGAGATATTTATGAGTATAACAATAAGAAAAACCTCAGAAGTCGAAATTCGTTCAACTTTGTTAATAATAGTATGATCTTCGTATTTCATATTTTCTAGAATAAAATCGTCTTTGACATGTTTCTTGATTTGATTCGATCTGGTGACTGCATTTTCTAAATTGAATACAAAACCCTTCTGACATGAGCGTAGGTCTGTTTACCCAACTTGTTTCTTGCTGGTTTCTTTTGCTTTGTTGAACGTCTTTTTCACAACTAGTTCTTCAAGTGATTGGATCGAAAGTCTGAGCGCTTCGTTTTCTTTTTCAACATCCTCAGTTTTCTCGTTAGCTCTGATTAACTGCTCGATCTCGATGACTGATAAAATTTTCGGTTTTTAAGAGCATTGAAGAATCATTTTACAATAGCCTGCTGGAATCGCGCCCTGTCTGTCCGTCCATGTGTCACACCACTTTATTTAGCAAACTACATAAGCTTAAAACATAAGATTTTGTAAGTAGGTGCGAAGTGACGCCCGCTTCAAAGTTTCACCACTAAAAGAAATTTATAAGGTCTTTAAGGAGGGTCTTCCCATATGAGGGAGTTGCTCCGAAAAAAAGTTTTCATCGCATATAGGCAATATAGGTATCAAATGACAGTTCTTAATGAGAATTTTTCAAAACAGGCCTTAAACCAACATGTTTCACTTTGAGGGGTGCGGGGGAAGGAGAAATATAAGAAAATTTTGTGTCCCCACCTCGCGCACACCTTTGACCCGAAAAATCAGAAAATATCACCGAGGTGTGACTTTGGAAGTACAAATGCAACACAAACATCAGAAGTCGAAATTCGATCAACTTTGTTAATAATAGTACATTTTATAAATTTTACATTTTTGCCTATAAAATCAAGATGGGACCCTTAAATCTCCCAAAAGCTACAATATATATTTTAAAAAGCAATTGTATGTGTACCGAAAATTGCACAATAATTAAACAATAAACAGCTAAGTTACAGCCGATTAAATATTTAACAATTACAACAACATTAACACGTGATACTAGGGAGCTACACAGGTAGGAATTTTGATTAAAATTTTAGAAATGGTTTGTAATATCCATGTGTTATCATGACTAATCAAGTGACGGGTTCACAACACTTGAAACAAAACGGTGGGGGGTTTAAAATCATAGTAACCATAACAATTTTTCGAACTCAATTTATGGAATCTGTATATTAGTCAAGTTTTGATATGCAGAATATATTGTTTGATTTAATAATTTTTCTACTATACCCTTCTTTCAGGAGCACTCTCCTGCTACTTCGACTTGTTTTTCGTTGTTATCGAATGTTTGTTTTAGCTTTTTTTTCGCCCGTCATCGTTGGCGATGAACGCGATGGTTCTGGTTGATGGCTGAAGCGATCGGGCTCCTCCATCTCGTTGCTTTTGCATCGAAACTAGAGGGAGTGTTCTTTAACCGGGACTTCCCTTGAATATATTTTCGCTTTTTAATACTTCATCAGGAAAGAAATTTCAAGTATACGATAAATGTTCGAATAATTCGACGGTGATGGTTTTCAATTAAGAAAATTAGTTTTAACTGACTTTTGTGAAAAATTAAATAACCTCCAAGCAAAACACGTGTAACCAGAAAAGAAAAAATCATGGTGTCCGCGTAGATTCGTGGAAGGAATCACAGCAGTGACAGTTAAAAAATCATGGAAAAGAGCCCCACAACGAAGTATAGAATCACTCGCCTGAGCGCGAGCAAATTAAAATTACAGTTGACGTAGTCGCCATCCATGATGAATTACTGGATTTGATCTAAAGCGAAAGGTTACTCCTTCACATCAACGAAACGCAGAAAATATCCATTCATACTCAGAGGTGTAGACTCGGCATTCGGAGCTACACAGGTTAGAGAAGACATCGAACTACAATGTCCGGACATTAAAATCAACAATGTCTTACCGTTAACCACGGGATGATCTAAAGCGAACGGCGTGAATTTAGACATATAAAAAATAATTCTTAACAAAAAAGAAGACCAAGTCCACTTTCTTAAGCTCCGTATCATCCTTTATCAGAAAGCGACATGGGAAAAGGCCAGAAGGAGTGACCTACTGCAGTGTTATAGATGTCAGCGCTTCGGCCATGAAGCGTGTGAAGAGGACCACAAACCCCAAGAATGCCCAAGAAAGGACAAAATAAGTAACCTACCTTTCTGTGTCCTCTGCAAAGAGAAAAGCCATCCATCAAACTTCTTCGTATGCGAGGAAAGGAGGAGATTGGTAGACAAAAAAGCGCTTTTAAAAAATAAAAGAACAACCCCCATTTCAGCCCCATCCTTCGAATATATCCAGACCCCAATAGCAACAGCCACACCAGCACAATCTATACTCGGAAGCCATGAGTGGAAGAAATTCCACTATGCTCCAGAACGCAGTATCAGAAGGGAACCCCCTTCAAAACAGTCAAAGTTTAAGGAGTGTCACCAGGGGAACTCCTAACAAAGGTTGCGCAATTCTGACCAAAATGCGATGGCAAGCCAACACAGGACAAGCCAATTTTGCTCATTGAGCTATACCTTAACCTGCATGAGGATAAATAATCTGATTACTATTTGTCTCAACATGAACTGTTTGGTTTTTCATAACAAAAAAATATTCGTGTCTAATCTTACAAAATCCATTCGACCGGACATAGTTTTCCTTAACAAATCAGTCTTAAAACCGACACACAAGGTCCGAATAGAAAACTACCAAGTACTTAGAAACGACGCAGGTAGAGGGACCGCCATTCTACATCGAGACCATCTATCAGTCGACCAAATAAATTTTAACCATTCTAACATTTCCTGCACACTAGTAACTTTAAACATTCGAGGACACAATGGTAGTCATGGGAAAATGCTAATCAAATCTATTTACATCCCAGGAAACCTGGGACCTTCAATAGAACCAACTCGTAATAGAATACTAACAAAAGCTGTTAATCACGACTCTAACCTCCTCGGCAGAGACCTCAACGCGAGACATGAGCATTGGGGTGATTCCATACGGGATCAAAACGACCAAAGAATATATCAATGGTTCCTGTCGAGCGCATTTCTAACATGCCATCGTCAACGAAGGTATCCCCTCATACCCAAGAACCAGCACCTTTTTAGACAACTTTCTAGTGACACAAGGCCGGCTAACTAGTAACACAATTCCCTACCAATGTGCAACCCTACCATCTATAACCGATCACTATTGTTTGAAACTAACCTTTCACCTAAATAATGAAACCACTATTGAAGAAATACCGAAAAGATTTCACTCCTATGCCTCTATTGATTGGGCAGAGTTCAGAAACAACCTCGAAGACGATTTGTCGCCCCCTCCCCCTGTAAACCGAATCCTATCTAACCAGGAAATTGATATCCACATGCAGAACCTAACCGAGTCTATGTTAAAACAAATGGATGCACATGTGCCGGAAGAAAAATCGAAACAATGGCTATACAGATGCCTTACGCAAGACATCAAAGCACAGATAGAGGAACATAAACGGAAAACTCAAAGGCTTAAACAGATTTTCCACCGGCACAATATAGACCAGGAACACCTGACTCTTAAAGGGGTAATCACAGAACAAACCAACCGCATAAGGTGACAAATAAGACGTGAGATGAATGAAGATTTTTAAAGAAGATTGAGTTTACTCAAACCATCTTCAGACGTCTCTCGAGAAATTAATATAGTAATGAGCTGACCCTCATATAATTTTAACATCAACAGGGGCCCTATCAAGCATAGAGCGCTACCCTTCTCTACACCTGAAGAAAAGCTGCGAGTTTTCTCCTTATTCTACGGAAACCTATACGAGAACGAGCCCCAGAGAATGAAAGAGCACAGGAAATGATATCGGCTGGAAGAACTAGAAACATCGGTTATCAAGGGTCATATCTTATAATATTTTCTAACACCAACAAGGCAGTATCTCCCTAACATGAAACATTCGGGGAATTTTTCACCTACGTGTCCGAAGTAGAAGATATACTAGCTGGTCTTAATAATAAAGCCTCCTCGGGCCTAAACGGTATCCCCAATAAAGTACTAAGGAAACCCGGCGCAATAGTCGCCAAAAGCTTAACAACCATCTTCAACAATTGCATCAACAATGGTTACTTTCCCGAAAGATGGAAATGAGGCAACCTTTTCCGTATCGCTAAACCAAACTGTGACGGAGACGTGAAAAACTTCAGGCCAATCTCTTTACTTTCCAATATTGGTACGATTCTCGAAAGAATGATACTACGAAGCTATAGAGTATTTTGAATGAAGCTAATTCCGGAGTTTCAGTTCGGACTCCAACCCAAAAGATCCACAGAACATACCATTATGCTTGTGCACGACACCGTCGTAAAAAACTCGCGCAAAAAACAATGCACAGTCGCATGCGCGCTAAACTTACAAAAAGCGTTTGACTCCATTTGGACTGATGGGCTAAAATTCAAACTCATGTAGTCCAACTGTCCCCTGGCCCTCACGCGTATACTTGACAGCTTCCTACAAAATAGATATTTAACAACTGAAATATCCCACCGAGCTTCAACACGTATATCTATCCTGTGTGGAGTCCCACATGGATCCGATTGGGACCAAACCTTTTCAACTTCTTCCCACATAACGAAACTACAAACAGAATCCAAAACATCTCCAGTAACTCGAACATGATCATGTACTCGGATGATATTCTAATTCCAGCCAATCACACTCTTCCCATTTCTGCCATGAAAATGGTGCTAAGAGAAGTTGACATTATAGCACGCTATTTAAAGAATTGGGGGCTCTAAATCAACGCTGCTAAATCGGAAATAATATGCTTCCGTAACGTGAGTGGTAAAAGGCATAAATTAGCTGTTCAGCAAAGCAAACTGATAAGGGTAGTTATCGACGGGGACACGGTGAACCCAAAAGGTAACATTAAGTGTTAGGGAGTGAGCCTCAACAACAGGTTAAAAATGAACCCACATGCAAGAAAAGCAATAAACAAAGCCAAAGGAGCTGCTACATTAATTTCACCCCTCCTATCCACCAAATCCGTCTTCCCAAATGTGAAACTCCTCATGTATAAAACCCTTATTCGCCCCATCATCACATACTCCTTCCCAGCCTGACTGACAATTTCACCACCAGTAGCCTCTGAATTGCAAATATTTGAGAGGAGGATACTCCGAAAATTTATATCGAAATACCGACGCCCCAATAAAAAATACCATAAAAACAGCGTTCCTTATCAAGAAACTAAAGTGACCCCCATCCTGCAATACATGCTTGAAACAACCAAAAAGCGAATAGCTAAATGGCAGATACATGAATCAAATCTTATCCGGGACATCTTCAATAGTACCCCCACCTCTGAAAACCCATATTAACTCTCTCCCATAAGAATTCTCCAAGACTTCCAGATAAAACCCAAGCCCCAACCAAGCCCCCTAAACCCCATTTTCTATTATATGCCGTCCCCCAACACCTACAGGGGCTAGAGCAACTTGAATTTTCATCGGGAAAAAATAAAAATCAAATAAACAATAATTAAGAAACCGATCAAATAGATAAAAAATAACTTCCGCATATTCTGAAGGTCAGGTCGGTAGGAACTGTGCCTCTTCTGAAACGCGATTTGAAGAGAATATACGACCAACCAAAACTACAAAGAAGAGTTACAATGTAATTAGTCTAAGAATAGAATAAGTAAGGTTAGTTTAGTTTAGATTTTAATCAGTAAATAAGCAACTAAAAGACAATAACCATAACAGCAAACGGAATAGAAAAATTATCATTAGCATTTCAAAAACTGTGAAGTATAGACTCAGGTCGTATAAAGAAGCGAAGGATATTTGACAAAAATGTTACTGTCAAATAAATCGTAACATTAAAAGTAGGTTAAGGAATATATAGTATGTCAAAAGAAAAGTCTCAATAAAATACTACTGCTACTACTACCTGGGCACTTTTATTTTCTTCCAATTTTCACGAAAATTTAAGGAATAGTCTCTAATTTAAATATGAACAATCAGCTAAGCATTCATTTATTTATTTATTTAATAAGCCAAACAAGGCAATCACAAAAAAGTACTTATATCTAAACATATCACAAAAAAAGTAAATGTATATTTAACAATAACTTATTTTAATGCGTCAGTAATCTTTTTTTTGAAGTTATGTATTGATATAGAAGAAGAGTAATGTTCACTCATAGAATTGAAGATCTTGCAACACCTATTAATTGGCTCGTTGTCTGCGTAGGTGGTTTTATGCTGGTCTTCATGAAGCAGACGAATGTTCCTAGTATGTTTAATCGTTTCCTTGAACGTGATTTTGCTTGAAAGTGATGTAACATTTACTATCTTATTGATTACATTCAAAACAAAGCAAGAAATTAAGATAGTTCTTCGAGATGAGAGCGAGGAAAGATTCAAAATATTTAATCTTTGCTGGTAAAGTGGTAAGTTAGCGAAGTCTCTTGGGTTATAAGCATTACGCAAGGCAAAAAGAGTAAACTGCTTCTGCACAGATTCAATGTGGATGCTGTGATTCCCAAGGCATGGATTCCAAATAATACAACTATATTCAAGGAGGGGCGAACAATTGAGGTGTATAGAGTTTTGGTGACCCATATGTTTTTGAATTCTTTGGCGCGACGTTTTATGAAACCGAGCTGCTTATATGCCAGAGCAAGAATTGTATTGTATTGAGAATGGAAATTCAGCTTTCTGTCCAACAGAACGCCCAGATCTGAGATCTGGTCAACTTTTTGAAGTGGGGAATCATTCAGGTTATAAGTGTGCTCAAATACTGAATTTTTTCTCGAGAAGCTTATAACATAACACTTTCCAATATTTAGATAAAGCCTGTTATCGTTACACCATTTCAATAATGCATTTATTTTGGCTTGCAAAAATTTGCCTCGGAATCTGAATTGACGGTGTGGTATATTTTGAGGTCGTCCGCATACAGAAGATGACGTACGTCACTTAAAATTTCAGACAAGTCGGAAATAACAATTTTGAATAAAAGGGGACCCAGGTGGCTACCTTGTCGCACCCCAGAAGAGGCAATAATTTCTCTTGAAAAAGTGCCCTGGAATTTAACAAACTGTGTTCGGTTATTTAGGTACGACGCAATCCAACTCAGTAAGGACCCAGAGAAGTCGAACTTCAGAAGTTTGGAGATCAAAATTCCATGATCGACTCGATCAAAAGCCTTGGTGAAGTCCGTGTAAACAGCGTCAATCGGGTTACCTTTTTCCATTTCGAAGAGAATAGTTCAGATAAGAAGCATTAGGTTATTGGTAGTTGATTGACCTTTACGAAAACCATGCTGCTGTTCGTTTAAACGTGGTTCAACCAACGTGGTAAGCTTATCACAAACAATTTTTTCGAACAACTTTGGAATAGCTAATAGTATCGCAACACCTCTATAGTTTGTTATAGACCACTTATCGCCACTTTTGCAAATTGGAGTCAAATGAGAGCCCCTCGTGATGAAGATGCGTTGAATAGAATAAAAAGAGGGGAAGAGATTTGATGTATACACTCAAAAAGAAATCTCGGTGGAAGAGAGTCAGGTCCAGGTCCCTTGTTAATATCAAGTTCTTTGATAGCGTTTACGATATCTTCACTTGACAAACTCATTTCATCAATGAATGGTGCTGTCGTTGAATGGCAAATTGGTATGCTAGAAGAATTGGTGGCCGGGGGGAAAACCTCTAGGAAATGCTCTGCAAAAGGCCGCATATCGTTTGAGGGCAAATTGAATTGCTATCACCGTAATACATTGATGTTGGAAATCCTGTGGCTTTTTGCTTGGTTTTTACGAAATTGAAAAATTATTTGGGATTACGAATTATATTTTCCCCGGTTGAATTGATGTATTGATCATATGCTTCGCGAGACCTTATAGTGAATTCCATAGCCACCTCATCATATTTAATCTTAAGGCTTGTGTCAAAGTTGTCATCTCTCATTAATTTATAGAGCTTATTCCTTTGATTCCGTAGATTTCGAAAGTCGCGATCAAGCCAGGGCTCGGAAACTTTGGGTTTTTTTCTTTATTTTAGGAACATGAGTCTCAATGCATTCGAAGAGTGTTTTATAGAATGAAGAGACTGCTTCCTCTAAATCTTAACTTGAAAGATAGTTCCAATCAATATTGGCAAGATAAAATTTAATGCTATTATAATCAGCATTTAATAAATCACATACAATACAGTCATTGTACGTTCGGGGAAAAGTTACATCAGATATGGGAAGTTCAACCGAAGAAGCGAAATGGCTTCGCGTGTTAGAGAAAAGGTTCTCTTTGTCATTGGTTGGACTTACCACAACATCGTCGTAAGCATTGGTAAAAATAAGATTCAACCAGTTTCCGTTTTGGTTGGGAGTCAGTGATACTTGTTGTAAGTCATTACCATAGAGAGCATTGATTAGATTAAGATCGATGGTATTTGAGATGTTTACTGGTAGAAGATGGTTATCAGTTTCATCAGGAGTAAAAGATAAATTATGGCGGTCAAAGTCTCCCAAGATTATAATTTGATCATGTTTCTCCAGAGATGCAGCAATAGAATTTATAATTTCATATATCTTCTCGTAGGAGGTTTCGTCAGATTTTGGTGGAATGTAAAATACCCCTATGTATAAAAACCACTTGCCTAAGCGTATTCGAACCATCTTATGTTCAAAAGTTTCATAGGAGGTAGTATCAACGTTTTCAGAGGCCATGGAACTTTTGATCGCAATCAACACTCCGCCACCATTGGTTAGGCCTGTGGATGAGTAGTCACGATCAGCTCTATAAATGGTCCAGCTACTGTCTAGAATTTCTTCGTTTATGTAACCATCATGTAGACAGGTTTCGACGAACGTTAATACATTAAAATAGCAGGACTTGGCATCAAGGTATAATTTATTTATTTTCCCTCTCATACTGCTACAATAATGGTAAAAGAGTTTAATACCATTCAATGGTAAGTTACTATTAGGAATTATATTTTTTAAACTCTTCTCTTGCTTTTTGGAGCAGAGAGACATGCTTAGATCTCACATGCAAAGCGTATGTTTCCAGATCATTTTTTACCTGGTCAGCAGAAAGTCCGAGCTGCTCATGATATTTTACAAATAAATTGCGTAATGGCTCAATCTCAATAGGCAGGCCTTCTTGCTGAATTAGTGCTTTGAGATTAATTTTGGTTTTACCATCAAAACAGGTTGATTCAGGCGCTTTGTGCATGTAAGCAAGATAAAGTCGAACGCAATCAAACAATTTATGGTCCCTAAGTCTAGAAAGCAGATATCTACTCTCAAGATTATCCTTCATATCTGTAGCCAACTTCACAGGAAGTGGGTTCAGTGGGTCTAGGTGACTGACATTGATAGTAGAGATCGGAGTGTCTGAAACTGGCGGAACAAGAATTATACCCTCAGAAGACGGAGCCAACGTATCATCCCGGACAAAATTTGAGTAAGGTGTTAGTGTAGTTCAGGGGTGCTCAAACGGTCGATCGCGATCGACTGGTTGATCGCGAGTGCTTTTTGGGTAGATCTCGAGAAGAAAAAAAAATTTAATAAGTAGGTAGGTAACTAAACTACAAAAATGTATTACGTAATAAAATAACACTGCTTGCGGCAAAAGGTGGCTTTATCAAAGGAACGCGCGGCACTTTTCAAAGAAAAGCCGTGTTGTTTCTAGACTAGACAGTACACAGAACCGTCTAGTCTAGAAACAACGAGAGACAGTGCAGTCTAGTTTCGGGCGGCGCATTTGACGGGAACATTCGAGACTTTCGTTCACGCCGATATAAATGTTGCGCCTGCAGGAATTGGAGTCATTCTGAATTGTAACTTGATGGCGATCCTACGTCGATACAAAGTTTATTATTAAATAGTGGAAAATGAGTGCAGTGATGAAATCTAAAACGTATCATTTTAACAAGGATTGGGAGGAAGAATTTTTCTTTTGTATGGTGAAGGATAAGTGCATTTGTGTCATTTGTCGTGCGTCAGTTGCAATACCTAAGCATGGTAACTTAGAGAGGCCTCATAAAACGGTTCATAAAAACTATGAAAAGGATTTTCCGCCACAGAGTGAATTAAGAAAACGAAAAGTAAGTGATTTGATATCTTGTTTGAAAAAAGAACAATCCATGTTCACAAGCCAAGCCAAACAATCAAAAGCTGCTACGATCGCGTCATTTAAAATATCTTATATATTGGCGAAACACAAGAAACCATTCGAAGATGGATCGGTGGTGAAGGAAGCATTTATTGAAGCGGGTGTGACTTTATTTGGAGATTTTAAAAATAAAACAGAAATCATGTCTGCTATTAGAGAACTTTAGTTATCTTGTCCGACTGTCACAAGGCGCATTGAAGTCATGAGTCAGGACATCGCAGATAAACTAAATCATGATATCATTGAATGTACATACTTTTCTTTACAGTTCGACGAATCCATCGATATGACAGACACTGCCCAGCTGTGTATTTTTATTTGGATGGTATTCAATGACATGTTGGCTAAGGAAGAATTTTTGACAATCATTCCTCTGAAGGGGAAGACCCGTGGCGAAGATGTATATGACGTTTTCTTCAATTTTGTAAAAAACAACGAGCTACCAATATGTAAATTAGTGTGCATTACAACCGATGGAGCACCAGCAATGACTGGAAACAAAAACGGTTTTGTGGCATTGTGTCGAGCTAATGAAGAATTCCCTTCATTTTTTTCATTCTTTTTAAACACGGAGGAAATTATGGGCATTGCAACAAAAATTGTGAATTCCATCCGTGCACGTAGCTTGCAACGGCGGCTCTTTCAGTTGCAGTTGGAAGATAGGGAGTCAGCTGAACACACTGATTTAGTTCTTCACACGGATGTCAGGTGGTTGAGTTGCGGAAAATTCCTAGAAAGGTTTCAAGAATTATTGCCCGAAATAACAGCTTATCTAGACGAAAGAGGTGATGACACTCAGATTTTGAAAAACGAAAAATAGCTAAATGATTTGGCATTTTTGACTGTTAACTTGGAGCTTCAAGGCAAAGGAAAAACTATTATTGAGATGATTAGCGCAGTAAACGCATTCAAAAGTAAATTGCAACTTATGATAGATCCACTGAAAAGAAAGGATCTGAAACATTTTCCGTCTTTGAAAGCAAGGATTCCTCAGTTGAATTATGATTCGTATGAGGCTGAATTATCAAATATTTTGGGACGATTCGAAATGCGTTTTTATGATTGCAGTAAATTGGAAAATATAGCATCATTTATGAGTTATCCTTTTTCATGTAAAAACATTGAGGAATTAGCTACTGAAATAGCAAGTCAGTTTAATATGAACTCATGTTCTGTTGAAAATGAGTTGGTGCAGATTATATCAGATATACATCTCAAAACTACAGCATCTGATACAAATTTCTGGTCTTTTATATCTGAAGATAAATATCCGAATGTAAGGCAAATCGCCCTTCAACTGACGGCATTTTTTGGGTCAACTTACTTGTGCGAGTCTGCATTTTCTGATATGAAGATAATTAAGTCAAAATATCGCAATCGACTAACTCACGATCATATGTCATCATGCTTGCGATTAGCACTCAGTGGTTACGTACCATCTTATGAAAAGTATGCTAAGGACATGCAGTGCCACGCTTCAACATCCAAAGCCACTCTTTAGTTAAGTTTAACACCATATGTAACTCTTTTGTTTTGTAACAACCAATAAACTCGCAATTTTGAATAACTATGAGTTTTTTTATTAATATTGTAGAGAAGAACCTAACTAAACCTAAACCAAACCTTGACTAAAATAATGTACCTATACTGTGCAGAAAGCTAATATCTATTTATGCTACGGTACGCCCTACCTAGGTGGGTAGGGTGTATCGTGTATGTACGACAACCCTGCCTCACACACACTAGCAGTCTCTGAGAGTCGATCGTAACTAGTCTAAAAATATTGAGGTAGATCGCCAGCAGTTCAAGTTTGAGCACCCCTGGTGTGGTTGATTGTACCGAAGCTTTTTGGGAGAGGCTATTAACAGGTGCAATTACCGGTTCAATTAGAGGAGAATTTTGCATCTCATTACTCTGAGTAGCCTGAATTTCAGTGGAAATTTGTCTCTCCAAGTGTCTATCACTTGAAGAGAAAGTCGACGTCTGAGAATAAGACTGAATCATATCAGAAGAGTAAGTCCTTGGTGACGAGCCAACTATATTGGATGTTGAAGATCTTCTACTTCTCATTAAATCTGAATATATTTTTTATCGGTTTTTAAAAATTTCTGAAAATCATCTTTATTTGTATTTTGATCAATCGTCTTACTCTTAGTGAATTTAGATTTGGAGTTCCATTTCCTAAAAGTCATTCCATTCCAGTTCTGGCACTTGTTATCCTCTTGTAAATCGATGAATATCCAGGCATATTGTGCAAGAATAGATACTTTGTAGAATTTGTGCTTGCGTTGCACCAACTCCACAGAACAGTTTTCAAGTTTTCAACATCTGCCGATTATGGAGCTCCTTTGACGAAAAATACTTGGAATTCAGGATTTTTCCGGTGTGGTTCAGGCATTATTTTCAGATGTTGGGAATTCGCCATTTTAATTTTCTCGATCCGCCTGTTCCATTCCTCTTCCGACCAGGGAGTGCCAAACTGGATAATGTTATTGGCACACCGAACACAAGATTAAGCCGACTGCATATTTGCGACAGGCGTTATTTTCTTCATGGGAGATGTAGAAGCATCCTTCACTTCTTTGTGACTAGATTTGACCATTGCTGCTTGATTAAATTCTGCAAGTATCAGCTCGTGATTTAATAATGGCGTTGAATTTACTTTAGAGTTGATTTTTTCAAGCAATTTTTTTCCATACTATTAATGGCTCTTAGCAGTGGTTCCTCCAAAATTTTCGGCAATTCCGAATTTTGTTTGGAAATGTTGCAACCGATATCAGAAACCATTTTTTCCAAATCACGCAGGCGAGAACCAATAGTGCTATATGACAAGGATGCCGATGCATTAAGCGAATAATTAATCTATCCATCGTTCACTGCTAAAGCATCTTTCAATTCTTCCAGCTTACTTTCAATTTGGGTCGTCTTGCAACAATTATCTTAAATTGAAATAAGCGCACTCTTTAGTTCTTCTTCGTTTTTGCTAGAACTGATACTAGAGTTATTTATTGTTGAGGCCAATCCATCAAAGCAATTGGCCATTTCTGCAAAACTTTCGTCATTAGACCTAGTCTGCGCTTGTTGCTTATAAAGAAGCTGGTCTTTGTCTGAATTAAGCTTATCAATATAAGCTATGATGCTATCGTGCATGCATTCTAGAAGGTTTTCGAAGTTTTGGCAGTCGGAGCAGATGAAATGTGCATCGACGAAAGTGTTGTGCCAATCCCTTGGCGCATCAATTCAGAGAAATTATTTAAGCTCCGTCAAAATGGCGGCTGCAATGTGCTTATCAAAAAAAAACTCTGCATCTTTTACATAAATTGGAATGATTTCTTATCCAAGTATTGGATGAATAATTCAAATTATCGATTCACACTAGAAAATTTGTTTCGAAACCAAAGATGGTTACAAAGACCTTCTGGTAGGAGCACTCTCCTGCTTAAACAACTTTTTTTTTCAATATTTCGTTTTGGTGTTACCGTTACTAATGTTTTGAAATTCCATTCGATTAATATTACGTCTGATGAATTTATGGAACATGATGCCTAAAGGTACCCACAGGTCATCACAAAAATATTGGAAGGATATGCGTAATCAGGTCAACAGTTCACATCCTCACATGACATAAGCAGCTCCAATCAATTAAAGATATTAAACACCAAACTAATGCGAAATGCGATTGTATGAATCTTCGTCTGGATCAGTAACATGATCGCCCCAGAAACGTGTTGAAATGATGGTAGATAAAGCGTCGATATCCTTCCATTCAACTGGCAAAACACACAGAGCACTCACAATCAATACTACCAATCGCCGTTTAAATGAATTACGCTTGTCGACAGATAAGTACTCGATACGCTTAGTCTATCTCAAAAAAGTATTTCAAGTGTAGCCAAGAGGCGAACCGATCTGGATAGTCAGTATCAGAGCTTCGAATCTCAACTACGTTTCCGTTCCACTATGCGCGAACTCTATGAATGTGTCATTCATATCTGCGCAGATATTTACATAGTGGTCGAAAAATTACCAAACCATGTACTACAGAGTCTTGAAACGAAGCAGTTGCTCATTCATGACAGTAAATGATTAAATAGTTACTCTGCCCGAGGTTAAGTTGATCTTAAGATGCTTCGCAACTGAGCGTGTGCCACTGTATTTTGATGTAATTAGGAATTTCAAAATCATCCGCGAAAGACACTCAATCGGTTGATTCGTATTCATTTGGATTTTGATCGTCGCATAAGAAAATGGCTCAAATAGAGAAATTCTCGAAGCAGGTTAATTTCATGACGATGTAGTTGCGAAAACTTCAATTGTGTGGATGAGGTTGCACTATTTCTCGAAGCTTGTGTAGGAGTTGCATTTTGAATGCTGCAATTGATCGTTTAGAGAGCAGCAGCTTTGTTTGCTACCTTACAATTAATCAAGCAGATTATTGTGTAGTTTTTCCAAATATCGCTTTAACGCCAAATTTAAAAATCTCAACCATGAAGGAAAATTGGTATCAATGTAAAGATAACTCTTCAGCTTATTAGTTATTATAGTACACGGTTGGATCTAAAACGGAAGGTGGGCCAAGGGTAGAGGCACACACCGAAAACTTGGCCTGAGGCGTGTATTTTATCATCATTAGGTCCGCCGTTAATTTGGATGTTCAAGAAGTAAATCGCCCAACTTTTCTTTATTTGAAGTATGCAATGAATAGAAAATATTCAGTAAACTAGGAACCAAACATTCTTGGAAATTACTAAAATCAATTTGCCTACAACTGTAGTCCATTTTATTCAAATATTTAATTTACGTTTTATTTAAGAGCGATCACAGGTGAATGATCATTCCGATAATTATGCAAGAATTTATCACGTGTGATTGATTTCAATCAGAGATTAAATGAATAATGGTGCTGTATTTTGATTATGCCTGTAGATATACAAGTCATTGTTACGCCTGCTTTATAATTGTTATGAATGATTCCACAAAAATTTGCTAGTGCTAAATTGATCTGAATATTTATTTAGCGCGAAATTCGAGATCTTAACGGTCATTAATATTCACCAGATTATTATGCAATGATTAGTTGTAGACAATTGAATTAAGCGTCAGCTAAACCAAAATATTAATCGCCGTTTAACATCTGGTTGCGCTTGGTATTAGCTGCTTGAGATATGCCATTAATTTTGAATGTGTACTCATAAGTGTGATATTTTCTTACGTAAAATTTTATGTACTCGTAAAGTGGGCAATGATATAAGAGTGCACGACTTTATTTTTAAGCGAAATGAAATGCTTACAAAGCGATTATTTGTCCCACGAAGACTAATTCTAACATTTTAAGCAAATGCATACATACATGTCAGAGAGAATCATTCAGATTTTTTAATCAAATCAAATCCTTGTCATTTGAAAATTCGTTGAAGGATGAGCCCAATGACCCACTTTTTCGATAGCAAACTTGCAGATCTCAAATAGCTATTGCAAAGAATAGAGCTACGTTAATCAATATTTATGTGACATCCACTGTGACTAATTTGTAGTAATCGAGCAGCCACTTAGGCAAACTGCTCGAAAAACATTCCAGAGCGAAACCAAAATTTTTTTCCCCTCAAAAATCCTTAAACATTATTTAATTTTTATTTATAATTTAAAAATTTAGTTTAAAAATATTTTAAAAAATCTATGTTTGGATTATATCTATTATTGATGATAAATTTAAAAAACAAATTCTAATTAATAATGTGTTAAATTTTATTCTAAATTTTTACATATTTATAATATAAATAAGAAAAACTAATTTAATTTACAAGAAAAAACTTTGGAGATGGCAGCCCCTTTGCAACGCAATTTAGAAAAAAATTGCAGTTATATGCAGTCGGAAAGAAACCACTGTTGCCGCCATGCAGAGGGCTCACCAAGTAAGTCTTCGTTGCCAGCATGCAAGAGGCTTGTCGGGAGAAGCGAAAAGGTTGTTCGAAAGCGGGCAATCTCAAATGGATTTTATAAGACGGGGATCATCGGGTTGACAACCATGCGAGATAGTTTTTGTTTTGCAGCGTGAAATTTTCTCAGTCATGAATTGATTATTACGCCTGACCTGTGGGAAAGTGCATGAGCAGTGTTAATTCATTAGTGTGGGCTCCCGTGAAATGTGCCGTAGATTTATTGAATGTTGACGGAGGAAAGTAAAGTGTGTGACGACAGACGAAGACAACGAATGGCAGTAGCAGCAGTCTAATAATACCAAACTTCAATTTGAATGCAGCTGCAATTCTCATTTTCTTCGGGAAAAGTGAGTTTTGTGGTGTCCAAAAAAAATTTGGTGTGACTTATTTGTCAGAGTCGTAATCTTCCTGAATCGATTCAATGCACTCCAAAGATATTCCAGTTGTCAACGATATTGGATATCGATTTGACTACGGAGTCTCGTGAAAACTTGAGCAGGGATTGGTTACGGAAGGCGAAGAGCCCTTTGATCGAAGAACTCGACATACCTCATTGAATGCGAAGAGTTTTGCGTGATTGTATTGTTTGTTTTTGGTTTGTTACCTTTTCTTGATTTATTGATATAGGAATGTTCTCAGACCGGGACTTCCCTTGAACGTATTTCCACTGTTGATTTTTCTTCAGGAAATGAATTTCAGGTATTCGATAAATGCTCGAATAATTCGGCAGTGATGGTTTTCAATTAAAAAAAATTGTTTTCAACTGACTTTTGTGAAAAATTAATTAATTTTTAAAATTAATTACAGGAGCGATTAAAAACACGTCTACACGCAACGAGTGCTAGACGTAGAATCCACGAATTACCTGCTCATAGTATTCGGATCGACAGGTGACGAGGCCGAAGTAGCCTATTGGAAGGATGTGTTTTGCCAAAGCAAACAACTGACTGGGCTTGGCGAACGCGGGCAAGACTCGAAAGGATCTCGTCTTTACTCACGATCCCTAAATAAGAGTGGGGCATCCATGTGGAAGCGGTGCACAGTCCACGTTGGCTAATCTATCTCTAGTTGTCAATTGTATCTAGTCTCAATGCTTTTCGAGCTTGTAGGAGATGAAAACGAAGCAATCATAGAAGCACTTTTGGTTGGATACGTGGTCAAGTTTTATCCACAATGGACGCACCATTAATCATTAACGCATTAATTCCTACTTCACTACACCGCCTTTTAATTCACGATGCCCGTAGCGGGTTTCTCTCACAAGAGAATACATATATCCGCTCAAAAGTCGCACAGTAAATCTTTGCTTTTGTTGATTGAGCTTTGGCAACTGGAAAAAATCCGCAACACAATCATTGAATCTCCAAACATGATATTGAATCATTATATTCATAATTTCACTTTAACTTTATGTAATTTGCTGATATTGCATTTATAGTAAATATCATGACAAGTGCATGAGGGGCTGCTTTATCTGGCGTGTTAATCAACTTAGTGACCGAAAGACACACACACAAATTTTAACAATTTTCTTTTGCTTCTTCACTGCGATATTTTCTTACGCAACGACACGGCAAACTTTCACACACGTCGATTTGCTAGTGATGTTACCCAACTAAGCAAACAAATAGGTTTTATTAAATTCCAAACGCGTCTTATTGCCATTTCACGATCGTCTTTCTGCTCACGGGTACACACTGACTACAAACAATACAATCACGCAGGACTGCTGTATGGAGGAGCCCGACGGCTTCCCTCCGTTGGGAGCCCCGGGGAGAGTGACAGTGTGAAATTGGCGGCAAGTGTCAACAAGCGGAGACACACGAGCACCCAGGATACCGCAGATGGCGGCCGTAAGACGCAAGTGCTCGAGGATTCGAGGGTCGATTTCGAACTGAAATCGAAGAGTTGAAAGCAAGAATCAAAACATACGAAGATATGTTTGAGACAGCAAAAAATGTGCAAGATAGTGAACCGATACAAAAAATCGATAAGCAAGCAAAACATAAGAAAGCTGCTAATTCAGTAATCACTGAAAAAGTATTAAGTGCTGGTGGCACCAACGAAAGCCAGAATTACTTTGGAGCGCTGGACGGACTCCAACAGGATATGGAGGTAGACGAAAATAATGGAGGTGATAATAATGATAATTTGATAATTTATTTAAAAAATAAAAATAAGGAGAAGAAAACAGCCCGTAGTGCTGCTGGTCCTCCTCGAAAAGTAGCCAAGAATACCGAGAAAGTTCCGCCAATTAATGTATTCGCTCAAAGCGGAAAGGACATGGTTCGGCTGTTGGCAGCCGAAAACAAATTAATAAATTTCGAAATCAAACGAATAAATTCCGAGAAGCTATCAATTAGAACGAAATCATTGGTAGGTTTCAAATGAGCGAAAAATGCTTTGAATTCTGGGGAGGTTCCGCACTTCACTTACACCCCCAAAAGCGAGAAAAATCAGACGTTCTGGCTGAAGGGCTTGGACTGCGGAGAAGATACCGTCGATCTTCTTCAGGTTCTCAAGGAAGCAGCACCACAAATCGAATTTATCTCAGTTAAAACATTCGCGACAAGAAGGTCGACGGTAGGAAAAAAAATTTACCACTTTATTTAGTACAAATATCAAATAAGACCAGAACAAGTGCTCCTCAGCAAATCAGATATTTAAATTTCCGAGTGGTGAGGTGGAAACGCCTGCAGAAACGAGAAATTAACCAGTGCTATCGCTGCCAACGATTTGGGCATTCCGCTACCAACTGCGCCATGCATTACTGATGCGTTAAATGCAAGGACGTGCATGCTCTTGGTGAGTGCAAATTGGCTCAGACGGAGCCAAAGGAGAAATTATATTGGGTGAACTGCGGTGTTTTTGGTCACCCGGCATCATATCGAGGATGCTCCCGATATCAGGATGCAAGATTAAAATCTGTCCCAAAGCAAACACAACTACACCGCAGTGTCTTAGCTCCGAACTTCGTCAAGCCCAGAGTATTATTTGCACAAGCCGCTAGAGGACCAACAGAAAATGCGGTAAATAGTGTAAATAATGTAAGTGGCAATAATGAGCTGCTTCTCAAAATTTTACAGTAATTAAATTCTTTATCGGCAAGAATTGATAAGCAAGATACGAAAATTAATCTTGTTTTTCATCGTTTAAGGGTTTCAAATGCCTCAAAATAATTTGTCATCCAGTCACATTCCCATGGATAGGATTCATCTCATCTCGATCAACGTCAACTCCATTGTTGCTTTACATCGGCGTGGTTATCTCCTTGAATTCATTGCCAGACAAAAGCCTGACATCGTGTTTCTCACCGAAACCCACCTCAGTTCATGGCACTCGATGACATTCAAGGATTTTGAATTCGTAAGAAACTCAATTCCTTGTTTGAAATACTCGAATTGAACAGGCTGCATAATTATTATATTCTTGCTGGTCACCTGAACGCCAAGCATACATCATGGCTGAGCGCCACCAATAATTCAAGAGGTGTTTTCCTGAAATCGTGGATAACAGAGAACCAAATTGAATACAGGTGCAATCTATATGAGTCGGAGTTCCCAACATACCCTAGGACAAATTCATATTTGGACCTTTGCATTGCCAACGCAAGACTTGAATTCAGCTTTAATAGTCCTCAACGAAAACTGCAGGTGCTTCCTTCCGATAGCGACCATAACGCAATCGTAATGGAAATCAATCATCACAGGGATGATTCCTTCCTCATTCCAGTTCAACACGAAAATCATCGGTTGAATTTCAGAAAAGCAGACTGGGGAAAGTTTCAAAAGAAGTTTAATCGCGAGTACCAGAAGCAATGTCCCCATTCCGATGGTGGAAACTCTTGCTCAATGGTTCCTAATGACAGGAATCTAACTAACGATGAAATATATCTCTATTTGTCGAAGTAAGAGAAGCTGACGTTGGAAACGATAGAGAAAGTCGTTCCCAAGATTAACACAAACAATATGGAATAATATGAAACACCAACCATCGCAAGGTTGAAAAGATTGAAAAGCCTTCTTCTTACTCGCGTCAACAATATTTATCGACGATTTTTGGAGTACAATCATCCCTCGTTGGCTTTGTTGCAATTATACCTGAGGAATGTCCGGAACTTAATCCAGTCATACTTCAGGAGTGAGGTCAGCAATCAATGGGCGGAAAAATTGAGGGGTATTAGCCCACAGGACCCAGACGGCGTGTTCGCGAAAGTGAATAGCATATTCCGCAAGAAGTCTCGAGTGAAGGTATCGAATCTTGAAGTCGCTAGTGATGAGATAAATCTTCTCGATAGGGCTGGTATCGAAATTGATAGTACGACTCCGGATAGAAATTGAAACAAGATTATTTGTGAAGGATTGGATAAACTTGCCCTGATTGTAACACATTTTGAATTGGTTCATCTACCAAGCCCTGAGAGAGGGAATGAAATATTTTCAGAGGTCCTTGAAGCAAAAGTTTCCGACTTCAAATTAAGCCTGAACGGCCAATCAATTCTTCATTTCAATGAAACATTAACATCTGACCTCATACCGAGCTTGAATCTTATTGATTTTTTTGTCAGCTATGGAGACTTGTGTCTCATATTTCGCAGGATACACAACAAGAAATCATGTGGTACTGATGGTATTCCAAATGTAGTTCTCCGACATTTGCCTGAGGTTGCTATTAGGAATTATTGCATATTGTTCAATAACATGTTGAGCAATTCATATTTCCCAAATGAGTGGACAAAGGCTAAGGTATTTCCGATCTTGAAGAAAGGAAAAGAATCTTCATGCCCGAAAAGCTATCGCCCAATCAGCTTGCTGCCTAACATCAGCAAGGTGTTTGAAGTGATACTCAACAGAGCATTAAACGCCCACATTGAGGAATATGAGTTGATGCCGAATTGGCAATTTGGCTTTCGTGCCAGGCATTCGACCACACATGCAATAACGAAAGTAACCTCAGACATCTGTTGGAAACTAAATGAAAGACAATATGTTGGAGCATGTCTCATTGATATGGAGAAAGCCTTCGATACGGTGTGGTTAGATGGACTAGTTTTTAAACTCCTTCAGAACAAGTTCCCCAGACACCTTGTCGCCATGATGTGTAATATGTTATACGGGAAATCGTTTGTTGTAACTGATGGAAATCTGACAACAATGCGCGAATTCAAGGTCTTGAAAAGTCTACAGCAGGGAACAGTTACTGCGCCTCTGGTCTTTTCAATCTTCATTCGCAAACTATTGAGCGGCTTTGATTTTAACGTCTCGCCAACGCGATCATCGGTAGCGTTTCCTGATGATCTGATCATCTATACGGCAGACCGAAAAGCTACAATAGTTCAGAGAAATCTCCAAAAAATGTTCAATGATGTACAGCTGTACACTAACAATTGGCGAATGAAAATCAATGCGCAAAAGTGTGAAACAATCTTGTTTCGGAGAACTCTGCAGGGGGTCAGTCGAGACCTGAAACGTTATTGGAAAGATTTCTACATCATGGTTGGCGAGGGTAGTTTAGAACGAGTTCCACATAAATCCTGTGTTCGATACCTCGGTGTTCATCTCGATCAGTATCTGTACTATACTGAACATGTGAAAATCATGCTCAGTAAGGCACTTAAAGTAGTCATGGCTCTACGTGAACTCTTTCATTCCAAATACATTGATCAAAAGGTCAAAATTATCTGTTACAAGACCCTGGTTGGACCAGTTTTGACATATGGATGTCAGATCTGGTACAACCAGAGTGCTAGTACAACGGAAAAACTAAGAGTTTTCGAAAGGAAATGTCTTCGTGCATGTACTGGTTTGTACAGAAAGCCTGAGATGGATTGGAAACATTATTTATCGAAAAGAAGAATTTATCAAACTGCTGAAGTGACGAGAGTTGAAAGCTTCATATTGAGACTTCTTCGGAATCATATCGCAAGATCTGTGACTGTGAGTGAAAACCCTTGGATTTAACAGCCGTTCCACCCTACAGACGGGTATATTGAGACTTGCCTCGCTACTGGCTTCGTTCCTCCAGAAGTATTCGTGTATTTGGACATGAATCGATATTTTTTTGATTCTGACGGTATCCCAGTCGACGGGCCACCGATAAGAAGATAAAATATCCTCCGAATTTGAGTTCACGAGACCAACAATTCCAATGGAGATACTCATTTGCTAGATTCGTTGTAGCTGATCGAGCTGAGATGGCGCAATCAAGAGATTGGTGGCTGAATGACAATGTCTAAATTATTCGTGTTTATTTCTAGTTTATGTGTTATTCGTTATTTAGTTTTTTGAGTTTCATCTCATTATTGGTACATTTACTGTTGTTGTCCATTTTTGTTAAAAATTAGGTTAAAAGTTAGGTATGGGTTAGGTATATGTTATGTTTATTATATTTGGTTAGAGATTAGGTTAAACACTTAGGTTAGAAACATTGTTATAGTGTTTTCGATTGCATTTTATTAGAATTAAGTGAAAGCATATTAGGTGTAGGATCAAAGTTCACTGTTGTGTTAAGATTATAAATAATTTTAGGATAGTGTTGGTTTGTTTTTTCTCCTTTTTCCAATTGAATGAAATAATATGTAATAATCTTAATTAATTGAATTTGCTATAGTTTTTTTGATAAAGTGTTAATGATAACGTATAAATTTAGAGAGCCATTCGGGCCATTAACTTTTTTATTGTTATTATTTGGAATTTGCTTCATATTCTTTGAAAATTCATAAGGATTAGTATTAAATATAGCGCTTTTGACTTTGACTTTAGAGCCATGAGTAAATGAACGAATATTAACCCTCCAACCTTCTTTGAACGTATACAGTATCGCCCCCACTACAAATATTAGTTTGAAAAAATCTTCAAAAATACTTTGAAAGCTCTTTTAGTAATTCTCATACATTAGAAAGGCCTTAAGTGTCCTTAGCCTACCTAAAAAAATTCGCGAACAACCAGAAAAAAATGAAAGTTAGCATTTTTACATAAAAAATCGTAACTTTTTCAATTTATAATATTTTTGGCTAAAAATTTACGTGGAAACTCTCAAGACAAAACAAAATATAGGAAAAATGAGTCCTATAATGTCCCTTAAAAAGAAAGTATTTATTTTGCATATTTATATATTCCAACCTGATAATCTTTCACGAGCTCCCATTTTCCACTTTGTCTCATTTTTACTGATCAATGTTGATGTTGGTCTCCCTCGTGCGGCTGAATTTTCACGCTGTTGTAATAGGCGTTCACTGAGAATTGCATTCTCCACATCATAATTTTCTGAACATTCAGAACATTCAGAAAGTTCATAGTTCAGATACTGATTGCTCAGAGACGTGGTCGTCTTCGGAGGAACCACTACCGCCAAAATCATCACCGCAGTCTTCAGCCAACAAACGATTACGCACACTAGATCGCAAATTATATTCCATATTGCTATAAAAAAAAATAAAAATACTATCAAACTTTTTTTTTGTCTTCTTGAATTAATCTATCCATTTGTAAGGTAAAAAAAAAATCAATTTTTACCTCAAAATTGACGTTCAGTACACAATGGGGTCAAATTGACCCAAGACTGATTTCAAAGGTTTCTCAACAATAACTAACGGCTTCGAAAGGTAAACAAACTATGTAAACTTATAGTCAAGACACTAAAACATACTTAGGCACTGCAATCGGTCAAAGTAACGTCTGGGGTCAAATTGACCCCATGTGTACCCGGAGGGTTAAAAAGCATTCACTAAGCTCGTGCCGAAAAAAATTATCGATCATAAAAGGTATATTAGTTTGTGATAAAAAGTAAAGTTTTAAGGCGTCATACATTTGCAGAATGCGCTTTATTCCAGCGAATGAGCTCAGCCAACGAATTTCACAATGACTTAGTAGGTCCCTATATTCCGACTCAATAAACTCGGAGAAAAATTTGAGCTCCGATGTCCGCACAGTATATATTGAGAAGTATTGGTACAACTTAAAAACGAAACAATCAACATTAAAAGACCAAATCGATCAAGACCGTGATGAACAGATTTGTGAAAACTATGGGCAGAGCATTCAATTCCAATTAATTCCCGATGTGATTATTTTAGTGCATAAAGAATGTTAATCCCCCCAAACAAGCGGCTAGTTTTTCACTGCTTATTCAGAGTCTGTTCAATAAAGGATGTAATCTAGCAAATCGACTAGAACCCCCATTTTTTATGTAAATATTGAAGAATTATTGGGAACAGTTTGATATTTGTACGGTTACTTCCGTGGGTTTCCAAGCCTATAAAAGGAAAATCGACAAATTATCTTCGTTGAATATGATGATAAAACACCATTAATGATAGCAGCGGTTTTTGTACGCCCACATGCGATTTTTGAAGCTGTTACAGAGTCTTCAAAAAGAGACTTCAGAAGAGGTGCTGTGCAGTCCATTTGAGAGTTCTTTAAGTGGTGCATGGCTGTGTGTAAAGCGAGTACTCCTTCTGCAATGGCAATTTCAGTGTCAAGAGAAAAATTTTTCTTCACTTAAAAATTATCTAGTGGTCTAGATGTTAACGCCTCCTGCATTAAGGTTTTCCAAAAGCTATGTGATCCGTTAATGCTATTTTTCCTTGAAAAAATTTAATGTCAAACTCCTTCAAAAAAACTTCTTCTTCTCAGCACTACAGCCCCTCTCGGGCCTTCGCTTCCTGCAAATAGCGTCTCAAACTGTCTCGGTCTCTTGACCGCGTCCTCGAATTCCGAAATCCGAGCAGCGATGAACTGTCTTCGTTGACCGAATCAGACCAGGGTTTCTTTGGTTCCCCCACTGGTCTCCGGCTTTCGATTCTCCCGGTATTCGTTGGGATCCGTTGTTTATCCATACGACTTATGTGGACAGCCCATTGCAGCTTCCACAGTCTGACAATCGTTGAGACCCCCGGTTCGTCAAAAATTTCATACACCTCAAGGTTGTATCGAATTGGCCATTGGCCCCCACCAAGTTTCGCTCCGATTATTCGCCTCAGGACCCATCGCTCACAGGCGTTCAATATATTTGCAGATGCTTGGGTTAGGGTCCGTGTTTCACACCCATAGCATAACACAAGTCTTATGACAGATTTGTATACTTGGAGCTTTGTTTTCCTGTGTAAGCGGCTGGTCTTCAAGATCGTCAAAACTGAAAAAAAATATTTTGTTTGCGAGCTGTATCATTTGGCGTATTTCGTCTTTTTCATTGCCCCTTTTCGTTATTATGGCGCCTAAATACACAAATTCGCTCATATTTTTGATACTATATTCGTCAAGTGTGATATTTTGTGCGCTAGAAGTATTTTTTCTCGACTGTGTCATGAGCTTTGTTTTATTTTCATTGATTTGTAGCCCTACTAGTTTTGCTTCGCTGTGGCTTTTCTGAAAGAGTTCTTGGCAGTTGTTAATGACCGTGACAAAATGTTGACGTCGTCCGCATAGGCTACTACTTGGCTCGGACTGTATAGTAATGTACCTCGTGTATCAACAGGTAGCTTCCTTATGACGTGCTCTAGAGCCAAATTGAATAGCAATGGGGCCAGTCCATCTCCCTGCTTTAGTCCGATATTAGTGTCAAAGGCACCGGTGAGTTGTTTATTGATGCGGACTTGAAGGTCGTCGATGTCATTGTCATTTTGGTAAGACGTTTCCTTTGTTTCTTCCATCGGGGGGTGAACATTGATCAGCTAGATTTCGAAGAGTTTCGCTTTTATACGGATCGCCCATATCCGTTCGTTTATTGCCTTGAAATCAATATATTGCGACTTGAACTCCGTATCCACAATAAAGGCCACTCCGAATTCTCGTTTTCCAGTAGGCATCGCACTTTCTAATATTATTGGGTTTATAACTTAATTCGTGCGGTTTGCTAAGAGATGGCGTAACTTGTATAGATGGTATAGATGGATCGTTCCAATATTCCGAACCTGCGTTGGAAAGCTACTGTGATTGTACGTATTTTCAGTGTATGCCATGTGAAGCGTTCAACAGTAATTTTTTTTCACTCAAATATGTCGAATTTTGTTCCTGAGAAAGTGTTTTTGCGGGGAATTCTTCTTCATTACTTTAATATGAAGAAAACTGCTGCCGAAAGTCATCGTATTTTGGTGGAAGTTTATGGTAAACATGCTCTAGCTGAACGAACCTGCCAAAAGTAGTTTGCACGATTATTGAAAAGTGGTGATTTTAGCTTGGAAGACGATGAACGTCCTGGGCAGCCAAAAAAGTTTGAAGATGAAGAACTGGAAGCATTACTCGATGAAGATTGTTGCCAAACACAAGAAGAGCACGCAGAATCCTTAGGTGTCACTCAAGCAGCCATTTCAAAACCTTTAAAAGCAGCTGGATTTATTCAAAAGCAAGGAAATTGGGTTCCACATGAACTCAAGCCGAGAGACGTCGAAAGGCGGTTTTGCATGTCCGAAATGCTGCTGGAACGCATCAAAAGGAAGTCATTTTTGCATCAGATTGTTACTGGTGATCAAAAATGGATCCACTACGACAACCTCAAGCTCAAAAAATCATATGTGAAATCCGGCCAATCAGTCAAATCAACGGCAAAGCCGAATATCCATGATGCGAAGGTAATGCTCTGTATTTGTTGGGATCAGAAGGGTGTGCTGTGTTATGAGCTGCTAAAACCAGGTAAAACCATCAATGCAGCACGCTACCGAACACAATTAATCCGTTTAAAGAGAGCAGTAGCCGAAAAACGCCCGGAATATGCGACTAGACACGAGGCAATAATTTTCCATCATTACAACACTCGGCCCCACATTGCTTTTCCGGTTAAGAACTATTTGGAAAACAGTGGATGGGAAGTTTTACCCCACCCGCCTTAAGCCCAGACCTTGCCCCTTCTGACTACCATTTGTTCCGATCGATGCAGAACGCCCTCACTGGAATACGGTTCATATCAGAGCAGGATATCAAAAATTGGCTTGATTCATTCTTGGTTGCCAAGCCGGCGCAGTTCTTTTGGGATGGGATCCACAAATTGCCAGAAAGATGGGAAAAGGTCATAGCTTTAGATGGGAAATACTTTGAATAATACTATTGTACAATGTTTTCTTAAATAAATGTTCAAATTTTGAAAAAAAACCGCACGAATTAAGTTACAGACCCAATATATCATCAATATTTTGCGATATCTTCTTTTATATCAAATTAAATCGATCATCAGAGACTCAACCTATTAGAAATTAAATTAAATTTTCATTTTTACTGCAATCATAAATTCGGAAGGGCAACAAATTATTAGGTAATTATCCGAAATTTATACTGGCCTAAACGGATGAGATTCGAAAGCGGACCTCCAATTTATTCTTATGGAAATACATACTAAATTCGAAAAAGTCCAGATTTCGATCCGTTAAAAAATTGGAATTTATCGAAAAAAAGGGGTACTTACCCACTCCTCCTCTGACGAGCCCTCGTTGTTGGGGTGAGTAAGAGCCTGCGACCTTGAAAAATTTTATTTTTGAAATATTGAAACGGTCGATTCAAGTTTTACTCAATAAAATCAAGCTTTCACTTTCAGCATAATATCATGGCTTGTTACTTTCATAAAATTGTATCCAGAAAAATGTTTCGAAAAACATATATGATCTGATCAACTAATTATGGAAATTGTTGAAATTGAAATTAAAAATCGATCGGTTATTTTACAAAAATATTCAAAACGAGCAACTTTCCAATTTATCGATTATTTTGAGCGCATTAATGATTTAAACCGCTACCACCTTAAATTTTTAGGGTTTTGTACTAAAATACAAAACCCTAAAAATTGAAACTTTGTTAGTAATAGTATGATTTATCGCTTTTATGTTTTGTTGAATAAAATCCAAACGGTACCCTTAAATTCAATAAAATTTAGCAAACAGATGACTATTTATAAGATTGATCTTTTCTGAAAGTTTCATAAAGATCGAATAGTATTTAACGAAGTTAGAGCGATTTGAATTTTCCTGTATTACTATGGAACAATAAGCCCTGTATTACTATGGAAACATATAGCTATGGAGCCACATGCGCTTTTTACCGACTTAGACACTACAGCTTTGCTAGGATTTGCATGAAAATTTCAGGAATGATAGGTATCATGATGATGAGTACATACAATTGAAAACAGTCGAAGAGGCAGGAGAGAGCTCCTAGCAAAAGGGCTTTGTTACCATTCTAAGATTCGAAAAAACAGGCCATGAATCGATGATTACAGTACAGAGGAGTGGCCCCTGAAAAAAATTTCATGAAAGGTAGCCGATATGAGTATCAACTGAAAGTTCTCTATGAGAGCTTTTCAAAACAGTTCTTAAACTGACAGTTTTTGCTTCAGTGGGGGCACAGGGGGGATATAATATAATTTATTTCATTACACGCACTTATACCGAATTCGCTCGAGACGAGAAAACGCAAAGCAGGAAGATCCAATGCACTTGAATTACTCGTGCACATTCACTTGAAAAACTCTTAGCCTCTGAATTTAGCTTTTGATCAATGGAATTCGAACATTCGTGATAAGATTTAAGATAAGTCGTGGACAGTGATGTACAACATCAAATACTTCATTTCACACGTTCCTGGAAAAGTGATGATCACGACGAAATAACTGTTTTTCATTTTATTCCTGCACAAGAAATCTCGTTTCGCAACAAATTTTCTCTCACACTTGCAAACTGAATCCAAGAAACTTGCAAACTAAATCCAAAAACTGCACTTCGGATAAAAATATTCTTCTATGTTCTACCAACGTCGTCAACGACACCAGGCACAAATTAAAAATCAGCAAAAGAAAAATCTATAATTAGCTCAACCGCACCAAAGTAACGACCAAGCCCAAAATGTGTCTCGATTCCATACTACTACCGCTTGAACTCCCCTGGTACGGCATAAAGTCCAATTTCTTTCCCCGTTTCACAAGACGAGGTTCTTCATAGCGGTATCGGCAGATTCTCGTCCCAACGAAGCTCATGATTGCTTCGCTAAATCGCGTAGCAATGGTGTCGCCATTATCAATTTTATTTGTTAGTTTTTTTTCGAAAAAACTTTGGATCGGTAATGGTAGCGCTGATAGTGGCGGGACTTATTTCGAATTAGCAATAATAATACTGATAAGTTGAGCATCAAATTGTTCCGCACTTATCGCGTTATTATTATAAAATTGTTCTTTTTGATAAGGTCCCTCGAGCAGTTTGCTTAGGCGGGCTGATCGATTACTAGAAACCGTTCTCCTCTAGAATTTTCCTCTCTCACTACATCAGTGCCACCTCGCCGTCAAATTGTGGCCATGATCGCCACCATTTATTTACTGTAAAACTATTGTAGAATCAATCAATTTCAGCAAAATTACATTTCAGTTCAAAGAGGATCCGGTAATCGTCTTTAATGGGTTAACCAAGCCTCAATTCCTTACCAAACAATGTACTGTATTTTCTTGACCATCATTATACCAATTTATTGAAATGAAAAACTGATCTCAATTTTTTAAAAATTTTATTTTTATCACAAATACATTTGTCGTGAAGCTTTCTACGTCTGGTAATATTAAGTCGTATCACAATCATATTTACAATAGCTTAAAAATAAAATAAAACTTAAATGATGATTTGTTTTTTATAAAATTACCTAAAACTAAATTTAATTACATTTCAGATTCGTTACTAGCTACAAGGAAGAAATTTACGTGGGCTCGTGTACTGTCATCAATTGCTTCCATTCGCAAAAAATGTTTTACTTCCGTCTTTTCATTGACACTTTTATCTGATGTAGTTGCTTAATTCTAATTAGTATTTCGTGGTAGTTCCTAAGAAGCGTCATATACTTAATGATGGCCGCTTTTTCCGATCTTTGCTGTTCTTTCCGAAAATATTTCCTAACACCTGGAATGAAATGGGAATCAATATAAGTTAGTGAATATTAACTTCATTAATTTAAAGTTTAACAAAAGTAAATTAATAATGGTTTAATATCTTTTCATAGGTGTGTATCTACATATTTGAGTGTACACTATTTTTTTATGAATTGTCTTACCTTTTGCGATTACGTAGTCTTAAATAACTGGGTCTGACGTATTTATCTTTAAGACAAAATCAACCATCGTAATGATTGCAAAGTTAGTGATAAATAGCGTTTAAATCCGTTTTGCGACCAGCATAAGTGAATATGTTTGATGAATATCAGATTTTTTGTAGAGGAAAGGCTAGTCTGATCGGTAGTACTACAAGATCCTAGATAGAATCGTTACATATGATAGTCCCGGAGGTAGAGAAAATGAAATTCAGTTACTTTCTAAAGACAGGTATAGTATCATTAACTACATTTGGAATATCGGTCACTAGGGATAAAATTCAGATACAAATTAAGATTTGCAATGATCTTGTGTTGTCTGGTCTTCATTTTTCTTTGTCGTGAAAACGAATTAACGGTTGATTTGCGTGTGGAATGATTGAATATCAGGGACAAAAAATTTAACATTTTAGACATGCAGATGTACCACAAGGAGTAAGTCATAAATTTCATTTAAAAGTCATGTTGACTAATAACCAATTTTAATACCCAGCTGAGTAGAAAAATATACGAGTTACTTTGACCAATGAACAAAGATGCTTCTTAGGTATTTTAAATTCCTACTTTTTTGCGAAAGGGACTACTTAATATTTTGAAAAGTGACATTCCTCATTGAACAGCAAGATTGTTTCTGTACTTGCATCAGAGCAAGTTTTCGAAAGTATTGAAGGAATTTCCACTCCACGTTGCACTTTTAAAAGTGAATTGAATAATCTGTATCAGGCTAGACTGTCTTATCGTCGATGTATCGTTTAATCGAAATATCATTTTTCTTGGCCTTGGGCATATTTTCGATTTCTCAATACTTGCAGGATCAAAATTTAATTTTTAAAAAAACATGAGAGGCTCTGCTGTTGATTCATTAACCCATAGCATACGCACTAATAGATATGTGGCAGACCACCAACGTACCCAGCGTGCATACGTGTGCGCCCTGGGTTTGGCAGCATCATTCACGAAGTCCATTGCACTGCTGTCAACATGCGCGACTATGTTGCGCTTGATTGGGACATCGCTGACTGGGAAATTCCACGATCCCATGTCCACGCGATATATGGGTGCAATTATGTTGCGCCTGGAAGCATTGCGCTGACGATATGCGACGATAAAACGGATGCTCGTCAGCAGATATTGTAACCAACGCGATAAGCAACCGTGGAGCTATCGTTGGCGATGCCGTATCAGCGATTTCAGGAAATATAAGTTAACAACACAAAGCAATCGCCCTCAGCCAGTCATTCATTCGCTCACTCGACGTCGACGCACCTAAACCTTCGTAAATTAAATTTTTTTAACGACTTTTAGTAAATAAATCTTTTTATAGGAAAAGGATGTTCTCTTCACTTATCCATATTGGCGATCCTGACCATCGAACTACGCTTCATAATCGACATTGGACCTGCGCCACGCTCTACGCTAACGTTCCACAACAGTAGCGAATGGGCAATACACTACCACCGGCCATCAAGGGAGACGTCACCAACACGCTGGTTGTGAACTCGAAGCTGCAAATTCAGAGCTCAAAAATCGAGTTGCTGCTGGTGCTGGTGCTAGCCATCAACTCCATCAGCCTCGCCTGCAAGCTGTACAGGAGCCACGTCTGCGGTGTGAAACGTCGCGCAGTCACGACCAACGCCTGAAACGGTTTCACCAGCGACAGCAACGCCCACGCTCGTTCCACAAGCCGGGATCGTACCGAAGGAAGAAGCTCACGACACGGAAGGGATGGCAGGTGTTGCGATCAGAGTTCCACCCTTGTGGCGGGAGGACGTGGAGCTTTGGTTCGCCCAGGTGGATGCAAATTTCGCCACCAGCCGAGCACATCAACATTGACCTCATCGGGCCAATACCACCACGCGAAGGATTTCGATACTGCCTCATTGTTGTGGATAGGTTTTCCCGTTAGCCTGAAGCAATTCTTAAACATTTTTCGACACCCCTCATGTTGGCAGGAAGGATTCAGGCTTCCTAAAGGATCTGCGAGCGAGGATGTCAAAGTTAACCCCGTGCAATACGGCACACCACAACTCAGATGACGTCTTCGTAAATAAGGATCTACCTTATAGCACCCACGTCTTCATCAGGAACGACAAGGTCAAGGCCCCACTCACGCCACCTTACGACGGTCCGTACCCGGTACTAAAACGGAAGGAAAAGTACTTCAAGGTTGACGTGAATGGACGACCAACAGCCATATCCATCGACAGGTTAAAACCCACATTCTTTTCAACGGACAAGCAACCTACGACCACACGCACAACGACAACGAGGATTGGGCGAGAAGCCCGTATGCCGGTACGATTTGCGCCTAACGTCACCATACCGCGGCTCCGCCACTGCAGGGGGATTACTGTGGCGGGCCACCAATGCACCCAGCGTGCATAAGAGTACGCCCTGGGTTAGGTAGCATCATTCACGATGTCCATTGCACTGCTGTCAACATGCGCGACCATGTTGCGCTTGATTGGGACATCACTGACTGGGAAATTCCACGATCCCATGTCCACGCGATAAATGGGTGCAACTATGTTGCGCCTGGAACCATTGTGCTGACGATATGCGACGATAGAACGGATGCTTGTCAGCAGATATTGTAACCAACGCGATAAGCAACCGTGGAGCTATCGTTGGCGATGCCGTATCAGCGATTTCAGGAAATATAAGTGAACAACACAAAGCAATCGCTTTCAATCAGTCATTCATTCGCTCACTCGACGTCGACGCACCTAAGCCTTCGTAAATTAAATTTTGTAACGACTTCTAGTAAATAAATCTTTTTATAGGAAAGGGAAGTTGTCTTCACTTATCCATAGATACATTATCTACTCTTGCTTTTCAACTATCATGTCAGAACCGTTTTTTAAACAGCTTCTACAAAAATTCAACGACTTTGTTGAGGCAAACATGAAGAAAAAGAAGCAAGAGGAAGTATACTAACAACTCATAATGCAAATAGGAGAAAATTTTCAACGTGAAGTAGTAAAGCAATAATTAACAAATTGGTTATTAATTTTAAACATGTTATGATAGAAAGTATTGAATTCATGTCTTCCTTTAATGCCGTGAAAAAATCTTAAAATAAAAATGCTTTCCATACGGCACCATTTCTAATTAGTCATCGTGTATGCGGTATTATGAGCCACTCAAACATTTATCGATGATGCATATACTCGCACAACAATGTGAGCCAATTAAAGAGTGCCTCGTATGAAGAACTCTTGTATTGCTTATGTGTAATATTTGTTCTCGTCAAGGCTGACAATTACGAACATCATATTCAATAAATCCGCATCATCTACAGTGATCTTGAAAAGTAATAATTGACCCTGCTATAATATCAATTGGTTGTCAAATAAAAGAGTACTAGACTTTTTATAGCGTATGAATGCAATAATTAGTTTTTTATATCACAGACAAATTTATATGAATTGTAGGAACTACTCGGGCCGAAATCAGTTTAGGTATGCCTAAACGGGGCGTTAGAGCCTATTGCGGAAAAAGTGCGGCTTGCCTAAATTAGTCATAATAAAACTGAACGCTTGTTTAATTTTATTTATTGTTTTTGTACAGGGTTTTCCAATAAATGGTGTTATTTTGATATTAACAGAAAAGTGCTATTTTTTAATATAAATGATTGGATGTTTATTACATTATAAAGAGGAAGGTATGCCGTTGATACCGGTAAATGACATCAGGCAAATGACCACAACGACCACGCTTACAGGACCATATCCTTTTCATGAAATTTTCCAAAACGAAATCGCAAAGTGGCTGCCCTATGTCCTCGATAGCCTCACGAATTCCATCTTTGAGGTCTTGAACCGACGCTGGCATAGACCTTCTATTTTCCATGGCCGCAAGGGAAGTAGTCGCAAGGTGTTAAATCACAAGGTCTCGGTGGCCAATTCTGATCACCTCTTCGAGAGATAACACGGCCCGGAATCTTTTCCCACAAAAGATCAATGGTTTCGTTGCTTGTGTGGCACGTAGCGCCGTCTTGTTGAAAATAAACGTTGTCAAGATCAATACCATCCAATCCCAGCCATAAAAAATCATTAATCATCTCTCGATAGCGCAATCCATTCACCGTAACTGTTGCTCCAGCCTCATTTTCGAAAAAGTAAGGTCCAATTACTCCGTCGGACCATAAACCGCACCAAACAGTCACATGTTGAGCATAGAGAGGCTTTTCAACAATAACTCTTGGGTTTTCCGAGCCCCAGATGGGACAAGTTTGCTTGTTGACGAAGCCACCGACGTGGAAATGGGCCTCACCACTCAAGATGATTTTTCGATGCAAAGACACGACGCTGTTGATGATCGACCGGCTTGAGTTCTTGTGTTAACTGAACGCTTATTTAGACCCAAATCTTTATGCAAAATACGATGCAATGAAGTTTGTGAAATGCCTAATTCCAAAGAACGATGAGGAATGGACAAACCTGGGTTTTCTTCAACACTTTCGGCTACAGCAGTAATATTCTCGGCTGTCCTTGAGTAACGAGCACGGGTTTTATGCTTCACATCACTAAGTTTCCCCAACAGCTCGAATTTTTCCACCGATTTCTGTATTGCGGTCCGACAAGGTGCTTCACGACGACCCAAAAATGTTCGAGTTTTACGAACCTTCTCTGCCAAATTTTCACCATTTTTATAGTGAATTTTAATAACTTCAATGTGTTGTTGAAGCATATATCGGTCAATTAATATTAATAGCGTAGTTTTTACTTGTCAAATTTAAAAAAATTATAGCTTCAAAAGTGACATCTACCGAAAAAGCGGGCTATTCAAAATAACACCTCTTATTGGAAAACCCTTTAGTTGCTCGGTTACTACTGGATTTGATGTGGCATATACCTTCACGGAAGCCTATCTATCTACCAGTATGGGTTATTTTGTTCAAATTATGACCACAAGTAATTAAATTACCACTACAAGTAAATTTAAAAATTACTAAACAAAGCCGCATAACGCGATTGATATTGTAGTGTTCAGGGTGAGCTCGTGTTGATGCCTCTCTACTTCGCCCATAACAAGGACCTCAGAAAACACGAGACTCCTGGAATAGATGGGATACTAGCACAACTGCTAAATAGCGGGGGTCCCCATCTTATAACCTTCTGCATAGACTAAGACCAGTTATCAGAGGACTGCCGAAAAAGTATATGTCTTATAAAAAAAAACGGGAATAAGTTAAAGCGTCAAAATTATAGAGGCATCGCTTTACTGTGTATTTCGTATAAAGTGCTATCCGAAACCGTAGAAGGAAAATTTAAGCTGTACCATGAAAGTATTCTAGGCGCGCATTAGTAAGGCTTTCGAAGTGGATGGGTCAATAATAGACCAAATATTCTCAGTTAAGTAGGTGCTCGAAAAGTGCTGGGAATATAACATCGATGTGTCTCTTTTACAGACTTCAAGCAAGCATACGGCAGTGTCGAATAATGTTTGACTTTCGCATCGCAACAAAACTAGTCCGCATGCTCAAAGTAACGATAATAAACACACAGTCATCAGGAACTCCGTATTTTCCATTCTAAGGTCCAGGGTTGTGCACAGGCAAAATCAACTCCAAATTTACAAAACACTAGTCAAACTTGTGCTATTTATGAACGTAAAACATGGACACTGACCAGGGAAGTCAAAAAGGCAGTGGACGTATTTGAATGCATAGTGGTCCGGAAAATCTGCGACCCAGCGAATCAAAGAACAGAGCGAAGACTTCGCTATAACAATGAGTTGCATGAGCTTTTTACCGATCCAACTGTTTCCTTCTGTGCAGATTAACGTAAATTGTAATGGGCGGGCGATGTAGAAAGAATGGAAGAAAACCGGCTACCCAAAAGAATATTCACGGATAGAGCACAAGATAGACGTCCAGCGGGAAGACTGGGCACTCGATGGGAAGACACGATAGAAGCTGAAAAATTGACCCTGACGAACGAATTCAAAAACATTTTTCAACGTAAAGTGCTCCGGAAAATCTACGGCCCAGTGAAACAAGGTACAGAATGAAGACAACGTTACAATGATGAGCTGTATAAGGTTTCTGATGATCCACTCGGATACGCTTGCGTAAAGTTACGCGAATTGGAATTCATGGGCCATAAAGAAAGAATGGAAGGAAACCGGCTACCTAAAAGAATATAGAAGGGCGTCGCACAAGATAGACGTTCAGTGAAAAGACCGAGAACTCGATGGGAGGACACGATAGAAGGTGACAGAAGATCTTTGCTGGGTGACAGCAGATCTTTGCTGGGTGACAGCAGATCTTTAGCTTTATCCCTAATTGATTTTACAAATTTATTTTCAACAGTTCCTGCTACGCAACCTCCACTTCAATACCACCTTGCTTAGGATGTTTTCCACGAGGTATATGTACTGCAGATAGGATTCCTAATTTTTGTTTTTGCAGTTCTGCACCAGCTTGTGAATTTTCGCATTCGTCACTTCATCCTCGAATTCTTTATCGGGGATTCTTTTCAAGGCCTGATAGATTTAAAGCGGTGCCATTCAAGAGCCGTTGGCTGTAGACGAATTTTCGCACGTCCTTCCAGCCAAAATTATCATATATATTGGGTCTATAACTTAATTCGTGCGGTTTACTAAGAGATGGCATAACTTGTATAATATTAAATCGTTCCAATATTCCCAACCTGCGTTGGAAGGCTACTGTCATTGTGCGTCTTTGCAGCGCATGCCATTCATTTGAAGCGTTAACAACAATAATTTTTTTTCACTCAAATATGTGAAACTTTGTTCCTGAAAAAGTGATTTTGCGGGGAATTCTTCTTCATTACTTTAATATGACGTTTTTGCATGTCCGAAATGCTGCTGGAACGCAACAAAAGGAAGTCATTTTTGCATCGGATTGTTACTGGTGATGAAAAATGGATCCATTACGACTACCTCAAGCGCAAAAAATCATATGTGAAATCCGGCCAACCAGCTAAATCAACGGCAACGCCGAATATCCATGGCGTGAAGGTAATGTTCTGTATTTGGTGGGATCAGAAAGGCGTGCTGTATTATGACTGCTAAAACCGGGTGAAACCATCAATGGAGCACGCTACCGAACCCAATTAATCCATTTGAAGAGAGCAGTAGCCGAAAAACGCCCAGAATATGTGACCAGACACGAGGCAATAATTTTCCATCATGACAACGCTCGGCCCCACGTTGCTTTTCTGGTTAAGAACTATTTGGAAAACAGTGGATGGGAAGTTTTACCCCACCCGCCTTATAGCCCAGACCTTGCCCCTTCTGACAACCATTTGTTCCGATCGATGCAGAACGCCCTCACTGGAATACGGTTCACATCAGAGCAGGATATCAAAAATTGGCTTGATTCATTCTTGGCGCAATTATTTTGGGATGGAATCCACAAAATGCCAGAAAGATGGGAGAAGCTCATAGCTTTACATGGGCAATACTTTGAATAATACTCTTGTATAATTTTTTTTCTTAAATAAACGTTCAAATTTTGAAAAAACCCGCACGAATTAAGTTATAAACCTAATATTCTCAAAGTAGCCCAGCCTTACGATGCAATCGTTCACCAAAAAACTTTTCGTGGGAATCGGCAACATTTTGAAAACTAAGCTACGGAGGTGACGCACTTTCTTCTTCGTCACCAGAAGTATATCCCGTGTTTTTCTCGCATTTTTCGGGGTGTATGATGCAACGTGCGGATGGTCCCCATTTATCACTGTTTGATCATAGGGGGAATTTTTCTTCATCTTCGTATTTACAACGCAGTGTGGAGACTTTTCTCCAGTTTCTCAGTACTCAAAAGAATTTTCCGTATTGGTCCAAGCTTCTGTCAAGACAAATGGCGCCACGATCGTCCGATCCATTTCAAAAGAAGGAAACCCCTTTTCGCCCACTTTTTGGGAACTCTAAATACGGCGATGCAATTTTGGTTGAGCTTCCATGTAATTTAAGGAATAATAAAAAAACAGGTTTACGAATTTTTTTCAATTCTATTCAAGGGTTGTCAATTTAGTGCTAGAGAAAATATAAATCTGAAATATTACCCCAAACCGTCACGCAATCTCCCGTGACCAGATAAATGATCATGGTCCCTTAGTTGACCGCCACTCACTGCTTGTCGCCCTGACCCTCGTGTCACTGCTCTTCTTTGTCGGATCCTCGCATTCACACATAGATATCTTGAAATTTATACCAGTATATATGTAGATAAAGGTGAAGCAATCATTAGAAAGCAGACTGGACGAAATTTGAACTGAATGTGAAAGAAGAATTATATGTACCTCCTAAACTGCCAAGAAAACTCAACGCAACTCAAAATCACTGTAAAGAACCATGCCCGCTAAATTGAGACTTAAATAGAGTAAGAGTTCCTTCGTGGAATCACGAACTGCAAAATATGCAAAAATCTGCAAGAAGGCTACTGAGAAGGGGAGTGGGAACAAAGCAAAATTCTGACTGACAAGGCTACACGACAACGGAATGCGCAAATCAGAGAAAAGTGAGAGAATCTGAATCGTCCTCGTATATGAAGTTTTGGAAAGGGGCTCTGGGGACGCAAGAGACATAAACGCTTCAGTTAGGGCTAAACGGTTTAGTCAGAGTCAATTCATAAACTTGACGGTACCTTCTCGGAGTTGATTCTGTGGTCGTAATGTTGAGAATCGGTATTGTCCTTGATTGTTGAATCAGTGTCTTATGATAACTAGCCTGTCTTGACAATAGTGGAATACTTCCCAGTTTAGTGATTCATCAGCATCAGAACAATAAGTTTTTATTTTATAGTTAATTTACTAATAAAGTTTATATAATTGATTTTCCGTTGCTGACAATGGCTCCCTATTTTCAATTTATCTATGGAAATGGTATGTCTCGCCAAAACTTCGTATGATCTTTGACAAGGTGGCTGTAAAGAAGTGCGTACTATATCTGTTCTAACTAGTTTGGTTTAATGGTTGACATTACAGCTTTCAAATCTTTTGAGGCTTCTGATCAAGAGAAATCTTGGGTAAAGCACTTGGTAGGCGTATGTTCTTTACGTAAACTAACTGAGCCGGAGACGATTAAAGTACCTCTTTGAATACCACCCTCAAACCTAAAAGGACAAACGGTAAGATTTTTGACCATCAGGGATTTTTATGAACCATTATAGCGACGTTCAAGGTACGATGTCAATTTTCGATCATTCCATTGGCCTGTGGATGATAGGCTGAGGTACAATTTCGTTTGAAACATAGGATTTTTCTAAATTCACTGAACAATTGGGACTCGAATTGCCTGCCTTGTTCTGTTACTATAATCTCTGGAACATCAAAACGTGCAGTCCAAAATTTACATCATGCTTCCGCACAGGTTGAAGCTGTAATATTAGCTAGAGATATTGCTTCGGGCTATCTCTAAAATCTGTCTCTTATTATTAAGCAATACGTAAATCCTTGCAACTAAGGAAGGGGTCCAATTATATCCATATGAATAACTTTAAAGCATTTGGATGTGAGTGAGAAAGTTTTCTGCTCACTTTTTTGTCTCATAATTTCTGAAGGCTGACAATCCAAAAAAATGCGAGACTAATCAGCGACACTTTTCTTTAGGAGTGGCCAAAATTTTTTATCTGACACAAGGTGAGGCAACTTATCTATTGAAGTGAGCATTTGTTTACAAAATGCTTCCGGAATATATGGTCTAATCTTTTCCTCGGAAACTTTGCAGAAAATTTTGAAATTTGAATTAGGGAAAGTCATTTGCTTAAGTGAAAATTGAGAGTCTGATCTTAATTTTTTTAAATGGCTTTTCCTGCAATGTGTCTGAGGCCTGTGATGAACCTACTGACGAAGGTTAGCTGGCAAAGTTGTCTTGGAGAAGCTTTTGCAGGATTCTGACGAAATGAAAATATCAAAGGTCAATATGAAATCTGTAGTTTTTTATCAGTTGATAGGTCGCTAGTAACAAAGTTCACGATTATACATGCTATAAATTTGTTGGGCTTGGTTCAGCTTCTTTGAAAAGAATCCTAAAGTTTGCACACGATTTTGCACCCATTGTTGAAGAGCTGCTCCAATAGCAATGTCAAAAGCATCCACAAAAATTGCCAGCGGAGCATTTATTACTGGAAAAGCTAACACGACTACATCGAATAGTTGCTGTTTTGAAGTTTCAAAATATTGAATAAACTACAGTGTCCAATTGATCTTCCTCTAGTCTGACTTCCTAGCGCCCGCTAAGTAACTAAAGCGTGATGTTGAGCGGCATTTGGCAGGAAGCGACGGTAAAAATTTACCATCCCTTGTAAGTATCTGAGTTCTAGTATGGTTTCTGGAAAATTTGAAACGTAAAATATTCTTACATTTGTCTGGTGTAGGTTTAATGCCTTCTGATGAAATGAAATGACATAGAAATTTGATTTCGGTTTGTAAGAATGCGCATTTATCAAGATTAGTGATGGGAGCATGTGTTCAGAAAAAATCGATCCAGAATCACAAACATCACAATTTTTTAATTTTTAATTTTATTTATTTAATCTATAAAACAGATATAATCCAATTACATTATAGACAAACAAAAAATAAAACAAAGTTTATACATACAATCAATATATCTAAAAAGGATAATGAAAAATTAAATGAAAAAGGAAACTACGTACAAAATACAGTAAATTAATTAGAAATAGAAAAATTATTCTTCGAAGTTAAACAGAAGAACCGATTCCTTAAGTTTTTTTTTTTTGAATTTAGCAAAAGACAGCGGTATTAAACCAAGACCAAGCGCGTTATGATTATGTGGGAGTCGTACAGCAGGCGAAAAAAATAAAATATCAGTGCGAGCAAAGGGAACATTGAAGACTACCGAGGATCTAGTTGGACGTCCGGTATTAAAGGAGGAAATTTCAATGCCAAGGCCTATAGGAAGCAAATTGTGATAAAGCTTGAAAAGAAGGCATTCATCGAGAAAAACTCTGCGAGAGACTAATGAAGGAATGCGCAGAAAAGATAGGCGATCACTATAAGCGCAATACGGGATGTGGAATTTAACAAAAAGGAACCGAGTAAACCTACGTTCCACAGCTTCAATAGCATCTCTTAGGTAACGTTGATACGATGAAATATCTTTAAAATCTTTTGTGGATCTGAGGATAAAACCTGACATACGAGATGCTTTAGATACTAGATGAGTTATATGCTGTCCAAAACGAAGCTTGGTATTAAAAAATACTCCCAGGTCCTTGTGGAACACCACAGCTCTCAAAGAAACATTAGCAATCGCATAGTTATAATCAAAAGAAGACTTTTTAAGGGAGTAAGTCATCTTGAAACATTTGTTTACATTTAACTTCAGCCGATTAGTTGCACTCCAGCCAGCTAGTATATCCAGGTTTTTCTGCAGAATAATACAATCATTGACAGATTCGATCACCCTGAATATTTTGAAATCATCTGCATACATGAGTGCGCGGGAGTTGAGTAGGGAAGTAATATCATTGATAAATACGAGAAACAACAGAGGACCAAGAATGGAGCCTTGTGGAACTCCAGAACAGGGATAAAATGGAGAGGATGTATGGGCATTAATCGTAACAACACAACTCCGATCAGCAACATAAGAACAGAACCAATGTACAATAGAACTGCCTAAGCCGAAATTACTCAATTTTTGGATAAGAATCAGGTGATCAACTGAATCAAAGGCCTTAGAGAAGTCTGTGTAGATAACGTCTACTTGTTTCACCTTATCAAACTCAGCAGCAATCTTATTTGTTAAAGATAAAAGGTTGGTAAGAGTTGATCTACCTTTGATGAACCCATGCTGTTCATTGGCAAAAAACGGAAGCAACAAAGGATAAACTTGTTTGTATACAATTCTTTCCAGAACTTTGCTAAAACAGGGGAAATAGTGAAATGGGGCGGTAATTGAACACGCTTGCTTTATCTCTAGATTTGAAAATGGGAAAGACATTGGCTCTTTTCCAGCGTGCAGGAAAACAACCATCTGCGAGACTTTGGTTAAATAAGATGGACAAAGGAACACACAGCGAAGACGACAAAGATTTAGCAAATATATTGGGAATTCCATCTGAGCCACAACCAATACTGCCATCCAGACCATGTAATAGGCATTCAACTTCAACAGGGTTCACATATGCAAATGGCAAATTCATGGTTGGACCATCGATGAATGAAGATGCTGCAGCACTTGTCTTACTATAAAAAGGAGAAAAATGTTGCGCAAAGAGTTCTCAAATTTCCCCATTATCAGAAGACGTGATATCATCAGAATTCATTGAGTAGGGCATATCGCAGGACTTTTTAAACGAATTTATATAGGCCCAGGAAGGCTTTTTAGCACTCGATCTTATGGAGCCCTCCACGTGATCAATATAATGGCTTTCAGCACTTTTAATTAAACTATTGGCTTCAGTTCTTAGACCTTTATAACAACGTAGGTGCACCTCAGAGCCCGTCAAATGATATTTCCTGCGGGCAGCGTCCTTGGCATTTAAGACTGAAGCGATGTTGTTATTAAACCAAGGTGCATCTTTTAACCTTCTACGTGCATAGAGCGGTGTATAACTGGTTATCACGGATTCAAGAAAAATATAAAACTTTTGAAGCGCTGCATCAACACTTAAGTTTCGAAAAAAAGAAAACCAATTAAGAGAATTTTATTCTAACTCCATATCAGAATATTTGGCTTTTAGAAAATTAAAGCTAGAAGGGATAACTTTTTTTTGGACAAGACCACGAGCCAGAACAATCAGCAAATGAAGCGGAGGATGACGAGGATCAGGTTTTACGTAGGGGGTAAGGGCAGCCTGCAGGGAGACACAAGATTTCGGTATATTAGACAGAACTAAATCCAGAGCTTTACTGTTAACGTTAGGGATATCATTTAATTGTGAAAGTGAACAAAAAGAAAGGAAGGAGGAAAGGGTAACAGAGTAATTGTCAAAAGATAGAATTTCGGAAAATGTGCTATTCCAAACAACATGGGGTAAGTTGAAATCCCCACAAATTAAAAGCAATGAAGAGGGAAAGCTGCTAAAAATGTATGAAGAAATTTCTGAAATGAATGTTTCATAAACAAGAACGGAACTTCCACAGGGAATATAAACAGACAAAATCAGTAAGGTTGAAACTGAGGACAAGGTAACAGACACAGCAATACATTCTACTGGAGGTGACGCCTTGAAATTGCATGCGGAAGCTATTAAAGTTTCTTTACGAATTCCTATCAACACACCGCCTCCGTCAGACTTGCCAGAGTTTAAACGGTTACGATCTTTACGAAACACTAAATGAGAAGGAAGAACTTCAACATCCAATATATCCTCGGTCAGCCATCATTCCGATAAACACACGATGTCATCAAAAGAAACAATAGAAGAAAGTCGGAATTCATTGGTCTTGGTTCTCTCCGACGAACACCCGACCGAAAATTTTTCCGCGGTTGACTTACAAACTCCTGAACAAAAACACCATGAGGCCAGAAATAAGATTTAAGCGGGGCTTTAATATCCGAACTGTTGGTGATGCGGAATGAAGCAATCGTTTGCGAATCGAGATTTTCTGGAGTTAGCTTCATGACTATCAACAAAGCAGGTTCATATCCTAACTTTGCCATGATGTAACTTCTGATCAATTCTGGCTTTGTATGATAGTTCAAACGCGAGATAAAAATTTGAGTCGGTGGAGCGATAATATCGAGCGGCGGAAGATAACTCTGAGACTCAGAAATCGATGATAGTGATGTGGGTAGAGGCATTGGCGGTTGATCAAGTGTTGCATTCGATGGAACACAAATGGCACCTTGTACCTGTCCGATTTCGCTAAACTCTGCCGAATTGATCCAGTTTGAAACAAGGTGGCTGGGACATCATGAGGTCCAAAATCCACTTAAATAACGTCAGAAGATGCAGTCAATACAGGTTGATGATGGCTGTGCTGCTCGGCCAATATATTCATTGAGCGATGATGTAGGAAGGCATTGTTGGAACTAAGAATGATATTTCCATCGTTGACAACAGTGTCGACGACTTTTTTGGGGGATGATTTTGCAGTTTTTGCCTGCACAACAGTATTGACGACTTTTGTAGGGGGAGATTTTGCAATTTTTTCCTGCTGTTTAGCTTTTTGTTTTTGGCGCGTTTCAACCCCAGTATGTGAAGGTGAAGAAGGACTAGCCAGCACGCAAGAGGCAACAGCATTTTCTCCATTAGTAGCATTTTCTTCATAAGATGAGTCGTCCGTTAAGAACATTTTATCGACATCTTGCAGAGCAGATTGCACAAAGTGCAGCATTAATGTTTTGTTTATGGTCTCCAGTATTCTCTGTGCCATGGAAAACGGGCACCATGTCGACGCAATTTACACTGACTTTAGTAAAGTGTTTGACCGTATCAATCATACGATTTTGTCCCTCAAACTGCGTATATTTGGAACCACCGGCCCTCTGCTTGATTGGATACATTCGTATCTCGAAAATCGAAGTCAAGCCGTTAAATTTCAGGGATATGTATCCAATTAAATTCGTTAATATTCCTTTAAGCCTCAAGGCAGTCATCTTGGACCGCTCCTTTTTAACATATTTCTATCGGAGCTGTCTGAAGTGTTCTTTCACATATCACATTTATTTTATGTGGATGATCTAAAATCATACCACGTTATAGCCTCCGAAAGTGATTCACTGTTCTTACAAGATGAAGTGAATTCTATACTAGAGTGGTCTAATAATAACTGTCTATATCTGAACCTTGAGAAATTCCAGGTGATTAGTTTACCTCAGAAAAATACAATTCTACTCAGCGACAGTCACCTCAACAATATAAAGTTTTCCAGAGTTGATAGCATAGTAGATCTTGTGTCCTCTTAGATAAGAAACTCCGCTTTAGTTTATACTACGATGAAGTTCTCAGCAGGGCCAATAAAGTTCTAGGCTTCATCAAATGACGTTCTAAAGAATTTGAAAATATGTGGGGGGCAAAAACTTTATACACATCAATAGTGCGCCCGATTCTTGTATACGCTAGTGTTTTTTGGAAGTAAGGCTGCAGTCCGTTCAAAAACAGTTCTTGCTATTTGTTTTGAGATCCCTGTACGTCCCACCAAATTTCCATAATTTGCCATTATATGAAAATCGGCTTTCTATTCTCAATATAAAATCACTTGCCTCCCATAGGACCATGATAAGCTCTTGCTTTGCGTTCAACGTCCTCAGAGGTACTATTAAAGGTCCGTACCTTGCTGACAGGATAATCTTGAACGAACAAGCAAGTTTTACGAGACATTCTCGTTTATTAGTGGAAAGTAAATATTCTACGATCTATTGTGAAAACGAGCCAAAAGATAGATATTACAAAATTTTCAAAAGGGTCGGTCATCTTTATTCTCAAACCATCTCGAGATTCCAATTTAAAACAGCCATTTCCAAGTTCATTTTGTCCTAATACCTACTCTTTCCAATCCTTTTTCCTAGCTTTAAAGTAATAAAAAAGTGATATAATGATACATGTTATAATTTTAAAGACATATGGCCGTTTTCGGAATATCTTTTGGTTCTACTGGAATTTGGTGATAGGCTCCTACGAAATTTAAAGTCAAGAAAGTTTTGCAGCTAGTCAAAAAATATGTGATATCTTGAGTGTTAGGGAAAGGGTAGCGACCTGGTGTTTTAAAAGCGTGAAGACGTTTGTAGTCACTGGAAGGGCGGAATTTACTGTTGGTTTTTTGTACCATATGTAAAGGTGAAGACACTGGCTGTCAAACGGACGACCATGCTTTGCTCAAGGAGAAAGTTAAATTCTTTCTTAGCTGCGGACAATTCATCCGGAGCTAAACGCCTAGGTTTTGAAACTATTGGTGGACCTGAAGTTATAATCTTGTATTTGATATTGTGCGCTGGTGGTTTGATGCAGACTCTGCGGCGATTGATTTGAATTTTAATAAGAAATCCCTAGCCTATCTACCAATGTTTGATTCAAATAGGAAGGACGAGTTTGAAGAATCTTTAACAGCGATGGCTGCGATTGGCTAAGCTTTGAATTCTCACTTGCAGACGCTGTATAGGGGTTTGTGCTAGCAGGATTACTAACGCCTCTGCATATCAGGAGTGGCGGCCCAAAAATTGCTCTATATTTGAGATCATAGCTAAAAACAACAAAATTGAACAGAAAAAATCGAAAAAACGAGTAAATATACAAATTCTTATTTTAAAAAATCTAGCTAGTCCCTAAGGATTTGCGGTGCCTGTTGGCGGGTATAATTCCCTGTCACAGAATATACCCTCCCTCTTCAAACAAGTTACCGATGCTTAAATGTTCAATCCTTCCAAGGAGTCACCTTTATTTATTAAAAAAAAGTTGAGATTTTAATTATAAAGTTTAAAGTTGACCTATCACCCTATCCTATATCCTGATACTTAAATTTTAACGGTCCATCAATTATTGGTGTTTCGCAGTTATAACCTTTAAGTGCTTACTAACGGGGGTGTTATTGTTGTACCCGTACTTGGTCTTCATGTTCATCATCATCTAATTTAAAGGGTTGATTATCCGATGCTACCATTATTATATGTCCTTCTAGTTCCCATTTGCCAGCAATCTGCAATGTTTCTGCTGTCTTCTGTTTTGTCGTTTTTGATTCATCCAATAATGTTAATTCATAGAATTCTTACATAATTAATAATGCTTGTAACAGTCGATATTTTAATATTCGTACAGCCCTTTCGATTACTTTACGAAATGCTCCTTCTTGTGGTTCCGATAAACGCGTCTCTTGAACTCAAACTCGGAGTATATGTAACTTCTTATTGGTGGCCCGTCGATATATTTGATATATGACTGGGACGCCGTCAGAATCAAAAACATATCGATTCATGTCCAAATACACGAATGCTTCTGAAGGTACGAAGCCAGTAGCGAGGCAAGTCGCAATATACCCGTCTGTAGGGTGGAACGGCTGTGAAATCCAAGGGTTTTCACTCACAGTCACAGATCTTGCGATATGATTCCGAAGATGTTTCCATATAAAGATATCGACTCCTGTCACTTGAGCAGTTTGATAAATTCTTCTATTCGATATATAATGTTTCCAATCCGTCTCAGGCTTTCTGTTCAAACTAGTACATGCACAAAGACATTTCCTTTCGAAAACTCTTAATTTTTCCATAGTACTAGCACTCTGGTTGTACCAGATCTGACATCCATATGTCAAAACTGGTCTAACCAGGGCCTTGTAACAGACAATTTTGACCTTTTGTTCAATGTTTTTGGAATTAAAAAGTCTTCGTAGGGCCATGACTACTTTTAGTGCCTTACTTAGCATAATTTTCACATGTTCAGTATAGTACAGATACTGATCGAGATAAACACCCAGGTATCGAACACAGGATTTATGTGGAACTCGTTCTAGACTACCCTCGCCAGCCATGATGTGGAAATCTTTCCAATTACGTTTCAGGTCTTGACTGACCCCCTGCAGCGTTGTCCGAAACAAGATTGTTTCACACTTTTGCGCATTGATTTTCATTCGCTAATTGTCAGTGTATAGCTGTACATCATTGAACATTTTTGTAGATTTCTCTGAACAATGATCGCATTGGCGAGACGTTAAAATCGCTAGTTATTGTTATAAATGTACTTGATCCAATAAAATAAGATAGCTACGAAGCTTATGTTTCGCAACTATAACAAGTAAATTCGTAAAAATGCTCAGGAATAAATTAAGTAGTTCACGTGGTGTAGTGGTTAGAGTACTCAACCCGTAAGCTGAAGGCCTCTGGTTTGAGTCTCATTGGCGCCAAGGAGATTTATTCCGAGTGATCCTTCAGACGGACTATAAGCCCGTTCAGTTGTGATACGTGCTAGTTAAAAATTAGAACGTATTGCAGCAGGGGGGAATGACACAGGTTGGAAAGGGGTTGTGGTGCAACAACAAAAAAAAAAACATAGATGATGTAAGCATAGATGAATCCAAATTTTGACGTTATGCTTGAATATGTTGTTTGAACTTCAATTTTTTCTATCGAAGATCGAACTGAACGATGATGTACAGGGTGAAAAAGCGTGCTAAAATAAGAATCCAATCGTCAGGTGAATGTGTTGAAACGGGGTCACCAATTGTGGTTACAGCGTTGATAATCGGTATTGTCTTTGATTGTTGAATCAGTGTGTTATGATAACGAGCCTAGCTTGGCAACAGTGGAATAATTCGCAGTTAAGTGATTCATCAGCCTAGTACATTCAGTTATTAATTTTTATTTTTTTGGGTTTTGTAAAATAATTTTAAAAAACCCTACTAGTTTCGCGACCGTCTGTCCGTCCGTCCGTATGTCACAGCACTTTTTCTCGCAAACCACTTAAGCTAGAAACATCAAATTTTGTCTGCAGATGTAAAGTGGTGCTCTCTTCAAAGTTCAACTACGAAAAATGTTATAAGGTATTTAAGGGGGGTCTCCCAATATAGAGGAGTGCCCCCGAAAAAAAAATTCATCAAAGGTAGCCGATATGGGTATCAAATGAAAGGTTTTGATAATTTGATACTTTTTGCTTCGAGGGACGCACAGGTAGGGGAAATACACGAAAAATTTGTGTCCTTCCTCGTGTATCCTAAAAATCTGAAAAAAATTATGGTGGTAGGTGTTTATGAGTACAACAACAACAAATACCTCAGAAGTCGAAATTCGCTCAACTTTGTTAATAATAGTATGATATTCGAATTTCACATTTTCCCCAATAAAATCGCATCGGTACCCTTAAACTGAAGGAAATTCGATATTTAGGTAGTCCTACTGAGGATTCTTAAACTTTGTAAGTTTGATGAAAATCGAATGATATACACGGACGTTATAGCCGTTTACCATTTCTCCAATTACAACAACAATAACACATGATTTTGGTATTTTATGGACTTTCCATCGAATCAGTCACTGCAGTTTTGACTTTATCTACTTAAACTCAATACCGTTTTCAAAGTTAATTCTGGCAATGAATTTAGAATTAATGAGTTGTAATTGATTGTCGGAAAATAATTAGAGTTAGTATTGCGATTGACCATCATAAATCATTGGAAGTTCTGATGAAGACTAATTTTGAATGCAATTAGCTGATCTATCAGCAACTATTAGTTAACTTGCCTATGGTATTGAGAAAAGAAAAACCAAGAAGAGTAACTGGAGACTAGCAAGGTACGTTTTATTGGACGAATACCAATATACATGAGGCTCATATTTTGATCAGGACATGACCGATACCATTAAATTTCGGTCATTTAAATTTACCTATGAGTAATTAAGTCTAGCATTAGCATAGATATTATCAATCGCCAAATAGTCAGAGGTATGATAGCCACTCTAAGCTTAAAACTTGCGTCCTATCTTGCAGGTACAAAACAAGTTGGGTAGACAGACCTATGCTCATGTCAGAAGGGTTTTGTACTCAACTTACAAAATGCAGTAACCAGCAACGAATAAAATCAAGAAACATGTCAAAGACGATTTTATTGGAGAAAATGTGAAATTCGAGGATCATACTATTATTAACAAAGTTGAACGAATTTTGACTTCTGAGGTATTTGTTAGGGTTATACCCATAAATATCTCCCTTGATAATTTTTTCAGATTTTGTAGATCACGGGTGTCCATTCGCGAGGGAGGAAACACATTTTTCATGTATTCCCCCCCTGTGCCCCAACTGAAGCAAAAACTATCAGTTTAAGAACTGTTTTCAAAAGCTCTCATATAGAACTTTCAGTTGATACTCATATCAGCTACCTTTCATGAAATTTTTTTCCAGGGGCCACTTCTCTGTACTGTAATCATCGATTCATGGCCTATTTTTTCGAATCCTAGAATGGTTACAAAGCCCTTTTGCTAGGAGCTCTCTCCTGCCTCTTCGACTTGTTTCAATTATTTGTACTCATCTTCATGATACCTATCATTCCTGAAATTTTCATGCAAATCCTAGCAAAGCTGTAGTGTCTAAGTAGGTAAAAAGGCGCATATGGCTCCATAGCCATATGTTTCCATAGTAATACAGGGCATATTGTTCCATAGTTATACAGGAAAATTCAAATCGCTATAACTTCGTCAAATACTATTCGATCTTTATGAAACTTTCAGAAAAGATCAACCCTATTAATAGTCATCTGTTTGCAAAATTTTATTGGATTTAAGGGTACCGTTTAGATTTTATTCAAGAAAACATAAAATCGATAAATCATACTATTACTAACAAAGTTGAGTGAATTTCGACTTCTCATGTATTTGTTGTTGTTGTACCCATTAAGGCCTACATTCATGATTTTTTTCAGATTTTTCGGATGGAAGGTGTCCAATCGCGAGGGGGGGGTACGCAAAAAGTTCGTACATTTCCCCTTCCCCTGCCCCCTCGGTACTTATAAGGCAATTTTAAGACTTGTTTTGAAAAGATCTCAATAAGACCTTTCTATTGACACCCTACTCGACTACCAATGGTGAATATTTTTTTTTGAGGGGTCACCTCCCTATATGGGGAGACCCCCCTTAAACCCCTTGAAAATTTTTTTCACCCTTGAACTTTCAAGGAGTCACCGCTTCTGACCTTTCCACAAAGTTTCATGGCTGTAGCCTCTATACTTTCGGAAAAAAAGTGCTGTGACATACTGACGGGCGGACGGACGGACGGACAGACGGACACAGGTCGTGATTGCAATAGGGTTTTGTATTTAAGTACAAAACCCTAAAAAGCTTGTAGGTCAACACATAAGATGTACGACACTGAGAAAAAACCCACTTTGAATTACACAAAACATCCTGTGAAACTGCCCTTCCGACTAAGCTGATGACTATAAACTTTGCAAGACCCCTATTAAAAGGGCCGAACTAAAAGTTCTTTGGTTATCTAATCAGACACAATTGCGTTCGTGCAGGCTTGCACAGAAATGGTATTGATGGAGAATTTTTATTCCAACGGTACTTAGAAAAGCAAAAGACTGACTACCAGGCACTACGCGTGTGATATCTTGCCTCTGCTTATACTAGGCTGTAGATATTTGATGTCACAGCAATTTGCTGGGCATTTGCGGATAAACATCTGGACGACGTATTTCGTCTACCCCAACTTCGAACTGAGTTTTAAGGATGGAGTAATCGAGCACAATGGGCGAAGTTCTGAGCATTCAAAAGTGACCTAATCAGCTATTTTACCAGACAAACAAGGCATAAAGTTTCAGCTGATTTGCACTAATTCTACTGGTCCAAAAAATAATAATGAATTCCGGAACCATATTTTTATTTGCAACTAAATTCGATTCTCGAAGTAAGCTCCCTATCGCTACCGAAACCCCACTAAATGATACTTTATTTTATCTTTTATCATGCTTGAATTTTTGAATCTATAGACAACCACTGACAAAGAAAGTGGCTAGGAATTCTGGTTGGATTGAAATTTGAATTCATTTTTTTTTAAATAATGAAATTAATCTTCTGAAAACGTTAATATATATATATATATATATATATATATATATATATATATATATATATATATATATATATATATATATATGTATATATAATTATATAATTTCGTGCTTCTCTGACTGCCTTAAACATGGTGCAAACGTTTCAAAATTAAATTGCCAAAATGTATTTTAAACAGAACTAACTCAGCATAATATGGGGCGTGAATCAAAAAGTAAAGATTACATGTTGAATCAAAAATTACAATTGATCAAGCAAGGTCAACTTCATGCATCTATGGTTGAACATATTATCGTGAAACTCATAAGGGAATTAAGTGTAACCACATATTTGCGCTCTAGCTACCTTTTATCTCTTCTAGTATAGAAAACTTTAAGACACTTTTGTTAACATAAAATAACCAAATACGAACTGTTACATCATTCCATGGTTTTATTGCTATAAACGTTTTGCAGACTGTGTCACGCAAACAACTTCTGTTTTAAATACCATTCAGTTAAAGCAAATAAATCAAACTTAAAGTGTGTGATGTAATATAAATTGCGACACGGTTCAAATGTTACTCAACTTTAATTCACACAATCTGAAAGTAGGCTTCCAGTTCTTTGTAAGACCATCGAATGAATTGAAATTTTGTTGCCACTCTTTCTCCACAATCAATTGACGAAGATTCGCCAGCACCAATTAAAATATTTAAGAAAACTGAATTTTCATCGTGTTATTCTTATTAGATTAGTTTCAGGGGATGAATTATCAGAACGGATTGGAAAGAATTTAAGCTCGATTCATTACTCTTCACTTACCCTGTTGATAAACTCCACCCTAAATTCTTGGCTACCCTACTTAATTTGAATGTAGTATAATTTCGAATGCAATTACAGGTTAATCTAACTGACAAATTACCTTGGATACGCTATTTACCCCAAGTTTTCGCCTGATTGGCAACGCTTTTAACAACTGTATTGATTTCGCTTCCCTTAAAAGCGACTGGAATGCGAGTGAAACGCCTGCAAAACTCTCCGCAGCAGACACCTCGTAGAACTGGCAAGAATATTTCAAGGATAATTCGTGTCCTTCGTTCACTGATACCTTCCTGTAATTAACCATTCCAAGATATTTACAATTTGTTCTTACCTTTAGTTACGGACTTTACCTCACATGATCCAAATCTCTTTTGTTCCCTAGCAGTAAGGTCGTATAGTACGATGGCAACTTTAGTTTTGTCAATTGTTCCAAATAGTCTTCGGCGGCTGCAAAGCTTGTTTTATCACATATCGAGTACACTACAACAAATGCATCTCCCCATCTGATGTGTTCATAGAGGCAGCCAGTTTTCTGGAAAGAAGGAATATTTTCATTAGAACTGCTGTTTTTGTAAGGGTTGCTGTATGCGATGGGGAGCAATGCGATCGAAGCCAAGAGCATACCCGTCCGCCTGAATTTCTTTGAAGTTGCCTTCAAGTTATCAAGAGATGTTTTCTTACCATACTGAAAATATCAAATACTCGCAAATATAATTTCTCTTACCATAGAAACAATGAAATTCAAATTATCAGAATTAACTGATGCCTTCTATCATATCGAAAACGATGCATTCGAATGCAGGAAGTAACGAGTCAGCAGAAGACGAGCTCTTACTACACATCTTACGAAAAACAGAAGATCTCATCTTTAATAATAATCTGGGGGACATCTCTTTTTCCTCTTGTTTCTCGGTTTTATGAATATATCACTACAGCGGCATCACTACCAAATCATAAGTTTACCGCCAATAATGCACAACCCAAACGTATATCTAGAAAGCTCAAATTACAATAGACCATTCTAAGTCTACATCCCATTCGCAACAAAATGCAGGAGCACCTTAAAAGGAATAGAACCTTTTTAATATTGAATTTCTCAATCCTTCATCTAAAATTATTCATACAGGATAACCTTGTTCATCTGGAAATTTGAAGTGGTCATTTTGACTTAGAAAAGAATTCCAAGAGCAAGAACGATCAGCATTGAAAAAGTGCAAGTTTAGTCGAAACAAGCTGTGAAGTACCTGAGCATTCTGATCAATTTGAAGATGAGTTTCTCCGAGCTGTAAGGCTGTAGTGGGTGTGTCGGCACTTAGTCGACTGATGGTCAACGTAGGGGAACCAATCTCATCTGACGAATGCCCCTTGGATTCGTTTTCCTTGGAGCTGGTCCGATTTAGCACCCTAGCTCCCTTCGATCTGTGAGCAATTATTTGCTCACCATGATTAACGAGATTGGGCTAGTTCGATGAGTTTCTTTTGGTAGTGCTTTGCGTCGTAGGATTCCCAGGGTAGTGTTAGGATGGTTGTCTACTTTGTCGAGCAATTTGAGTGCTTTGTCACGTACGAATATGTCGACAAGTGCTATTCTAAGGTCCTTGTATATGTCCGTCTTTCTAACATACCGAAGATTTGACGAATGCTTTTGTTTTGGATGGATTGTAGTGCCTTTTTGTTGGTCTCTGTCGTCTGGTAGAAGGCTGTACTACCATACAGTAGCGTCAGTCGTATTATTTGTTTGTAGATCAGCAGACGGTTCTTGATGTTGAGTTTCTTGGCCTTAAGGAGTGGAAAGTGTTGGGATAGTACATTATAACAATGTCCTCGTTTGTTGCGTATGTGGTCGGTCCAGGAGAGTTTGTTGTCGAATGTCAGTCCTAAGTATTTGGCTGTTCTTGACCAGGCAATATTTTCGTTTTCAACAGTCAAAGTTTTCGGTTGTTGTTGTCTTTTTCTGGTTATAAATAATGCCTGGGTCTTGTCTGAGTTTAACTTGATCTTCCACTTGCGAAAATACTTCAAGAGTATGTCTATGGAGAGTTGTAGTTTGGTGGTGATGACGCTTGCTTGTCTGGATGAGTATAAAACACAGGTATCGTCAGCATATAGGGACTAGTGGACATTCAAAGGCAGCCGAGGTAGGTCTGCAGTAAAGATGTTGTATGGTATGGGAGGGATGGGTGATCCTTGTGGGACTCCAGCTTGAATTGGCCGCATGGTTGAGAGGTGGTTGTCAATTTTGACACGAAATGATCTGCCTTTTAGAAAGGAGCCAATGATTTGGATGAGCTGCAGTGGCATTTGAGATTCATGCATTTTGTAAATAAGTCCTGCATGCCAGACATTATCGAAGGCTTTCGCTATGTCAAACATAACCAAACCCGTTGATTTCCTGCGGTTTAGCCCTATTCTGATGTGTTGGACCACCCTAGTAAGCTGGAGTTCTGTGGAGTGTAATGGCTTGAAGCCAAATTGTTCTTCTGGAAGTATTTCTTTTTCAGTAACAACCTCAGTTAGTCGATTTAGTACCACCCGCTCTACTATTTTCGACAGAGAGGATAATAGGCTAATAAGTCGCCAGTTTTGTGGGAACATGAGGTTTTTACCAGGTTTTGGAAGAACAATAACTATTGCCGATTTCCATATTTTGGGGTATTTTCGCAAGCGGAAAATTTCGTTTATAATCGCTGCCATTGCATCGAGAATATTATTCGTGGTCGTCAAGGTCCTCCTCACCGGATGAATTTTCACAGAACTGTTGTTCTAGAGTATTTGCGAAGACTTCCGCCTTACCAGAACTGTCGAATTTGATACCGTAAGAGCCGTGAATTGGTGGTGTTACAAGTTTGTTTTGAATCATAAGTATTTGGAAACCCTCCAGAAAGCGTCGCTCCCAGGTTCCAGACTTTGCAAGAAGCTCTCCCATTGTTCATTGCGGAATTTCGATATCCGATCACGAATTTTGTTCGTAATTTGATTTGCTTCCTGGCGTAATCTAGGATCACCTGTGTTCCTAGCCCTTCTCCGGACTCGATTCCTCCTCCTTATTAAATTTTTGATGTCGTTGGGAGTTCATAGGGGTTTATCACTCTTGTCAGAGTTGAGACTTTGTTGTCCTCTTTTGCCTGTATTATTTTGTCTGTGATTTCGTCTATCATTTTCTCTGTGTCGCTGGCTGTTTCAGGTGTTTGAATAATGGTTTCTTTAGCCAGTGCGACTTGGAAAGCTTGCCAATCAGTGTTCTTCTTTACTTGTAGGGGTTCATCTATGTATATTCCTCCTATTAAGAAGAGCACTGGTTTGTGATCGGATGAAAGTTCGTCGAGGACTTCGATGCGTACATCGTGTTCAAAGGTACGTGATATACCAATATCGTAAGGATAACTATTTCGGTAGCCGTAATTTGTTGGTTCGTTGGGGATATGCAGGCTTAGTGGATTATCTGTGATGAATCAGTTTAACTCAGTCCCAGCACGATTGCTTCTCACAGCTCCCCAGCTTCGGTGATAGGCATTGAAGTCTCCGGCAAGGAATATGGGACCCTGAAAGTCCAGAAGCTCCTCAATGCCTCAATGAGCGTAGCTGCCTGAGGGCGACTGTATACCGAGACTACCATGAATTCAAAAGAATACGTCCGCACTTTAATAGCAGTAGCTTCTAGTGTTTGTAATGTAGGTGTCAATTCGAGATTATGGTTCACATTCCTTCTCACAAGAATGGCCGTTCCGCCTCCTCTGCTTGTTGTTCTGTCATTTCTGTACAGAAAATGATTAGGGAAGCGTAGGCGGTTTGCAGGCGTCAGAAAGGTTTCCTGGATGAGAATGATGTCAAACTTATAATCAAATATAACTTGAGTCAACTCACCAGTCTTATGAAGCAGGGAATTTGCATTCCATGTGAGAATGGTTAAATGATCCATAAAGCTCATTACTGTTTCTTTGTCAATGTGCTGTTGAAACTGTTTTATGATGCAAACATTCCCTGAAACATTTTCGCCATCATGTCTTGCATCATGGTTTGGAATTGTGTTTGCATGGTGGCAAAGAGTGTGTCCATGTTGTTATTTGTATTTAGTGGAGTGCTTGCTTGTTTTTGTTTTTGTGTCTTTTTATTTTGTTGTTGTGTAGATGTTGTGGTGGTTTTGTTGTTATTAGCAGCTGCAACTTGTGCGAACGATTTCCTGACATTCACTGGGTTCGCAGGACATCCACCATAGTTGGCTGGATGTTCTCCACCACAGTTCACACATTTTGGCTTTTCCTCTGCTTTTTTAATGCATTTGTTGATGAATGCCGTATAGTCTGTGCTTTTGCACGGATCGAAAATATGGAGCGACTCTTTCAGCAGTGCTGGTCATTGTAAGCATTATACGCTTTGCTCTCCTTGCCAGAAAGCGTGTAAAACATATTTGCAGCAATATGAAAATAATGGGGAGGCAGCTGCGTTCGAGGAGAGGCAGCGCAACACTCAATCTGTGCTATTGTACGGATCGGAAATATGAAGCTACGCTTATAGCAAGGAGCCGTACCGAAAATGCCTAGCACAGGTCTGGCGACGAAGGCCACTGAGGATAGTATCTGCATATCACACAGTCTCTGAGTCGGCAGTGGTGGTATGTATTTTCACTGATACGAAAGTGATGGGAGGCAGCTGCGTTCGAAAAGAGACAACGCTTCACTGAGCGATTAGCAGCAATCCTACCTAGATGGCACGTAGAGATGGTGGATCATGCACCTCATTCCTGACATAACCTTGGCTCAATCGTAGTCTTGGTTAGACTGACTTTTATCTAAAACAGCTCTTGAAGGGACAGGGATTTTTTCGTTCTTACATGCACAGGATTGGCAAGTTATAGTCTCCGAATTGTATGTTCCGCACTCAAGAGGTTGATGAAGCCTGCGACATATTTGCTGCTTGCAAAGAATGAGACAGGGGTGCACAGTTACCTTTTTAAGGAATCAGGAGAGCTTTCTCCAGATAATCTAATCGAAGAGATATTAAGGTCAGTTGTAGTGTTGTGCAACTCATACAAGATGCACCTCAAATGTCCCGTACATCATGAGATAAATATCCTATACCTTAAAAATCTCATTTGTATCACATTACTGCTTTAACTCATTTTCCTCATATTAACATGAATGAGGTGTAGTATGGTACAATGTATCGCTTGCATGCGGCAAAGAATGATGAGGTGCAAGAAATCGTTTTAGGCGAGTGAAATTTAGGCAGGCAAAATGAGTTTATATGAGAAAAATGTCCCATTACCTCAAAGTACCATTAAAATATCTTTTAGTACAATGTAGTATTGTAGTGCTTGCACGCGATGAAGAATTAGTTTGAGTGGGCAAAAGATTTTGTTTATGTGGCAAATTTAAGTTGGGACAAAATGAAAAGTAGAATGAGATAATTCGAGTTGAAGGTACGCATCGATAGAATCTATCTGTGCATGTGACGTAGCGGTAGAGTTGTTTGTTGTTTTAGACACTGACTGTTGGGTTTTGTGGGAGAAAATTTGAAACGTGCGTTACAATAAATTATTTGAAGTGCTGCAAAAAGTAATAAAATACTAGCTAATTTTGCATAATTGTAATTTAAGTTTTATGTGATAATATAGTTTGGTGTTTAGTGGTGTTTGTTTATCGATCTCAATCACAAATACATGTTTATTTGGAGAAGGGTACGTTCGAACAATTCTAGATTTTGTGGATCCGTTATACTTAAAATATCGGCTATTTTACTATGGAGAGTTTAAATAAAATAACGATTTTTCCCTTAAACCATAGAACGTTTTAGTTAAACAAATACGTATTTCAGAGCTCAGTTGGCTCCTTCTTCAGTGTAATCTTTTACTACATTATTAAAGAATTACACTGAAGAAGGAGCCAACAGAGCTCTGAAATACGTATTTGTATAAATAAAACGTTCTATGGTTTAAGGGAAAAAAATTATTACTTTATTGATCCGTTGTACTTTATGTTTTTGATTTGGGAGCAAAAACATGTTTTCAATGAGAAGTAAACAAGTAAAGTAAATCAGTTGACCAAAGAAAACGTTCCATTTGATTAGTTTTGTTTCAGCAGCTGATGATGGTAGATATCAGAATTTTTTTGAGATATTTTAAGCAATTTATTTGTGTTTGATTTTGTAACATATGAAAAATAAGTTTACAAGTAGAAGTTCCTAGTTGTTGCCATATTTTAGGCAAAATTGTATGTTTATTGTTCAGAAGGTGAGATTAGAATTTTGAAATTTTTTGAGAAAACATTGAATTTTATAATGCTTTGCTGAATATTTCCATTCTATATCAGCTTTTATAACTTTTAAACGCTTTCCCTAAGTTGTGAGTGTAAATTACACTCAATGGTTGGAGAAAAAACTTGATATATGTAAACTCAATAATTGTTAAAATGTTTCCATCTTTCATACTGAGCTGTAAAATCCGGTATAAAATCAATACCAAAAGCCATATTTACATAAAAACAATCATTCAAAATTCGTTTATTTTAAAAGAAAAGCATTTCCGGCAGAATTTTTGAGATTAACAAATAAAATCCTAAACCTTAAACGCAAGTCGAAAATCCCTTTGACATGAAATGTCATACTCAAAAATTCCTTATGTATTTATCATAATATAATGGCTGATAAAAGAAAATCAAGTGATTTGCAATACTTTACTGATTTAAGTAATACTAAGGCTCAATGCAATTTTTGGAAAAAAATACTTTCATACAGTGGTAGTGGTCCATATAATTTAATTTGGCAACACCCGACCGTTGCTGAAGCAATTCAACACACGGGTCATGTAAGTCAACCGAGCATTAATTTCTCACAATCAGCACTTTCGATGGAAGCTTCAGCTGTTGGAAATGTTACAACGAACACAAACATATCGTCCAATCTTGGGAACCCATCAACATCATCCCAAATAACTATAAGTTCAACTAATATATACATCACGAAGAAAACTGTAAGCGCTACCATGACTCAATATTTAAATAGCCCAATATCAGATAAAAAACCTGAGCAATTGAATAAATACTTGGTGGAACTGGTAGTAAAAAACTACGTAGCATTCAGTATTGTAGAGAGTAAGGAGTTTAAGAAGTTTATTCTGAGCTGAACCCAAACTACCAGATTACTTCTCGTAAAACTTTATCAAATGCTCTGCTTAAAAATTATTATAATCAGACCAAAGAAAAAATTCTAAATGTTTAGGAGTAGTCAAAATATGTGGCTATAACAACAGATAGCTGAACTTCTAAACCAAACGATAATAACATTTCGCTAACGGCTCATTTCATAGACTCCATCTGCAACCCTGCATGTTGAAGTGTTACCGGTATTCGGATTGACATACCGTTGAAAGTCTAAGCCTGGAACTTAAAAGAATGTGTGACGATTGGCAACTATCGCAGAAAATGATTGCCGCAACGCCAATTATAAACAAGTTGGGTAGACAGACCTATGTTCATGTCAGAAGGGTTTTGTACTCAACTTATAAAATGCAGTAACTAGCAACAAATAAAATCAAGAAACATGTCAAAGAACGATTTTATTGGAGATAATGTGAGATTCAAGGATCATACTATTATTAACAAGGTTGAACGAATTTTGACTTCTGAGGTATTTTTTACAGTTATACCCATAAATATCTCCCTTGATAATTTTCTTCAGATTTTTTAGATCACGGGTGTCCATTCGAGAAGGAGGAAACACATTTTTCATGTATTCCTTCCTTCCCCCCCTGTGCCCCCACTGAAGCAAAAACGGTCAGTTTAAGAGCTGTTTTGGAAAGCTCTCATGGAGAACTTTCAAATGATACTCATATCGGCTACCTTTCATGAAATTTTTTTTCGGGGCCCACTCCTCTGCATTGTAATCATCGATTCATTGCCTATTTTTGCGAATCCTCGAATGGTTACAAAGCCCTTTTGCTGGGAGCTCTCTCCTGCCTCGTCGAGTTGTTGCAATTAAATGTACTCATGTTCATGATACCTATCATTCCTGCAATTTTCATGAAAATCCTAGCAAAGCTGCAGTGTCTAAGTCGGTAAAAAGCGCATTAGCTCCATAGCCATATGTTTCCATAGTAATACAGGAAAATTCAAATCGCTATAACTTCGTTAAATACTATTCGATCTTTATGAAACTTTCAGAAATAGTCATCTGTTTGCTAAATTTTATTGAATTTAAGGGTACCGTTTAGATTTTATTCAAGAAAACACGAAATCGATAAATCATACTATTACTAACAAAGTTGAGTGAATTTCGACTTCTCATGTATTTGGTGTTATTGTACTCATTAAGGCCTATATTCATGATTTTTTTCAGATTTTTCGGATGGAAGGTGTCCAATCGCGAGGGGGGTACGCGAAAAGTTCGTGCATTTCCCCTTCCCCTGCCCCCCTCGGTGCTCAAAAGGCAATTTTAAGACCTGTTTTGAAAAGATCTCATTAAGACCTTTTCAATGACACCCTATTCGACTACCTATGGTGAAAATTTTTTTTTTTTGAGGGGTCACCTCCCTGTATGAGGAGACCCCCCTTAAACCCCTTTGAAAAATTTTTCCATCCTTGAACTTTCAAGAAGTTACCACTTTTGACCTTTCCACAAAGTTTCCTGGCTGTAGCCTCTGTAGTTTCGGAGAAAAAGTGCTGTGACATACAGACGGACGGACGGACAGACGGACACAGGTCGTGATTGCAATAGGGTTTTGTATTTTAGTACAAAACCCTGAAAACGTGTCCTAGTCCAAAGAAATGTATCAAACCGTTCCAAGCTAGTTTCCTACCTTTCAGGGGAGGTGTTTAGTGGGTAGTCTGTTAGCCCCACATTCAGAGTGTGAATGGATTTCATTTCCCAACTAGAAAAAATCCTTTGATTCTCCCTTGAAAATTTCAACTCCTAAATAAACAACACGCTTTTTTCACGTAACATCTTCTCTGGTCGTAAATTGACTGTCCTCATATTATAATTCCTCCACGTGATCAATTTTTTCACGATTATGTTGAGTAGAGTTCATTATCACCCAAGGAAAATACTGAAATATTATCAAGAATTAACAAAAATATAATCAAGCCCTGACAAAGTTGTTGTTACAAACGTCAGTACAAATTATTATGACGATTCAATCAACATCGAAAAGGACGAAGGTAACAAAAATTTTGAAAGTTGCTTTTTTTAGCACTACAGCCCCTTTTGGGCCTTCGCTTAGAGATACTTAGAGTATCTCATTATCATGATCGAATGTGTTGGAACTTCACAAGGTGATATGGTCAGTTTCACAAAGTCGGCTGAGTTTAAAATTATGATCATGATGCTCATTTGGAATTGGCCTCGTATCTTAAAAGCGCTAACCTCACAACAAGCATGAGCTTACATTCAAAAAATCAAGATTAGCTTTCGCAATTGCACTTCTTCTTCGTAGCCCTATAGCCCCTCTCGGACCTTCGCTTCTTGCAAATAGCACCTCCAACTGTCTCAGTCCATTGACCGCGTTTGAGATCCGAGCAGCGATGAGCTGTCTTCGTCGACCGAGTCAGACAAGCGTTTCCTCGGTTTTTCAATCGGTCTCCGCCCTTCAGTTCTCCCAACGAACACCTTTTTGAAATAAGAACACTGTACAAATAAAGGACAATTCTACAATAACATGACAAATGAATGAAAAAACAAAACACAACGACCACATAAACAAACGGAGCATTCTATCCACTAACTGCAAATCCTTCACACACTTTTTATGATCCAGTAAATGGATATGTTAGATAAGGGACTGAACACATTTTTTTTTTGACTTTAGCACTACAGCGAATTCTACCAGACCTCAAACACTGACAGACCCTTGTCGACTTTCATCACTAGACATCACCAACCTCTATACGTCTATACCCGTCGATGAACACTGACCATGCTATAAAAAAAAATTTCATTCAATAACAACAGACGATTCACAGATCTTATAGACCACAATCAAGCAGAACTATTTAAAGTTCAATAATAACAATACATTTCCGAGGACATCTAATGTCCTCAATATAATTATTCTTTGGAAGAAGTCTGTATACCCAAAATTGTTAAATGATTCAATGTAATATTTTACTATAAGCCCGTTCAGTTATAATACGTGCTGATTTAAAATCAGAACGTAGGGCAACTGGATGAACGGACACACGGCTAGAGCGTGATATTAACCATATCACCTTGTGGAGTACCGACACATTTGATCAAGATAATGAGATACTCAACTATATCTAAGCGAAGGCTCAAAAGGGGCTGTAGTGCTAAGACCATTGTTCTTGAGTCACAATAAAATAAACCTTGACCAACGAGGCCTCGTAAGAATCTTTCATTTTTATCCGATGTTATTTTTTCTTTGGAAAATTAAACGAGTGAAGTAGCTATTTATGCGTTTTTGAAGCTTTCGATAAGTTTCATGTCAAACAGATTAATTTTTTTGTGTGTTTCATTTTATTAAAATTTAGTTTTAAAAAACTCACACTGGAGTATAGTCCGTCAAATACGTTTAAATTGAAAGTTTTATTCGCTTTCATATTTAAGTGCGGAAGGGCTCCATTAAGTAATATTAACTCTGTCGTACCAAATTCTCCCTCTAACTTTAAGCTCTACAGTCTTCAAATTTGCGTAAAGCTCGGAAGCGATGCCTCAATAAAAATAGTCGGGGCCTAGACCGACCTAAATATGACCTAATTACCTTTTCAGGGTTTTGTAAAAGAATTTTATAAAACCCTACTAAAATCGCGTTCTGTCTGTCCGTGTGTCACAGCACTTTTTCTCGCAAACTACTTAAGCTAGAAACATCAAATTTTGTATGCAAGTGTAAAGGGGTGCTCTCTTCAAAGTTCAACTGCAAAATTTTTTTATAAAGGTATTTAAAAGGGGTCTCCCCATATAGGGGAATGGCCCCCGAAAAATAATTTCATTAAAGGTAGCCAATATGGGTATCAAATGAAAGGTCTTGATGAGGAAATTTCAAAACTGGTCTTTACTTCACACTTTTTTTCGAGGGGCGCACAGGGAGGGGAAAGACACGAAAAATTTGTGCCCCCCTCGCGATGGGACACTTGTAATCTGAAAAATCTGAAGAAAATGGAGGAAGGTGTTTATGAATTCAACAACAACAAATACCTTAGAAGTCAACATTCACTCAACTTTGTTAATAATACCATGAACATCGAATTTCACATTTTCCCCAATAAAATCGTAGAGGTACCCTTAAACTAAACGAAATTCGATATTTAAGTTGTCTTACATGACGTACTCAACGTCTGTAAGTTTGATGAAAATCGGATCATATACACGGAAGTTATAGCCATTTGAAATTCCTCAAATTACAACATCAATAACCCATGATGTTGGTATTTTAAGAGCTATCCATCGAATTAAAAATTGCAGTTTTGATTTGATCTTTTTGAAATTTTCAAATAGGGTTAATAACATTAATATTTTTGAAAATTCATGATTTGAGTGATTTTTGTTGGTTTGGAATAAAATGGGGACCGTTGAAAATAGAAAAACAATGGATTTTCTTTAAAACGTGCACATCTCTTTGACATATTTCTTAACTTTATTCGTTGCGGGTGACTGCATTCCTGAAAAGTTGGATACAAAACCCTTCTGACATGAGCGTAGGTCTCTCTACCCAACTTGTTTACCCTTTGAGCCGTTTTTGACTTAAGCGCCACCCAAAAACCCGATTAAAAATTAAACGGGCCTAAAAAAATCAGACAGATGTCGATGCATGAGCAATATTAGCCCCAACAGGCCTAAAAGTATATAGATAAAAAATAAGCATGGCCCGAAAGTTCTCCAAAACTGGCCTCCTAGACCAGGAACTATTTCCATAAACATTTGAGCAAAATAGCCAGGGACTAAAAGTGACCCACACACGGCCTAGTTGATGTTGCAAGCACCATTGCGCTTTGCTTCGTACCTGCCCGTCCGTCTGTCCGGGCATCCGACTGTCCGCCACAGTGCCACAGTAAGTATTTTTATGAACTGGAGAAGCTGAGGTCGTTAAATCTCGTGAGCTACTCCGAAGTTTGCTGTTTATTTAAAATTTGAAGGTTAAAAAAAATGTCAAAAGATCCGCCTGCGCTGAAGATATCTTCTTGATTAGGTTTCTTTGATTTTTTTTCGGTTGCTTTTGACTTTTCTTCTGTTTCTTTCTTAGTGATTTCTTTTTCTTTGTTGAACGTTAATTTGCCAACTAGTTCTTCTAATGACTAGATCCTAAGTCTGAGTTCCTCGTTTTCTCTCTCATACTTCTCAACTTTGTCATTAGCTTTGACTAGTTGCTCGATTTTGCCGACTGATAAAATTTTCAGTTTGTCTTTTTCTTCTCGAATCTTCGCTTTAATTTTTTCTGGCCCGTCATTGTTGGCAATGGACATGACCATTCTATTTGATGGCTGAAGGTATCGGGCTCCTCGATCTCGTTGTTTTTGTAGCGAGATAAGAGGGAATGTTCATAAACCAGGATGGCCCTTGAATGTCTTTCCGCTTTTTGAGACTGCTTCAGAAAAGAAACTTCAGGTATTCGATAAATGTTTGAATAATTTCACGGTGATGATTTACAATTTAAAAAATTAATTTTAACTGATTTTTGTAAAAAAATTATTTAACTTTTGAAAATTATTGGCAAGAGTGATTTAAAATATGTTTGTTCGAAGCTACTGCTAGAAGTAGAATCAGTAGTTGTTAGATATCGTTAGAAAGCAGGTCAACATACCCCTTTCCAGGCTGTTTCTTTTCATCCGTTTATCTGTTAGAGAAGATAGTTTGCGATCTACGTTAGTTGACTTCGTTACCGAGCCAATGCGTTTACTGGAGTATGAGACACTGATTTTACAATGGGAGGCTTTTAGAGCAAGTTCTCGAGGAACACTAGTAGTCTAAAATGAATTCACATTCCATGTTTCAAAATCATAATTCGTTATTCGTTGCCAAGATGCTGTTACATAACCAGTATACCCTATACTGGTATGAACTGGAAGCTCGATTTGATGTGTATCCGGGGAGAGAGAACTCGCTGTAACACCACTTACCTGCTACTCTGTCCATTTAAACCACAACAAAAGACGAGAGTTTATTTTTATGGATTGAACTTTATTTCACGATTCGCTTATTCCTAAAACGTTTATAAATTAAGACTAAATTGATTCATTACATTTTCACTTGTTTAATTATTTTAAAACTCTAAATATCAGCCAGCCTGAAGAGGGTAACATCTGGACGAGCTAATGGATCGGAGTGGCAATACGGCGTGAAACGCCAAAAGGCCAATTGAGGACCGCGGCACAACCCAACGCCTCACCCCTCACCATTTTGTCGAATACTGGATAGCACTTCGAACTCGAACTTGAATCGCGTTATTGCACGTACGGTTAAACTACTGGGTAGCAGCACGCTCCCTTTTGGACTTGAATACCGACTGACATAAGCCTCCACGACTATAAATATTAGTCCAGTACGAGGTTTTGATCTAGTTTGCCGCTAAAATCGCTGAGACGATGAGAACGTGAGTTCTCATTTACTGGGAACTTCTCTCCCCGCTTCACCTTATCAATTTGTAGATGATGAGAGCCATTCTGCAATATTTACGATATTATCGTAGCCAGCTTGGCGGAAATACTTTGCATATGGGCGAGGAAAGCTTTTCGCCCCCATATCCACCGCAGCTCTCAGTCGGCTAGCGAAAGCTTTTACATGTTCGTTATTCCATTAGCTTGCTCATACATAGAGCTTCTCGCTTGTGGTGATTCGCTGCCGTGTACGCGTCATCCATATGTTGAAGCTTCACAGCGGCATATTGGCCGCAACGAACATGGCTATCATGTACTAGCGTTTACCCATGCAAACTGCTAAGTTGTTTATTCGCCGTAATGTACATCCATATGCTGAAACTTCACAGCGGCATATTGGCCGCAACGTAGGAGTATATGGCTATCAGGGTGTTGTTTATCTGCAGTAATGTACATTGGCGTCATTGGTTGACGCTTTTAGCGCTAAACGGTAGGCGGAAGTTCCACTCCCTCGTTCGTAACAATGCTCACTTTGAATCGCTTTTCCCCAGGGAGTTGCTCCTGACTTCTAGACAATGAATAATGAAGGGCTTCAGTTGGTTTTGATCGGATGACTGAGATTTCATTCTCAACTTAAATGCTCTCTATGGGAGCACTGCTCAATCCGCCCCCTGAGGACACGTCCGCTGGGGTAGGAAACCCTGCATCAGCAATGAACATATTTCTAGCCAAAATTGGATAAAATATTCATGAGCACGGGACCAATACACATAAACATTGATCATGAAAGACCAACAGGAAAAATAACATAAAATGCTCTGTTCTTCAAAAATCTCATTACCTCTTGATGCTGAATTTAGAACTCTGCCAACAGATCACGCAACATATCTCTACTTGATATGTTCAATATGAGAGGCCATCTTGCAGTACACTCAAACTGGATCCACCTAATCTTAAAATTAAATAGTGATAAAATATAAGGGAGGTAAGATTCAATGGCTAGCTTATTTCAACGAAACAAAACTACAAAAAGCTCAAAAGGGCCGTAAATTTTACTCTCCATGGGAAACGTCCTAAATTACGCCTTAGTAGGCTTTGTATCTCATTGAGTGAAACAAGCATTTATGGAGTTGGCCTATTTAATAAGTTGTGTTTTATTAAATAGGTGAACCCATAATAAATATTAGTTAAAATGCCTAAGAGGTTCCTCTTAACTGATGCTGTTTGATTGGACCATGTTAATAATTTTCTGATTTAGATCACATCAATGTTTGGAATCTGATAAATTGATCACTGTCAATTGAATTAAAAAGTTCGCTATGTTCCTGCAAAGTTTTATCACAACAATCACTAACACTTTATCGCGTTTAACATCGTACGTTTCGACCGCTCTTGAAATGACTTTAAACATGTCTCGAAAGTCCGAGATTTCTCGAAGGAAATCTAAACCGACCTCTCATCAGTTCTAGACGTGAAGTCTTGGTACTTGGCAAAGAACGGTACTCATCGTGTCGACAAGTCCGGACACACTTAGTCTACTCCGAGGTGTCTGCTGGCTTGCTGGCTAGTTCGGAGAGGAGCTTCGGTCGTGGGTCTTACGCGAGCAGACTTAATCCAAAATACAAAACACTCGATCGCAAAACCGAAAAAAACGACTCTAATAAAAACGTAAACACAAACTATGGCCCCATGTACTCACGACAACGCGAAACCGACCATTCGCGGATTACTAGAACCATACCCTCTTGACGGCATACTCACCGCCATTATTCTGCTGAAAATGAACGGTTTTGCTGGAAAGGAAAGACTGGTTCATATTTTTATTTTTCATATTGTTCAAAAATTTTCCGACAATATGTCTTCATGTAATTCACGGTAATTTTTTTCCTTCTATATAATATTTGGTTTAAAAATATATCATTACATCTAAGCATTAATAAAACAATGGAACAAAAAAATTAATTATTAAATAATAATCAATGTCTTTTGCATATTCCTCATTATTCAAATCATTCAAATTGGAACAAATTTGAGTCGTTAAAACTGCAAACTTAGTTGGATTTTAATTGCTAATGAAATTGAGATGAAATTTCATTTCATTGATCCTTGAACTGTAAGCTGCATATTATATATTGATAATAAATATTTATTAACTGTTTTATGAAATATAACGCTTGATTTAAAACTATCAAAGTATCAACTTATATAGATAATCGTCTACAAGGTGTGACACTGAAGTAATGAGACTGATTCCATGAAAACCGTATACTTAAAAATTATTCTACAACTCTGCCATCCCCTTCAAAGTACTCCCCTTGGGCAGCTGTACAACGATTCCAGCGCGTTTTCTATGCTTTGTAACATTTCTGGAACGCTTCGGCTGGGATGTCCGCGAATACTCTTGTCACGGTCACCCGTATTAGACTCAAAAGGGGTTCCTTTGACCAGCGATTTTGTTCGAGGGGAAAAAAAATAAGTCACAAGGTGACATATCGGGCGAATAAAGTGGCTTTTGTAACACGGCGATCCCTTTAGAGGCCAAATACTGGGACACGCTGAGGGCGGTGTGGTTCTTTGGAACCATCTTCGCGCACAATTTTTTCATCCCAAAATCGTCGGTTAAAATTTGTCTCACTGTTTCATGGTTCATACCCAGTTCCGGGGCCAACATTCGAACTGTTGAACGCCGATCTTCACGGATTAGGGCGCGCATACGCTGCGAATTCACGTCAGTCCACACCTCGACTGGTCTCCCGCTCCGCGCCTCGTCTTCCACGCTTTTACGCCCCTCCTTAAATTCTTTATGCCATCGAAACACCTGGGCACTATCACCATGCACTTTTACAATTTTAACGTACGTTTCTGAAGCTGTTGCGCCCAATCTAGCGCAAAATTTTATCGCGACGCGTTGCTCTTGAATTCGTTTCTCCATTTTCGTGACGAGCACCACCAACACACGTCTACTCAACACGATACAGCAGGCAAACTAAACAATCTAGAGCGATGGTAAATATATCAATGGAGAGGGGAAGGACTACGGGGAAGGGGAACGAGATTTTAAGGCCGCAGGTTCACCACAAGCGCACCAATTAAATTACCTCGTACTGCTTTCGACGTTATTCTTTGTATATGTGAAATATTCTTTATTTTTATCGATCGACTAATTTGTATTTTATTTTGCAAATAATATTCAGAAAGGGAAGAACATTAAAATTTAACGTAGAAATACTTGGTCAACGTTGTTACAAAACTTATCACATTCATTTATGCTGGAATTTTTCAAAACAAAAAAAAATCCTGCCCTTTATAGGTTTCAATTAATTTTTAACTTCAATTAATGGTAACCCAAAAACTTAAATGGGTGGAATTTCATTATATGTAAGTAACTCTTACCCTCCCTAAATTTTAAAATACGATTATTCTCTTCGCTAAAAAATTGAAATATTTTCCAACATGTTTCCTATAAATATTACACTAAATTCTTATTACCATTTTACTTTGCAAATCACTGATTTCCATAATTTCATTGTTTTCACTTGTTTCTTATTTAGAAAAAAGTTTTTATTGTATAGTTACCATATATGTAACACAAATATTCTACAAATATGAAATATACATATATGTATATGAACTTGTATGTATCTATGTATGATTCGTTATCCTTTTGTTATTTTTCTGATGATTTTGCAATAAATTCTCTCCCATTCCGACACAACCAATACATCTCCTATTGATTCCGTATTTCATTTCGCCAAGGATCGGTACACTAACTGCCAGACAACCGCTAATATTACCATTCCCTGTTACGTTTAAATCATTTATCGCGCCCTCTAATACAGCTTGCTTTTGAGCAGTTTGAAGAGCATTTGGGGCACATAAGAATAGAATCGTATCGGTGCAGGCAGCATGCAGGTTCGCTTCCTCGTTATTTAGTTCGTTTGTTTTAAATTTTTTCGTTTGGCTTTGATCCCGGGCAATAGGACAGATGTATAATGATCGAATGAGCGGGTACCAGTTAATAATATTATAATAAACAGCAAGTATGATTGGCATCACACACGATTGTCGATTTTCCAGTGCTACAGCTCCGAAAAAAGCAACATGCAGCGAATGTCGATTGGAAGAATAACCAAAATTCAACGGCTTGTTTAAAATTTGTAAGATCTTGCACATCCGCTGAGCTTTGTAACGACAAGTCAACAATTGATGGCACCCCTAAGTCAAATTTCGAGTCATAGAATTCATCATTTCTAAAGACATTCATCGACTCTGATAGTTACGGTGAAATAAAAACTGAAGCAATACAACACCGAACAAATGTTGTTCATTCATGCCTCGTTTACTAATCTAATTTCCCACGAACCTTCTTTCCTTGGACTTTGAGTGATGTGACCGCTCTACCAGCAGCGAGGGAAAATCATAGAGCACCTTGTTGTAGCGTGAGGTTTCAATTTTTTTGCAAATGGTAAAGGATTTTAACTGGCTTCTTGGGTCACTTTTGTATCGTGGCGGTGTACAATCTGGATCCGGCACTCACAAATGCCCTATCCCCCGCTCAGCACCAAAATTTGCGCTGGGGTTCTCGCTCCCCAATCCACCTGAATGAAGAAATCAAATTGAGATTAGGTACGCGCAGAACCTCGCGGCACCATAAATAACTATACCTGACAAAAAGCGTTGAACGCCCGAACTTGAAAACAGTTGATTGCACTGAACGTTTTATTGCGTTTTGCAGAGCAATAATACACTAATAGCTCCACTTTAAATTTACACTTTGATCCCAAATCGAGAATCTTCCCAGTATGGCGCGTCGCCCTTGCTTTACCACAAGTTTTTCTCGACAAACGTCAAGTGGCGGTTCTGTGGCAGCGATTGATTTTAAGGTTGCTCACCAACTGTCGATGGCAGTGGCATGGGTATATGGTTCGGCGTCTGTGGCGTAGAGTGCAGGGATCTGCTGGTCGAGTCAGTGACGTAGGGTGTAGGGATCTGCTGGTCCCATTAGCGGCGTAGGGGCACCATGAGCGAGGTTATCACAGGGCAGTGTCCACGATAGCAACCAGGCATGGGGAGACTGAAGGAAAAGAGGTTCAAGCTCTAAGCTGAGTCCACCCGTTTTGGGGCGTGTGGTGGGCTGATGGCTAAGATTTCAAAAATGGGCTCTGGAAGAAGAGGTCGCTGTGTGAGGCTTACGAGTACAGGCCCAGGTGGTGGTGAACCATGCCAATCGGAAAGCAACCAAAAAAAGGAAACTTCTCAGGGTTTGGCGTGCTTCAACGTCGTAAGTCTTTGGCATGGTAGACCCCCAGTTCGTTCCAGGACATGTCAGAAATGAGATAACGCGTGGGACTTAACACCTGCTGAACCCGGAACTTCACAAGTTTCTTGTCCAGTTTAGCACTGTAGTTGGCCACTTCGCTTTGCCTAAAGTTCCGTCGATAGATCTCATCGCTTGCCTTGAAACTAGGAGGGTGAGATCGCAGGTTGTAGCGCTCCTCCCCCGCACGTCTGCTATCTTCAATCTTCTTCCGGAGTTGGTCTCGCAGTACTTGGAGTTTCTCGCACGGCTCCAGAGCCACTACTGTGTCTTCCAAACAGTTTAACTGCCGCAACAACCGGTACGATTTTCCGTGGCAAAACATGTACTGGCCGAACACGGCAAAGTAAGGCGAGATCCCAATAGCGATGTGGTGTGAATAACGTAGAGCACAGGTAATGACGGAAATCCTGCGGTCCCAATCTTTCTGATCCGGATGGACATAGGCACGAATAGCGGCTAAGAGTGTACGATTTAGCCGCTCGGAAGCATTTGCTTGAGGAGAGTAGTCTGCGGTCCGCTGGTGAGTGATACCATACTTGTCCATTGGTTTCCGAAATCTACTCGATGTGAACGGGACTCCATTGTCGGAGACAACATATTCTGGAACTCCAAATACATAGAAAACGCGTTTCTCCAAGAAGCTGATTATCGGGCCGGTATGCATGTTGTGAATCAGCTCAATGATTGGGAACTTTGACAGTTGGTCCAGGACCACGACAGCTCCGGTGTGACTAGAAGTCAAACGAGAATAAGGACCGATAAGATCGATACACAAGCGCTGGAATACACGCTCAGGTAGTTCGAATTTACCCACCGGAGGCCGAAGGACAGCATTTGGCACTTTGGTGCACTTACACATCTCACGGGCGACTTTATACGCCTTTATTTGTTGTGCCATTTTTTGGCCAAAGAAATAGCTTTTAAGCCAGCGTAGCGTACGACCGTATCCGCCGTGCGCACTCAGCGGGTGGTCATGAGTGTGTCTAATAAGATCAATGGTCAATTCTTCGGGCACCCATAACTACCACTGGTTCTCTTCTTGTATGGGGTCTCCGGATGCGTGTCCCATCTGCTTGTATACAAACCCCTCCGTTATCCGCAGTTCTGGCAGCTGTGGTAACTGGCTCTGGATAGTATGCATCAGCTGGGTGTAGCCTGCAGACTTGAAGGCGGGATGGTCCAGGTCAATCAATAGGAAGCTGTCGTCCTTCCTTCTGGGGCGAACATACTCGATAAGGTATCCGGTACCACATGTTGGGTTTCTTTTCGGTGTCGAATCGTAAAGTCAAACGCCTGCAATTTCAAGGCGCCAAACAGCCATGGAGGTCAGTTTGACTCATCAGCCATTTCAGGGACGCATGATCTGTGCGGTGACTAATATTTTAATAAATTGCACTCAACTACCGTGTCGTTATTCTGTTCATCAACCGTGAGTTATTCCATGTACAAAAGTTAATTCCGACGAGTTAAGTTGTTTGAGTGAATTTTTATTGCAGTCGTTTATACGTATACAATGACTTTTTGCATGTCATCATCTTGCACCGATAAAACAAACAATAAAAACATTCTGACGGGCTCCGGCTTGTGCGAACTATCTTTCCACGCAAAATGTGTTGAAATATCCGGTCCAGTAGCAGATCACATTACTAGAAACGAGTCAGGTATTTTGTGGTTCTGTGATACCTGCAGAAAGTTTTCTATACCAACGTACATCTCTAAACTTCGGGCAGCACAATTAACAATTGATTCTCTCCTTTCGGAAGTCTCTAGTTTACACAAGAAACTTGAGGCCTCAAAAACAGAGATATCAAATTTGCTTAAAGTCGCTCAAAAGGAACAACCATCTACTTCCCCAAAATCAGCAACTCTTGCGACATCTGCTCGTTATGCAATGACTACAAGAAGCAAGGGAAGCGCTCAGCAGACTAAAACTCAATCTCATACCGAGTTACATCAATTGGTCCCGCAAAATAATCAACATCTTCAGGAACAACGTAAGCAACCAACATCTCGAGCGCTCACTGAGGAAGTTACCGAACATCGTGATAACCCAGTTGACACGCATGCCGATCTCCAGTCTTCCATCACACAGCCATTGCAGGCTATCAGTCCACCTTCAAGAGTTTTTGTATCTCGTCTAGCGCCGCTTACGACTTCCGAACAAATCGAACATCATATAACATCAAAGCTAGGTAATATTCCATCTATACTTACTTGCAGAAAGTTGACTGGTGAGCAGCGTTACATTTCATCCTTTAAAATTAATATTTCGTCATCCAAAGCGGATATTATTATGAAACCTGAGTTCTGGCCCAATGGTGTGCTTGTAAAAGAATTCATCTCATCCCGTAATATGAATTTTCGGAAAATGCGTCACGCTCCAACCTCCAAAAAATAGTATAAATGGTCTTCAATGCTACTATCAAAATGTTAGAGGGCTAAGGACGAAACTTTCTAGATTTTTAACCGCCTCCACTATTGCCAAAGATGATATTTTCTTCATTACCGAAACCTGGTTAAATTATTCCGTGAGTGACTTCGATTTGTCTGGTACGCACAATATTTCTCGTCGTGATCGAGACACTAGTGTTTCCTCAAAATCAGACGGTGGTGGAGTCATGGTAGGTGTCAAAAGATGTTTTCCTAGCTCCATTTGTTGTGACTTTCAACCATCTCCTCCGATTGAATGTATCATGGTGAGAATATCACGAAAGCCAAGTTCATACCTATTAGTATCATCTACATATATACCTTGCAATTCTGCATTACAAACCTACACAGTATTCTTTGATGAAATATCTAACTACGTGCTCTCTAGATTTCCTCATGATACTCTGTTGATATGTGGAGACTTTAATGCACCTTCAGTTTTATGGAACCTTGATAGCTCCATACCTATCACGTCGAACAACCGTATCTCCTTCGATTTCTTGTCTTTTCTATCCTACTTGTCCCTCTCTCAGATTAATTCCATTGTTAATTCAAATGATCGACTACTCGATCTTGTTTTCGTCAGCCCGGCATTGGCAAATAATATATCTATCTCTTCAGCTGAACCTTATATCCCGCCTGACCCTCATCACCCTCCATTATGTATAGAGCTGAATCTTCCGGTAACTCGTGGTAAAGAGAAACTCTTACCTCCATCTTTTAATTTCAATCGAGCTAATTTTGAAGCCATATCCATTGCCCTAAACTCTTTTCACTGGCCCAATTTTTTTCATAATCTTTCATGTGATGATGCTTTGGCAAAATTTTATGATCTCTTAAATGAACAAATCACTGAGTTTACCCCTTTATATTCACCGAATAATCGGTCTGATGCCCCCTGGATTACTGCCGATGTGTACAATGCCCTTAAAAATAAAGAGAAAGCCAGATTGATATCCAAGAAATCCTGTTCAGTGGAAGCTCGTTTAGAGTATTGTAGATTGCGCTCCTTAGCGAAGACCGAAGTCAAACGTGCACTAAAAAATGATTATTGCTCTATTGAGCAATCTATTTCGTCTAACCATCCTAAACGTTTCTGGTCATACATACGATCCTTAAAGACCTCTCCTCCTGTACCTAATAAAATGTTTCTGGAGAATTTGCACGCAAACACCCCAGAAATTATCTTAAAATTGTTCGCTCAATTTTTCGCCTCAACGTTCAATGCCCCCTCAGCTGCTGGTAATTATTTTCCAAACTTTTTCCATCCAACCTTCCAGTCCTCTTTTTCGTTCTCTCCGCCTGAAATCGAATCAATTATCCATAACCTAAATGGATCTGTCGGCCCTGGCCCGGATGGGATTCCTTGCTTTTTTATCAAATCACTTTCTACTGCTTTGTCTTTTCCCCTATCCTTTCTGTTCAACCTTAGCTTAACTGCTGGCATATTTCCTGAATATTGGAAAGTTGCCTTCATTACTCCAATTTTCAAACAAGGCAATCCATCTGATATCGCAAACTATCGGCCAATATCTATCCTATCGTGCTTTTCAAAAATATTTGAAAGAGCTATGTACCTCAAATTAATCCCTGTGCTATCACCCATCTTTCATGATCAGCAACATGGTTTTCTTCCGCGCAGATCAACTACTACGAACCTACTTGAGTTCTCTAACAGTGTTGCTCTAGCTCTGGACTGTCAGGCACAAATGGACGCTATCTATACGGACTTTAGTAAGGTCTTTGACACAGTTTCTCATAACATCCTACTTATTAAGCTCAATCATTATGGTTTTCCGGAAGTATTAATATACTGGCTCAAGTCCTACCTTTCTTCCCGGTTGTGTTGTGTGCGTCTGAACAGAAATTTGTCTCCATATTTTAGTCCTACTTCAGGAGTTCCTCAAGGTTCTATTCTGGGACCACTCTTATTTATCCTCTTTATCAATGACCTCCCACCTATGCTAAATTCGTCATCTTTGCTTTATGCTGACCATCTGAAACTATTTAGACAAATAGATAGTACTGCTGATTGCAGCATTTTGAATAACGATCTGATTACGTTAAGCAACTAGTGTTTATCTAACGACTTCCATTTAAATATCCCAAAATGCCACGTAATGTCTTTCTCATTGAAACGTGAACCTATAGTTTACCAGTATAACATAAACGATATGCCCCTCGCGCGTGTTTCACATTGCAAGGATCTTGGAGTCATCTTCGATTCTAAATTAAAGTTTGAGAGACACATCTCTCATGTTATCAATAGGGCTACAAAAATGTCTGGTTTTGTGCTGCGTCATGTCCACATATTTAGTGATATTCACACTGCGTCCCTTCTTTACGTTTCTCTCGTACGAAGTATTTTAGAATACGCTACCCAAATCTGGTCTCCACACCAAGAATATCTTACTACTGCCAGAGTTAGTTCAGCGAAAATTCACTAAATACTTATTTTACAAGTTTAAAATTCCGTATTGTTCCTATTCAGATCGGCTTAACTTTTTGCGTTTACCATCTCTTTGTGATCGACGTCTTTATTTAGATGAATGTTTCTTGTTCAAACTTTACCACCGTCTGATCGACTCATATCTTGTAGACAATATACATTTACGGGTTCCTGCAAGAACTACTCGATCATGTCAAACCTTAGTCACTCCTTTTGCACGTACCGATGTTTATTTTCACTCTGCTATGGTGCGCCTCCCTAGAGGCCACAATAATCTTGAGCTTGGTCCATTTCCTTCTTCATTTTTAAGTTTTAAGTCTTTGCTAAGAGAAAAATTATTTAACACGTAATTCGTTAATGTTTGAATAATTTGTACAGTTCCAACTAATTCATTCAGTATGTTTATGGTTTTTATCTTTATTGTATTCAATATCTTGTAATTGGGCTAACCGCCTGTAAGATTTGGAATAAAAATAAAATAAAATAAAAATAAAATGATCTGCAACGATTTTGAAGGGGTGTCTTTCAACATATGCCCGAAAACGTTTCACTGCCAACACCACCGCCAAGCATTCTTGCTCAGAGACACTGTAGTTTCACTGGGCCGGGTTCAACTTGTGGGACATAAGGCTATAGGCATCTCTACGCCGTCTTCCGTAACCTGAACTAAATCTGCTCCCACTCCGTGTTGGCTAGCGTCACATTGGATTGAGAACGGGCTATGTAGTACGGGGCCTGTTGTCAGACTCTTCTTTAGCTCTTCAAAGGCCCGCAAGGCGAGCTCTTCCCAGATGAACTTTCGTCCCTTACGTAGCATGTCGGTCAAGGGTGTGGTGATGGTTGTATAGTCACCATGGTACCATCCACATAAACCTAGGAATCGGCGTAACCGCTTGGTGGTCTTAGGCAGAGGAAAGATACCAATCGCTTGTGTCTTGTCCGGGTCGGTTTTGATGTTGCTATGGCCTATGATGTGGCCCAAATACTTAACCTCCGTCATTCCGAACTGACTTTTCTGTATGTTGATGGTTAAACTTGCCTTCCGGATATGCAAAGCCACTTCCTGAAGCAGGCAGATGGGTTCGTCAAAGGTCTCGTCTATAAGCAATAAGTCGTCGAAGTATACGAAAAAACACTCGTGTGTGTTTGCCGTGGCGCTTTATGGGGTAATCTGTACACCATTGATAGAATATCTATAGGGAACTCTGAAGTGCAAGGTAGGAGATTTAGTAGCACTCCACGTGGCGTAGTAATTAGACTACTTATCCCGTAAGCGGAAGGTACCTGGTTCTAATCCCGTTGGCGGCAACGGCATTTTTTCGAATAATTCTTTGGATGGACTACAAGCCCGTTCAGGTTTGATTCGAACTGGTTTAAAATTTAAACGTATCGCAGCTGGTTGGATGCGTAGAACTGAGAGCCAAGACATACGATCAAGATTGTAGGATACTCTATCTCTAAGCGAAGGCCCGAAAGGGACCGTAGAGCTAAAAAAATAATGCATATATGTACCTCGAACATTCGTCAATGACGTCAGGTGTTTTAAATTATCAGCCGGCTTGTTGTTATAATGACGTACGCGTCCATGACATCATTCGTATTTCATTAACAACCTCGCAGTCATTGTTGCTGTAACAACGAAAACCAATGACTTCAGCACTGTGGTTAATTACCAGTCCAATACTTGTAGTTTTTGTAATGGCGTAAGCTCCGGCATCGTCGTTATGGTTAAGACTGCACTGCGTCAGCAGTTGACGTGATTATGTAAAATATATTTTCGCGATTTTGAATTCAAAAGCTAAATTTGAGTTGAAATCATAAATGACCATCAATATGGGGAATTTGTTTCACGTAGATTTTGCGGATAGACCAAAATTCATTTCTCTTTTTGGCGCGAAATCGTTGAAAATAAAATATGTTGTTCGAACGGTATGTTACTGCAAGTCCTTCAGCTGGACAAACTTTCGTCAAATTAAAATCAAATATTACTTTAAATTGACATCATTTATCAATTGAAATTAGTTCTGATCAATAAGCTGACTCCCTCCCAAATGCATAAAGCAACAAATGTTTTATGTTCGCTTTTACTATCTCTTCAGAGGGAAAATCAACCTACTGCATACATACTCGCACATATGTACATATGTACAAACAATATATTCGTTATTTAGTAGAGGCAAAATGTTAGAAGTTAACAATTGCAGGATTTGCGATTCAGCGTCGTTTTAACCGGGAACCGGACCAAATGTTATCCAATTTCATCCGTGAAAAATTAAATCAGCCCTACATCATTGAAAGGACTCCCTAATTAGACTCTTGCCTTGAAATGGTATTCGTTGACATGTGGTTTTCTATTGCGTTCTAAATACTGAATGGCACAGTAGCAAAAAATATTTGCAAAACCAATGCTTGATTCATCAATGCGGGGTTTCGATGGCATCATGATAAAATGCACCCAAGCTCGAAATTCGTAGAACATCAAGTCGACGGCTCCTAACAAAGATAAACATTTGGGTGAGGACAGACATGAAACAGAATCTCCTTTTGTGGTAAATTCTGACCAAAAGGAAATGATGGAGACTGTGATTTAGCGTCGTGGGAGAATTTTATTTTTATATCATATGTGGAGCATGCATATTAAATTACTCGCCTGCACCTATGCCAATGTCCGTCCATTGTGCAGACAACAATATCGACAGTGACCGGTCTTCCAGAAGACGATAATGCCTTTGGACAGTTCGAGGATTCTGTTGTATTCAATGTCAGCAAACATTTTGTTAAATCAATGATATCGATTTCTATAAATTAATTCCAAAGCCTTTACAAGCAACGTTACATCGTCATTAATTTACAAAGGCACTGACTGATAAATTAAGTCAGAAACTAGTTAATGCACTCACCACTAGAATAGATCATCCTGTAATTGATAACTGGGACACTGGATATCTTTTTTTTTTGGTTGCCAAGAAGATGATATTCTTGTACTTGTGCCGATAAACAAAACATTATTGTGGTTGACTTGATTGAGGCGTCACGATAATTATTATTACTAATTTAATGACTTGATTTGCAATGGTGAATGTCAAGTTCATTTGCAAGTATCTGGTTTTTATTGAGGTTTTATTTTAATCTCGATTTATTGGCAGGTTGTGAGCACTTGGAATAATGCGTCGTTATACGTGCACTAACAAGAGCAGGTACATCATAGTAAAGTAACGACGGCTTGGGCGATGTTTCACCTGATTTTGATATCTTCCCTGGCAGAGCAGTTATAGCCGCGGACATAAGTATAATTAGAAACACTTGCAAGCTAAGATAAGAAACCCAATTTGTCAATGAACCCTTCTACATACATTACACTCCCATTACGTTAGTTTTTCGTCTAAATCATTGGCTATTGAGGGTGCTACCTATAGAAGGTTGACAGTAAACAATTTTTGAATGAAAACGCGTGAGAAAAACTTAGAATGCAATACAGGCGTACCTCGATATAAGTCGTTTCGCACAAAGTTGTTTCACACATGAGACGCCAAATAATTCCTACCCCGATTCGATTAACGACATTTTTGCTTCACACTTGCGTCACTTTCCGAAACTTAAAAATTCGTAATTACCAAGAAAAGTACATAATTACGGAAAGTATAAGTTCATTCGAAATAAGAAAATTTTGAAATATTTAACTTTTTTGTGAAGCAGTGTACTTATTACCTTAAATATGCTTCAAAGAATTATAAAATGTCCCCATTGCACAAAAATTATGTATAGTATGTATTCGTCTTTTTCTAATTTGCTGAACATGAAGAGTGTGCAGATTTATTAAAGAGGGACTTGTGTATAGTCAGAGTATTCTACATATACGAAAGGTTTCAGATTTCGTTTTTTTCTGTTTCGAGTTCGATCGCGTGAATAACATCGCGTGTGGTTTGGTAATTTGTGACTTATGATGTGTGGAAAACGCAGTGCAGAAAATTTTACTGCGATCAGCTCGAAGAAAGCTAGAAACACAGTGACCTTAAAAAAGAAAATGGAAGTTTTAAAGCGCATTGATTCCAGTGAAAAAGTTACGTCCGTTGGCCAAGCATTAAATTTAAATCGTACAACTGTCCATACTATAATAAAAAATGCCGAAAAAATTCGAGCAAGTGTACAAGCTGGTTCATCTAAAGCATGCTCTGTAATAACGAAATCCCGAAGTATTAACATAGAAACAATGGAAAAATTGTTAAGTATTTGGATCGAAGATCTCAATCAAAAAAACCTGCCTCACAGTACACTGATAATTCAAGAAAAAGCTAGGGCTTTGTTTGCATCCGTGAAGGAGCGAAATGGCGGTGGAACAGAATCATTCTAAGCAAGTTCTGGTTGAGCAATCTGCATAACTTGAAACTATCGGGAGAGTCAGCAAGTGCGGATGCAGATGCAGCCGCTAACTTTATATCTACATTTGTGGGTGTCAGTTCAGAGGGAGGATATGCTCCACAACAGGTAAGCGTTTCCAGTTAAATTTGGATGTATGGGCAGTTCAAAACTCTCTATGCTACTATAGCTCTTTAACGTGGACGAAACGGGCCTGTTTTGGAAGAGGATGCCCTCCAGGACATTTATATCTGTAGAAGAAACTACCGCGTCCGGTTCCAAAACTGCAAAGGATAGACTAACATTGCTTCTTGGAGCGAATGCTTCGGGAGACTTTAAGTTGAAACCTTTGCTTATTTATTCTTCGGAAAATCCAAGAGCGATGAAGAACATTTGCAAGGAAAGTTTACCTGTAATTTGGCGCTCGAATAAGAAGTCTTGGATGACTTCCGTAATTTTTAATGATTGGTTCCAAACGTACTTTTGCCCGGCAGTGAAAGATTATTGCCTTAAAAATAACTTGCCCCACAAGGCAATACTAATTGTTGACAATGCACCGTCGCATCCGGTCAACTTGGACGAGTTCGACGAGAATATCAATGTGATATTTTTGCCCCAACACCACGCCCTTGCTCCAACCTATGGATCAGGGCGTGTTTGGCTTCTTTTAAGGCTTACTTCTTACGCAGGAAATTCAAGCAACTTATTGCTGAAATTGATCAAGGGGACCAGGATACTGACAAATCAACTTGTATTCGAAGCTTTTGGCGCAATTTCAACGTTCTGAAAGCAGTTGAAAATATCAATGAGTCTTGGAAAGAACTAAAAAATTCCAATTTGAATGCTGCGTAGAAAAACCTTTGGCCTGAATGCGTTAATAGGCAAATAAATCTGACAAATTCGCCTGACACCGTTCAATCGGATATTTTAAGTTTGGGTCATCAGATTGGTTTTAACGATGTAGACGATAATAATTTGGCAGAATTATTACAATCGCACAATGATAAAATTTCAGCAGAGGAATTAATTCAACTTCTAGAAAATCATGATGATATTGAAACTGAAGTCGGTGAAATAAGGGAAAACCTTAGCTGCAGCCCTTCTTTAACTATTCAAAAATTATTGGAAGGTTTGGAATGCTTAAAGAAAGCCGAACAAATTTTTAGTTTAGACACGAATAGGTAAAGACATGAAAAATTTATGCGACTCATCGATGACGCATCTTTTCCGTACAAGGAGCTATACACTGAAAAAAGGAATGCCACAATGCAGCGTACCATAGACTCATATTTTTCAAATTCATAAGCAACAACGTCGTCAATGCATGTTTCAAATAAAAATTTTTTCTCCGATTAACATAATTCTTAAAATATACAACAGTATCCTTCTTCATGTTTTTTCCGTTTATTTACTTTAATGATAAATAATATTAAAATATGAATTTTGTGCCTTAATTTTACCTGATTCGTTTACATATGCATTTTGCTTTGACCCGGTTTAAGTCGTTTCAACTTAAGTCGCCTTTCCCTGGAACGTATCCCTGTCGTAAATCGGGGTACGCCTGTATATTTCATCTGCTCAATACAAGAGTCAAAAATGAACTGCGCTTAGAATAAAAAGGACTATTGCAATGCAATAGTCCCTGTAACCCACTGGTTCCCCACCAGTGGTCCGTGGACCACCAGTGGTCCGTAGATGCCAAAATTGTGGTCCGCGAACGATTTTAAACTTAGCGGGCGGTGAGCCGTTGGTCGCCGTGCAGTGAGTGAGAAGAGCGCGGGTGAAAGGTGCGGTACGTTGGACCGCCGCGCCGGCTCGGCAAAGACGATACAACGTCTGCGATCTGCCTACAATCGAACGTGTATCGTGTGCAAGGAATTACTTTCGCGTTGCGCTGTCATTTGTTATATCTGAGTGTCAGTAATACTATTTAGTATTACTTAACTGTGCGAGGAAGTGAACCATTCATTGCAGATCGTTGATCTTAGCTTTATTTATTGAATTTGTTCGTAAATAATATAGGTAAGTGAACATTTTTTTGATAAACCCTTTCCGTAGGTATTATTAAAATGATCGTTTTCGGGCGTTATTAATTGAATATTTTCAATGCATTTATTACTGTTTGTCTTTTGGCGGGATCGTACCTATGGCAAAGTAGTTTATTGTTTGTAAACTAAAACTACTTTGGATATTATTTAAAAACTAAATATTCTATATAAGCTAGCTTACGCGATCATATTATAATAAAACTTATGCTTTTATTTTCTTGGTTTGTATGCGGTATCATTTTTTGTATCTTATTTTCAGAACATGGCGCCTAAGAGAAAATACGACAATAGTTACATAATATTTGGATTTACCTTGATAGAAAGTAACGGAGAAATAAAACCACAATGCGTTATATGCGCAACAGTTCTCGCAAATGACGCGTTGAAACCAGTGAAATTAAAACGCCACTTAGAAACGGTAGATCCAAATTTGTCTGACCGTCCGCTAGAATTCTTTGAAGGAAGATTAAAGAACCTAAAAAAAATTAAACTCGATTCTAGTGGTACGAGATTCGCAACATCGGAAAAATTATTAATAGCGTCGTTTGAGATTTCTAAAATAATAGCACAATCTAAAAAACCTCACACAGTCGGAGAAATACTAGTGAAACCGTGTTAAATCAAAGCCGTCGAAGAAGTTTTGGGATTAGAGGCCAAGAAAAAAATACAAGATATACCTCTGTCCAATAACACGGTGAAAGCTCGAGTTGAACTTATGTCATGTGATATGTATAGAGGAGCAACTTGTTTCAAGAATCAAAAAGTCGCCATTTTTCGCTTTGCAGTGTGATGAATCGACTGACATTTCGAATTGTTGTCAACTACTTGTATTTGTTCGCTTGTTAGACGACGACAACATAATTAAAGAAGAATTATTGATTTTACGGGAACTGGAAACAACATCAAAAGGTATCGACGTCATGAACTCAATATCGGATTATTTTGACAAACATAATCTTATGTGGGATAAACTCGTCGCCCTCTGGATTGATGGTGCTCCGGCAATGTTGGGATCACGTTCCGGGCTGGCGACGTTAGTGAAACTGAAAAATCCTAAGGTAATAACAACGCACTGTATCATACATCGCCAGGCGTAAGCTTCAAAGACTCTTCCTGGATGGCTTAATGATACACTGCAAATGGCTATAAAAGTTGTCAATGTTATCAAAAGCAGCGCCTTAAATACACGCCTTTTTAAAAAAATGTGCACTCAAATGGACTCTGACTATGAGGCAATTCTCTTTCACATAGAGGTTCGATGGCTATCGAAAGGTAATATGTTGGGAAGATTATATGAACTAAGAGCAGAGGTTGAGATTTATCTGGTTGACAAAAAATGAATGATCTGTTGAAACTGTTTACTAATCCGGCATGTCAGCTGAATTTGGCTTATCTTATGGATATTTTCAAACCCTTAAATAAATTGAATATGCAACTGCAAGGTTCCGGAAATAAACAATTAGAAAACGTCGCAAATATATTCATTTTTGAAGATAAACTTCGCGCTTTTATTTGCAAACTCCAGTATGACGCTAGTAAAGCAAATATACAAGAAAATATCAAGACTCATTTACAAATGTTGATTTATGAATTCAATCGTTACTTCCCAGAATATACCGAGGTCGCTAAAATTGATCAAAAACTGATACATAACCCTTTTAGCACGGACGCTGGTGAAGTTACTGAAGGAATCCAGGAAGAACTTATTGAAATCCTAAATGACAGAAACTGCAAGGATGCTTTTGAATCCAATTCACTTGAGTCGTTTTGGTGGAAGAAAACAATTTCTTATACTAAACTTCGAGAAATCGCCTTGCGCTATTTTATGGTTTTCTCAACAACTTATTTATGTGAACAAGGATTTTCTGCTTTGTTGGTAATTAAAAACAAGGCGAGGAATCGTTTGAAAGTTAGTGATGATTTACGTGTAGCTTTGAGTAACAATATTAGTCCTAGGATAGCCGAAATCGTGAAAAAGATGCAAGCACAGAAATCACATTAATACAAAATTACAGATGTTTATCCTAAAAATATTATTATTCCTTTTATGTAATTTCCTTTTAAGTTTTTAATTAAAGTTTCAGTTTGATTATTACAGTTTATTTTTATTATACCTACAAAGTGGTCCCTGCTAACAAGAATAATATAAAAGTGGTCCCTGACCAAGAAAAGGTTGGGAACCCCTGCTCTAACCAGATGCTTCTGTGCGAGGATTGTGTAAAGTGCTCCCATACATCGTACTGGGGCAAACACACGAGTTAGCGGATCGTCGACGCTACGTAAAACATCTGAATTGCTTACCGCATGTTATATGACTGATCCGAAAAAAGTGTCAACATATTGACTGCCGATACTAAGTGGCCCGTATATTCGCGATACACGCGTAACTTTGCGAATTCCGTATCATCGAATCGTAGTTGGATTGTGGAAAAAATTGGTTCCGCGTATTTGATTGCAATCAAGAAAATATTTAGAGTATACTCGAAGTGTCGTGCAATGCTAACATTGGCCGGTTGTACATATTTTCTGTTTAAATTTTGATCTTTCGCAAAAACAACATTTCTTGATATAATTTCAAGCAGTAATCAAATTGTTTTGAACTTCCGTGTGCGAAGAATGTTGCAGTGTTTTTAACAGAGGCCATTTTGAAAAACAAACTTGGCTCGATTTTGAGGTATTGTGCTGGTATCGGAATTATGGGTCGAATTTACACAAAACTGTATTTATACATTGACAATCTTTGTATGTTCTTAAACTGTTCTGCTGTAGAGTCTAATGCCAATATATACAACAACTATCTGCATTTCTTTTCCACAATATATCTTAGTACCATTCTACAACTATCGTATATTTTCTATGGCTGTTGAGGAGATCAAATAACCAACGTCAGACATAAATTCATTTAAGTTAAGTAAAAATAATCTAAATTCAAAGTTTCCATTTCATTACATACATTTCATTCGTATGTTAGTTCATTTTACCTGTTCAAATGTAACACGATGATTGTACATTTTTTGTGGTAATTCGACTGTTGTGAATGGGAAAATCATCGTAAAGTAAAGAATGCGCAGTTGTTATTTTTTGATTGATTTTAGAATTTCGTTGTTAGAGTATATAAAGAAATGATATGATGAATAAAGTTGAGTTGTTAATCAGAACTCGTGGTATTAATAACTCGTAGCCTAATTTAAAAAGTGGTAGAGTATCCTGCCAATTTTTTTTTGAATTGGTTTTTGCAGCTTCTTGGAGTAGAATGTTCTTGCTTTCGATAGCGCTCAGCTGAACAATGGCCACCTTCAAAAATGAAATGGAAACACCAATACCCTGCTCTCTTTTTATCAACTGTCTCACTGTCTCAAGGCATACTGCTTTTGGGCACCACTCTTCCCCTTTCTTTCACTTTGAGCAACCACTAATGCATAAGCTTACCATCTGGGCTTTTTCATGCGCAACTTTCCTTCTAACTTCTACTCATCAGATAACTTGTTTTGCACTGCTTCAATCGCAATGATTAATAAAAATGTGCCTGACCGCATCTCAGCTACCCTTACGCTGGTTGTTGTGACTACGGGAATCGGTATTGACATCAGCATGCATGCAAAATATATGATGCCAAACAGTCATGGCACGAAGCTCAAATAATTCTAGTTTGACAATAAAAAATTGTTTTTTTGAATCCAACGCCTGAATTTAAGCGGTCACGAATCCGAAATGTTTCATGATGCTTATGAGCCCAATATGTTATTAAAAGTCAACTATAGCGACTAAACATAGCAACAAACGAGGATTCTTACTATTCCTGAGCAACTCGCACCTGAACACATTTTCTATCGACGGCCGTTATCCACACCTCGGCGACGTCAAGTCCCGGTTCAGTCGCAGAGATCTGTCGTCTAACCTTATAAGCTGATTGGAAAATTTGTATTGGGTGACAGATCTCTGTGGAATATCGATCCGCGGGACCGGCAATTATTACAACACCTCCACTAAATCATATATTGGACTGAATTAAATTAGCTCCATTGCTTCGAGCAGTTTGAACAATTGCAGTGACCGGCTTGGTTATGAAATCGGCAAGCATCTTCGCTGTGTTGACGTACTCAAATCGGGTGCTCTTCGATGCAACTTGTTTGCGCAGAAAATGATGATGAGCAGTGGTATTGGCAAGGTGGATTGCCCCTTTGTTGTCACAGTAACTCGTGCACGTAATTTTCCCATCGAACAACTCGTTGTGAAGGTTCCTTAGCCATAGCACTTCTTGTGCCACCGATAAAATTGCCATATATTCCGCCTCCGTTGTAGACAACACGAATGTGGTTTTCTTCTTCAGATTCCAGGAAATTGAGCCGCCTTGGAATAAAAACAAATAAACAGTGATCGAAAATCGATCTTGAGTATCGCTACCACAATCCGCATCGCAATATCCATGCAGGTTGGTTGATTTGGCATATCTTGCTGCATTGTCGTCATATTCATTTCGAAAAAAAAATTCACGCTACCCAGATCTTTTATCGCGAAATGACCTCTCAAAGATCCCTTCAGTTTGTTCTTCAACGGCGTATCATTGGAGAGCAAAATCATATCATCGACGTAAATTGCTACGATGAGAATCTGTCCATTTTGAACAATTAAGTAAATGCAAGCGTGAGATCCCGAATGGAACATCCCAAAAGCCTTCAAAGCCACAACAAGTTTCTGGCTCGATAATCGACTTGTTTATTTCAGGCCACAGAGAGATTTGTTTAAATGACACACAGGACAAGTACCACCGTCGTATATTTCGGGCTTTTTCCTAAAAAATTTCATCTTCTAGCTCACCATGCAAAAAAAAGCAGTGACAGCATCCATTTGCTCAATGGTCAAGTTGTGTTTAGCTGCGATTGCAATTAGGTATCGATCGACCCATATCTAACGACAGGAGAGAAGGTTTCTTCGTAGTCGATGCTTTTGCGTTGATTGCAACCTTTAGCCTTGGATGTCACCGTTGCCTTTGTATTTAGTTTTGAAGACCTAGTAACTGTTAAGCACCTTGCGATTCGTTGGCAAATCGACCAACGTCCAGGCTTGATTTGTCTTCAGAGAAGGGTATTCATCGTCCATAGCTACTCTCCACTGGGTTGCGTTGTTGCAGAAGATTGTTCGTCAACAGTAACATGCCGGACATTACGACGAACAATGATTGATTGTGCAATTGAGAACGCGTTTGTGGGCGGTGAGTGGTGCCATTGATTTGCACGTTGTGCGGCAGTATCCACATAGATTGATTCGAATCATTCTCCTCAAATGTATCGCCATCGTTGCTGTCGTCCAAAGAGGTAACTTCTTGTGACGCGCTTGTCTCAGCATCGTTCATTGGGCCGCACCTTGATGATGCTAGTGCGCTCGATAACGCTACTCCATCAGCCTCAGTCACCACTCATCCACCATCACTTTTGACATCATCGTTCGCCACCGATTCCTTCAGTTCAATTGGATTTTCTTCTGTGAAAAGATAAAATTGACTATCGTTGATATCAAGATACATTCGTTAGTTTCATATCTTCAACAAAAACTAAATCTTTACTGAAAATCACGTAATTTGTCTTAGGATTGTACAGTCGATAGCCTTTGCAATTCGAGTCGCAGCCCACAAAAATATGTGACTTCGATTTTGGATCTAGCTTCTTGCGTTGTTCTTGCGGAACATCAGCTGTTGCCTTGCTTCTGAAGACTCAGAGATGGGTGATATTCGGATGTTTGCCCATCCAAATCTCCCCCGGCGTCTTGCTGAACTGATAAGCCGCAAGGCGATTGACCAAGTATGCTGCCGTATTGATGGCCTCCGTCCAGAAGAGCATTGATAATTGCACATCGAATAACTTATAGGGAACCTTTTCCACCAGCGTGCTATTCATTCGTTCTGCCTTGACATTTTGTTGTGGCGTGTAGGGAACAGAAAACTGATGAATGATGCCGTTTGCATCGGAAAAACGTTTGAAGTCACCATTGTAGTATTCGTGCCCGTTTCCCGATTGAAATGCCTTTTGCCTGTTGAATGTTTTAGAACTGCCTTGAACAACTTGAATTTTTCGAAGACATTTGATTTGCGTTTCATAGTGAAAACCCAAACTTTACCACTAAATTTGTCGATGAACGTGACGAAATAAAGTGATCCACCATTCAGACTTTCTTGTATTGGGCCGCAGACGTCAGATTTGACCAGCTTAAGCAATTCTTCTTTTTTCGAAGCACTACAGCCCCTTTTCGGGCCTTCGCATGGAGATAGTTAGAGTATCTCATTGTCATGATCGAATGTATCGGCACTCCACAAGGCGATATGACCATTATCAGGCTTTGGCCGTGTGTCCATCCACCTAGCATCAATACATTCTGATTTTAAACCAGCACGTATCATAACTGAACGGGCTTATAGTCCGTCCAAAGAAACTCGAACTAAATCTCGTTGACGCCAACAAAACTCGAACCAGACCCCTTCGGCTTACGAGCTTAGAGCTCTAACCACTAGACCACGCGGATTACAATTCGGTCGTTGCATATGTGCTTTTAGCGAATGGTTGTCGCATTTGTTTACCCTGAACACAAATGTCACAATGCAAATTGGATACTTTCGACAATCGTATTCCGTTGACCATGTTGCATCCACTGACACTGGATAGTTTCTGATAAAGATCCAAAATAGCTATTTATTCATCACTGATCAAAATGCCGTATCACTCTGGCACTGCATTAACTTATACACGTCATTCGTTGCTTCTGCATGTCCGATTAGCTTGCCATCTTTTCGGATAATATTACAGCCGTTCAAATTGAATATGATAGACCAGACTTTTTCCGATAGTTGATGAACGGAAAAAAGATTCGTACATAAACCTGTTACGATTACACACCGTTCACTGTCGCGACTATCACCACCACCATTTCACCACGGTTGAGGTTCAAATTGATCATACTAACGCTGTCAACTGGGAGTTTAGAGTTATCACCAACTGTCACCATTTTTGTGGTTGGTTGTTTACGTTCGTCATGTGCGCGCTCGCACCAGTATCGATATAAAAATCGTCTCGATTTGTATATCATACCAAACAGCCTACCTTTGACTGTTTACATTTTGGACAATTTCTTCCAGTATGGCCGAGAAGATTGCACTCAAAGCACTTTACATTTTTCATCGATTTGTTCGTAAAGTTTTGCGTTTGTCCGCTTGACTTACCGACAATGTCGGTCCGGTAATGGTAACCATTTTAGTCACACTTGTATCAACATTGTCTTCTATTTTGTTCACCTACATTAATATTCAGGCTGCATTTATTTGCAGAATTTTTTCGCACGTAGCACATAATATGACCGGTTTTGTGGCAATTAAAATACGTTATTTTAAATGTTCAGTTGGTTATTTTCCCGCGGCTTCGCTCGAAATATTCTCCAAATTTTCCTCGCAATCGTAGGAGCAATAGTTCACCAACGCTTGAAACAATGCATTACAGGTTGAATATAAATTGACCGACACAATTCTTTTCATATTTACGTCGTCCAGTTCATTCATCACATATTTGATCATTGATTTATCATCCAGCCAACCTCTCCGTCCAATAGAAATAATTATGTAGTAGAAAGCTTCAGGCACTTGTTCACACATCATCCATAATTTCACCTTTGCACTCAACTTCGCCTGAACAATGAAAAGCGAAGCTCTACCGTCCCATCAGTACGCTTGCCTGAGATTTTCGATATGTGAACTTAGACGATGTCGTAGCGGCATTATTCACTCAATCATGTCGTGTACGTTTCCGAAATTTTGGATGAGAGGTGGCAAAACATGAACCTTTTGACTGAAGCGATATTCAGTAGTCAGTATCGTGTTCTGGCACATAAACACTGGACCTGTATTTCCACCTCGAGCAGTCGGATCGTTCCACACTTGTTTATGCCCAAGGCCCGTCACCAGGCTTTTCGTTTACGTTAACAATCATGTAGTATAAGCTTGTATCCATCAATATGTAATCCACAGACTTCGTCTTTAACGACCCTTGGCTCTTGAACCAGAACTGTCTCCTCTCCTTATTAAGATAACTTAATGGATTCAAACCTATACCGCCTAATTGTTTACGTAAAAGAAAAGTTTGCACCCTTATTAGAAAGACCATAGAGGTCCTGCCACTATTGTCAGCCTGGCGAAGTTGAGGCCTATCAGAATTGCTTTGTGCTACATGGAGTCTGATGAAGGTCCATAATTTCCCAACAGCGTTCAACGTTTCAAGCTCTCAAATCAAATGGCCTTTACGTTCGGTCTATTTAAATTCCCAGGCACAGATGAAAGTGTTTCGGCTGATTATCAACAAACATTGGAGGAGACTACACCCTGATGTCTCCAATGCCTACCTAAGGCTTCCTTTGGTTCACATCAGCTGGCGGGAGACAAAAGTTGTCTTCATTCCCAAAGCAAGGAACGCTTCACAAGGCAAACGTAAGGATTTCTGACCAGTTTTTTAGAGCTGCTTCCTATTGAAGACCTTGGATAATTAACTTGATTGCTCCTCTTTTTATCTCAAAATCACAACACGCCCACACAGGAGGTTAATCCATCGAAACGGCCTTATATAAACTTGTGGAGCAGGTCAAAAAATCACTTGTAAGAAACACACTCGGGCTGAATTCTTCACATCGAGGGAGCATTGAATAATGTTTGCCCTTATTCTGTTGCACACACTTTCCAGAACTCAAATTCTGAGTAACTTGTTGAATACATCAACCAGCTACTCAGAAATCGGATGCTACAATCATGTCTATGTAAAGAGTAGTCCAAGTAAAACGCACAATGTTAATTGTAAATAAAATAAAAAGTTTTCAGCGAATTATCTAAATATTCTTCATTATGATAGAAGGGTCTATGGCAATAATGTGTGAAACAAAATATTGCGCAAATGCCCACCACGGCTACGCTGGCATACGTCTATTCGATGGTCCATATTTTCAATGACTCTGAGACATAATTGAGGTTCAATGTCGTTAACATGCTGAATTATCTCATCCTTTAGCTCTCAAATTGTTCTTGGCTTATTAACGTACACTTTTTCTTTAAAATATCCCCAGAGAAAGAAGTCCAACGGTGTCAAATCACATAATCGCGGCCAATTAACATAGCCATAACGTGAGAAAAACGGCCATTGAATTTCTCGCGCAAGAGCCATTGTTTCATTGGCTGTGTGCCAAGTGGCACCATCCTGTTGGAACCATAAATGTTATCATCCAGGTCCATCATGTCAATTGCTTGCCACAAGAAGTCCATTATCATCTCGCAATAGCGACCACTATTCACGAGTCGAGGTTGACGGCTCCTTTGCCACACTACCGCGAACAACAGCAATGTTTTCCGCAGAACAAACTGGGCGAGCATGCACAGGTAATTTCGTATTTCCTACAGGCCCGGTTTCCTGAAATTTGCGCACAACTCTCCCGATTGTGGACACATTTGGTCGATTATACTGACCAACAAAACGACGAATTGCTCGAAATGCATTTTGATTTGAACGCCCATTTTCGTGAAAGGCTTCAACAATCTTAATGCGCTGAAACAAAGAAATGTCAAATTAAGTTGGGCGAAAAACTTAACGTTAAGGTGTGACTCACAATCAACATCGTGTATTATGGTTGGAACACCCTTTAGCTCAAAAATTCAGCGGATCGTTTATAAAGACAATGCATAGGGGGGTATTTTGTTTCCTTTCTTTGGGAATTAACAGTGAATGAGCTTCTAAGCAAGCTAGAGAAAATTGCATATGAGGATGAAATTGCAGTCGACATAGCAGGGTAATTTTTCTTTTTCGGAATGTTGGTGAGAGTGTGACCTTAGTGTCAACTGTAATAATAGAGAACTATTGCTATAGTTCCAAGATTTGCCTCTAATGGATAGATAATATTGTAGAAAGGGCACGCGAGGAACTGTTTATTTTTTTCTTTAGCTGCGAAATGGCCATAGGAGCTACGACCTCATATCGTCACCTGAACTTTCGCTGTCGTAGTTGTTCCAAATCGACTGTACAGGACAGTAGTTTTCATCGGAGCACAGATACTTTCTAAGAAAGATTTGCATATTAAAGAAACGTTCGTGGTGTTGGCTGCGACATCGATAAATCGTAGAGACGAGACTCAAGGCAGAGTAGCAGATCCAGAAAATACGAAACGAAAATCACAAAGTATATAATCATGGACGAAAACCTGCAGCCGAATACAAAGTAGGTCAACCAGTCACTACAAACGGTTGTAATACGGAGGAGGTTTGAATAACGTACGACATTATTAAAGTTGGCATCAGCGAACGACCAAAAATCACCAGTTTTTGCGAGGAGTTCATCAAACAACATTCAAGATATTCATCGGAGTCAGATTAAAACCAGGATGGCCAAATGTAGGAACGAAGTTTGAAATTTACATAACAAGCATCCAAGTAGCCACAACTACAACGATGACAACAATAGAGCCATTAACCGCTCATCCCGATGCACTCATTTTTCAAATGAAGAACATACACATTCGAGTTACATAAGCCGACTTGAAAAGACTAATTACGACGACGACGAAAGCTAAATACTCGTAAAAATTATTTAACTTAAACTGTGTCATCGTTCGACTTTTTCGCAAGGGTGGCACCAGAATGGACACATCAGTTTGTTTTTAACTTCCAAACCATGAAGTAATTGACATTTATATAAATTCAATTTTTTATTGATTGGTTTTGTTTGTTTCCCACCAAGGCTAATTTCTTTTTTGCATTTAAAAGAAATGGGTGCAGGTTCAACGCTGATAAAGGAAGAAACAGGAAAAATTATTGCATTTATGGAAGAAAATTGTTCCAATCGGCAAAAAGCGATTATAATCGGTAGAGGTAATCAGGTAAGACGGACTAATTTCTTACCAAATGAGAATGACGTCTTATCAAAATGAAAATGATGTCGACGACCTCTCAAGTCCGCATCAATAACTAACCCACCGATGCCTTTCGCAAAAATATTGGACTAAAGCAGGGAGATGGGCTGGCCCCATTGCTATTCAATTTGGCTCTGGAGTACGTCATACGGAAGCTACCTGTCGATACGCGAGGTACATTACTATATAAGTCTAGCCAAATAGTAGCCTATGCTGACGACATCAACATTTTGTCACGGTCATTAACAACTGCCAAAGAACTTTTCCTGAAACTTGACAGCGAAGCAAAACCAGTAGGGCGACTAATCAACGAAAAAAAAACAAAGCTCATGACGCAGTGAAAACTACCTCAAGCGCACAAAATATCACATTTGGCGAATACAGTATCGAAAATGTCAGCGAATTTGTGTATCTAGGCGCCAAAATAATGAAAACGGGTACTCCAAGAGACAAAAAAAGCCGAAGAATACAGCTTGCTAATAAAATATTTTATTCAGTTTTGACGATCTTAAAGACCAGTTGCATGCACAGGAAAACAAAGCTCCAACTATACAAATCTGTGATGAGACTTGTGTTATATTATGGGTGTGAAACATGGACACTAACCCAAGCATCCGCAAATATATTGAACGCCTTTGAGCGGCGGGTCCTGAGGCGAATAATCGGAGCGAAGCTAGACGGGGGACGATGGCGAATTCGATACAACCATGAGCTGTATGAAATTTTTGACGAACCGGAGGTCTCAACGATTGTAAGACTGCGGAAGCTGCAATGGGCTGGACACATGAATCGTATGAACGAGCAACGGATACCCAAGAAGGTATTCGTAGGGAGAACTGAAGGCCGCAGGCCAGTGGGGAAACCGAGGAAACGCTGGTCTGACTCGATCGACGAAGGCAGTTCATCGCTGCTCGGGTTTCGGAATTGGAGGACCCGATCAATGGACCGAGACAGTTGGACGAGCTGTTTGCAGGAAGCGAAGGCCCGAGAGGGCTGTAGAGCTAAGAAGAAGAAGAAGAATCAGGGAATCGGTAGTTATTTAAATCATCCAGAAAACTATGGACAAAAACAAACAAGTTTGGTATGCAGACCTACGCTCATGTCGAACCCTAGAATGGTTACAAAGCCCTTCTGTTAGGAACTCTCTCCTGCCTCCTCGACTTGTTTCACCTATGAGTATTAATTGTAGGTACTCATCATCAGTCATTCATGAAATATAATCAAGTGATCAAAGCATGCACCTTAATAGCTCAAAATTATGCAATCTTCGTATTTAAAACAGCAACTATTTTGTTTTACGATTACTGATAGCACTCTCAAAGATATTCATGATACCTATCATTCCTGAAATTTTCATGCAAATCCTAGCAAAGTTATGGTGTCTGAGTCGGTAAAAAGCGCATATTGCTCCATAGCCATATGTTTCCATAGTAATACGGCGCATATTGTTCCATAGTAATACAGAAAAATTCAAATCGCTATAACTTTGTTAAATACCAGTCGATCTATATGAGACTTTTAGGACAGCTCAATCATAAATAGTCATCTGTGTATTGAATTTTATTGAATTTAAGAGCACCGTTAAGACTTTATTCAAGAAAACATAAAATCGATAAATTATACTATTGCTAACAAAGTTGAGTGAATTTCGACTTCTCACGTATTTGTTGTTGTTGTACTCATTAAGGCCTACATTCATGATTTCTCTCAAATTTCTCGGATGAAACGTGTCCAATCGCGAGGGGGGGATACGCGAAAAGTTCGAACATTTTCTCTTCTACTGCCCACTACGGTACTGATAAGGCAATTTTAAGGTTTGTTTTGAAAAGATCTCATTGGGATCTTTCCAACGACTCCCTACTCGACTACCAATGCAGAAAATTTTTTTTTGAATGGTCTCGTCCCTATATGGGGAGATCCCCCTGAAACCCCTTTGAAAATTTTAAAACTTTCAAGAAGTCACCACTTCTGGCCTTTTCACGAAGCTTCTATAGTTTCAGAGAAAGGGTACTGTGACATACAGACGGACGCAGGTCGTGATTGCAGTAGGATTTTGTATTTTAGTACAAAACCTTAAAAAGGTGCATAGCAAGAGCAACTATAGAACGAAAGCGTAGGTTAATTTTATGCGAATCCTCAAATTCTGCCACCACCGCTGGCAAAATAAAAGGTAAAGTTGGAACTTCTGCCAGTATTCGGACAGTAGAAAGGTTGATTAAAGCATATCCGCATCTTCGACGGAGGAGACTAAAAAAGCCACATTTACTTCAGCGTCATACAGATGCAAGATTAGAGTACAACCGGACACATTTTCGTTCGAAGGAGGAGTGGCATCAGGTGATATTTTCTGACGAAAAATAAATTTAATTTGGATAGGCCTGATGACATCCAGTATTACTTCCATGATTTGAGAAAATCGGACCAGTTTCTGTCCAATTGTCACACCACTGTTGGTGCTGTCATGGTATGGGCTGCAATTTCGTTGCATGGATTCATCGATATGGATATGTTAGAAGGTCGGCAGACTTCAGCGGATTACATTGAACTTTTGGAAATCCAGAGAATTCATTTCCAAGAAATGTTCGGTGGCCAATGATGGATTCTCTAACAAAAAAACACGCCCATCTATATAGCAGGACGAGTTAAACAATGGTTTACACACAACAATGTGGAATTTCTGGACTGGCCAGCTTTATCTCCTGACCTGAACATAATCGCGGATTTGTGGGGATAGATATCGCGGACAATTTATGTAGAAGGAAGGCAAGCGCTGATCGCAGCAATTGAACACGCTTTTTATCAAGTCTCATTAAATTACATACACTCCCAAATAGAGTTTTTGAGGTTGTATTCAAAAAAGGAGTTTCTAAACATTATTAATAATAAAATAAAATTTACAAAATTTTAAAATTATTCGTTTGGTTAAGTATTTTTACAGGTGGGTCCATCCAGGTGTCGCTCTTGCAAAAAATCTTAAAATGAAACAGTTGAAATTACCGTTTTCAAATATTAATTTTTAAATTTTTTGTTGCCAGGTAACATGCATCAACACAAAAGGATGTAAAAAAAAAATTCATCAAAATGCAACCAATACATGAAAAGTTATGTAAAATTTTTCAGTGTGGCCATCCTGCTGTCGGGGAGTATATATATATATATATATATATATATATATATATATATATATATATATATATATATATATATATATATATATATAAATATAAATATATATATATATATATATATATATATATATATATATATATATATATATATACATATATATATATATATATATATATATATATATATATTTATATATATATATATATATATATATATATATATATATATATATATATATATATATATATATATATTGTCGCGTGTTATTGGTTCGCGGCCTATAATTTTAACGTTCCGGGAAAGTGAAAACGCAATGTCTTTTAATTTAAGTTAAAGGAGTTTATTTAATTCAAGAGAATGCACAATAATCAGTTTAACACTTTCACTAATTTTAATTTTCACTATAAAAAAATCTAACACTTGTCCATAAATTTCTTATCGCAATTGTCTTCTAAATCACTTCACTATTACGAAACACACTTCCCACACACTTTCGCAGTTCTTATCGCGGTCGAATGAATGATTCTCCCCATTCATTCAGCTCGCCTTTATATAGGGTCTCTACCTATTCACCCATTTCTCGCACATTGGCGAACGTTCTACTGAGAGGTACCTGGTAGGTTCGAGCAAGTTCATGAATGGAGTGACGTCACTTGCAGATGTTGATTATGCTTGTTGAATTTACTCGTGGGTTCGAGTAAACTCATTCGTTGACGTTCTTAATGATGATGAAAACAATTGCGACAGTAGCTCGCAGAATTATTTGTACATGTAATTATTTGTACATGTAACACTGCCCCCACCTCAGTTCTTTTCGCCCCGAAAAGATGTGTCGCTATTTGTAGTCAATTCTCCCTGGGTGTAATATGGGGCAAGACGGTCCAGATGCACGATTTTCATTTTAGCTCTCGGCTTACGATGTTCCTGTATTCGGTATACGACGTCGTTGATTCGCTTTGTAACTCGGTATGGTCCCTCCCAATTATGTTGCAACTTTGGAGACCTACCCTTTCGCCGTTGCGGGTTATAAAGCCACACCAAGTCATCTTGCTGGAAGCCAGTAGAATTAGCCTTTAGATCATACCTGGTCTTCATGCGGTCAGTAGCCGATTCGAGGTGTTTTCGCACTGTCCGATGTATCTGGTTCAACCGTTGTCTTAGATCACTTGCGTACTCCGAGACCGTTTGGGGTTTCTCAGGGGTTGTTCCGAACTTTATATCGGCTGGCAAACGAATAGTCTTTCCAAAAATGACTTTGGCTGGGGCTTGGCCCGTCGATGCATGTTCAGCGGCTCTATACGCCATTAAAAATAGTGGGATATGTCGGTCCCAGTCCCTTTGGTTCTCGTCAACCATTTTGGCAAGGTGTTTATTGAGCGTGCCGTTGAAACGTTCGACCATTCCATCGGATTGGGGATGCAGCGGTGTTGTCCTCGTTTTCCGTATTCCCAGCTGCTCGCACATTTCGCTAAAAACTAGTGACTCAAAGTTTCGGCCTTGATCCGAATGTAGTTCACAAGGCACGCCGTACCTGCTGACCCAATTTAACACTAGCTGTTCGGCTACAGTAGTTGCTTCCTGGTTGGGAATGGGGTAGACCTCGGGCCACTTGCTGAAATAATCAGCTACAACCAGCGTGTATCGATTTCCCCAAACAGATTCAGGAAAGGGTCCAGCGATGTCAACAGCAATCCTTTCGAATGGCACGCCTACGTTATAGGTTTGCATTTGTCCTCTCAGTCGTCGCTTTGGGCCTTAGACGGAAGCGCAAATTGTGCATCTGCGGCACCAGTCCTCTACGTCTTCTCGAGCGTGGAGCCAGTAGAATCTTTCCCGCAATTTCGCTAAGGTTTTGTTAACACCAAGATGGCCTCCCGAGGATCCTTCATGCATTTCCTTTACCACATCGTGGATTCGGCTTTTGGGTAGTATAGTTTGCATCCTATAGGAGCTGCCATCCGCCGTTTCCCATTTCCGCTTGAGTACGCCACCCTCCACCTGTAGGGAGTTCCATTGTGCCCAATAGCTTTTCAGGGTTGCGCCATGCATCGAAACGTCCTTCCACTCCGGTCGCCCAGTCGTCTCCTTCCATACGAGCAATGGTCCGATGTCTTCATCGGCTAGCTGGGCATTTCGAATCTCCTCCGATGACCAACCTTCATCGAATTCGGCCGTTATCAATCGCAGATCAACGGGCGGTTCCTTTTCCTCAATCCGTCGGCAATGCTTGCAGTAGGCTGGACATGGGCGACGAGATAGGGCGTCAGCATTTCCATGAACTCCACCCTTTCGATGAACAATTTCGTAGTCGTATGACTGCAATCTTTCGATCCATCTCGCAACTTGTCCCTCGGGGTTTTTGAAGTTAAGTAGCCATCTCAATGATGCATGGTCCGTTCGAAGAACAAATTTCTGGCCATATAGGTACTTGTGGAACTGCTTGGTGGCCTCTATTATAGCCAATAGCTCCTTCCTGGTCACACAGTAGTTCCTCTCACTTTTTGAAAGAACTCGACTGTAATACGAGAGGACTCTTTCTTCGCCATTGATCTGCTGGGAGAGTACAGCTCCAATACCGCCGTTGCTTGCATCGGTGTCAACCACAAACATTTTTCCGGGTTTCGGATACGCCAGTACGGGTGATTCGCATAGCTTTTCCTTCAGGGTCTCAAAGGCTGTCTGGCATTGTTCATTCCAGACATACGGACGATTTTTCTCGGTTAGCTGATGAAGACACTTAGCTATTTTGGCAAAGTCTTTGACGAATCTTCGATAGTAGGTTGCCAGGCCCAGGAAACTTCGTAGTTGGCGCTTGTTGTTTGGTGTTGGCCAGCTTTTCACGGCTTCAATTTTCTCAGGGTCTGTTTTGACCCCTTCTGCTGATACGACATGTCCCAGATATTTTACTTCAGCTGCGAAAAGGGTACACTTGTCGGGACTAAGTTTCAAATTTGCCAGTCGCAGTGGGGAGAAAACCTCTTCTAAGTTCCGCACATGCTCTTCGAACGTTCTCCCGATGACGATGATGTCATCTAGGTACACCAAGCAGGTTTTCCAGGTTAGACCACGTAGCACGTATTCCATCAAGCGTTCGAAAGTGGCTGGGGCATTGCAAAGCCCAAACGGCATCACCACAAATTGCCACAATCCGGTCCCAACTGAAAATGCGGTCTTCTCTCGGTCCTTCTTGTCAATTTCTACCTGCCAGTAGCCACTCTTGAGATCGAGTGTAGAAAACCATTTTGCGTCGGCTAAAGTGTCCATGATGTCATCGATGCGTGGGAGCGGGTAACTATCTTTCTTAGTGACGTCGTTAAGCTGCCTATAGTCGACACAAAAGCGAGTGCTACCATCCTTTTTCTTTACTAGAACTACAGGCGCGGCCCATGGACTTACAGAAGGTTCAATAATGCCTTGTTTTTCCATGTCCGAGATCAGCGCGCTCACTTCTCCTTGTTTGGCTATAGGGAGACGTCTTGGTGCTTGTCGAATCGGCTTGGCTTCCTGTGTGTCTATGACGTGAGTTACCAAACTCGTTCGGCCTTGGTCATCCGGGCTTGTTGAGAAGATGTCACTGTACTTGGTGACCAGATCAGAGGCTCGTTTGAATAGCTGCACCGGCAATTTGACTTGCTTCAATATTGCAGACGTGGATTCCCTGGCTTTTTCTGTGTCTTGCCTCCTTTTCCAATGATGGTTGTGAGTAGCTTCCAAAGAGGTGATGGTGGAAACAGGCTGGCAGCTGCCGATGACTTCTCCCGCTTTGATGCTCGTGGTTGAATCTGCGGTGTTAAGGACTCTAACCGGCACATATCCGTTCCTTAAAGATCTTACAAGGCTTCGTCCTACAATCAAACTGCGCAATGCGGACGTCTTCGTTGGCTCTATCAGGTAAGATCGGTGGTCTCCAGAATCACCATCAAGCTTGGCCCATACAATGCTTTCGGAAGAATTCGGTACATCAGTGTCAGTACATACCACTACATTCATCTTGGGGATTTGGACGCTGGGATCCTCCATCAGTACTTCGACATTCTGCCATTTCAAGACACGTTTTCCCAAGTCCAACGTGATTCCATGTGGTCGCAGAAAATCCATTCCGAGAATGCAGTCATCCATAATGTTCGCGACCAGAAAATTATGTCGGAACACAAGGTCTCCCAACTGTATCTGGAGGTTGACCTCTCCATGAACAGGTGCAGTTTCTCCCGTAGCTGTCCGTAGTGAGAAAATTCTGCCCTTGTGAAGTTGTTGCTGTCTAACTAGGTCTGGTTGGATAATCGATCGGGTTGCAACAGTGTCGATTGTTATGGTGCAGTGTTCTCCGTCAATTTGACCCGGAAGGCATAAGTCTGCTTCTCCACGATGTAGTCTTGACACGGTGATGGTGGTGCTGGGGACGTCGATCCTCCTAGCCAACCTCTGCCCCACGAAGTTGGCTCTTACATGTTTCCCGACCCCTCTGTTTGAAGGGCTTCCATTCTGGGCTCCTGACTCGGTCTGGATCTCCTCCTAGCTGCACACCCTGGACAATAGCTCGGTTTTCTTCGCTTCTTGCAGTCTCTTTGCAAGTGCCCCTTCTCTCCGCAATTCCAGCATCTAGGCGCACCATTTACATGCGGGTCTCGCTCAATTTCCACGCGTTCACACCTGCACTCGTCTGTCACTACTTCACGAACCCGGGCAGTGGTACGAGTCACATTTTTCGCTGCCTCAAAGTTCAGACTGTAAGCCAATGCGTCCTTAACCGTTTGCTTTTGAGCTAAACGCACGGCTTGTTGCAATTCCGGGTCCTTTAGGGCGCTGATCAATGCCTCTGTCGCTGCATCATCTCGATGTTCTGGGTCGTAGGCTGGGTAAGCCAAAAGTGCTAGTCGCTCAATGTCTTGGGCTAACTGCTGTAGGGTTTCACCAGACTTCTGCACCCGATGCCTTAGCTGTGACCGATAAATCTGCTTTAGATGATCGTCTCCATAACGCATGTCGAGCGCATTCATTATAGCATTCGGGTTTGAGTGCAATGCATCGGGGATGGTCTGCAAAAGCTCGGCAGCTGGGCCTCTTAGAGCAAGAATCAATGCAGTTGCTCGTTCCTGGTCATTCCAGCGATTCGCCCTTGCGGCAGCTTCAAACTGGGTCTTGTAAATACTCCAGACCGTTTGCCCATCGAATATTGGTGCTTGGACATTTCTGGATGTGCTTTGCGCTGCGGTTATAAGCGAGGCTGGTGAAGAGGTTACTACTGCCTTTGCTGCTTCCAATTCCTTTTTCATGTTTCCCATCTCATGGTTGATTCTCTCCTCTACCTGGCTGATATCATGGTTTATTCTCCCCTCGACCTGGCTGATCTCATGGTTAATTCTCTCCTCGACCTGGTAAACCTTTTCCTCGACCTGGTCAACCTTTTCCTCGACGCCTTTAATTTGTTTGTTCAGATGACCGAGCTCCGCTTTTATTTCGGTTGACTGTTTCTCCAGCTTCTGTGTGATGTCTGCCTTGATTTCGATCGCTTGTTGGTCCAGCTTCGCTGATTGTTCGTTTAGCTTCGTTGATTGTTCATTTAACTTCGCTGTTAAATTCGATGATTGTTCATTGAGCTTCGCAGTTAAATTGGATGACATTTGTCGCTGCTCTTGCTGCATCAGCATCAACATTTGCATCAGTGCATTTTCTGGGTCCTTTGGTTTTAGTGTTTCTGCTTCTCCACCTTCTGCACCATTTTCGGCATCTGAGAGCTCACCCGAATCCAGATTCACGCCTTCCGATTCGATCGCGTCGCGCAAGCGTGCAATCAATGTGGCCTTTGTACCTTGCGTAGCCAGATTTCGCTGTTCTAACTCTTCCTTGAGCTCCGACATGGTCAATTCATTGATTCTTAGATGCAAGTTTCGTGGCATTTTTATTGTATTAGCTTTTTGTTTTTTTTTTTTTTTTTTTTTTTTTTCAACAGTTTTTACGTTAGATTTCACAACTGTGCAGTTTAAAAATGTTTAAATGTTTTCACTTTTCGAAATTTTCTATCTCACTTCTCGACACCACTGTCGCGTGTTATTGGTTCACGGCCTATAATTTTAACGTTCCGGGAAAGTGAAAACGCAATGTCTTTTAATTTAAGTTAAAGGAGTTTATTTAATTCAAGAGAATGCACAATAATCAGTTTAACACTTTCACTAATTTTAATTTTCACTATAAAAAAATCTAACACTTGTCCATAAATTTCTTATCGCAATTGTCTTCTAAATCACTTCACTATTACGAAACACACTTCCCACACACTTTCGCAGTTCTTATCGCGGTCGAATGAATGATTCTCCCCATTCATTCAGCTCGCCTTTATATAGGGTCTCTACCTATTCACCCATTTCTCGCACATTGGCGAACGTTCTACTGAGAGGTACCTGGTAGGTTCGAGCAAGTTCATGAATGGAGTGACGTCACTTGCAGATGTTGATTATGCTTGTTGAATTTACTCGTGGGTTCGAGTAAACTCATTCGTTGACGTTCTTAATGATGATGAAAACAATTGCGACAGTAGCTCGCAGAATTATTTGTACATGTAATTATTTGTACATGTAACAATATATATATATATATATATATATATATATATATATATATATACATATATATATATATATATATATATATATATATATATATATATATATATATATTAATATATATAAGTTCTTCTCCTCGCCGCCCGATGGCGGCACTATAGCAAGAGAGATTCATTATAGTGTAGTACATTCTCGTCGGCAGCTGCTGTCAAAATTTCAGCTGAGTCGGACTCGTTGTTTTGTTTTGATTCTCTTATGGAAGCGGGTGTGTCCGCAGATTTTAGAAAAATGGAGAAAGAGCAATATCCGTCAGTGATTTGATTCTTGTTTTGGGAGGGGAATCGCGCAGCGAAATTAAAGAGCGTTTGCATGATATGTACGGTGAATCTGTTCTTGAGGTGGCAACCGTAAAGAACAGGGGCGGTTCGTCATTGTACGCAAGGGAAGCACTGCATTCCTTATCAAATCCACTCATGATGCTTCCATTATTATTTTCTTCAAGAAATAAAATGTATCAAACAAAATTCTTCAGGAAATTTTTTAATATTCTGAATTCTTATATGGTGAATTACCAGTTAAACCTTTCAACATAAAACCTACCAAGGACATGGAGCCTACGCTAACTTTACTCCTATTTATCAATTAATCTTTTTGCTCAGATGATTGTACTCAGAAATTTTCATTCATTTAAGAATGACCAATAAAAAACCTTGCATTCATTCATATCGAATGCTCAACAAAATTTTGCTGAATATTCATCATCGACTCGCTATGCAACCAACATTCGAAAGCCACGCAAGAGGCTTAATCGTTCATTCACACACCTCGTTCAATATACTATCATCAGCTTGTATATACTCTACTATAAAACTATAGACTGCTCAGGGAAGCGCCACAGAGCTTTGCGTATAATGCCGAGCACCCTTGTCCCTTCAATCTCTCAATGTCTCCAATAAAATTTTACATTTCATATAGGAAAGATGGTAAAATATATGGGAAAGACGCTATGTTAACAGCTGCTTCTGAATTCAATGTGGAAACCAAACGCTACTGGCCAATCTAAAATAACATTTCCTAGAGAAAAGCAAACATGCTTTTAGCAAATTACGCTGGGATTACTCTAGAGTTACTGGTAAATCAGTGCAAAACCTTAATGGTGCTGTATGTTTCATGATATCAGAATTTGTCTACAGAGGCAGCATATGAAAGAAGGATGAAAAGTACAAAACTTGATGAAAATGTGGGCGAAAAAGAGGTTTGGGTTATTATAGAGATTTATGAAGGATGGATAAAAAGTAGGAAACTTGATGAAGACATGGGTGAAAAAGAGGTTTGAAAGACTTTGTTTTGTGAAAGAGATTTTTTGATGTATTTTTGTGTGTGCTTGAGAGAGCCTATCATCCAAGGGATTGGGGAAATGTTTACGTTTTTACGAATTTTCCGTTCAACGTAAATTTCTTGATTCTAGTTTCGGTTTTTAGATTTAAGTTTTTTCACAATGTAGTTCATCCATTTTATCTCGTGATCGTGATGAAGGTGAGTGTTCATTACAAATTTTAGTCGAAAGAAGGGAAAAGTTCAAGCTTCATGTATGTATGTATTGGTGTAATATTTCTATTGACACAAATACATCCATGCATGAAGCTTAAAACTTTCCGTTTTTAGAGTTTTGTACTAAAATACAAAACCCTATTGCAATCACGACCTGTGTCCGTCGGTCCGTCCGTCCGTCTGTCCCTCTGTATGTCACAGCACTTTTTCTCCGAAACTATAGAGGCTACAGCCATGAAACTTTGTGGAAAGGTCTAAAGTGGTGACTTATTGAAAGTTCAAGGGTGGAAAAATTTTTCAAAGGGGTTTAAGGGGGTCTCCTCATATAGGGAGGTGACCCCTCAAAAAAAAATTTTTCACCATTGGTAGTCGATTAGGGTGTCATTGGAAAGGTCTCAACGAGATCTTTTCAAAACAAGTCTTAAAATTGCCTTATAGGTACCGAGGGGGGTAGGGGAAGGGGAAATGTACGAACTTTTCGCGTACCCCCCTCGCGATTGGACACCTTCCATCCGAAAAATCTGAAAAAAATCATGAATGTAGGCCCTCATGAGTACAACAACAACAATACGTGAGAAGTCGAAATCCACTCAACTTTGTTAGTAATATTACGACTTATCGATTTTATGTTTTCTTGAATAAAATCAAAACGGTAGCCTTAAATTCAATAAAATTTAGCACGCAGATGACCACTAACCTATTCTGTAATTTTCATAAAGATCGAATTTTATTTAACGAAGTTATAGCGATTTGAATTTTCCTGTATTGCTATGGAACAATATGCCGTGTATGTATTACTATGGAAACATATGGCTATGGAACCGTATGCGCTTTTTAAAGGCTTTAACACTACAGCTTTGCTAGGATTTGCATGACAATTTCAGAAATAATAGTTATTATGAAGATGAGTGCATACAATTGAAACGAGTCAAAGAGGCAGGAGAGAGCCATGAATCGATGATTACAGTACAGGGGAGTGGCCCCTGAACAAAAAAATTTCATCAAAGGTAGCCGACATTAGTATCAACTGAAAGTTTTTTATGAGAGCTTTTCAAAACAGTTCTTAAACTGACAGTTTTAGCTTCAGTGGAGAAATACATGAAAATTGTGTTTCCTACCACGCGAATGGACACCCGTGACCTAAAAAATCTGAAAAAGTTATCAAGGGAGATATTTATGGTTATAACAATAACAAATACCTCAGAAGTCAAAATTTGTTCAACTTTGGTAATAATAGTATGATCCTCGAATTTCACATTTTCTCCAATAAAATCGTCTTTGACTTTATATTTATATTTTATTCGTTGCTGGTAACTGCATTTAGTAAGTTGAGTACAAAACCCTTCTAACATGATATAGGTCTGTTTAACCAACTTGTTATACTTGCAATCCAGAATTGAAATCTGACCGAATTGATTATTTCACGTTTTTTCTGGGATTTTGCTTCGGGTTTAGTAAATGCAACAATTACATACATTTTCTTGTTGATTCCATAACAAAATAATAATGTGCGTAACATATAAAATTGTCATGACCAATTTTTATATTTCGCCTAATCAAACGAGATTAGTTGAAATCTCAAAATTGTTTAATAAGTTTTTATATGTTACAAAGGTAATCATTTTGGTGAGATAAATGAACCTAAAAATAAGAAAACAAATACAACTTTCGCTTTTAATAAGTCTTAAGCAAAATCCAAGCAAACACTGAAATGATCCAGTGTTAGTAATATTTATAGATCAAACAAAGTCAATATTTCATGCCAGATTAAATATATTTAAAGTATCTGAATCAGATGAGAGCTTGAGCAATTTATTTGACCGTGGAAGTCATGCCTCAGTATAAGAACATTGAAGGAAAATATTTAACAAACTTTTAAATAAATAGCCTTACTTTGTATACTAAATGGATGTGCGTTGTATCTATCACCTGTAAATCCGCTTATTTACAAAAACTAGAGCTTTAATACAGTTCACATAAAGTACAAGGTTGTGTCGCAAAATTGCTGCTTCCCTTCTCTCGAAAACCACGCCCCGCTACAAGGGCCCAGGTGCCCCGAAAATGGATACCACAGAGAATAACGTGTCACAAATCCACGAGATCATTGATTGAAGGGGGCGCGAGATAGCTGAGAAAGTAGGCATCTTAAAATACCGCGTGGAGAATATCCTGCATGAAATTTCGGACATGAGAAAGCTGTCGGTGCGATGGGTCCCGGGTTTGCTCAGTCCGGACATTAAAAGCAACCGTGAGGCCGCTTCAGAACAGTGTTTGACCGTGTTTAAGTACAATCCGAAGGAGTTTCTATGTCGTTTCATGACCATTGACGAAACATATCTACACTGGTGCACACCAGAGACCAAGGAGCTGTCGAAACAGTGGACTCGTATCCGAAAAACGTGCTTCGAAGTAGGCGAAGACGGTCCTTTCGGCAGGAATGGCCTTCGGGTTCTGTGCATCGACTTCTTGAAGAAGGATAAAACGTTCACAGGAACCTACTATGCCGAATACTGGGCTGATTTGATGTTGAATCGTAGAAAAAGGTCCCATTTGGCGAAGAGAAAAGTGCTCGTTCACCATGGCAACACACCGGCGCACACTTCCGCCGTCACCACAGCTAAATTAGGTTAGGAACTGCTACCCCATCTACCGTATTTTCCAGATTTGGCCCCGTGCGACTTCTGTTTGTTTCCAAACTTCAAAGGCTCGGTCGCCGGGCAGAAATTTGAGTCGAATGAGGAGGTTGTAGCGACCGAATGCAGCCACAAACGTTTCCACCTGCAAAATGTCATCGGGCAATTTCGACCATCGAGGATGGGACAACTTCGAACATCGGGTAATTATCAACCTTCGGAGGAGATGACAAGTCTCGTCGACAGATCTTCCTTTTTTCTGGTTCTGAACGTGATCAAAGCAACACCGCCTAGTAATTTGTCAATTGTCAACTGACGAAATAAATGAAGTAATATTAAGTTACAAACGCTAACTCATTTCATTGCAGAAAGTAGCGCCTACAAATGGTGACCCAGACGTTCGTTCAACAGAATAACGATGACAAGCGAACAAGATTCAAGCAACGGCGCTGCCGCCAATGTGGACTTCGCGTCAGAAGCCGATTCAATAAACAAGATCTCACAAGTGAAACTCCCGCCATTTTGGAGACAACGACCGGCCCTTTGGTTTTCCCGCGTGGAAGCACAATTTAGAGTTGCAAAAGGAAGGCAGACGAACAAACTTTCGACCATGTCATAAGCCAATGCGAACCTGATGTCCTTGTACAGGTAGAGGACATTATAGAAAGCCCACCGCAATGCAGAAAGTACGAAACCCTTAAGAACCGCATTATTACTGTGTATGCTGTGTTCGAGCGAGTTAAGATTCAGGAGTTATTGACAGGTCTCGAGCTGGCAGATATTAAACCCTCACAGCTCCTTCGCTCAATGAAAATCACCGCCGGTAAAAACGTCACCGACGAGTTTTTGAAATCATTGTGGTTAAATCGACTCCCATCGCGAGTACAGGATATATTGATGGCATCCACGGCAAATCTTGATCAATTAGCGGAAATGGCGGACAAAATTATGGAGACCCGCGAACACCCCACACACCTCATATCTGAAGTCGAGAAAAGTAAAGAAGACGCAGGTGAGGAAATTAAACGTGAACTTGCCATTATTCGCTCCCGCCTTGACAGGCTGCGCATTGACAAAAGCCCCGGTCCTAACCACAATTCACGCTTCAAGTCCACCGGCTCTCCCAACTTCACTAGTCGTCAAAATACTGGCATATGTTATTATCATCGCAAATTTGGCACAGCCGCGAGAAAGTGCGAGAAGCCATGCTCGTTACGTTCTGACAGGAGCTCAAAAAACTAGAAGCAAGCGCAACTTCATGTTCACGACGACAATACCCGTTTGAAATTCTTGGTTGACACGGGAGCCGACATTTCTGTCATCCCTGCTTGTCGAACTCAGCGTAAACAGCGAGGAGATAGTTATAAACTTTTCGCAGCAAATGGTGGCGAAATTCGAACATTTGGAACAAGAATATTTAAAATTTCCCTCGGACTCAAACGAAATTTTAGCTGGCGTTTTGTCCTAGCAAGCGTCACTCGCCCGATACTGGGCGCAGTTTTCCTCCAATATTTTGGTATTCTGGTGGACATCAAAAACCGCTGCTTATCCGACCCGAAAACCGGAATGAAAACAAACGGCGTGATTAACACAGGAAATCATTCCTCAGTGTGCACTGTCAATATTAGTTCAACGCATTTTTATATCTTAAGTAAATACCCGCGCATCACTAATCCCTCGCTTATAACCGAGACAAAGAATCATGCTGTCAGACACCATATCGTTACCAACCGTCCTCCCGTTGCGGAGCGCCCACGAAGACTCACCCCCGAAGGATTCGCAATAGTGTAAGCAGAGTTCGAGCATATGGCACAACTGGGATACTGCAGAATTTCCAGCAGTCCACGGGCAGCACCCTTGCACCTCGTTCCGAAGAAGGATGGTAAATGGCGCCCATGCGGAGATTACCGTCGGCTGAATGCGATCACTGTCCCAGACCGCTACCCGATGCGACACATTCAGGACATAACGTCGAGTTTAGCTGGCTAGAATTTTTTTTTCTAAAATAGATCTACTCAGAGCGTTCCACCAAATACCTATCGCAGAGCAGAACATTCCCAAGACAGCAGTAGTAACCCCTTTCGGCCTCTTCGAGTTTAACCGTAATGACGTTTGGCCTCAGGAACGCTGCACAATCGTTCCAGAGATTTATGGACGAGGTCCTCTAGGGCCTCGAATTTTGTTCATGCTACATCGACAAATCTTAAAAGCATCGGAAACACCCGAGCAGCACAAGATGCATCTCGATATCGTTTTCAAAAGACTAACTGACTACGGAATCGTTATCAATGCATCAAAATGCATCTCTGGAGTTAAATGTGTCGAATACCTGGGTCACGTCATCTCCGCAGAAGGAATTCGTCCCCCAAAAAGTCGAGTGAAAGCTATCAGGAATTATCCTAAACCAAGTTCAGTGAAACAACTTCGCCGTTTCCTGGGTGTCATTAACTTTTACCGAAGGTTTATCAAGAGGGTAGCGGAAATGCAAGCGCCTTTAAATAAATATTTGACAAACTCTAAAAAGAACGACAAAACCCCAATTAGTTGGACGCAGGAGTCAACAGAAGCTTTTGAAATATGCAAAAATTGCCTCGCAAATGCCACACTCTTAGTGTTCTTTCAGAATAATGGGCCTATTACCCTATCTACTGATGCATCAGATACTGCTATTGGAGGAGTGCTTAATCAACTTCAAGACAAACAGTGGAAACCGATTGCATTTTTCCAACGCAAACTCACAACAGCGGAGTCGCGCTATAGTGCCTATGATAAGGAGTTACTCGCGATTTACAGCAGTATTCGCCACTTTCAACACTACCTGGAAGGATCAGACTTCTTTATTAAAAAGGATCGCAAACCTGTAATTTTTGCCTTCCGACAAAACTCCGAAAAGGCAGCACCTCGACAGTCAAGGCAGCTTAACTACATCTCACAGTTCAGCACAAACGTCGTGCACATTCCCGGAAAAGATAATGTAACCGCAGATTCGCTGTCACGCATCGAGGCCATTACACTCCCCACGCTAATCGGAGATGACGAGCTCATAGCAGGGCAAGCAAATGAGTCTGAACTCAGCGCCCTTATAAATAACAACAACACGTCCCTCCAGTTGCAGCCGGTTAACAGTCATGGGAAGAATTTATACTGCGATTTCTCGACAGGTCTCGTCAGATCTTTTGTTCCAGCTGTTCTCCGCAAGCAGATCTTCAACACCTTTCATCGCTGCTCCCACCCAGGTGTACGTGCGACGCTACGTGCAATTGCAAGGAAGTTCGTCTGGCCCAGCATGAGAAAAGATGTCCGCCTATGGTGTCGCTGTTGCGTGCCCTGCCAAAGATCTAAAGTCAGCAGGCACACAAGGAACGCGTTGCAGCGTTTTCCGGTGCCAGACAAACGCTTCCAAGTAGTACACTTGGACATACTAGGCCCTCTCAAACAGGTTAACGGCTTTCGGTACTTACTAACATTGATCGACCGTTTCTCCAGATGGCCAAAGGCTGTGTCGCTGGAACAACAATCAGCAGATAAAGTAGCCAAAGCCTTTTACGCCACCTGGGTTTCCCGCTTTGGAGCACCGGAAATAATCATCACTGACCAGGGAACTCAGTTCGAATCGGCCCTATTCAGGTCCCTAACTAACATTATCGGAAGCAAGAGAACAAGGACTTCACCGTATCATCCTACTTCAATCGGACAAGTAGAAAGATGGCACCGTACGCTAAAAGCAGCTATAATGTATCATGAGGATGATGAGAACTGGCCTGATCTACTGCCAAACATACTTTTGGGACTTCGAAACTGCTACAAAGAAGACTTGGGAGCATGCTGCGCAGAATTAGTACTGGGAACAACATTAAGGCTGCCCGGGGAATTTCTAGTAGAAGACTTCACAAATAGTGATCCGCACATATTCGGCAAAAACTTTAGGCTCAAAATGCGAAAAATTAGGCCCAAACCTGTAGCACAGAAAAGCAGCCACGACACTTCCTTCCACAAAGATCTCAAGACGTGCAAACACGTCTTCGTCAGGGTCGATGCAGTCAGACGCGCACAACGCCAGCCTTACACAGGACCACATCATGTCATCAACAAAATATCTGACGTGCTTTTCACCGTCGACGTGAATGGCAAACGCGTTAACATTTCAACCGAGCGACTCAAGCCAGCATTCCATGCAAACCAAGATCCGTGCACCGACGGTCTATGCCAAAATGAACAAATACAAACGCCTCAACAAGAATCTGCGGCACCAACGATTGAGTGCCCTCACACATCCGATGTCTCTACCCCAACCGCAGTATTTTACGAAACCACCATGCCGCCGCGTCCGCAAACGTCAACAACAAGTGTCGTACGGAACTCCATCGAAGATCAAACTCAAATGCCGGATTCGCCCAAAACCATTGATAGTCGAGTCAAGTGGGACACAACTGCTGAATACCCACCGCACTATCGGCCACCAGTTCAGACTTACCCACCAGCGAGACGTCACCGTAATATGAAAATACTGGGAGGGGAGCCCTGTAGCGACCGAACGCAGCCATGAACGTTTTCATCTGCAAAATGTCATCGGACAATTTCGACCATCGAGGATGGCACAACTTCGAACATCGGGTAATTATCAACCTTCGGAGGAGATGACAAGTCTCGTCGACAGTTCTTCCTTCTCTGGTTCTGGACGTGATCAAGCAACACTGCCTAATAATTTGTCAATTGTCAACTGAAGAAATAAATGAAGTAATATTAAGTTACAAACGCTAATCCATTGCATTGTAGAAAGTAGCGCCTACAAGGTCTTCTCCGCCACGGAGGCCTACTTTGCAGATCTCGAGCAAACGTACTTTTTAGACGGGTTAAAGAAGTTGGAGCATCACTTGGTCAAGTGTATGTTGAGAAATAAATCGCCGCTTTTCAAAATTTTCGTTTTTGTTTTGTAAGTGAAGTACTTATCGGACCGCTCTCGTATTGATATAATAGTTTCTATTTAATATCAGGATATGCATTGCTCCATTACTATTGGGTAATGAAGGAAAATATATTAACATACAATGATCGTACTGCTATACTGTGTTTCATTGAATGCTAGAAAAAATTCTTCCAAATTCTGAAGAATTTTCTTTACAAATTCGTTGCTAGCTCTGCATAATTTGATTGCAAATCCTTGCGAAAACGGGAAATTTTAACGCAAATTTCTACCATGGTCTTATCGAAATTCGTTCCGACCTCGTGTCAACCAGTTGATAAATTTTTTCGGTAAGAAATACTATTGCTGGGGATTCCGTGGGAAACCCCGCTTGGAACTAGGATGATTTATAACGAGTTCGCAGTGACATCGGAAGGAATGGTTTGCTGGGTTTTTAATTCTCCTAAGAATGTATGTGAAAAATTAACTACTTTTGTACGTATAAATATGGCTTTTGAATGATAAAAATAGTGTTACGTGTACAAATAATTCTGCGCGCTACTGTCGCAATTGTTTTCACAATTAAGAGCATCAACAAAACGAATTTACTCGAAACCACGAGAACCTAACAAGCATGGACAACATCTGAAAGTGAGTCACTGCTCCTTTCATTTATGCTGGAATGTTCCCGCTAATTCACCAATGTACGAGAACTGAGTTGAATGATTAGACACCCTTTATAAAGGCGAGCTGAATGAATGGGGGGATCATTCATTACAACCGCGATAGAAAACTGCGATACGCGAAGTACAGGCGATATTGATTGTTTGAGTGTGAAGTGATTTTAGTAGACAATCGCGATAGAAATTTAAGGACAAGTGGAAGGTCGAATTTTAATAGTGAAAATTAAAGTTGTTAAATTGTTAGTGAAGTGATTATGCATTTTTGACAAATTAAATAAACACTTTTAACTTAAATTCAAAAGACATTGCGTTTTCACTTTCCCGTAACATTAAATCATTGGCCGCGAACCATAACACGCGACAATGGTGTCGAGAAGTGAGAAAGAAAATTTCGAAAAGTGAAAACATTTAAACATTTTTAAAGTGCACAATAGTGGAATTTAACGTGGAAACTGTTGAAAAAAAAATATGTCGAAATAATAAAAATACCACCAAGCTAACAGTGAAAAATTAATGAATTTACCATGGTGGGTGAGCCCTCAGATGCAGAAAAAGACGCAGAAGGTGGTGAAGCAGAAACACCAAAACCAAAGGAATCAGAAAATGCGCTGATGCAAATGCTGGTGCTGATGCAGCAAGAGCAGCGACAATCGTCATCCAATTTAACTGTGAAGCTAAGTGAACAGTCGTCCAGTTTAGATGACCAATCAGTGAAGCTGGACCAACAAGCGATCGAAATCAAGGGCGTGCAAAAACAGTCAACCGAAATAAAAGCGGAGCTCGGTAGCCTGAACAATCAAATTAAATGCGTCGAGGAAAAGGTTTACCGGGTCGAGGAGAAGGTCAGCCAGGTTGAGGAGAGAATCAACTATGAGATCAGCCAGGTCGAAGAGAGAATGAACCATGAGATCGAAAAAGTGAAAAAAGAATTGGAAGCAGCGAAGGCAGAAGTAACCACCTCACCAGCCCCACTTGTAACCGCAGCGCATAGCATATCCAGAAATGTGAAAGCACCAATATTCGATGGGCAAACGGTCTGGAGCATTTACAAAATCCAGTTTGAAGCCGCCGCTAGGATAAATCACTGGAATGAGCAGGAACGAGCAACTGCATTAATTCTTGCCCTAAGGGGCCCAGCTGCCGAGCTTTTGCAGACTATCCCCGTTGAGTTGCATTCAAATCCGGCTGTTATAATGAATGCGCTGGACATGCGTTATGGAGACGATCATCTGAAGCAGATTTACCGGGCACAGCTACGGCATCGGATGCAAAAGTCTGGCGAAACCTTACAGCAGCTAGCCCAAGACTTTGAGCGACTGGCACTTTTTACTTATCCATCTTACGACCCAGAACATCGAGATGACGCAGCAACAGAAGCATTCATCAGTGCGATAAAGGACCAGGAATTGCAACAAGCCGTGCGTTTAGCTCAAAAGCAAACGGTTAAGGACGCATTGGTTTATTGTCTGAACTTTGAGGCAGCGAAAAATGCGACTCGTAACACTGCCCGGGTCCGTGAAGTAGTGGCAGACGAGTGCAGGTGTAAGGGCATGGAAAATGAGCGAGAGCCGCAGGTGAATGGTGCACCTAGATGCTGCGATTGCGGAGACAAGGGGCACCTGCAAAGAGACTGCAAAAAGCGAAGAAAACTGAGCTATTGTCCAGGATGGTGGAGATCCAGACTGTGTCTGGAGCCTAGAATGGAGGCCCATCAAACTGCAAGGGCCAACTTCGTGGGGCGAACGTTGGCTAGGAGGATCGACATCCCCAGCACCGTGCCAAGGCAACATCGTGGAGAAGCAGACAGATGCCTTCCTAGTCGAATTGATGAAGAACATTGCACCGTAACAAACGACACTGGTGCAACCCGATCGACGATCCGACCAGACCTAGTGAGGCCCCAACTACTTCACAATGGCAGAAATCATGGAAATGCTGACGCCCTATCTCATCATCCATGTCCAGCTAACTGCAAGCATTGCCGGCGGATTGAGGAAAAGAAGCCGCCCGTTGATCTGCGAGTGATAACGGCCGAATTCGATGAAGGTTGGTCAGCGGAGGAGATTCAAAATGCCCAGTTAGCCGATGAAGATATCGGACCATTGCTCGTATGGAAGGAGACAACTGGGCGACCGGAGTGGAAGGACGTTTCAATGCATGGCGCAACCCTGAAAAGTTATTGGGTACAATGGAACTCCCTTCAGGTGGAGGGTGGCGTACTCAAGCGGAAACGGGAAACGGCGGATGGTAGCTCCTATAGGATGCAAATTATAATACCCAAAAGCCGAATCCACGATGTGATTAAAGAAATGCATGAAGGATCCTCGGGAGGCCACCTTGGTGTTAACAAGACCTTAGCGAAATTGCGGGAAAGGTTTTACTGGCTCCACGCTCGAGAAGACGTAGAAGACTGGTGTCGCAGATGCACAATTTGCGCTTACGTCAAAGGCCCAAAGCGACGACTGAGAGGACAAATGCAAACCTATAACGTAGGCGTGCCATTCGAAAGGGTTGCTGTTGACATCGCAGGACCCTTTCCTGAATCCGTTTGGGGAAATCGATATACGCTGGTTGTAGCCGATTATTTCAGCAAGTGGCCCGAGGTCTACCCCATTCCCAACCAGGAAGCAACTTCCATAGCTGAACAGCTAGTGTTAAATTGGGTCAGTAGGTACGGCGTACCTTGCGAATTACATTCAGACCAAGGCCGAAACTTTGAGTCACTAGTTTTTAGCGAAATGTGCTAACTACTGGGAATACGGAAAACGAGAACAATACCTGCTGCATCCCCAATCCGATGGAATGGTCGAACGGTTCAACGGCACGCTAAATAAACATCTGGCCAAGATGGTCGACGAGAACCAAAGGGACTGGGACCGACATATCGACATATCCCACTATTTTTGATGGCGAACAGAGCTGCCCAACATGCATCGACGGGCCAAGCCCCAGCCAAAGTCCTTTTTGGAAAGACTATTCGTCTGCCAGCCGATATCAAGTTCGGAACATCCCCCGAGAAACCCCCAAACCATCTCGGAGTACGCAAGTGAGTTAAGACAACGGTTGAACCAGATACATCGGACAGTGCCATACCGAGTTACAAAGCGAATCAACGACGTCGTATACCGGATACAGGAACATCGTAAGTCGAGAGGTAAAATGAAAATCGTGCATCTGGACCGTCTTGCCCTATATTACACCCAGGGAGAATTGACTACAAATGGCGACACATCTTTTCGGGGCGAAAAGAATTGAGGTGGGGGCAGTGTTACATGTACAAATAATTCTGCTCGCTACTGTCACAATTGTTTTCACAACAATTAAGAACATCAACAAAACGAATTTACTCGAACCCACGAGAACCTAACAAGCATGAACAACATCTGAAAGTGAGTCACTGCTCCTTTCATTCATGCTGGAATGTTCCCGCTAATTCACCAATGTACGAGAACTTATTTGAATGATTAGACACCCTATATAAAGGCGAGCTGAATGAATGGGGGTATCATTCATTACAACCGCGATAGAAAACTGCGATACGCGAAGTACAGGCGATATTGATTGTTTGAGTGTGAAGTGATTTTAGTAGACAATTGCGATAGAAATTTATGGACAAGTGGAAGGTCGAATTTTAATAGTGAAAATTAAAGTTGTTAAATTGTTAGTGAAGTGATTGTGCATTTTTGACAAATTAAATAAACTCTTTTAACTTAAATTTAAAAGACATTGCGTTTTCACTTTCCCGGAACATTAAATTATTGGCCGCGAACCATAACACGCGACAATAGTATAGAAAGTCGCTTCAATTTTTAGCTTTGTAAAGACTTAATATTTATCTTGTAGGATTCAAAATAAGCAGTTTTTAGCATATGGGCTCAAGCTGCATCAATGTAGGAAAAACTTTATCAAAAACGATAACAGATAATAATTTTTATGCTTTACCAGATAAAATGAGTACCAATTTCCTTTTTTTGGCGCTATTTTTGACACACGGAATGGATAAAAAATGTTTAAGGATTTTCAATATAATGCCCTCTATAGTACCCCACACTAAAACGAGCTCGATTCCGATAAGCAACGCTCAGCAAAACTCCACAATTAATGAGAGAAAAGTTTAAATCTGGTTCTTCGTGGAGACTTAGATTAATGATTAAAATACATTAATGGAAGCCGCTTTAGAATTTGGATTGTACGAAAAAAAATTACCACCCATTCCCGGAAGTGATGGATTAAACGTAAGCTATTAAAGAATGACAGGAATGAATAAGTAAAGAAACCTTTAAAATTCTAATTAACGACAATCATTTTTTAATGTCGGCCGCCCCACCCTGGGAGTGTGAGAACAATATTTTATAACAGTATAATTCCACTTGCAGCCTGACCACCATTGCATGAAAAACGGCAATTTCCCTTAAAGTAGGTTACAGTTTCGTGAATTCGACCTGAACATGAACAAATCGAGAACGGTCAATTATCATGTTAAGGCGTTTCCTTCATTTATTTCCAAGTGATGCGTTTCATTTGTCATTACGTGGTACTTTCTTGGAGGAGTGATTTGATCTTGCAATTAGACTCGGGCGACAATAAAGAATTATTTATTAGCTCACAACCGCAAACTAGCATGCAGGGAACGGAAAAAGATGATTTTTGATTGTGAGGAACAAAGGTTAGTCATTTCCCATTGCAAAAGCCAATCGCGCTATTTTGACTCGTGCATGCAAAAGAAAGCGGAAGATGCAGAGCAATTTAATAAGTGCGTACATCTGGCAATCGCAGGCAAAGTGGGTCATTGTGTTATTGGCTGGAAGAACTGACACCGCAAAGTCATAAACTTACATATCTGACGGCGACCCTTTAATGTACGAAGAAGCCAAGCATTACGAGATTTACTGCAAATTACATGGGAAACCAAAATAAACAAAATCGTGTTGGTACTGTTGCATCAGTCGTCGGTGAGATGTTCGGGTATTTTAAAAGCCTGCACTTCAAATTTATTTTCCTCGAAAACAAGGAAACGCCAAGCGTGTGCTGCTGAAAAAATTCCTGACGTGAAATTCGTCAGACGACTAAGAAGACGATTGTTGTCGGAGTAAATGCGTAACCAATGGTGAAATCCAAATCGCGCGTAAATTACTCCATTGGAATTACAGTTTTATCTTCTTACAGTATCCGTGTCTGAAAGTTAAACTGCAATTGTTTTCTTTGCACCGACAATTGTCTTATAAACTTCCTTGTGTAGTGCAGTTGGTCGTTGTGGGTGCCATTGAAAAAGGGAATCATGTAAATATTTGCACTTCTGGATACATTTTTTTAGACTTTCTCCGAGCGAAGTTTTTCTTAAAGAATTTCTTCCTTTTACATAGTGCAATTTTGTGTGAAACCAAACTGATTTTACGCAAGAGCAATACACTTATTGAACTAAATAATTATTATCCAAATATTTCGAAATAGACAACTTACCCATGTTCTTGTCCTTCCTTTTCTTAATAAGTTCTTCACATGGATTTTTAACACCTTATATTAACGGTATTTTTAAAGAGCTTGAGAACTTAAAATTGAAATAAATTTATTTTGATTGCAAGTCAGTCATTAACAGCTAATAATGGGTTTTCCGTTAAGGACATAAAAATTTTGTCTAATGATAAAACACAGGAATATTTGAGACATTGAGTTTAAATTTATTGTGGGTGTAGCGTAAGGATTACATTACAAATCCGACCACAAGCCCGTTCACATCGGTCGATTCCTTGGACCCAAATTTCCGCCACTCTGGCACACATTTCGACCGGAACGTTGGCAATTTCCCGTTGGGAATTGTCTTTGAGCTCGTCTAAAGTTGCTGGCTTGTTGGCATAGACGATGTGCGACGTAGACTACGTGATGTCGACTACACGGTTATCGACATGTCGTCAATGTCATGTCGTTAACTGGTAATTAACGACACTTATCGACACAAGGACACAACCTGGAAACAATATGCAATGTAGACAATACGATACCCAAAACATAAATATTGACCTCATAGACTGAGATGGAATCTCGAAAAATTCACCTTTGAGTTAAAAGGAAGTTGATTGTCCAATTGTTGGTAATCATTTTTCTATAGCCGACGTGTCACTACTGAAATGTTATTCAGTGTGAAATGAAGAGATTGAAGTAGGTGCTGAAAGTACAAAAACCTTTACAAAAGAAATCAAACAATGTTATTAAAACATTTTATTAATAACTTTTCTCATACACAAAAAAATGTTAGATGTACTTAATATTCAATGTCATCTTCATTTTCTAAACGAGTTAGATTTTTTATTCTTAGTGTATAATAAATATATAACAGTTTTTTTGATCGCTGGAATGTTAAACGATTTCTTGCTGAAGAGTGGACATGAGCCCAGCTCGAGAAAACTCTTTCAATTTGGGCAGAAGAAGCTGGTATCTGCAACAATCTTATAGCAATTTTAGCTAAATTTGAATATTTGATTTCTGCCATGCTCCAGAAAACAAGTGGATTTTTTATGTCTTTTTCATAAAGTCGTTGAAAAAATCCCGATTTATGGCGGAAACTATCCCACTCTTCAATGCCAGGGCCATGAAGATTTTTAAAAAGGAACTCAAAAATGGTTTGATCGTGTTCTTTGCTGAGTTTTGCATTGTCCAAAAATGGATGCAAGTAATACGCCGTCAAGGCATAAGTGTTCAAAGCTAGTTCCTGTCGTGATTTCAACTGCCTTTTAAATTCTTCAGGCAACTTCAGGTCGAGCCACATTTCAACTGCCTCTGCTGCAGAACAATTAGAAGACTGACATTTGTTGATCAAATCACAAATAGGATCCAATAAACTTATTTGGTTTTTGATATCATCCATGAATTGTGAGTCAAAAAGTAAAGCAACTATGTTGGGTTTTACTTTTGATTCCACTGCTACCAGTTTCATGTATTGTTCATTTTTTCTAAAGCAATAATACGCATCGCGGTGCGAGCACCACCGTGTTTCACATGGCAATTTCATTCTGCTTCCACCTTTCTCAATAATTTTCTTTTCCAAATCTGGCTGTTTGAACTCTTTCAAGACGGATGAGACTTTTTGATTTAGTTCTTTATTCAGAACGTCTTTCGCTAGAAGGTTTCCTGTATGGCTGCTGCAGTTACTTTTCTATACAAAATGCTTGGTAATCTTACCCATTTTGGTCATCGCACTAGCGTTATCAGACACAACTGCATATGCATGAGACTCATATATTTTTTCGGCCAAATCAACTGATTCTGATACAATCTCAGCAAGTCTTTCGGCGGTTTCGCTTTCTCCCATAACATCCCATGCTTCTAAAAAGGCCTGTTCGCCGTTAGCGTTATGAAGCATTGAAACTACAGTTTTTGTATTATTTGAAGAATTTTTCCAGCCATCAATTAACAAAACAGAGTCAGAGTTCATTTTTTCTTTTGCTGAAGATAAACATTTTTCATATGCGTTATCCAGTAACTTTGTTGATAACGTTTTCCGTCCTGGAATTTTGTCCACATATGCCGGTCTCATTTTTTTGACAAAATTTTTAAAATAAATTGAGTCCACAACACTCAGAGGAATGTTGCATCCAAAAAAAAAATTCTGCCAATGATTCATTAATCTCCTCTTCTTCCTTTGGAGTCAATTTGTCAGCAAAGGCGGCAATAGACGAGGAACTTTGCTTTGAGTTTTGCCGCTTTCTGTTTTTGCTAGAAGATATGGATGAGTTTAATGGCAGTTGATCGCTGTTTGAATATGAGCCATATTCAAATGACGATACTGATGAGCCTGGTCTTGTTGAAGGCAAATCTGAGCTGCATGCATCAACGTTTCTGCTACCTGTATCCAATTGATTACCATTGATTCCATCTATAAGCGATTAAATACTTGGCCTTTTTTCAAGTAGTAAGCTAAATTAAATACTTACATAAACCCACGTTAATCTCGCCTGCTTCTATAAGTGAAATGTTTTCATTTTCGTTAACGTAAAAAACGATATTTTCTTCATTTAGATTGGATGGACTCGTTTCATTTGAGATTTTGCACACATCTCTTACAAAGAGAATCAAAACCTAAGGACAATTCGCGAGAAGGAATAAAAATAGTTTCACCTGTGTGCTCTTAATCTAGCTTCCGCAGTATTCAACAAATTTTTGCAGCATATGAGGCAGTATGCTGCATGTTTATTATTAACTTTCACTATTTTATAGTTCAGCTCATCATAAGCTTTACTTTTAGGGCGGCCAGCCATTTTAAATCCTTTTTAATCCACGAATAATAAAAATTTACTTCACTTCACAATGCAAGTCAGAAGTCACACACCCACTGACATTTTGATTTGATAGATTAAAATGACATTGACGACCAATTCTTGACATTGATGACATTAACGACGTAATTGAAGACATTAACGACACCATCATGTCGAAAATTAAAAGCGACACGTAAAGGAACATCATTGCCACTGACTGGATTTAGGCTCGTAAAAGGAAATCTAATGGCGTTAGGTCGCATGAACGAGGCGGCCATTGGACCGGGCCATTTCTCGAGATAACACATAAACCAAATCTGCCTTTCAATAAATCGATTGTGAGGCGTGCAGTGTGGCTAAAGGCACCGTCTTGTTGAAACCAAATATCGTTGATGTCTTGTTTATCTAATTCTAGCCACAAATAATCTTCCAACATAACACGATAGCGCTCTCTATTGACGGTAACATGACAGTCGTTTACATCCACAAAAAATACGACCCAATCACACCTCTGGCATGAAAACCGCACCAAATAGTAATTTTCGCGAATGCAACGGTATCTCAAGAAGCACATGTGAGTTTGTTGCTGACCAATAACACATATTTTGCTTCTTTACAAAGCCATTGGGCCAGAAATGAGCTTGTTTTAAAGTTACTCGTTTCGTGTGTTTAGCACTGTTTCGTTCATAGGCTTTAAGTTTTATAAAACACACCGAGTTGTAAGAATTCAAATAGTTTATTCACTAACAGATATTTTATTCATTTAATACAATTTAATACAAGATATTTAACACTTGATATTGAGGCGCGATATCACATGTTGCGGCTCGAAAGGTTAGGAAAGAAGTGCCCGAAATATTGGGATGCAAATGTGTATAATGATATATGACTGTATTAGTAAAAAGAGCAAATATATTTCATTTGTATACATATACAACATCCTCTTTTTAGGTCTTTGTAAAATTTTTTTTACAAAGACCTACTAGTTTCGCGACCTGCCTGTCCGTCTGTCCGTCCGTCCGTCTGTTCGTCTGTCCGTCTGTCCGTGCGTCACAGCTAATTTCCTCAGAAACTATAGAAGCTAGAATGCTCAAACTTTTTGAAAAGGTCAGAAATGATGGTCTCTCAAAAGTTAAGGCCGTGACAAAAATTTAAAAATTTGTTAAGGGGGGTCCCCCCTAAAAACGAATCGGCCCTTAAAAATTTTTTTTAATCAAAGGAAGTCGAGTGGGGTATCAAATGAAAGGTCTTGATTAGAACTTTTAGAATCTGAAATAAGAAAATCATTTTATGAATTAGGGGGTCCAGGGGAAGGCAAAACGTACCAAAAATTTTTGTACACATGCCCCCCCCCCCTCGCGATTGGCCACCTTTAAACCGAAAAATCTGAAAATTATCACGAACGTGGGCCTTTATGAGTACAAGGGCAACAAATACCTCAGAAGCCGAAATTCGCTCAACTTTGTTAATAATAGTATGATTTGCAGATTTTACATTTTTGCCCATAAAATCAAAACGGTACCTTTAAACTTTTTGAAATTTTGCAATTACAGTGAAACCTCCCATAGTCGGACACTCACGGTTCCAACCTTTTTGCCCGGCTGTAAGAGGTGTCCGCTGCTGGGAGGCACCGAATGAAAGCGCATTTTACCTGTATACTTCGTTAATAAAATAAATAAAAGTAAGTTTTTTGCGTTCTGAAATTTCTGCATTCTGTTCCAATTCAGTTTTATTTTCTTATTTACATATTTGTTCTTACATATAATGATTTTTATAGAATTTTGATATACATACATAATTATATTACGAATAAACATAAAAAACAGTTACTTGCGTTGGAAAAATTGATTAATTTTTGTCTGTTGAGTTTTGGTTTGGCTCATTTTCAACTCTCAAAATAATTCTCTGCATTTTTTAAGTGTTGAAATGCTCAATAATCATTTCTTGCGAAATGTTTTAAACGTGCCGATTGCTTTAGAGTTTCATCAAATGAATTTATAGGATCACCTCGTCTTCGAAACTACTTAAACTTATATTGTCAAGTGGATCATCGCACGAAATTTCAATGTTGTCAGCTTCAGTGGAAGAATTTTCCTGTTCTGAGCCCTCATTTTTCTGTCAAATTGAAGCAACCATTCAGACATGATGTCTCGCGTCATCCACGCTTTCCTAAGTGTGCTGGCAAATTATTGATGCAAATATTTTTGAAAGCTCTGCGACGGGCTGCTTTGCCTCTTTTTCTCCTGCCATATTGACACAAAATAAAACAGTGAGTCTTTCTTTCGACAGTTTGCCACCGATAAATTTCTCCGATTTCAAGGCCAGCGATTTCCCAGGTAAAGTATGAAAAAAGATCCCACTCTCATCAGCATTGTCAATATTTTCTGGCTTGTACCCACGTAAAATTGAAGGTAGCTTCGACTTAAATTATTCAACGTCTTCTTGACTTACATCAGAAGCTTCACCAGATATGCACTTAAAAGTTATGTTGTGCCTTTTACGCCATTTTTCCAGCCACCCATTGGACGCTGAAAATCCTGAGTAACCTACTTGTTCAGCTATTTCTTTTGCCTTTGCCTTTACGATTGGACCTGAAATCGGAATGTTATGGCTTCTCGCATTTGCGAACCAATTGAAGCACGTTTGGTATATTTGAGAACCACCGAGCTTAAGGAAACTCTTCTTCTGGTTTATGTTTCTTCCAGACTGCCGTTGTAACCGAATAGCTTCTTTATTTTTTAAAATATTTCCAGCCTGAGTTTTCCTGATATTGAACCTAGTAAAAATATGATTGTTTGCAAAAATTGTCCATTTTCTATCATGTTGAAAAACAAAAACCTCTTATCTGCATCCCGAATTGACAGTTTTTCTTTCTCGATTGTATTTATAACATTCACTTTTTCTTCCAAAGAAAGGATTTTCCTTCGCGAGTTCATGATGCGGCAATGCAACCAAAAAAAGCAAACAAACACACGAGCTTTACAAGAATATGAGAAAACTCCTAAACGATTTTCTAGTCACAGATACTCGTACAGTGTATAAACGACGCACACCAATCATTACATTTCACTGACTGAACAGATATGTTGCAATATTGCAATCCATTGGAGGAATCAACGATAAACATCATGCAGCCGAATTTCCAGAAAGGGGAACCACCAGTTTATTTTATGACAGTGCTTAGTGTCCGCTTGTGGGAGGCATTTTGGATGAAATGTATATGAGTGCAGTGTCCGCGACCGTTCATTGGAGGGTCCGCTTATCGGAGGGAATATTGTACCAAAAACGTAACCAGAAACTTGTGTGTATGAATTCTGTCCGTTTATGGGAAGTGCCGGCTTATGAGAGGTGTCCGCGAAGAGAGGTTTCACTGTATATAGATTGATATAAGGTTTATATGTTCACAAAATTTAATTGAGATCGAATCATAATCAAGTGAGTAATAGCCATTTCAATTATATGGAATTACAACAACGATAACACGTGTTTATGGTTGATATAGGGTTTTCCAATACGAGGTGTTATTTTGATATTAAAAGAAAAATGCCATTGATCGGTTGTTTATTTCATTATACAGAATAAGGTATGCCGTTAATAACGAAAAATAACATCAGGCAAATAACCACCACGACACGCTTACAGGACCATATCCTTTTCATGAAATTTTCCATAACCAAATCGCCAAGTGACTGCCCCATGTCCTCGATAGCCTCACGAATTTCATCTTTGAGGTCTTTAATCCACGCTGAACCTCTTATTGGAAAACCCTATATATATTTAAAATTGACTTAGGCACTTTTATTTTCTTTCAATTTTCATGAAAATTTAAGGAATAGTGTTTAACTTGAACATGTTCAATCGGCCGAGCATTCAGAAAAATCATTTAAGCTAAATTAAAATGGCGGCTGCACTGTGCTTATGAAAGAAACGGTGCATCTTTTGTATAAATTTGAACGATTTCATATCCAAGTCTTGCATGAATAATTCAAGTTATCGATTCACGCCATTAGAAAACTTGTTTCTAACCCTAGGATGTATACAAAGACCTTCTGGTAGGAGCACTCTCCTGCTTACTCAACTTGGTTTTCTTTTAATAAGGCGCTTCATGTCTATTTACGGGCTTCATAATTCTAGATGATTTTCTGATCGGTCGCTGTTGATCAAAAACGTTGAAGCCATCTCTCGCTAAAGGTTCTCGGTCAGTTGCCAATTTCTCTTCTACTGGAACGCTGGAATTATCCTAGTGCTCGACACGTTGATTTGGTAACCTTCGAATATGGATCGAATTACGTACATTTTCGTTTCGTCCCACACGAACGATGTTTGACCTCACGTTGATAGACTTCTCGATGACGCCTGGTTCCCACTGTTTAGTTTTGACGTTAACGACGAAGGTTTTTGGTTCCACGATCGTAATATTTCTTCGAATACTCCCGGATTTGATTATGAACTCCTGAACATTATTCGTTACTCGTTGTTCATAATCAGCTGAAGGAATATTACATCGCAACCATCGACAAAAGATTCGCTTTGCAGGACTAGATCCGATTTTGTTGGGAGTGTTTCGCCATACTAACAGAGCTTTGTAGAAGTCCTCGTTGGAATCTAAACATTTTGTGATCATCGTTTTCGCCGTTTTCACAGATGCTTCCGCTTTACCATTACCTTGCTGGTGATGAGGACTAGATGTCGTGTGTTGGAAGTTCCATTCTTTAGGAAACTGTTTAAATTCGTGTCCAATGAATTGTTGACCATTGTCCGATATCACCTTCTTTGGTACGCCATGCCTTGCAAAATTCCGTTTGCATATTAGAATTACAGATTTTGCAGTCATGTCTGCAAGCTCATCAATTTCAAAATAGTCAGAGTGATGGTCTACGATGATTAAGAAACGATGAACGCGATTCGTAATATTACTTCAAAAACATCCATTGATACAATTTCAAACGGATGTGCTGGGATCTCGTGCGTTATCATTGGCTCTCTTTGTTGCTGTTTCGAATATTTTATGCAAGTATTGCAGTTTTCGATTATTGATTTTACATGACCATTTATTCCTGGCCAAAATACAGTTTCTCTGGATAATTTGAGAGTATTTTCGATTCCGGAATGGCTTGTATGGAATCTGGCTAAGATCGTCTTTCGTAAAGAATCTGGCATGAGAATACGATTTCCTTTTAAGATCAAAGTATTGTTTGAGTGTTTTGTTTAATTTGCTCGTAGCATTTGGCCAACCGTTATGTATTTTCTCGTATAATTCTATCATTGCCGGATCATTTTTTGTTTCTTCTATTATTCTTTTCGTCGTGTTATCACTTATTGGCAATTCATCAATGCAATTTATATTTTCTATTGTTTCGAATATATTTTTGGTTCTGTAGATATCATATAGCTTTTCTTCGTTCGATATGTTTTCGGGAGCTCTTGAAAGGGTATCCGCAATATACATTTCTTTACCTTTCTTATATTTGATATTAAGTTTGTATCGCTGTAACATGAGTATCATATTTTGTAGTCTAGCTAGCTAGCAGTGGTTTCGCGAAGATTTTCACTAATGGGCTATGATCCGTTTCAATAGTAACATCAGATTTGCCACAGATATATTGGTCGAAACGTTTACAGGCATAGAGTATTGCAAGCATCTCTTTCTCTATTTGTGCGTAGTTTTTCTGAGTGCTAGATAGTGTTTTCGAAGCATAAGCTATGGGCCGATTGTCTTGCAAAAGAACGCTTCCGATACCAAATGAAGATGCATAGGTTTGTATGGTTACCGGCTTTGTAGCATCGAAATATTTAAGGGTTGGAATTTTTGTTAGAATATTTTTTAATTCTGTGAATTCGTGTTCATGTAATTTGATTCCAGTTAAAATTTGATGCTTTGTGAGTTAATTCTCTTAAGTTATGCGAATTGGAAGCTAAATTCGGGATGTACGTTCCAAGGTACGTTATCATACCGAGAAATTTTGCTAGTTCCTCTTTATTGCTCGGACGTGGTAGGTTGCGTATCGCTGACGTTTTTGTTTCATCTGCCTTTATTCCATTTTTAGTTAGTATATGGCCATAGAATTTTACCTCTTTCATGCACAGGTTTATCTTCTCCTTGTTGAGTTTAACGCGTTCCGCCTCAAGTCCTTCAAGAAGCTTGCGTAGATTCCTGTTGTGATCGGTTAGCGCTTTTTCATCGGTTTGGCCACAGCCAAATATTAAAATGTCATCTGCAATGTTAATTACGCCATTTAATCCACTTAAAATTTCTGTGCGTACAATTTGAAAAAATTCCATTGCTGGTTTTATACCAAAAGGCATCCTTAAAAACTTGTAGTTGCCAAAGGGTGTGCTGAATGAGGTTAGATCACTGCCGCTTTTGTCCAGTTTCAGTTGCCAAAATCCTTTTTTTGCATCAACTGTTGAAAATATTTTAGCGTTTGCTAGACTCGGTAAAGCTTCTCATAGCGTCTTCGATGTGAATCGAACGTCTTTCAGATGTTTGTTGAGTTCGCGTGGATCTAGGCACAATCCAAATTTTTCGTTTCTCTTGACCAAAACGATGTTGTTCAGCCAAGGCGTTGGTTCAATTTGCTTTTCAACGACTCCATCGCTTTCCATTTCATTTAAAATTGAACGGAGGTTATTATGTAACGCGATTGGAACTCGTCGCGGCGTTTGCTTTCTAGGCACAACATTTTCTTGTAGTTCAAGTTTCACCTCACCTTTGAATTCTCCGAGTCCTTCGAAAACAGATGCGTACTCCTGGCAAATTCGTTCCGCTTCTGAAGAAATTTTGTTTACGTTGAAGCAAAGTTTGATTAAATTCATCTTCTGGCAGGTGCTTGGTGAAAGTAGTGGTGCATGATCTTCGGTCACTATTTCAAAAGTTTCATTGTAAATATTATCTTTATGTTTTAACTGCAACAGTACTTTACCCAATGGCACTATTATGTTATTCCCGAATGCTTGCGATTTCGTTGTTGTTGGCGTTGCTACTATTTTTCGTTGTTGTGTGACACGCTTCAACTTGTTTAGTCCGATAATATTGCAGGTAGCTCCCGTATCTAGAATAAATTTGCCGTTTCTGAATATGTCGCTCTGTTGTCTGATGTCTAAATCAATTGTTACCAGATAAGTGTTGTCGCCTAGTGTTAGTATTAGTTGTTGCTCATTTTGTAGACTTTTAACGTGTTTAATGTTGGGTGTTCGATTGTTGCTTGTACTCGTATTAGTTGACATACATACAGATGCGTAGTGTCCATGTTTGCTACATTTTCTACCCACCGCAGATCTCGCTGGGCATTCCCTCAGATTTTTATGGTACTGGTATCCGCAGTATTTGCAGAACTGTTTATTATTTCGGTCCATTTTTGGCTTATATGCTTTATTGGTTGCAATTTTGCGCACTTTGCTGACGATGTTGGTAGTATTGCCTGCGTGAACGTTGTTCGTACTATGAGATTGTTTTGCGGCATTTTCCTTTGATTTGCAAATATCAATTGCTTTTGACAAAGTAATGTCTGTATCTAGCCAAAGTTTTTCCTTGAGTCCTATATCTTTTATGGAGCATATTATCTTGTTGAGTAGTATATCATCCGACAAATCTCCGTATTGCGTATTTTTATTCAACTCTCGTAGACGTACAAAGTATTCGTCATAGGTTTCATTTTGTTTTTGAGTCGCTAGGTTGAAAATCGCTCGCTCATACCTTTTATTAACTCGTGGTGTTAGATTCTTCTTGATAGCTTTCAGTATGTTTTCAGCTGTCGATTTTTCTTGCTCGGTTAGAGGTAGATTGCCGTGCATTTGAAAAACGTCACTACCTATCGCAGTTAGAAGAATCGCTTTCTTTCTTTCCTCGGACTTGTTATCGAGTCCACTGGCGATGACATAGTTGTTCCATCTTTCTTCGAAATGCTTGAAATTCTGAGAAATATCGCCTGCCTTGATGTTCAATGGCTCTGGTAGAGAGATATTCACGAATGCTGTTGCTTGTTGCGAATTCAGAGTTTGCTTCAAAGCCTGAATTCTACTGGCTGATGCTTGTTGCGTGTTTAGATTTTGTTCCAATGCCAGTAGTCTGCTGGTAAGCACGCCGAGTGCTCGTTTATTTTCGTCTTCGGCCATTTTTCTCGTTTTCATGGGCACTTTTCAAAATTTTTCACCTGTTTTAAAGTTGCTCGTTTCCTGTGTTTAGCACTGTTTTGTTCAAGGGCTTTAAGTTTTATAAAACACATCGAGTTATAATAATTCAAATAGTTTATTCACTAACAGGTATTTAATTCAATTCAATTCAATTTAATACAAGATATTTAACACTTGATATTGGCGCGCGATATCACATGTTGCGGCTTGAAAGGTTAGGAAAGAAGTGCCCGAAATATTGGGATGCAAATGTGTAAAATGATATATGACTGTATTAGTAAAAAGAGCAAATATATTTCATTTGTATACATATATAACAGAGCTGATGATGATTTTTCGATGAAATTCTTCATTTTCTTTAAGCTTTGCCAGAGCCCAATAGGAGTAGTTTTGGCGTTTCGAATAATCAAGTGGCTTTTGTTTTTGAATCAATCTGATCTTGTAACCATGTAGGCTACGATCTTTTCGCTAAATATGGCACAGTGTCGTTTGAGCGATGCCCAATTCTAGAGAACGACGTGGAATCGACTGATTTGGCTCATTTTGAATCGATGCACTTACGGCTGCGATATTTCCTTCACTTCGAGCGGTACGATGTCTTTTTGGCACCGAAACGTCCAATAGTGAAAATTTTGGCTCGAACTTATCCACTAAGGCACGCACAGCTTGTCGGGTGGGACGATTATTGCGGCCGAAATTTGGAGTAAGCACTCTTAATGTTGCGACAACTGACTAAGGATTTCGGTAGTAATCTTTAATTATTTCCAAACGTTGCTGGTTCATGAACTTTACCATGATAAAAATGTTGACTTTAACTAACGTTCAGGCGTTAACTAATATTAAATTAAAATAACTAATAACCATACGTTATTTTTTCGAGCTAATTTCATGGATTATATGTGTGAGCAAAGTTTTGGGTTTCAAAAGGCGTTGTTTGATTCACTAATTATTTTACAATACCCCTCCGACAGGAGGACTCTCCTGATACTTTTACCCATCCTTAAACAGTGTTTCACTTGCAAAGGAGGGGGCCAATAAAATGATTATTTGCTTTTAAAAATAAGGGTACCTACGCGTAATACGCCTTTCCGGCTGGTGGTGTCAACGGGATTTTTTACCATGTACTTGAATTCTTTTCTCGCTATCTCAGAGTTTTCTTGATTTAGATGTCTTGCTCGAGGAAAAGAGATGCCGTTTTGTCATGATATGGTGTTAGCCTTTTATTTTTAGAGTGTTCATTTCTTCAAATGAGATGGGATTCATTAAATTCACGAATTTGGTTAGGGGTTCCTTAAATTCGGACTTGTTGATCAAAATTGCGGGTCCGTGATCGGCGAGTTCGGAAATTCGATGATTAATTTATTCTTGACAGTCACCAATAATCCGAAATTTTTCAAGAAATCAGCAGCTAGTATTATCCTTGAAACTTTGGCTGCAATGACATTGAATGTAAAGTCCCTACTAAGGTTGAGTTCAAAAGTTAGCAAAGTCCTTGGGAAAAGTACCAACATAGCCCCGCTTGAGCCAATGGCAACGATCGAAATAAGACCGCGTCACGGATCCGGGCAAGGTAGAAGAGCCATCGAAAGAGATATAACCGATTCCCTAGCTACCTCATCGCGGTATTGGGGCTACTCCGGCGGAGGCTCAACCGACCGAAACGAAGTCGCGTTTGGCAGTATTCGGGGTGAGCAACACTATGGTATCTCAATATTCACCCGTAACAGAGAGTTTCCTAGCGTGGGCAGGATCAAAGCGAGGCTGACATCAGAAAACCATCGGGGACAACACATGGACATCGTTGACTTGACCGAAAAGCACGCCGAACCATTTCTCAATAAGGGCAAAGTAAGAATAGGGTGGGTCATCGGCGGATTCGGTGAAGGGTATCCCTCTTCAATGCTTCATATGTCTTGGCTACAGTCAGACCGCACAAGTATACGAAGGACCCGATAGGAGTTCCCTATGCTAAAAGCACGTTGAAATGGGACATAAGAGAAAAGTCTTGGGACCAGGGAAATGTCGGGTTTTACAGGAAGCCCAAGCCAGGGCAAAATCAGAACTGCAATGACTTGTTGCCTGCAGCGAAACTTCCACCGCAGCTCAACCACCTAAAACCTACTTGAGTAGTTTGTGAGGGACATCAAAGCGAACTTTTTCCTGCTAAGCGAGCAACACCTTGATAAAACTTTTCCATCATGGTATCCTGATGAAATTAGTACTTCAGGGTGCACCTAATGCCGAACGAGTTGATAAAATCCTTCCAAGTCAAGTTTAATACTATAGAGACCGCTGTTTCGAGAGCAGAAGGCAAAGTACTCATTGAGGGGGACTTCAACGCTAAAGCAATCAAAAAAGGCATGCCTCAAACAGATCCGCGGGGTAACGAATGCTAGAAATTGCGGCCAGGACGGCGCTCGTCGTACTCAACACCGGAATGCGCCGACTTTCTACCGTATTGGCTGTGAAGGAACCATATCGGGCGTGACATTCACCTCGGTGTCCTTAGTACGGAGGATACACAATTGGAGAGTATTAGAGGCCTGCTCAGCCAGTGATCATCAGTGCATTCTACTTGAGATGCGTGATGTTGTCTCCCAATGTCTATGCTTTCGACGTTCTACAATTGGTTGGAACATCGAAAGGATGGACGTTGAGAGGTTCACCGAGGTACTCCATTGCAGGGCGATTCAAAGGGGACAGAAGAACTGACAGCTCAAGACGTGAACACAACTACGAGCATCATCATGACTTTTTGTAACGATTCTTTGCCCCGTAAAAAGCCCCGGAATGGCAAGCCTCCAGTGAACTGGTGGTCGACTGAAATCGCTGAAAAGAGAAGAGAGTATGACAAGCTTCGGCGTGAGGCTCAGAGGGAACGGAACCGTGACGAGGCATGCAAACGGTTTGCAGCATATAAGTTGGCCAGGAAAAACTTCGCAAATTGATTAACAACAACAAGGCTTGCTGCCGGTAAGATCTAGTTGACAATATGAGCAAGGATCCGTGGGGCATTGGCTACAAGTTAGTTATGCGGAAGCTTGGTGCTTTACGGACGCCTTTCATACATGAAACCGAAAACGTAGACGAGATAGTGCAAGCACTCTTCCCCACCCATCCCGGCCAAGTTGACGTTGTCTACGGTGGCACAGCAATCGGGTACCCACTTTTCATACAACCAGACCTGGAAGAGGCACTCCTTTCATTGAAAGGGAGGAAGTCTCCAGGCGCAGATGGTGTTCCAGCTGAGATGTTGTAACTTATCTATCACCATTGTTCTGAGTTTGTGCTCAGCGCATTCAAAGATTGCCTACGGGACGGGATTTTCTCAGTACGTTGCAAGGTGGCCAGGCTCGCGCTGATCAGCAAAGCGACGAAAAATTCGGAATACCGACCGCGTACCGCTCGTTGTATATGCTGTATACTGGTAGGAAAGTGCTAGAGAAATATATCAAGGGAAGACTCGATCTGTGCGATCTGTGTTGCTGCGGACTTATCTCTTGGGCAGTACGACTTTAGAATAGGACGTTCCACCGTTGATGCGATTTCAGACGTGGCGAGCGTGGTCCAAAAGGCAAAGGCATATAGGCGCATCAAGTGAAGAGTCATTCTGTTGGTGCCACTCGATGTTTGGAGTGCCTTCAATTTCGTTGGATGAGCGGATATTTTGGATATGCTTGAAACCTCTTTTCAAGTTTCAGAATACTCAGACTAGAGATGCCAAATGAGTCGCGCTTTATCATCTATCATTATCATCTATATGGGGGGGACACAAAATTTTCGTACATTTCCCCTTCCCCTGCACCCGTCAAAGCGAAACTTGTTGGTTTAAGGAGTGTTTTGAAAAGTTCTCATTAAGACCTTACATTTGATACCCATATTGCCTACATGCGATGAAAACTTTTTTTTCGGGGGTAACTCCCCTATATGGGGAGACCCCCTTAAAGACCTTATAAATTTCACTCCGCACCTACCTACAAAATCTTATGTTTCTAGCTTATGTAGTTTGCGAGAAAAAGTGGTGTGACACACGGACAGATGGACGGACGGACGGACAGACAGGACGAGATTTTAGTAGGGTATTGTAAAATGACCTTCCAATTCTCACCAACAAGACAAGTGTATCAACGGACCAATGCACTCACCTTCAGTCAAATCATTGCTATGGAGAAAGTTAAGTTTATCTTCAAATGTCAAAATTTCAGTGAATTGGAACATAACCCCTTTATAAAAGTATCACAAATAAATCCATATAATTTAAGGAATGCAAACAATTTTGTAATACCTTACGTCAGAACTGATCGACTAAAGACCGCAAAAGCGCAAACTCATTATTGGTTTTTAAGAAAAAACTTAAGGAACATCTAATAAATTCAAATTAATGATAAGTCCGTCAAGATACTTAAAGACAGCTTGTTTTTTATAATTTCAGGGTTTTTTTACTGTGTCGTATCATAATTTTTTTTTCATCCCTGGGAACTGTTCACGAATCGAACTAGACTAGCATGAAAGAGTACTTCACAGTATTTTTTGTGCCCCCCCTATACTGATGTTTTAGCATTGCCTGGAGGCACACGTAGGAATCGACGACGTGTGAAGTGCAGTTTGCGCGAGCGTTGTGCGACGATGAAACAGTGATGGAGAGATTGGTAGGGAACGGAGGTATTTAAAAATCCAGTCACTTGCGCGCATAGAAGCCCCACACACAGTGCGCAAATGGCATTCACTACCCAACTACAGATAAAAAAAATTGTCTTGTTATATTGTTTTCAAAAAGAGATAATTATGTCCATACAGGGCACAGGTTCCGATGGCATGGCATGAGAGTCAGCAAGCTATAAAAGATGACCGAGCTCAACTGAAATGGGAGCTAGCTTCTGCGGTATCCTGGGGTGGGTTCTTTTCGCCAGAGCAAAAACTCACACTACAAAAACATTTATCACGCGACAGGGGGTCTCAACAATATATAGTGATAGAACAGGTCTCCGCCTGAGGAAATAAATTGAAAACATCGCGACGGCTCTACATCGGACCCACCTACATATTTTGCATAATAACACACGCGATTACAGCAGAAAGGGATCTCGCCTTTGACGAATAAATTTACGGCCCACAGGAGGGATAAATTTACGGCCCACAGGAGGAGTAGGTTAACTTATTGGCGATGGCGCCCCCATGTTTTGCATGAATTGGTGTGCTTGCATTGCAACAATTGTAGATGTACCCAACGTAGAGCAAGAATCAAAAGACTTTGGTCCAGATGATATAAATTGATGCTTATTGTACTTGTTGCCAATTGTGACTGAAATTCCCCACTGACTTGGAATTGGATTACATTGGGCGTGGTTTCTTCGCTGGTCTTATCATTAAAGCTTCTATCATCTATCATTTCTATGGAATTTGGTTGAAAATTTCCAATTGGAATACTTGTTTCAATAGCAATTTCATAGAACTTAAGTCGTTGTTGTGGTAAGAACGATATGTTCTCCTTAGTTGGAGTAGTGCCCAAAATAAAATGCTTATTGCTGTTAGAGCAAACGTCGCTCATTGTGGTCTCGTCTTCATTTAAAGACGCAATCATGGGAGTGGATATACTAACAGTGGAAAAAGACACATCGTTTGGACAGGTGTCCGTCCTCATTCCATGTATTAGTTGAATTGCTTGGGAGCTCTACTTTCCCTTGCCAAGTTTTGGCAATTCAGGAGTGGTAATTCGTTGAAAGGGAGTTGATGGCATATCATCGACTAATGGCCCGCCAATAGACTTTACGTTTATTTGGTTGGCTTCATTTGGGATTCGTGTTTGTAAATGTGATGGCTTATTTTTAAACGCCTCAAACCAATTGGCCTTTTTAATTCATGCTCGTTCTGTTGACAGAGGTCAAATTTAAAGTATGATAAATTTGATTACGACCGCATACTGTTCGCCTAAGCCATTCCAATACAGAATTAGTTGCTAAATCTTCTTCTTCTTCGTAGCACTGCAGCCCTTCGTGGGCCTTTTATTCCTGCAACAAGTGCCTCCAACTGTCTCGGTCTATTGACCGCGTCCTCTAATTTAGAAGTCGAAGCAGCGATTATGCTGTAAAAGTGCAGGATCTGAGTTTCTACTTCCCAAATCTGTAAAACTCACATTTTTATTCGGCCGTTAACACTTCTCAACTGAAAACAATTTTCCGATTGCAGTGTTTGAGGGTTGTTCAAGTGTCCGCAAAGGACTGCAGTGATGGTCTGCTGCCTCAGCATGCAAAGATATTGGTGCTCGCCGGAATTGGCCTTGTCTGAGGATGCGTGAATGATCTTGTAGGCTAGCGTTGCGGTGTCGTGAGGCGGTTTTTTTCCCCAGCACAAGGGCCCACTACAAAAAGTTTTCGCATTCACGAATGGTACGTTAGAAATATAACGCTTCGGCGGTGTCAAGGCTGAGTTAACCTACCATAGGGATTGACATTGGAAAACGACGCAGACTCTTTTGAGCCACAACACTTTTTTTTTAGAACTGTATTATTCATACCCCTGTAACAGATATTACTTTCCTCATGAAAAAATCTGTAACGTCAAACTAGACAAGCAAACCTTCCTGAGCTCCGGTGATTTTTCGTCTTTATATGGAGTTCTTCAACATCATCCAACACAGGATTCATATACTCATAAAATCCAGCAATGTGTCCTCCGACCAGCAATGAAATGTCTTAACACAGCCACATTAGTACGCACGAACGATTTTGTAAATAACGGAAGTACAAAAGATTCCACAATCAGCGTTTAGTGCGTATTTTCATTGCCCACCAATAACAGCCCTTGCTCACACTCACGTTCGCGGAGCGAACTGCTCGTTTAATATACAATCTGTATGAAACGTAGAATTTTTTAATTATTTGGTCAAACGGCGTGAAAGCTTTTGAGCAGATGGGCAGCATTATACTCAAATTCCTCTCATCTTAACAAAGATACTGGCGCAAGAAACGTAGCTAATGCTTAATTAACAAAATTGAAGTCCTACAAATTCATCTGCTCCGTATTTACTTGTTACGTCATACTATCCAAAGTTAATGTTATCAGCAAAGCTTTCCAAAAATCTAACGTTGTTTTTTCCGAGACAGTCAAAATATAGCTCACGCAAAGTAGGATTTTGCAGAAGCTCAGTCTGAGTCCGCATTTTGGGAATTGATCAATACCGCGACAACAAGGCTGATGCTACATAGAATTTTTTGCCCCGACACGTTTCCATTCTTCTTCTTGTTTGTTGCACTACAGCCCCTCTCTTGCCATCGCTTCCTGCAAATAGCGCCCCCAACTGTCTCGGTCCATTGACCGCGTCCTCTGATTTCGAAATACGACCAGCGATGAACTGTCTTCGTCGACTGAGTCAGATGTGCGTTTTCTTGGTATTTCTTTTTGGGTATCCGTTGTCGTCCATACGATTCATATGTCAAGCCAATTGCAGGTTCCGCAGTCTGACAGTCGTTGAGACCTCCGGTTCGGCAAAAAATTTCATACAGCTCATGGTTGTATCAAATTCGCCATCGCTCCCCGTCTAGCTTCGCTCCGATTATTCGCCTCAGGACCCGTCGCTTAAAGGCATTCAATATATTTTCGGATGCTTGGGTTAGAGTCCATGTTTCACACAAATAGCATAACACAGATCTTATAACAGATTTGATGCTTGGAGTTTTGTTTTCCTGTGTATGTAGCTGGACTTCAAGATCGGCAAAACTGAATGAAATATCTTATTTGCGAGCGGTATTCCTCGGCGTATTTTGTCTCTTTCATTACCCGTCTTCGTTATTTTGGCGCCTAGATACACAAATTCGCCATTATTTTCGATACTGTATTCGACAAGTGTGATATTTTGTGTATTTGAGGTATTCTTCCTCGACTCCGCCATGAGCTTTGTTTTATTTTCATTGATGATAATAGTTTTGCTTCGCTGACGAGTTTCAGGAAGAGTGCTTTCGCAGTTGTTAATGACCGTGCCAAAATATTGATGTTTTTGAAAATAAGAAATAAACACCGGACTCAATTCTATAAGCACTATGTATTATAAGAATAAATGGATAATATAATTGTATGGTGGCGGTGGTGTTCACGGTCTGATCGATCCGTCCGAACTCTACTTCTAGACTGCTCCATATAAAATGAATTCATTGTTAAGATAAAGATAATGAGAGAGCAAAATAGCAAACAGGCATAATACAAGAGAAACATAGGCCGAATAGTTTCAACATCCTCCTGCCGGCAAATTTGTAGAATAGAAATTTAAGAAATTTCCAACGGAAACAAGAGCTGTACAGGTCGCCTGAGGATTGTGCCATTATGCAGTCTAACAGCACACGACCTTATTCGAAGATCCCGTCCATGAAATGTTTCTTGTACAACAGCTAACTTCCAGAAAAGACGAGGAGTAGCAGGATCATGAACATTTACGACATCGTCTACTTTTAATTCACGTAAGAATTGTTTCGGAGTATGCTGGGCGGATCTGAGCAATTGTATGTATTCGGTTCGAAAGCGTTTGAAGAATAAGTTTGCGTATCGAAACCTTGACTGCCACTTAGGGCATATCTGTTGATCGACTCCTCGTAATGATGATGGAGATAAACTTGAAGGAAAGGCCCCGACTATAAAATGAGCCGGTGTTAGAGCCAAAAGATCCTGAAGATCGTCGCCTACATACGTCAAAGGGCGAGCGTTGATAACAAATTTGGCTTCTATGATGTAAGTATTTAGCTGATCAAACATTAGCGTAGTTTGTTGAATCGAAACTCGAAGGACTTCCTTGACGCTTTTTACTAATCGCTCATAAAAGCGTGCCCCCCCATGCAGCATTTTCAACAATAAACTTCCACGAAATGTGCTCATTTCTAACTCCTTGAATTCCTTAGTAGATCGCTTGAAGGTTTTGGCGTTATCAGAAATGATAAATTGAGGTACGCCGCGTCTACCAAAAAATCGTCTAAGGGCCAAAATGCACGATTCCGTTGTGAGGTCGAGCACCAGTTCTAAATGTAGAGCCCGAATCACTACACATGTTGCGAGAAGAATATATACTTTTCGATTCGTTTGTTCATTTGATCCTGATAGAACTTATAAGGGACCAACATAATCAATCCCCACTGTTTCGAAAGGAAGTGTTGCAAGTATAGGCGCAAAGGGCTGGTCTGTGTTCCTTTGAGCCGTGTGCAAACGACATATCGATTTAATATAAATTTCACCGCTTGACGAGCATTGATGACCCAAAATAGTTTACGGAGAAAAACTAGGGTAACGTTTGTTCATCCATGTAGTGCCTTTTCGTGCACGTACATAATAAGCAAATTTGTTAAATGTGATCTTTTAGGCATAAAAATCGGATAAATCTCGTCAATATTGAACCCTGATTCTAGAAGTCGGCTTCCAACCCTTAAAACCCCATCTTCATCGATAAAGGGTTTAGCGATAATATTCGAGAACTTTAAGGGTAGGTTTGATTGCTAGACAATGCAGTCAACTCCCTCTTATCTGAGTTAAACTGGCTAAGTTTCAACCAGTAGATTTCCGCTCGTCGAACTTCGGTAGCAGTAAAATATTTGCTGGGTAGAGGAATTTTATGTGGACGATCTATAAAACAAAACATGTAAGCAGTTAATCGTAACAGCCTTCGATGACTACTGAAATCCTCTTCCGTTAGCAAACATTCTTTATCAGGAATTTCGTTTCCTACCGCTGACAGAAAACAACAATTAAAAGGCTATACGTCTAATATTTCTTCTTCACCAGGTGGCCAATCTAATTCGTTTAACAGCCAACTGGGTTCATTAAACCAATTCGTTGCCTTAAGGAGTGCAGTAACGTTGATTCATCGAGTTAGAAAGTCTGCTGGATTCACAGATCCTGGACAGTGCCGCCAATTATTTACCTCCATTGTTCGCTTTAGTTATCGCACATGATTGTTAATGAAAATGTCGCGTTGAGGTTTTTCATTTCGAATCCAGTGCAAAGCTATCATGGAATCTGTCCAGAGATACTCCACCTCGAACTTCATTTGGATATTACCCTTCCAATAGTTTAACAGTTTAGATGATTGTAAGGCAGCAGTAAATTTAAGCTTCGGAAGAGTAATAGCCTTGGATTCTCTACTTCTGAGAGGAGAAATTCGATTTTTGGCACATCGAAAAGACACGAAAGTGTCTTCATCAGGATATGTACTTCAAACATACGCAACAGTTCCATAAGCCTGCGGACTAGCGTCTGCGAAGATATGTAGTTGTCGTTCCACTGGTGACTCAGAGTCGAGGATATAGCGTTGAATTGATAGCTCTTGTAATATGTGGAGATCGGTAGTTTGTTTACACCTTTTGCTCTGCAATCGAGGAGAGAAAGGTTGATCCCATGGTAACTTCATTCGCCAAGTCTCTTGAAAGATGATTTTCATTTTTACCACATAGGGCGATAGCAATCCCATGGGGTCGTAGATAGTTGCAAGTGCTTTAATACCTCTCGTTTAGTAACGTTGACCGTTAGTAAACTGCATGTCATCTCCAAATCGACCGCTAATTCATCCGTTTCCAAATACCACAACAGGCCTAGTATCTTTCGTTTAGTGTTAACTTTAGGCTGTAAATTAAAGATTTCGATCAATCCTGTCATTCGATCGCCATTTACGAATATGCATAGAGGCGCAGTTCAAAATTTCGCATGTTGTATAAAATAAGCGCAGTGCATCCTCAAATTCGTTCAAACTGACTATTAAGTCATCCATATAAAAGGCAGAAGAAAGTTTCGCACAAGTTTTTGGAAAATTTATGGACTCCACCCTTATATGCTTCTTCAACCTGGCACAAACAGCAAACGGGCAGCACTTAATGGCAAAGGTCAAACGCATCATCTCGAAGATAATAGTTTTTTCCTAATTACCTAACGTTTCGAACCACAAAAAAGGTGAATTGAACGGTCTTCAGGGGGCAAGGTTAACCTGCCAGAAAGCCTTTTCAACGTCTGCAATGATCGCATATTTTCCAACTTGGAAGCTTAGCTGCACAGTTAAAATTGCAGGCATTAAGTTCAGCCCTGCCCATAGTAAATCATTCAGTGAAGCGTTATCTACCATTCTAGCCGAAGCATCAAATACCATACGCATTTTAGTCGTTTCTTTATCCTCGCGATATACTGGTTGGTGAGGCATGAAATAGGAGCGAGATTCGTTATTTTCATCGCAGCGTCGTACAATGCCTGTAGAGTTTAATTCCTGTATAATACTGTCGTATTCTTCTAAATTCTCTTTTGGTTGATGACTGAAGAGATCCATTAGCTTTCTCAAATACGCCAACGCCCCCTGACGATTATCGCTTAGAGCACAATCCTTATTTAACCATAATAACTAGGCTTCATACCGAGTTTCCCTTTTGCCAATATGTTCGTCGATCAGACTGTCAAAATTGGTCTGCATCTTCGTTTCATCAGAAGGAATACAATCCAGCTTACAAAGGTTTTCGATTTAATCCGTCACCTCTTGTAGATTGAGTGAGAGATTTGTAAGGACTTCACAGGGAGCACCTGGAGCAAAATTTACTGATATTGGGCCTTGTTAGGTCCACCCAAATAAGGTGTTAATGGCGACCAAATTTTTCGTTTGTCCGTTTCAGATCATCGGTTAAGACGGACCAATAAATATCGGCCCCTAGTAGCATCCCGATGACACCAAAAGATTTCGCGGCAATCGAGTCATCATCCGCTAACACGAGACCCTTCAAGATTTCCGAATCAATACTAGCAGTGTCAGTTAAAAACATCAGGGCAAATGTCCGGTACCGTAACCGCGAGAACTTCAATGAACCGTTCGTCATGTAAACTACGTAATGTCACTTTGACCCGATAAAATTTTTTCCCTTGCACCTCCGAATGAGAATATTTTCAACTTTACCGTTTGGTATGTATTCAGACTCAGTTCTTGAACGACTCTCTCTTTTATATAAGTTTATTGTGACACGCAAAAAGTAACAGACCGATTATTGTTTAAAGCAAATACGCGCTTCTTGTAGCGCAACTTGGGAAATTTCATGAATGGAAGGAGAACAAAGAATAGTCGAGTTGTTTTTATTCGCATCATGACTTTTCTGTTTTTGCACCAATGCGTTTTACGCGGGATCAGACATAGAAGTTGCGTGGTTATTGTTACACGCAATGCACTTAAATCACTTGTTATGACAGCTCTTCGCGTTGTGACTTCACCTCGTACATTTGAAGCAACAACCAGAATTCTTCAAAATACTTTTCTTCTCCGATAAACTCAAAAAGCCATCACAGCATTCGGCAGTGGGAGTGTTCTTCTTACAAAACAGACATGACATCGCGTTAGTGGTGGTTACAAACCCTGCAGCAGTTTTGTACTTTGGGGTGTGTTCGTTGCTGGGCGAATTCTGGAGCTACTTGCGACTAAAGAGACGTTCTCCAAAGAACTTATTTCTCTTTTTAGAAATAATAAGATCTCTCTTAATTTGTCACAGTGCATATTACGTAAAGAATAAGATTCACTGTTACCGGCGGAAATAATATTATCATTATCTAGCTCATCATCGTCACTTATGTTATCGGAATGTTCTCCATTGCGCGAATTCGGTAGGTGGAACTCTAACACAAGCTCATGAGGGAGAGATTTCAGAATTAAGCTCTTTAACATTAAAGAGTATTGAGATGAAGCGACGTTGAAAGCTGTTAGCGATCATGTGAGTGAAACAATATTGTTGTACAGTTTCCATAGGTTTGCTAGGTCGTCACGAGAGTGTATGTGTGGAAGGCACATAAATTGTTGCATAGTATGGTCGATCAGTCGAGAGGGATCACCATCACCATAAAGAGACTGCCAAAGCGTAGTTAGCGTTGGTCCGTGTGAAGCCGGCAATATATTCTGTAGCCTTTCCACTTAAATGGTTCGCAAGATAATTAAATTTTTCGGCGGTATTTATATCTGAACGATTATGAACAGCAGTCCAGAAGAGTTCCCAAAAGGGAAGCCAGTCGCGAAGTTCACCAATGAAAACTTTGAGCGTTAATTTAGGAAGCTTCCCGACATTCACAGCACGTTCCGACATAACGGAGGTCCGAAGTAGACCCGTCATCGACGACGAAAGTTTTCGAACACGCGTAAGCTGCTGTTTTAGTCGAGATAATATGCCGGCTGCTTTGTCTCTCGGCTAAGAACTCTTATGCCTTTTGCGCCACTTCAGGTTTTATTAAAGGCTTTAACTAGCTATTTAAGCGTTTGAGATTATCACTCGTGACTGTTATTCGTTCGATATACGAAACTAATTCCTCTTCGACCTCACCCAAAGCCTTATGGTCTTCAAGTTTTGAGTCTGGATTCGATAATTATTCACTATCAACCTTTGATATCCTCGTTAATTGGCTGCGATATACCGCGCGTTCCGATATATCCATTTTTTCTTCGTAAAGTTCCCGGTTTTCGGCACCAGTTTTGAAAATAAGAAGTAAACACCGGATTCAATTCTATAAGTATTAAGCATTATAAGAACAAATGGATAATATAATTAAACGGCGGCGGTGGTGTTCACGGTCTGATCGATCTATCCTAACTCTACTTTTAGACTGCTTCGTATAAAATGAATTCATTGTTAAGAGAAAACATAATGAGCGAGCAAAGTAGCAAACAGTCATAATACAAGAGAAAAATTGGCCAAATAGTTTCAACAGATGTCGCCGGCAGAGGCTACTATTTGGCTCGACTTGTCTAGTAATGTACCTCGTGTATTGATAAGTAGCTTCCTTATGACGCACTGCGGAGCCAATCGAATAGCAATGGGGCCAGCCCGTCTCCTTGTTTTAGTCCGATATTTTTGTCAAAGGCATCGGTGAGTTGTTTATTGATGCGGACTTGGGAGGTCATCGACGTCATTGTCATTTTGGTAAGATGGGCTAATATTGCTGAGATGCCATACCAAAGTATGATCTGGTACAATACGTTATGATCAATACTGTCGTATGCTTGCTTAAAGTCAACGAAAATTTGATGCACGTCTATGTTGAAACCCAGCATTTTTCAAGTACCTGCTTGACTGTGAAAAATTAGTATATTGTCGATCTGCCTGCTCTAAAACCCCTGATAATACTGTTGGTGTATGATACGATTTTATTTTCCAAGATTTTTGAAAATAGTAGTGCTATGCTTCTATAACTTTTACACTGTAACTTGTCGCCTTTTTTGTGTATAAGGAATATAATGATTGGCTCCACTCTTTCGGCATATGTTCTTGTTGCCAAATGTGCTGGATGACTTTGTGAATATCTTTATGAACACTAATGCCACCATATTTGATGAGTTCCACTGGAACCCGGCGATTTATTATTCTTTTGGACTTTGATGATGGAACAAACTGCAACCAGAGATGGTGGAGCCAATGGAAGCTCTCCGTAGACCTTTATAGGCTCCGATGTTCCGGAGCTGTGCGGAGGATTAAGGAGGTTCTTGAAATATGATGCCAATCATTCCTTAATCTTGGCTTCCTCAGCGATGATATTGCCGATGTCATCACGACAGAGCGTGGTTTTGGGCTGATAACCACGTTTCAGGCTTTTCACTACTTTGTATGCTTGTCTTGTGCTGTTGCTCGCTAAACTTACATCTATACTTCTTAATTCTAATAATCTCATTCGCTACTCTTCTGAGATTTTCATAGTGTTCTCTCATCGTCCTGGTTTTCCTACCTATGTAATCTTTGTACGCCGGAATCGTTTTGTCTAACGCATTCTGGCGTTTCCGTTCTAGAACACGAATATTCACCTAGGAAACTGCAGATGAACCAGTTATTGAAATCGAAACCCATTTCAGTGTAAATTTGTTTTACTAATTGCTTGACACTGCTATAACGCAATTGCAAGAGCGTTTTTATTTTTTAAATCAAATTGAAGGCATTTTTTCACCAAAACTTAAGCAACCGAAAGTTACTCTGAGGAGAATGGTTATCAACCTGGCGCCACATAATCTAGAAACGCCTCTACCCATAGGAGTTCGAATGTTTCCAATACATAAATTGCCAATAACTACAATACACATAGTCAAATATTGTTACAAGGAGAAATTCTTCGCTGACCGACTTCTCAACACTAAAAACATGCTAAACGAAATTAAAGAGCGCATAAAAATAACCACACACAACTTATTTAATTTGTATTCCATTGAGCTTAAATTGTCAAGAAATTATTTGAACTAGTTTTTATCGTCGAATCGCAGCATACGAATATTAACTCTTCCACTCGTCGCGCTAATCCTCATCTTATTTCATGTACGAGTACTTAATAGAATTATCACGAATAACGTATGCAAATTTTGGCAATTTGCACAATCGCATGTAAATACGAGTATAAGCCACTTGTATTGACCCAGTTGTAAAGAAATGCTTCAGCCAAGCCGGTGCGGCGACGCGGCAAACAGTAACACCTGTGTAATGCTGAACTTGAAAACTTGCTGAAGGCCATCCATCCTCACATGCTAAGCTACTTACGGACTAACACTTACCGCGCATTTAGACGTATCCATGATTTCGACCTCCGTGGAGACGTTGTCGAATGCTACGCTGTGCCGGTAGAGGAAGTCTGCAAAAAAGAGGAACAACAAAACATCTTGTCAGATTAATTGTGAAGCAATCTTATGTAAAAATCTTGTAATGGGCTTGGATCTCAAGTGGGTGTTGTAATTTCTCCAACTCCCAGGTGGAAAGTCCCAACCTAAGGTCCAGCAAAGTCATGAGATTGTTATTCTACTGTTAGAAAGTGCAAGTGAAGCAAAAAAGATAAACACATGTCCAAATAGACACGCGCCAAAAGCGAAAAGTTTAGTCGTATTAGTACATCGGAATGGAATTTGGCAAGCATTCAGCCGAAACAGAGTTATTCAGTAATTTTACGGGAATTGAATTTAAAAGTTGATTTCTTTTAAATAAATGGGTTTACCAAATTATTTCTTTAAGGCGAACCATTATTCACCCTAAAGGTTGCATGATGATGCATGTGCGTTATTCCACGCAAATTAACGTACTTGGTGCATTAATACATCAGCAACCTTGAGATGCAATTATTAAGTAAATAAACCCAATAAATTTTATTGAAGATCATTGGATAATGACAATTTGTTTCGTAGAAACGTGCCATTCCATTATACAACTTGCAAAATAAGTATCAGTTTCATTTGGTTCAAGGGTAGAAAGACTGCAATAAATTTTATAAAACAAAATGAAATAATATCTTTACAATTAGGCATAAGTATTATCTATGACTAATCGGTAAGAGTTCAGATTAAGGGGGCAGCTAGGGTACTGACCTTACAAGATTGTTTTTGTAATCATGGTGAAAACTATTCTAATTTAGCTATGTTGATTTGGTTCAATTGATGATTTATTTAAAAAAAATGACCCAACGACTGAATACTATGACAGACCACGAGGTGCAGCAATCAAATTCGCGTTCATTTAGCTCGTTGGACAGTTTAATTCGAGTATATCCGGTAGGGAGCTACTACCGGCTCCTAGTTAGTTATTTCATTGTTTGTCCAGACTTGGTCATAAATTTGACAGCCGTTTGGCTCGTACTGTAGATTGTTGGTGAATCCTCAATTGCAATCAAACAAATAACATACTTTACATACCTTTGACCTAACCACCAAACATTGGCTTTCTAGCTTTCTTTGGGGAGTGCCACCCCCACGTATCTGAGGAAATGGAGGTCGCCGTTAGGTTCCCCCTGGGATAACAAGTAAACGAGCCTGACTGAATCTGGACTATGCTTTGGACAACGAACTGGAGTTGGCGCTTTGGGCTGGCCGAGATGATGTTTAGGACTTAGTTGCTTTGCACGATATCGCCGAGGTGAAACTTCTACGTTAACGGCTCGAATCTAACATATCATCTCTGTCCCGCTGAAACCTCGGCATGCCTCAAAGTAGAGTTGTTGGGTCATGGCATAGGTACGGTTGAAACGAACTTCCGATCAGCACTGGTCTGGCTCTAAGCACACGTCCTCATAAGAGCTTGTGCCAAACCTCGCATGGTCTCCCTGCTCTGCAAAGAAGACCATGGGAATAATAAGGCGATTATACACACAAACCAAGAAAGCGACATCGACCCAATAAACTGAACTCTACACACCTAAAAAACATAAAATTGAATCAATAAGGAAACCAATAAGAATAGCAGCAACGACGACGGAAAGAATGGGTGCAGCCACGACTTTAACAGCATATCGAGTACGGTGCCAATGACGATGAAAACGATGAAGAATGCAAGTATAGTAAAGATTGACGAAAAATAGAGAACAATCGACAGTTGGCTGAAACAGAGATTTTTGCGGCGCTCGGGAACAGCAAAAAAAAAACGATGCAAATGCCAGAGCACCCTAAACAAGAAGAGCGCGGAATTCTGCAGATCACGTCAGTTGTGTGAGCGGTAGAAGAAACACTTTTGAATGACGGGTCCTGAGGCGAATAATCGGAGTGAGGCTAGACGAGGACCAATGGCGAATTCGATACAGCCATGAGCTGTACGAAATTTTTGACGAGCCGGAGGTCTAAAGGATTGAAGGCTGCGGTAGCTACAGTGGGCTGGCCACATGAATCGTATGGACAAACAACGGATACCCAAAAAGGTATTCGTTCGGAGAACTGAAAGCCGGAGACTAATGGGGAAACCGAGGAAACTCTAGTCTGACTCGGTCGACGAAGGCAGTTCATCGCTGCTCAAATTTCGCAATTGGACGAACGCGGTCAATATACCGAGGCCGTTGGAGGCACTTGTTGCAGGAAGCGAAGGATGGAGAGGGGCTGTAGCGCTACCAAGAAGAAGCAGAAAATAGAAAGAATATCGAGAAATCAATAATCGCTGCTGCTATTGTTACTGAAGCGAATTAAGCAAGGCTCTTGAATACATATATAAGTCTGGCAGTCAAAACATCGAGCAATGCAACCAGCTTGGCCCACCTGGAAATAGCGCGGCTCCACCGTGAAGCGGGATCGAGTATGAAATGCATCGTTACCACTTGCGATGCAGAAACACTGTAGTAATCGAGCAGTTATACCAGCAAACTGCTCGAAAACCCTCCTATCTCCTATCTAAATTATAATGGCAGATTTAAAATAAAAAGATGTAAGTTTTTTTTCTGTTACTGTAATATGTAGAATAGTTTTTCTTATTGTTATTATTAGTAAATGTAACCTCTTATCAATTTTCCTCCATATTAAAAATTAAATGCTCTCTTCTTGACGTTGGCGTAAACTGTAACGCTCATCTGAGATTCGCTTGGCAACAGAAAGTAACTTGGGAGGGTGGGAACTCGTAGCACTGAGTTCGAAGTTGTCGGTCGGGCGGTAAACCTGTCTAAGGAGAGAAAAACGCAATAGACTTGCGAAAGACATCACATATCTAAAGTAAAAGAAGAGTTAATGTTCTTGCAGAAGTAAAGGAGTGCCGTATTGTCCGCGAGTGAAATATTAAAACACCAAAAATAAGTTCAAATGTTGAGTGTGATGTTAGAATAATTTACAAAAAGTAAAAGGGGAGAATGATTGATGCTTTATTGTGCCCGCCGTGATGCTTGGCCGGACGAGAGGGTAAGAGAAATAACTGAGATAAGTTAGTTCTTAACGGAGGAAGGGGGTACGATATTTAGTTGTTTATTTTTAGGTTCGCGGAAGTTTTCTCGAAGCATGATCACGAGAAATTGATTTCAGTGAAAAGGAAATGTGAAAACAGAGTTTTTCATGATAATAATCAATGAACGTTGCGAGATGTGATCATCTTTTTCCAGTGGTCCAAACACATGCGAGAAAGTTTAACAGAGTGCAAATACGCGTTTAGATTTTAGTTTGTGTCTGACTAAATAAACCGGGGAAAAATAGCTGTTGAAAACGTTAGACTCACAACAAAATTGCTTCATAGCTAATTATTTCGAGTTGGCCAGGGCTTAATTGACACTCATTAAGCCCTGGCCAAGCATTATAACTTGGTGTAATTGATTGAAATAATTTTGGCTCATCTACGCTATTACACTCCTATAGTGATCAAATGTTGGTATACAATTGTGAAATGCAGTGGTAAAATTTACTATAACCCATCCGACGTGTTTTTTGACATAGGTGAATCTTAAATATATCTCTTTGGTATACATATTGGGACAAAAATAGAAAAAGAGTTCTGCACCGAGCCCCGCACGGTTTAGAAATAAAATTGTCAACATAATGAACCGTTCGGGACGCATCAAGTGGTGATGACAAGGAGATTTCCGTGCGTCGTTCCGCCAGCTCGAGCAGAGATTTCGACTGTGCGGACGTCGAAATTTGCGTGGAAAATTGCAATTAAGGATTAATTACACACTTTTTGGATTTCTCTTATTGGATTATTTTATACGCGCGCAATATCTGTGAAACTGTTCTGATTGAAAAGCTATGTTTGGAAAACGAGTCCTAAAAGATCCTTGAAACAAAGCAGATATCGATAAAGTTGGTTTCCCCCCGGACACAATTTTCTTTTCTAGCTTTATGCGTTTTAACTGCAATTGCAGATATTATACCGTATCTTTGATTTTTATCAACTCTCTCATCCGGTTAAATCGCCAATATCTTAGGACGCTCTTATCATAATTCTCTTCGGTGCTAGTTCTAATAACAAAGAATCTGTGAAAGTCCCGATCAAATCAATCAACTGTTGCTAAAGCTCAGTTGGATAAAATGACGAACTCTACGCATTCCCATTCGCAGCCACATTTAACGAATAGTCACCAACACAACTCGAGAGTGATGCAAGTTGCTGGAAATTCTCCAAAATGAACTATCTCCATTTTATTTAAATCTTCAAGTGATCGTGAAGAAACACTTGCTCTGATGAAGTTTTATAGTAAAACCGGCTTTCTTGCATTTTTCTGTGGTAGCGCTAAGACTGAATATCAGAAAATTGAACTGAACTGCCGGCGAAATACTTAGCTGAAAAAATTCGGTCAAAAACTGTTGGTCCTCGTACTCGTGTGTACGTTACCAAGCAATATATCGTAAATTGCTGTACCGGGATAGTTTTATGTTGCAAGGGAATACAACATACATCTAGCTGTACCGATTTGTATAATCTATTGGAATTAATATGCCGTGTCTGTGAGACCATCCTGACGGAATTTCAATACGTTCTGCCTGATTGTCACTCTGTGTAACATAACAGCGATTTGAATAAGCAATTTTTACGAAGTTTAAGGAAACTATCGAAGGAAATCGTCTGATAATAAGTTAAACATCATTAATTATTATAAATTTGCATTAGCTGCCAGGACTTACTCACCCCAGCAACGAGCGCTCGTCGAGGAGGATGGGTAAGTACCCCGTTTGTTTTTCTATTATTTTTACATTTTTTTTGTATATTGCAACCTGATTTTGTTTAATTAATGAACTTATATATTTCTCTATTATTCTTAATATTTTTTGTTTATTGCAACCTGATTTTGTTTAATTAATTAACTTATATATTTCTCTATTATTTTGATTAATTAACTTCTATATTTTTCTAATCAGAACGCCGGTCTTTTCATTTCTTTGCCCCGTCTGACCGGGTATAGGACCCGGTATGGTGGAAGGCTTTCCCCACCAAAAATGAGCTAGCCATCGGGCACACTCTAACCTTCTTTTTGTTTCAGGGACTCTTGCGGGTTGAGTGGCCTCGAGCAAGGTGCCTTTTCATGGCATAGGGTTATGTAATTCGCTCACATAACTCTATAATATAAATTGGTCACCACTGATGGGAAGGCTCATACAAGTTATGTCTCTGCTAGATGATCCAAAATGGAGCTTTGGAGCTACATAAATAGGGTATTACAGGCACAGATGTCTCAAGACAGAGAAAGAGCAAAATATCAAGCTCTCTGAAGGCACGGTAGTCTTTCCAACGCCTAATAACAGCAAAAGTTTCATATATTTTTCTGTGGTGGGATAGTGATTGCCATTTACGCACTAAGTGTGGGGCTCCCATGCTCGCGAGCGACTAGACGACCCACTGAATTGCTCTGCTGTCAACAGCAAAAGTCTAGGTTGCAGCCCAATTAAAAGGGGTCGGGAAAAGCGGAAAAGGCACAAGAAGAAGCCAACGAAAGTTTAGATATCATCGAAGAGGGCTTCAAGGCGGCGTTATCTAAGGCAGCTAAAAAAGCTGCCAGGAACATTAAAAGTAAAGGCTCGGGAAAAGAAGAAAAAGCGGTGGAAAGCTGGCAGGCAATGCTAATCAAAGCCACCGAGATGAATCGTATGCGGATGTTCTGCGAGAGATAAAGGGAGTATAGAAACCGAAAGAAATACAAACTGCCATGAAAAATGTATGACTGGCTCGTTCGGGTGACTTGTTTCAGGAGTTCGGACCAGGAGCCAATAACAAAGATGTATTTTGCGACACACTCAAAAATGTTATTGGAAAGAAGGCGACCGTAGCCTTGTTTGTAACCAGGACTGCACGTGAAATAAGAGATATAAACTGCGTTACGGATTTATCCGAATTAGAAAATGCTGAACAATTCAAATAACAGAGGCCAGCGCACCACCATCGTTGAGACTTCAGAAAAATGTCCCGAACAGATGATATTAAAGGGGAAAATCAGAAACGATTGGGTTATTGCAGAATAAGGCGAAGAGCAATCTTCCTTTTATGTTTCAGGTGACTGGCATACTGTAACGGACTGTAAAGGGATTGACAGAAGCTTCCTGTGCTATAATTGCGGTAAAACAGAGCATAAAAACAGGGAGTGCATAAAAGAGACCCACTGCTTCCTCGACTAATACGCTGACCCAACGACACACGCCAGGTACAGGTAAATATCAGGTTTTCCAGGAAGCCATAACTAAACCCAAAACACTTCTACAATGAAAGATTAACCTATATCAGAGCACACTCATTCAAAATCTACTCCAGCAGGTTCTGAGAGACAGTCAAGCTGACTTGATACCACTAAGTGGGCAGCACCGCAACCGGGGCTCCCCAAGTTGGTATCCTGACGAATCTGGTACTTCCGCTATATGAGCTCGGAACAGCATTGGTTTCCTTGTAGAGAGCTATGGACGGAAGAATAGTTTCTCATGGATTCAGTGTTCAAGGACTTCATTATTTAATGCGTACCTAGCGCCGACCGAACCGATATCAAACATCCAAGCAGAGCTTATTGGTTTAAAAGATGATGTCCCAAACGCAGATGGCCACGTACTCTTTGGCTGAGATTTCGATGCTAAGGTAATCGAGTCGGACATGCCTCAATTCTGCAGTGAAGCTTATTCCTAAAGATAGAGGCCAGGACAGGACTCGTCGTGCTAGATATCGGTGATATAACGTCTTTCTGACGACGAGGCTCGACGTGACATATGCCTTGGAATCCTTAGTATGGAGGGTATACAATTGAACAGTATTAGAGGACTACTCAGCCAATGATCATGAGTAAATACTGCTAGAGATCCGTGACGCTGCGTCTCAACGTCCATGCGCTCAACTTTCAACCATTGGGTATAACATTTTAAGGATGGATGTTGAGAGGCTCATCGAGGTGCTCACAAAGTGTGCGTCGTTGTTGGGAGATTTGCTGGGGACTGAAGAGCTAGTAGCTCAACACGTGGGGAACTAAACTATGAGCATCATCACGACTGCTTGCAATGCATCTATGCCCCGTCAGACACCGCGGGCAGGGCAAGCCCGCTGTGTACTGGAGGTCGACAGAAATCGCTGAAAAGCAAACGGAGTATTGCAAGTCTCGACGTGAAACTCAGCGGGCATGGAACCGTGACAAGGTACGCAAACGATTGTCAGCATACAAGTTGGCCAGAAAGTGCCTTTGCAAATTGATTGCAGGGATTGGTGCTTCCTTAACTACAAGCTAATTATGCAGAAGCTTCGTGCCCTACGCAGGCCCTGCATAAACGAAGCAGAAACGGTAGAAGAGATCGTGCGGGCACTTCTCCCTGCCCATCCCCATCCGTGTTGACGCTGCCCACGGCGAAAAAGCAGTCGAATGCCTACTCTTGACGTGGCTGGAACTGAAAGAGGCAGTCTTTTCATTGAAACTCAGGAAGGATCCAGGTCCAGAAAGAGCCAAAGCTGGGGTGTTTAAGTTCGTTTGCTACCATTGTCCTGACTTTTTGAGATTATGTTCAACGCTTGCTTGCGAGAAGGGGATTTTGAAAAACTTCGGAAAGAAGCAGGCGGTACTGATCAATAAGGGGAAGAGAAGTCCCGGATTGCCGTCTGCATACTGCCCATTATGCATGCTAGACAAGGCTATGAAAGCACTAGAGAAACTTATCAAGGAAAGGCTCACTGCGCGATTCGTGCTGCTGAGGACCTATTTCCTCGGCTGTACGGCCTGAGAGCAGGACGCCCCACCATTGATGCAATCAAAGGGGGTTCAGCGCGGTTCAAAAGGCGGAGGCAAAACGCCGTACCAAGCGAAGGGTGATTCTATTGGCGAAGCTTGATGTTTGGAACGTCTTCAACTCTGCTACATGGGTGGATATTCTAGCTGTGATGAAACCACCTTTGCAAGGGCCAGAATATCTGATGTGGCTTTTGAGGGGCTATCTGATCGACCGAAGTTTGCTTTATTACACGATGCAGGGTCTACGAAGGATGGAAGTTACATTGGATGTTGCTCAAGGATAAATGCTTAGTTCAGAGCAGTGGAACATACCGTACGACGGGCTATTGAGACTAGAGTTGCCGAATGAGTTACACCTGATCAGCTAAGCGGATCTTATTGTGGTACTAGTTGTTGAACGCAGGTTAAGCAGGCGTAACTTAGGCTAGGTATACTAATGTGGCAGGTAAGAGACTGGTTGAATATGCGCGGGTTCTGTCTGGTACTGGGGAAAACGTACTGGTCATCCTGATAAAGAAGAGAGTCTCCAGAGTAAGTGTTGGGGAAGTAATGGTTGAATCGAAACCATCAGTTAAATACGTAAAGTTATTGATCGACTCGAAGATGAGTTTCTCTGAAAAAATTAGAGCTTGATGGGATCCGTAAAGTCGATGCTATTGTACGGAGCAGAAATGTGGGGCAACTGTACCGCAAACACTTGGCACAGACACAGAGAAGAAGAGCATGGAGGATTGTATTTTGATATGCTGCAGTGTAAGTAATCGGAGGCGTGATATCTATCGCTCTTCTTGCTAGATAGCGCCGTACTATCTACCTGCGTCAAAAAGAAGACACAAGGGAGACACAGTGCTTACTAAATGATCGGCAACAGTTCTGGGTAAACAGCACGTAGAATAAGTAGACTCTTCTTTAGGAAAAAAAATAACCATTTTTTTGAGAACTGTATTGTCACAATCAATTAATTATGAAGGAAAAAAATCCTAAAAATTTATTAAAATCAAGTTGTATGAGCTAAAATAATCTAAACTGAAGAATGATAAAGTTAAAATTGTTCAAATAATTTCCTTAAAATTATAAATAATATATATTATGTTATATGGGTGAATAAGTTTTATTCTTCTTCTTCTTTTCTCTCGGGCCTTCAATTCCTGCAAATAGCGCCTCCAACTGTCTCAGTCCATTGGCAACGTCCTCCAATTTCGAAATCCAAGCAGCGATGAACTGTCTTCGTCAACCGAGTCAGACCAGCGTTTCCTCGGTTTCCACACTGGTCGCCGGCCTTCAGTTCTCCCAACGAATACCTTTTTGGGTATCCGTTGTTCGTCCATACGATTCATGGGTCCAGCCCAATGTAGCATCCGCAGTCTGACAATCGTTGACACCTCTGGCTCATAAAAAATTTCATACAGCTCATGGTTGTATCGAATTCACCATTGGTCCCCGTCTAGCTTCACTCTGATTATTCGCCTCTGGACTCGTCACTCAAAGGCGTTCAATATATATGCGGATCCTTGGGTTAGGGTCTATGTTTCACACTAACAGCATAACAAAGGTCTTATCACAGATCTGTATACTTGGAGCTTTGTTTTCCTGTATATGCAGCTGGTCTTCAAGATCGTCAACACTGAAAAAATATTTTATTTGCGAGCTGTATTCTTCGGCGTATTTCGTCCCTTTCATTACTGCTTCTCATCATTTTGGCGCCTAAATACACAAATTCGCTCACATTTTCGATACTGTACTCGCTAAGTGTGATAGTTTGTGTGCTTGAGGTATATTTCCTCGACAATGTCATGAGCTTTGTTTTATTTTTATTGATTTGTAGTCCTACAAGTTTTGCTTCGCTGCCGAGTTTGACAGTTGTTCATAACCATGACAATATATTAATGTCATCCGCATAGGCTACTACTTGCCTTGATTTGTATAGTAATGCACCTCGTGTATCGACGGGTAGCCTGCTTATGACCTACTCAAGAGCCAAATTGAATAGCAATGGGGCCAGTCCATCACCCTGCTTTAGTCCGATGTTTTTGTCAAAGGCATCGGTGAGTTGGTTATTGATGCGGACTTGGGAGCTCGTCGACGTCATTGTCATTTTAGTAAGACGAACTAATTTGGCTAGGATACCAAAACAAAGTATTATTTGGTACAGTACATTACGATCAATACTGTCGTATGCTTGCTTAAAGTCAACCAAAATTGGTGTATGTCTATGCTGAACTCTCAGCATTTTTCAAATACATGCTTGACAGTGAACAATTGTCACCTTGAGGTTTTATCACAAACTTATATGCTGGGAGCTTTGTTTTATTGTCCATGCAGTTAATCTTTAAGAAAATAATAAAATATTTTATTTGCGAGCGTCTCTTTCATTTGTGGTTCTCGTTACTTTGGCGCCAACATTTTCGATTCTGTTTTTGCCAAGTGTGTTATATTGGGTATTTGAGGTATTTTTCTCGAGTGCGTCATAAATGTTGTTTTATTATCGTTGATTTGTAGCCTTAATAGTTTGCTTGGCTGTCGAGTTTCAGGAATGGAAAATTTACGACATATCTGCTATTTAGCTCGATCTCTTTTTAAGATCAGATGGTAGTTTTTGATTTGTGTTGTATTTTGTGTCCATAAGCAAATAATTATCAAAGAAGTATATTTTTCAAGGAAAGGCAATGTAAATTATAATTGAAATCGAAATTCAAGAAAATTATAGATCGCTTTTAACTTGGGAGAATCATGTTATACAGAGAGCTAACAAAGACTAAATAATTGAAAAATAGCAGAGCCTTGGCAACAGCTTTTTCAAAATGTAAAATATTTAACAAATATTTCTCTTCAGAGTGCCTGCTTTACTTTATTTTTAAAACGACAGGAGCTTTGTTCTGATAAATTCGAGTTTATTTATTCAAAATAGTCTCCTCCTGTCTCGATACACTGTTTTGCATGATCCAAAAGTTTTTGGAAAGAGAGAGTATTTCAGGTCATTGACCGGAATGGCCGTCAGGATGTCGGTATAAGCCATTTGAATGCCCTCTACGGACGCAAAGCGTTTTGCTTTCATGGCCAAATGCAATGCTCCAAATAGGTAGAAGTCACAGTGAGCCATATCAAGCGAACATGGTGAGTGATTGATGGTTAAAATGCGATTTCTTGTCAAAAAATTATGTCTTTCGAATGTTGAATTCTGAACAATATTTGGTCACTAGTTTACTTGTGTAGAACAAAACGTGCACAGACCGTTTGTAAGCCCAGATCGGATCGGTTAAAATGCAATAAATTGATGTTTTGAAGATATTCAACTCCGATTTCATGAATTTCAACGATGATTTCGGCTCATTTTCCATAAAACCACGCACAATTTCGAAGGAGTTTTCGGTGATCACTGATTTTTGGCGGCCCGTATGTTCATCGTTATTTATATCCTCACGACCATCTCTGCAACGTGTAAACCACTCATGAACTTTGGCATGAAAAAGACAATCATCGCCAAAAATTTTTTTCATCAATTCAAATGTTTTGGTAAACGTATTACCGATTTAAAAACAACATTTGATACTAGCTCTTTGTTTGAAACTGATTTTTGTACCGATGACAGAAACATACTGGCACTTTAGACGCAATAACTCCGCTTCCACTGAACCGAATGTCAGCAAACTTTCACTGGGAGTCAAGGAGGGATGTAACTTTCCAACTCATTTACAGATGGCGCCACCAAAAAATTAAGATAAAAGTATCGTTTGGAAAGCTCCTTGAACTTCGGCGTTTTGAACAAAAACTAAAAGCAATAAAAATGAGGCCTATTCTGTACGATACTGAAAAGGGTTTCATCTAGAATTCAGTCCAGACTTTAAGATGCTTTTTGCTCTCGGTACAACAAATACGTAGAACATTTCACATTTCTGAACACTCATTACAACGTACGCGGCCTGTACTCAGTTTATGTTGCGCTAAAATGTCAGTGGGCAATAAGATCGAAGCAAGAAAATTAGAAATATTTATTGGCTCCTTTTTTATCAATTTGGATGATACTTATCACAATTGCTTCCAAACGGATTGCTAGATACACTACAGTATCTTGTAATTTACCACACTCAGTGCATAAATGGCTTAGGTAGAAAAATGATGCATGCTTTAAGGAAGAGTCGCGCAATGGAGAATGAAACTACCGACGAAAAAAATGATGGCTGATGAGCAAAGAGAGGTTCGCTTATCAAAACTTCGTGAGAACACCATTTTATTCGAGCCTCCAAGTCCAAGGACCAGACTAATCACCGCTTGTTGTGCATGCGGTAGCATATTAGTCAAGCTAGGGCATAGATCTCAGAGAGAATGGATACGAAATTCATCGAGAGAATTGAAGCACTTTATCATGTAGCGTGAAGTTGGCGCATTATCTGCTGTTGATTCGAAATTCAAATAAATTTGACGTGACGTCTCCCACTATTTTTCGCATCTTGAACTAAATTAATTTTCGTTCGGGTATTCTAACTTAAACGATGTAAAAAATTGAGCATGACTTACCCTACGAAGGATACGTCCCTGAAATGCTTCCTAGAGCTGTTTTTTTAATCCCACACACGTCACTACATTTTTCATTTTGCGACACAAAAACACTCGCGATCCGTAACAAAATTTTCAGTTTGATTAATTATCACATTTGCAACGCTTTTGCACTAGATTCAATTGTTTTGTGTACAATTTCAAATTCAACTTGATTAGACGTTTCCCATTAATGTTGAATTTTCACAAATCATATGTTTTCAGTCACATGGTTGATATTTTGTTGACAATTCGGGGGTTAAGGTGTAAGAGGAGTGGGATATTCGTGAGAGCAACTAGAGAGCCACTTGAGTGTGTAGATTCTCTAGCGGCGTGAAAGGTGGGGGGGATTTCAATTCGCATGCGAGAGGAAGGCATGTATGTAGTAAAAGTACTTCACTCACGTATGGATGAAAATAAGCTCATTTCGCGTCCATTACTTTATATGTCTTTGAGCTAGAGCAAATGAAATTGAGGAGCAAACCAGTCAACGTATGTTGTCCATGCGTGAACATACTCGGCAGAGTAGAGCTAATGAAACTCAGGAGCAAAGTACTCAGCGCTTATCATCCGTGCGTGAGCATGTTCATCAGACGAGAGCTAATGAAACTAGAGAACGGCAGGAAAACAAGCTATGTAGCTCAGATGCGATAGGCAGCATAATTTTCAGTTTGCTCATGAACCTTGTACGTTTTGCAATAAAATACTGTTTCCGTAGTAGCGTATTAATTTGATGCTCACAGATCAGATAAAGAACTTGTTACCACCTGAATTACAACACATGGAAAAAGTGACAACTTGCTTCTGATGTTCCTCGAATTTCAGTAAAGGTAAGGTATCTCCGCAAGTTTATACTTGTAGGAACTGCTTGGTTGTACCGGAAATTACACCTATTATAAAATGTCTTTCTGTTTTGGAAAGGATATTACTTTCGCGTACTGTACCTTTTATAAAAATAGTTAGACCCACTATAGTTAATAATGGTGCAAAGTCCAGTATATATTCTTCCCTCAAGACGTGGAAGAGCTGGCGGAGCAATAACCTTTACCTTTTGATACGATAGGGTTAGTTAATATCACCGAATCTCTAGAAAATGTTCGAGCACCAAGAAAGTTTTCGGTAAATACAGAAAATCTGAGACTTAATCATGACTCTTAGAAAATAATCCTTTATACAGGGACTTTCGAGTAACTTTCTTTGATGAAGGCATGGAGTTAGCTGATAATGTTCAAACTTCAAATGCAGAATAACCAAAATTTAACAGGAGCTCTGCAGCCGGCGCTTTGCCAAAACGTAGATATAAGATAATTTTCTGTTATTTCTGAGCACAGTTCAATCTTACGAGACTCATTCAACTAAGCAGATTCTACAAAATTCACTGAACGAGCTCGAGGACGACAGTACAACGCTATGGCCAACGGTTAGAAACGTCGAACATTGGACAAACAAGAGTTGATTCTTTTGGCTGGAGATCGTGACTACAGCAGCTAGGATCGAGCCAAGCATTTATTTCTTGACCATTATTTACTAATAACGCATTCATGCGAACGACGTCACGGAGTATAACGAAACCTTCCCCAGAAATTAGCAAATATTTTTTTGAAACGGCATCAAAATTGGTTCAGTCAAATGCGAGACAATCGCGGGCCAGCATACATATATACATGCATACAAATATATGGATCAAACTGATAACCTCCTTTTTAGAGTCGGCTTTTGTATACCAAAACTTTTTCCAGAATGTAACAAATACTCATCTAAAACCACCATCAAAATCGGTTGAGACAAACGCGAAATAATCGCAGACAAACATACATACATACACACAAACATATGGGTCAAACTGAGAATCTCCTTTTTTCGAAGTCAGTTATTGCCTTCCAAAACTTTTATTCCTTCGCTGGAAATGTGTCAATTCTACCTTGATGGACGTTTCATTTACAGGCTTTGCCGTAGTTTGCTCAATACTCGCTTAGTCAACCAGTTTATAGTAAGGCGCGTTACACGTTCTACTAGATCGTCTGATATCTTTGATGCTCTATACGCACGTAGTGTGGAGTATTTTCACTCACCCATGCTTAAAATACCACGTAATGGGCTCTTTCACACGGGAATGGTAAAAACCCATATCCAAACAGGTTTCACGCTTACGCCCTTATGTTTACACGTTGCATAGTTCAGCCAACCTATTTTTGTATACGATACACGTCTTGCGAGTGTATGTGTCAAAAGGATCATTTGATCGTTAAACGTCGTGCGGACAACATGAAAGCGAAGACAGAGAGATAAGCGATTGAGAATTGATGTTTTAGCCTTGAATTGTGCACGGGGTAACAAAAACTGGAATGAAAAATGTATTTTATGATTGTTAAAGTTTGTCGATTCAAACTTCTATTGGATTTATTTGAATCCTCCGTGTTTTTCCGCTTTCTGAAAAATGTATTCCAAATATGAATATCTTTTTTAGTCGCATATTTTTCTTGATGTGTTGTAAAATTGCTTATTGTAATGTGATTCTATGAAGATTAAGCGTACAGTTAATTTTCTAAGGATTTACAATAGGCAATTTAACTTTATAGAAATCGCGATATTCGTCCTGTTGTTTCCTGAAATTGAACATGGCCTCGCTTTTATAAATTTATTAAATAACGCGTAGCTTCTCGCGTCCACGCAAATTAAAGAAAGGCAATCGTTTCGTGACGATTACCTTCTTCACCGAATGTTCAATTCGGAATGATTATTTCCCCCATCAAATGATCAACAAAATGCGTTTGTGTATGTGCGTTACGCTCGTTCACCCTAAAAAATGTTGGCTTGTTTTTACCATCAGGTCCCCTCAATGCCTCTCACTCTTCTTGCCCATATAACCTGTTTAACGCTCACTTTTAACGCTGCGTCTGAAAAAGCCCAATAATGATGATATTCAGCTTGGACCGTTCCCTCTCTCATATTTAGTTTATAAAAAATATGTCCTCTTTTCTCCTTAATTCTTAGTATTTTTTGTTTTTTTTTTCTTTCTTGTTATTGCAGTTTCTTTTTTCTTCTTTCTCCCACCTGTGTTTTTGCTTACTTTATTTTGTTATTGGAATTACTCTGTAAAATAAATAAATAAATCAGTTATAGGAGGAAAAGTATCGTCTTTTTAGATCACGATTCCCGTCGGACTTGAGTATGCAAATCACTTATTTTAAATTTTTGGGCATATAATATAGAATATTATCTAGAAAGTAACGACCCAATTTTTAAATGGCGATTTTATTTGTAATTTACAGTCATCCTATCCTTATTATTTCTTGGAGGAATTTTACAAATTTTACGTAAAATATCTTCATCTTAGATGCCTATTAAGCCACATCATCAACTTTGTTAGGGAGCATTCATTATAAGTCCACATTTTATTGCTAATTTATCACGCAACAAAAAATGTTATTGCTTCACCTTCCCCCGAAAAAGTATACAGTGTGGCTTAAAACATAAGCTGCATCAGCCACCCCCATATCTCAAGAACCAATGCACATGTAGACATTTTCGAGGTGGCAGATTTCGTCGCTAATTTAACAAGCTCCCGAAACCACTTCTTCAACCCCTACCGCGTTTCTCACCCCTCCTTCATATAAGCTACATCACCCACTTTATTGGGGAACTTTGATTTTAGGTGCTTATTTTATTGCTAATTTATTATGTATCAAAAAATGTTATTGCTCCACTTCTCCGGAAAACTGCCTCATCAACCCCTACGGTATATCTCACCCCTGAAAAATTTTCAGAAAGTTGTAAAAATATTTTTGCGCACTGAATAAAGCCAGGGGAAGTTATTGTTGAACTTTTACGAAGAACTCAATCTGATTGCTCCACCGCTTTCCCCGAAAAGCGGATAATGTGGCTTAAGTCTTAAGCTACTTCAGCCACCCCCGAACCAATATTGATAGAGACGCATTCTAGGTGCCATATTTTGTTGCGAATTTATTGCTGGCGATGCAAGCGACAAATAAATCCCGTATTTCAGTCACCAATATAATTTAAAGGCTTTTCAAAGTGGCATTTTTCGGGTTTTGTTTTCCCGTCCATCCGCCTGTGCGTCACAGCTAGTTTCCTCGCTAGAGGAGGCTAGAAGAAACTAGAAACTTCAAATTATGTGTATAGGTGCCAAGTGATATTCTGTTCAAAGTTCAACTACAAAAAAATTGCATAAGGCATTTAAGGGTATCAAATGGAAGGTCTTGATAAGAGCTTTTCAAACTGAAATCGAATAAGTACCCTTAAACTCAATGATATACGATGTGTAAGTAGTCTTATAAAAGGTTCTTATACTCTGTAAGTTTGATGAAAATCTAATATTAAACACGGAAGTTATAGGCATTTGTAATTTCTCCAATTACAACAACAATTACACAGGTATTTCATAGGCTGCATCGAATCAGACCTTGCAGTTTTGATTTGGCTTTCGTAAAATTTTGAAATAAGGTCAATAACATTAATTTTATTGGGAATTCATGATTTGACTGACTTTTTTTACTTTGCAACAAAATGCCGACCGTTGAAATAGAGAAACACAGAATTTTCTTTTAAACGTGCAAATCTCTTTGACATGTTTCTTGACTACATTCGGTGCTGGTGGATGCATTTCGGAGAAATCTAACCAACTTGTTTATTGTTGAATTGGTGCTGGCGATCTAAGCAACAAGCAAGTTTTCGAAGTTACCCAGTCAGCCTGTTACGCGTCTCACCCCCCGAAAAGTTTGAAATGTCGTAAGAAATATCCAAATTAATCAAGAGTATTAATTGTTTTTTTAATGTTGACATTTTATGTCGAATTGAATCGCCCGGAAAACTGATCAATGTTGCTTATCTGGATAGTTTTATATCGAAACTTAAAACATGTAAACAAACTTTTTTACCGAAAATATGCAAACCGAATCTTTCTTTTATATTTGAGTAAATTACGGGTACTGCCATTAATAATTTCATCTACCACTTAACTTTCTAGTTTATTGAGAAGCTGAAATCAAATTTAATTAAGGTAGGTGAGAAATTCCATTTTAAGACCGCCTACAGTCTTTTGTCGTATCGATGACACAAATTTATAGCCTTTGTCTTAAGTATCCTGTGTTGTAGATTTCAAAGTTCTGATCCTTTATCGTGGAATGATGATATTGGAAATTCAATATTTTAAAATATTCATATTCTTATTCAAATCTGTTTTAAAAACAAGGATTCTTCAGGAAAATAAACAAAAAGTCGGGTAAAATTTCATAATAATTCGTGCAAGCAAATAATTTCTTTTCCTCGGTTTCCCCACTGGTCTCCGGCCTTCAAAAATTTCTTATTTAGAGCGGGCTAATTATCTTTAATAGTCTGTATGGCCTAGTGGTTAGAGCATGAACCCATAAGCCGAAGGTCCCAGGTTCAAATCTCGTTGGGAGCAACGTGATTTAGTTCAGGGGATTTTTCGGACAGACTACCAGTGTTCACTCAGTGGTGATATGTACTGATTTAATCAGATCATATCATAGCTGAGCAAGCACGCGGGAGCATGGTACTGAACAAACCAAATTTTGAAAAAAATCAATACGGTCATGAAAATGAGATACTCTAACTATCTCTAAGCGAAGGGCCGAGAGGGGCTGTAGTGTTAAAAAAAAAAAATTCTTTTATTTAGAAAATGTATAGGTATGGATAGTGGTGAAACCAGAACATTGGGCTTACTTTCCATTAAAAATTTTTGTCACATCCCACAAGAATAAATGCATGTAATTTGGAACGTAAAACAAGGCGATAATATGCATGTGTAATTCAGAACCTCTTCATGCATATTATGTGTTGAAAAGGTTCATTGTATGACATTTAAATTTTTGTTTCTTATTAGAATTAACAACACATTTCAATTTCTAATTTAATAATATTCTTGAATATTTTGCAGGTATACTAGACTTCCTTGTTCACTTGGCATTTTATTTTTGCATTATCATTTGACATCGGAACAATTACCATAGAAACATACACTGATTGCAGTAAGCTTCAAACATTGGTCGGACTCAGCTCAAATACACGCCTGTAGCACGTATATGTACATTTAACAAGATATTCTAATTTAAAAGAATTCTGTTTCGATTTCAAATTCAACGTAACATTTCTATGCAAACCCTCTAGTTTTTCGGCTTGTCTATCTATCTGTACGACCCGCCTATTCTTCCTAGCGTCTCTGTAAGTTTTCCCAGAAACTGCAATAATTTGAACCATAAAATTGTCTAACAAGTGGAATGTGTTGAAATCCTTAAAGTTTAAGTTTTTAAAAAAAGTTATAAAGCATTCAAGTGTCTCTCCATCAAAAGCCTTAAAAAATGTTTGTACCGAGGAACCCAATAAGGCCCGGAGGAAAAATTTCAAAAAAATTATTTAACTGGCACTTTTGCTTTAAGGGGTACTGGGGGAGGAGAAATGTACGAAAAATTCCCCCCTCTCCTCACGATCATGGAAGCAGGAAATACATCAGAAGTTAACATTTGATCTCTTTGTTAATAATAAAACATTTTATGAATTTTGACTTTTTTTCGATTTTTACATGCATTAGTAACTTAAGTTGTCTTATAGAGCATATCTTCTTCTTCTTAGCACTGCAGCCCCTTTCGGGCCTTCGCTTCCTGCAAACAGCGCCTCCAACTGTCTTGGTCCGTTGACCGCGTCTTCCAATTCCGAAATCCGAGCAGCGATGAACTGTCTTCGTCGACCGAGTCAGACCAGCGTTTCCTCGGTTTCCCCACTGGCCGCCGGCCTTCAGTTCTACCAACGAATACCTTCTTGGGTATCCGTTGTTCGTACATACGATTCTTGTGGCGAGCCCATTGCAGCTTCCACAGTCTTACAACCCTTGAGACCTCCGGTTCGTCAAAAATTTCATACAACTCATGGTTGCATCGAATTCGCCATTGGTCCGCGTCTAGCTTCGCTCCGATTATTCGCCTAAGGACCCGTCGCTCAAAGGCATTCAATATATTTTCGGATGTTTGGGTTAGGGTCCTTATTTCACACCCATAGCATAACAAGGTCTTATCACAGATTTGTATACTTGCAGCTTTGTTTTCCTGTGTATGCAGCTGGTTTTCAAGATCGTCAAAACTGAAAAAAAATATTTTATTTGCGGGCTGTATCCTTCGGCGTATTTTGTCTCTTTCATTGTCTGTTTTCGTTATTTTGGTGCCTAAATACACGAACCTGCTAACATTTTAGATTCTGTATTCGCCAAGCGTGATTTTTTTGTGTATTTGAGGAATTTTTCCTCGACTGCATCATGAGCTTTGTTTTATTTTCATTGATTTGTAGCCCTACTAGTTTTGCTTCGCTGTCGAGTTTCAGGAAAAGTTCTTTGGCAGTTGTTAATGATGCTTGCTTAAAGTCAACGAAAATTTGGTGTACGTCTATGTTGAACTCCCATCATTTTTCATGTACTTGCTTGACTGTGAGCAATTGGTCTATTGTTGATCTGCCTGCTCTAAAACCACCTTGATACTCCCCAATAATTCTGTATGATTCGGTTCTATTTTCCAAGTCGGTTCTATTTTCCAAGTCCAACGCCGTACAAAGTAGCGATATGCCTCTATAATTTTCGCACTGTAGCTTGTCACCTTTTTTGTGGATAAGGAATGTAATTGATTGGATCCACACTTTCGGCATATGTTCTTGTTGCCAAAGGTGCTGGATGACTTTGTGAATAGCTTGGTGAACACTACTGCCACCATATTTGATGAGCTCCACTGGAATCTCATCGATGCTCGGCGCTTTATTATTCTTTTGGGCTTTGATGATGGAACAAATTCATCCAGAGTTGGTGGGGCCAATGGAGGCTCTCCGCGATCAGCTGTGGGCTCCAATGTTCTTGAGTTATGCGGAGGATTGAGCAGGTTCTTGAAATATGATGGCCACCTTTCCTTAATCCAGCGATGATATTGCCGGTGTCATCACGACAGAGCGTAGTTTTGGGCTGATAGCCACGTTTCAGGCTTTTCACTACTTTATATGTTTGTCTTGTATTGTTGCTCGCTAAACTTTCATCTAAACTTCTCAATTGGTCGTCATAATATTTTCTTTTTTTTATTTTAATTATCTTATTCGCTGCTCTTCTGAGATTTTCATAATGTTCTCTCTTCGTCCTGGTTTTCCTATCTACGTATTCTTCGCACGCCTGATTCTTTTTATCTAACGCATTCTGACACTCATGAAGGTTCTGCCAAACGATAGATATGTTGTCGTAGATACAGAAAATTTGCAATTAAGTCAGATACCTTAGAGGGGAGTATGGAAAGCGACGACTATGAAACCTTGGCCAAGTAATAGTAAAAGTTATTTAAACAATCGGGACGATTGTGAGTCGAGACGACTGAATTGTGGCAATACTGATAACACAAGTCAATGTGTAAGTATAGCACTAGGAAATATAAATATGTAAACGTAGCATTTAAAAAAAAAGAGGCTGCCGGATAGAGATAAGAAAGAATGTGGACAGGTCCCAGTCTTCTGGTGTCGGTCATATCGTGTGTAGACGAAAAATTGCATGCGGAATAAAATAAACATTCGAAAGTGAATATCGTTTTTCTGGTTTTAATTTAAAACTGCACCCTTTAACTTCTTAATTGTGTTTTCAATGATTACTTGTAAGTACTATGTGCTCAATCAGTGGCGTCATAAAAGTAAAGATCAGTGAACACATTGTAGTCAAAAAAAAAAAAAATCGTATTCAAAAACCCTAAAAAACATCAAGCAGATATGCTTCCATATAGTCTGCCAGTTTATGAAAGTTTGTACCCACATTTTGATCACTTTTTTAGTGGTTGGTTTTGTGAAGGCCCAACAGAGTACATTTTTAAATTTTATAGTTATATTTTATGTATGCGGAAAAAAGTTCGTATCATTATTGGCCCTTAAATTCTAGGAGATCTGTTTGGCTCCTGTGCTTCCCATACTTGGTCCCGTATTTTTATTGCACGTAACACCGATCATGAAATCGTAACTATTCAAAGTCATAGTTCCATAAGTATTGGCACAGAAGAGCAGGCAAAGCTTATCAACTTCTTCTGGCTTCTCCAAAAAGGCTCCAATCAAATTAAAAAGATTCAGATACAACTTGGCAGACAGATGCATTTATCTTATTTATTGGAATTTAATTGAAAAATCAGAATTACTGTCATTAAACGCCAAAAATATCAAAGTAAGCCCGAGAATAATCCAAATCTTTTAATTTTCCCACGATCGACATTCCATACCCAAGACGTGCCGCAGATAAAAGCGCCGATAGGACACAGCTGAAAATGCAAGTTCTACTTTGGTTCTGCGATTACGAAACAGAAGTGGCGTCGCGTGGTTGGGAATTGTTTCTCTTAGCTGATTAGCATTTCGCTTGTTTTAATTGAAATTTACTTTCTCCGAAGCATTACATCATTTGAGGTCGTGTACTTTATGATTTGCAACTTTAGATTAAATTTTTTCAGTAACGATTTGCAGAACGACTTTAAGTTTGCGCCGCCAAGACGCGACATCAACGTCGCCGCGGAGTCATGAAAACGACAAACAAATATACAATCGAATATTTTTGACGTTGAAACTAAAAGTAAACGATCTTCTAGTCGTGAACTTACATAATAAAAAGTGAACTAACCAAATTTCTCTCATTAGCAAATGGTCGTGCTTTCTTGTAATTGCTGCTAATATGGACATGGGCAGAAGAGAGCGTTAGGCGGGCTGGGGCGGGATCAAACGAATGAATTGGAAATAAAAAAGAGAAATGGAAACAAAAAGCAGACAAATAGCAGAGACAGAAACAAGGTCCAAGGCCGATAACATCGCTCCCGCGGCCAAATGCAAAATGCTGACCTTTCGCTACTTGCCTAGCCAAAAGCCCAAGCACTAGGGTTTCCATCTCGACGAGTTGTAAATGCTGCGGTTATTGTAATTAAAAATGCAGCGAGTTCATGAAATGCACAATGAGTAGACTTTTTTCCAAGGAGTTCATCTTTCGCTTTTTGTTGCCAATCCGCGGTGAGTGGATGAGAAACGTTTTCGAGTGCCACACAATGAGCCAAAAGCACTTTCTAACGCAACACATTTCATCAACAGCGTGCAAATCGGCCAAGGTCTCCCCGCTCATCTTTTAACCTATAGACGAGTCCCTTTGGCGTGGAGTGTTTAAACTTCAATTCTTTATGCAAATTTCAAGAGCCATCTCTCGAGAGTCAAAATTGCCAATTCCGCTTCACAATGGCACTAGAACTCTGCGTGACCTTGCGAATCGCGAATTAACACACAGACCTAGAGTAGTTCAAGCACCTCGCTCATCCGTGGCCTCAAGAGGGTGATCTATGGACCCACGAAAAAGTCGCACCTGGAAGCTGACGGGAGCCAGGAAGATCCTTCTCAGATGGAACTTAACATTTGATCGCGAGTGGCGCTTGAAGAATCTGCCAAGTAAACACCAGCAACCTTCAAATGGGGGCCGCGGAAGAGCTTACAACGTGGTGGCAACACTCGCCTTGTCCCGCCGCGGACCTAGTCAAAAAACAATTGTAACGTTGTTTGTACTCATGCGTTTGGGAAACACTTAATTAACTTTTTCTACCGTTCCATCGTGGCCTTTATAAATTTCATTCACCATTTATTGCATACTTGGTCGCGGTATCGAAAGCCTAAGCAAACATTTGAGTTGACAAAATATTATTGGAGCTTGTACCTGGGCAAATAGCGGCTGCAGCGCTGCGAGCCCAAAAGGAAAGCAAAGCGGAATTAGATCTTACGTTGAAGATGCCTAACTACTGCTCATACCATTCATCCACTTACTATCGCCATTCGCAAGAGTGAATAAATTTTGAGTGCAAAATTGTAGGTAGCACGTAACAATGAAGACATTAATTACGGAAACGTACTAGTGGTGAAAACGTGTTCGAATCCAAGTCGAAATTAGAAAAGTCGTGTAGCGACCTTTCGCAATCAAATAATGTTATCTTCGTGGGCTTTCAAATATGTGGAGTTTGTTTTTAGTAGTAATTGCTACTTCCATATCCATCGCATCCATGCAAAAGAATTCGCTCAAGTTGATTCGAGTGCTGGATAACAATTGCAACTGTTTTTTGGCGATCAATCAATTTTTTTGTTGTTGTAACGAAATCCAGAAAACCTTATGGAATTTTGAATTTCAATTTTGATACTTTTGTTTCTCAATTTACATTTGAATTGTAAATAAAAGTCATATTTCTAATGCATGGAATACATCAAATTGTTTACTTGTATTTCGCGCAATAGAATTCATATTAGTCCAACGATGCCAAGTTAGTGGTGGTTCTATGCAACTGCAGTACGATTCTCTTGAAACATTCAGGATGTATAAAGTTTTTCTTTAATATCTAAATAGTCAGTTAGAGAGCTGATATAATAATACTGAATCTAAATGCAACTCTTTTTGACAATAATAGTTAATGTATTTTGTTATTCATCTTATTTGGAAGTTCTGAGAGGATCCAATCAAAAGATTAGTATCTGGATCGATAGTAAGCCGAAATACATAGTAGAAAAATCATGCATTCTTGTTGTTGCAATCGGAGAAAATTCAAACGCGTACAACCTCTGTGAGTATGACTCAATTTTATAACAGAGTCGAGTGTATGGATTTCTCATAGGACTGTCAAATGTCAAATTCCATTGAGTTCGGGGGTATCCATACGAGCTTAGATTAGCTAACAGATACGTCAACATCGATTATGGGTCATATTTTGTGAAGGAAGACTTGAAGGTTACATGGTGCTTTAAGTGCTAAAAATACAACCATAAAACGTCAAAATGCGAAGGAGTAAAAATTTGTGAGACATGTGGAGGAAAGCATGAGCTCAAGAAATGCAAAAACACACAGGAGAAATGTTACAATTGTATGGGTTTTGATAAGAATACTGATCACTAATACAGAGCAGACTATGGGAGTGCCCAGAGTATCAACGTACGAGACTAATTACTAGGAGGAGTATGTAGTAACAGGCTTTTGTTAAGGGGAGGTTGTGGAAAGCATAGCCACAAGCTTGCACTTAATGTGGGTTGTGGCTATGACAGCCAATACTGCAGCTATCAACTCGAAGACAAAAACTCAGTTGATAGTTTCGGTGAAAAATCTTTTTGGCAGGGGCAAACTCCGATCGTGAGGACGAAATTTTGGTAATTCACAAAAAAAAAAATTAAATTTCACTGCATTTGCTTTAAATTTTTAGAAGGAGCACGACAGTGTGCATCCACATTACGAATCTTGGCAGTAGATTCGCGGGAAAAGGAAAAAAGCAGCTGGTTACTTGGCGGATACACCTCCTCGTGCATAGAACATTTTTTGTATAAATGAAAAAATCCTATGCTTGGTCGAGTAAGGGGCAGTTTTTTGTGTTTGATTAAGTCTTGGAGAGGGCCCAAAAACCTAAAAGCAAGTCATTCATCAGTCAACCAGAGGAATTATGCAAAGAATTGATTTTAAGACAAAATAGACAGTCGGCGAGAGTGCAGTAGACAAGCGAAGCAGTATAGCGGAAAGGAGTAAAGTTTCCACTGGCTTTTTTGTGTACCAAACACACTCACTCGTTCATTCCGAGTCCCTTCTTTTCGTTTTCACAAGTATGCAGTACGTTTATCCCGGTACCATTTGTACCGCCCATCACACCCCTTCGTGACCGCGAGCAGAATCATTGCCGTTGTCTTCCAGACATTAACCTGTTTGTTAACGTTGCTTGAGGATGTTTGAAACTCATATAAGTCTCCTGCTACGCTATAACGTAAAGCCACTGCTTTTTGGTGTGGCTTCTTGAGTGTTCAGAAGAGTTGAAAAATCTAGCAAGTAATTGTGCCATTGATGAATTGCTACAACCTCTTAATCAGAAAACGCCAATTTATCTTCTTCGCAACATTTCTGGCTCTTGTTACACCTATCTTCTTCTTCGTAGCACTACTCGATACATTGACAGCGTCCTTCAATTTCGAAATCTTAGCAGCAATGTACTGTCTTCGTCGACCGAGTCAGACCAGCGTTTCCTCGGTTTCCCCACTGGTCCCCGAACGAATACCTTTTTGGGAACCCGTTGCTCGTCCATACAATTCATGTGTCCAGATCATTGCAGCTTCCGCACTCTTACAATCGTTGAGAGCTCCGGCTCGTCGAAAATTTCATACAGCTCATGGTTGCATCGAATTCACCATTGGTCCTTAGCTAGCTTTGCTTTGATTATTCAACTCAGGACCCACCGCTCAAAGGCATTCATAAGCATAGCATAACACAAGTCTTATTACAGATTTGTATACTTGGCGCTTTGTTTTCCTGGGTATGCAGCTTGTCTTCAAGATCATCAAAACTAACAAGATATTTTATTTGCGAGCTGTATTCTTCGGTGTATTTAGTCTCTTTCATTACTGGTTCTTGTTATTTTAGCGCCTAACTACACTCGCTCACGTTTTCAATACTGCATTCGCGAAGTGTGATATTTTGTATGCTTGAGGTATTTTTCCTCGACTGCTTTGCTTTATTTTCATTGATTTGTAGCCCTACTAGTTTTGCTTCGCTTTCGAGTTTCAGAAAGAGCTCTTTGGCAGTTTTTAATGACCGTGACAAAATGTTGATATCGTCCGCATAGGCTATCACTTGCCTTGACTTGTAAGATAACATAGCTCCTGTATCATCAGGTAGTTTCCTTATGACGTACTCCAGAGCCAAATTGATTAGCAATGGAGCCAGCACATCTCCCTGCTTTAGTCTGACATTTGTGTCAAATGCATTAGTGAGTTGGTTGTTGATGCGGACTTGGGAGATCGTCGACGTCATTGTCATTTTGGTAAGACGGACCAATTTGGCTGGGATACAAAAGCAAAGCATTATTTGGTACAGTACGTTACGCTCAATGCTGTCGTGTGCTTGCTTAAAGCCAACGAAAATTTGGTGCACGTCTTTGTTGAACTCCTGCTTGACTGTGAACAATTGGTGTATCGTCAATTTACCTGCTCTGAAACCACCTTGATACTCTCCAATAATATTGTTGGCATATGATCTAATTTTGTTTTCTATGATTTTTGAAAACATTTTGTACGCCGTATAAAGTAGTGGTATGCCTCTATAATTTTCGCACTGTAACTTGTCATCTTTTTTGTTGATAGGGAATATAATTGATTCGCTCCACTCTTTCAGCATATATTCTAGTTACCAAATGTGGTGGATAGCTTTGTGAATAGCTTTGTGAACACTGTTGCCACCATATTTGATGAGCTCCACTGGAATCTCATCGATGCTCGGCTCTTTATTATTCTTTTGGGCTTTGATAATTTAACAAACTTCATCCAGAGTTGTTGGGGTCAATGGAAGCTCTCCGCGAACATCTGTGACCTTCGATGTTTTGGAGGTTCTTGAAATATGATGCAATCTTTCCTTAATCCAGCTTTCATCAGCGATGATATTCCCGACGTCATCACGACAGAGCGGGCTGATAACCATGTTGCAGGTTTTTAACTACTTTGTACGTTTGTCTTGTGCCGTTGCTCACTAGACTTACTTGTCCATCGATGCTTCTCGATTGGCCGTCATAGTATTTTCTTTTCTTAGTTCTAATTATCTTATTCGCTACTGTTCTGAAATTTTCATAATATTCTCTTTTTGTCCTGGTTTCCTACCAACGTTTTCTTTGTATGCCTGATTCTTCTTGTCCAACGCATTCTAGCAACCAGCATCAAACCATAAATTTCTCTTGCGCCGGGCTTGATGTCCGATCGTCTGTTCTGTTACAGTCTTAATAGCCGCTTCCATTTCCATCCAGAGCTCGTTGCTTGTCTTCAACGATGCGTCTGATAAGATGGGGGCCAGCTTCGAGAAAAAAAAAACAGAGTTTGACGAGATGGAATCAACATTAAATGTGAAGTAAACCGGTGGCCCATGGCTTTTTGGAGCGAAGGAAACGTGCAAGCAGTTTCTGCATCAATTGAACGTAATCCAGATTTATTATCGCAATAACGTTTGGCTGAACTTGGAATATGCTGCACATACTTATGCCGTATCTTGAAACCAGATCTGAAATTACATTCATTTTAGATCGAAATAGTGTGAGAACTAAGACCTAAAGACTTAAATTTACGCAAGTTGTATCTGCTCATGATGTCTTGTTTTCCAACGAATCGCATCCCTACCTCAGCGGATACGTTAGAAAACAGAACTGTAGATATCTGAGCCGGGGAAATTCCAGGCCACTTCATTCGCGAAAAGTATCTGCATTTCCACAAAGGTATCATTGGTTCCTACTTCTTTGAAGATTTCAAAGTAATGCAGTCACTGTTAACTCAACTCGGGGAAGTGAAAATGTTACGAAAGTTTCTGCCGCTAATGCTACCGGAATTTATTGACTACAGTAGTAACACATGCTTTCAACGAGATAGAGCAACGTGTCACACATCTCGGAAAACTTGATTTCGAAGCGAGGCGACATCTCATGGATAGCCAAGAGTCCAGATTTATCTTCAGTGGACTCCTTTTTGTGGCGTTATTTGAAAATCCATGTCTACATCTACAAATCAAGGACACTGAATCAATCAGCGAAGAAAAGTTTGTGAACTCACGATCTCGAAAAATGCATTAATAAATTTCGATACTCGATTGAAAGAGTACAACCAACGATAAGGCGGTTATTTAGATGATGTTATTAACCAAACGAGTACCGATGAATTTCCTACCTTCTAATTAAAAGTAATTACAAATATATTGAATAGTTTTTTTAAACGATTTTTCAAGTGATAAGTCATGTAGACGTCTTGTTTAGAACTGATTTTTATTTTGACAGTCATTTTACGAGATGTGACAATCAAGCAATGAGACTGATTCCATGAAAACCATATATTCAAAAATTAAATTCTTTGTGGACGGTTCCACGGCTATCAAAAAAAGCAATAATCATTTTTTTCACCTTCGACTTGCTCATGCGAGCTTTTTTCGGACGGGGGGTGTGCGGAGACAACCATTGTAAGCTTCGTCGTTTGGTTTCCGGGTCATATTGGAAAAACCAGCTCTGCTCGCCTGTAATAACTCGATCAAGAGTAGGCTCGTTTCCCACTTGTTCCAAACAGTCTTCTACGACGGTCACTGCTTTTGCTCCTCAGAAAAGTTCTTTGGAACCATCTTCGCGCACAACTTTTTCATCCCAAAATTGTCGGTTAAAACTTGTCTGGCTATTTCCGGTTCATACCCAGTTCTGAGGCCAACATTCGAACTGTTAAACGCCGATCTTCACGGATTAGGGCGCGCACACGCTGCGAATTCGCGTCAGCCCGCACCTCGACTGGTCTCCCACTCCGCGCCTCGTCTTCCACGCTTTCACGCCCCTCCTGAAACTCTTTATACCATCGAAACACCTAGGCACGACTAAGAGCACTATCACCATGCACTTTTACAATTTTTGGGTACGTTCCCGAAGCTGTTTCGCCCAATTTGGCGCAAAATTTTATCGCGACGCGTTGCTCTTGATTTTGTTTCTCTATTTTTGTGACGAGCACCACCAACACACGTCTCCTCAACACCACGCAGCAGGCGAACTAAACAAGCTAGAGCAATGGTGAATATATCACTGGAGAGGAGAAGGACGCCGGGGAAGGGGGAAGGGAATTTCAAGGTCGGTGGTTTACCACAGTCGCGGCAATAAAATCAGTCATTACTCAATTGTCACACCTCGTATGCAACTCGCAATGGTTGCTTAATTATACTAGAGCATGGTATTGATGTTGTCAATTGGTATACCATTAATTTTCATTTGAATAATAATATTAGTTACAATACAACATCTCCCTTTCTAATTTTATAATTCATCTTCAAACATATTACATAATGTACCTTATTTTATTTCAATGAGTTGCTTCCTAGAAAATAAATGTTTATCATCACAAATAGTAAATGGATTCATTATTCATTTGTATTATAATCTCAAAGCTTTTTCTAAAATTTATTCAGAGTACTTTTACTTGGCAAATATATATATATACATTCAACATATTTGTCTTCTATTTATTAAATTTGACTTTATTTCTTCCTATTCCTGATATATATTATCAAAATCTCTGAGGTGACGTAACCAATCTTCCAAAACGCGTTTTATACATTCCATTCGATTTAACATTTGGTGATTGGATTCTTGGTGGAGATGAAACCGTTGGTGCCCCTAAGGGTTCGTTATATTGTTGATTGAATTTAGGTTTGATATTAGATTTCCGCAAATGAGCAGTGTTCCTACGTAGGATACGACCATTTTCATTTTTCACCCAATAAGATCTGGGTTTTTTATATTTGTCCGTCCGTTCTCAACCTCGGATAGAGTCTAGCTGTATCTATAGGTAATTTAATTCGTGTTTGTCTACTAAAAATTAATTTATTAGGACAATAATTCAGTCCAGTTACAGGTGTATTTCTATATTCCATTAAACAAATTTCTACATCGAAATTTCTGTCTCAGCTTTTACTCAACATACGCTTGCATATGACTACTACCTTCTCGGCCAACCCATTAGACTTCGAGTAATCCGGACTTGTTGTCACAATTTTGAATCTATTCGGTAATTTTTACTAAATTCACTGAAACAAATTGACTTGAAGGGCATATTGTCTCCAATCGAAATTTCTGGGATTCCATGTGTTGCAAAAATTTCTTGCAATACTATAATTATAACATCAGCACTTTTGCCACACAGTTTTTTAAGTTCAATATGTTCAGAAAAATTATCTATGAGTACCAAATATGTTTCCCCACCATATTTTAATATATCGCATCTTACTTTATTAAAAGGTATATCGAGTATACTGTGGCTAATTAACTGTTCCTTTACGTTCGCAAATTGGTATTTTTTACAGATTTAGTTAATCTTGTTCAACAAAGATATCAAACCTTACTTTTCAATCAAATTTTATATTACCAGGCACTTAATCTTTAAATTTTGGCCATTCTGTCCTACAATAGAACCTAATTTGCTTTAACAATTCATTTTTTGTAATGCTTCTTTAAATCGATCATATTGGTTTTTATTAAAGATCACTTCATGTACTACATGGTCTACACCTTCGTCGACTATTTCCAAATTGTCCTTAATATTATTAGAATGAGCTCTGGATAATGTATCTGCAATAAATATCTTAGAGCCTGGTAGGTATTGAACGTCAACCTCATATTCCAGCAATTTTAACCTAATTCTTTTCATTCATGAAGAATTTATTTTGCATCAGTATAAGCTTTGACTTTTCAACCGTATATGTAGTTTCTGAATTTATTACAAGCAAATGAAATGCCTAAAAACTCCCTTTCGATACACACATAATTTTTTACTGCATCTGTTAAGCATCCTGGTGCGAAAGAAACGGGTTTGCCATTTTGAAGCATAATACTTCCTAAACCATCCAGCGATGCATCAGTCTGTTTTGCTATCTTCTTCTTAGCACTACAGCCCCTTTCGGGCCTTCGCTTCTTGCAAACAGCGTCTCCAACTGTCTCGGTCCGTTGACCGCGTCATCCAATTCCGAAATCCCAGCAGCGATGAACTGACTTCGTCGACCGAATCAGACCAGCGTTTCCTCGGTTTCCCCACTGCCGCCGGGCTTCAGTTCTCCCAACGAATACCTTCTTGGGTATCCGATGTTCGTCCATACGATTCATGTGTCCAACCCATTGCAGCTTCCGCAGTCTTACAATCCTTGAGACCTCCGGTTCATCAAAAATTTCATACAGCTCATGGTTGTATCAAATTGTCCATTCGTCCCCGTCTAGCTTCACTCCGATTATTCATCTCAGGACCCGTCGCTCAAAGGCGTTCAATATATTTGCGGGTGCTTGGGTTAGGGTCCATGTTTTACATCCCTAGCATAACACAGGTCTTATCACAGATTTGTATACTTGGAGCTTTGTCTTCCTGTTATGCAGCTGGTCTTCAAGATCGTCAACACTAAATAAAATATTTTTTTTTGCGAGCTGTATTCTTCGACGTACATATTTCGTCTCTTTCGTTGCCTGTTTTCATTATTTTGGCCCCTAAATACACAAATTCGCTAACATTTTCGATACTGTATTCGCCAAGTGTGATATTTTGTGTATTTGGGGTATTTTTCCTCGACTGCGTCATGAGCTTTGTTTTATTTTCGTTGATTTGTAGCCCTAATGGTTTTGCTTCGCTGTCGAGTTTCAGGAAGAGTTCTTTGGCAGTTGTTAGTGACCGTGACAGAATGTTGATGTCGTCCGCATAGGCCACTACCTGGCTCGACTTGCATAGCAATGTACCTCGCGTATCGACAGGTAGCTTCCGTATGACATACTTTAGAACCAAATTGAATAGCAATGCGACAAGCCCATCTCCCTGCTTTAGTCCGATACTTGTGTCAAAGGCATCGGTGAGTTGGTTATTGATGCGGACTTGGGAGGTTGTCGACGTCATTGACAATTTGGTATTACTATAATTGATTCATTATCGGAATTGGCCAGAACTTTTGAATTCATAATCATGCTATTAATTTTGTTCATCGCTTCGGTATGAGATGGTAATTATAACCACTGCGAATCTTTTTTAAGTAACTGTCTGAAACAACTTATTATATGTGACAAGTTGGGTATAAAATCTCTAAGAAAATTCACCATTTCCAAGTATCGTTGTAAATCTTTTTTGTTATTTAGAAGTCGATAGTTTTCGACGTACTCTTCATCGGGCATCATACCATCCTTCCCAAAAACAAATTCCAAGTATTTGACGTTTTCTACCCTAATGAACCAAAATATTTGCTGTTCGTTTTTCGGAACTCCTCTGCAGCAATATCCACACCAAATGGTAAACGTTTGAATTTAAAACAAACAAAAGGAGTACTGAATGTGCATAGCTTCGAGAATTTTTCGACTAACTGCACCTGCCAGAGCTCTTCGCGAATGTCTAACACTATGAAATATTTCGTAAATCCTGCAATGATTTCAAAGTAATTTTTTATAATATTTTCATTCAATTCCTGCGGATTTAAACCAATTCTAACATCCCTGTTCTTTTTGTCTACTACTACCATTTTGTTAACCCACTCACCAGGCTCATCTATCTTTTCAATTATTTTTCCTTTCATCATGTCTTCTAACTTAGAAAGAACTTTTTATTTTAATTTCAAAGGTATTCTTTTTGGAGGGTTCAACACTGGCTTGTCATCATCTTTCACAGTAATTTTGATTTGATCTGGAAATTTACGACCCGGTGAAAATACATCCGCATTTATTTTAAGAAATTTTTCTTTTGACATAATATTATCTTCTATGATGCGATCAACTCGCTGTATAAGTCCTAGTTCTTTGCAAGACGCTATAACTAGAATTGGTGTTGTGTTTATATCAACAACAACAAAACTATGACCGGAAATACTATTTCTTTCGTCGCATTCACCTTTAGTTAGTTTTTCCGACCAAAATTCGCTATTTTCTACTGGATGAATAGATATGGGCTGTACAAATAAATTATCCCAATTTTGATCGCCTGTCGCTACTTTTATCTCATCTACGCGTTTGGTTTTACACGCCGCAAAAAAATGGTTAATTTTGCCACACTTATAACAATGTTTTCTTAAGGCTGGACACTTTTGTTGGAGGTTATGTACCCCATTACACTTTTTACAAATTACTTTATTTTGATTGGATTCAGCTTTTTTGAATTTTGAGTTATTTTTACTCTGTTTATCCCGAATTTTGTTTTTATTTTTTTGCTTTAAATTATTGTTTTTTATTTCGCTTACTTGCGCCGGGCTGTCCGCTTGCACTTCCAGGATTTGCCTTTCAGTGATTTCAACAACAACTGTCAACTCATCATCTTTCGTCCGTAGGAAACGTTCTTGCAACGTTTTGTCTTCAAATCCCAGGATAACTATGTCGTGAAGAATTGAATCTGCTTGGCTGTCAGATTTGGACAACTTGTTTAGCTTTTGGGCATCCGATAAAAAGTGGTCAAAATCTTCCCCTTGGGTCTGTCTTCTTGAATGAAAAATATACCGCTGGAAGACCAAGTTCTCCCGCGGGTTACAAAATTCTTGGAATAAAGTAAAAACTTTACCCTCGTCCCTCAGCAAAGTTTGAGAGCATCGCTGTTTTTAATTTAGGATCCTCTTTATCCTATTTCGATGCTTCCAGAAAAATTTGAAGTCACTCGGAAAACTTCCTCCAATTTTCCACCAAATTTCCGGAAAATTTCATCGGCTGCGGTATGTGAAACGCCATGCTGTTGATGTTATTCGTCACCATCCATCGAGTATGCCGTTCCGATTATAAAAATGATATATCGCTCAGTTGATTTGAAGTTGTTTACCTCCAGTGCCATATTTCTCGCTGACTTTGCACGGTCACACAACTTTAAATTTTAATTGTAGTGTTTTCGATTCCGTGCACCGGCTGCGCCATGATAAGTCATGTTGACGTCTTATTTAGAACTCCTTTTTTATTTTGACAGTCAATTTATACAATTCACAATGGTTACTTAACTATACTAAAGTATGGTATTAATGCTGTTGTCAATTGGTATGCCATTGATTTTCATTTTAATAACAATATTAGTTATTATGCAACATGAAGTGTTAATAAATTTTTAAGCCTATTCTGTATTAATCATCTACATTTTTTAAAGTAGGATGTAAAAATGTGCGCTCAAGTTCCTTCAACTGGCATCGTAGCGGTGTCATTTTTAGCTAAAAAGCTGGCCCTGGCCAGCCTAGGTTAAACTAACCGACTATACGTCAAGTCCTATCTTGTCTGTCCTACTCTGCTGTATCCTTTTTAAGTTGAGTTTATGAAGGCAAATTTATCTATCGCGGAGAAAAAATTACGAGTATATTTGTATAACAGGGTCCGGCATGGGTGTTATGGAAGATTTGAATAAAATGTTACACAATAATTTTTATCTGTGCTCAATTTTTATTATTTTCAATGCGCACCATAAATTTTGCTTTTACATAGCCAGTTAAAAGCAAAAGAAACAAGTTGGGTAGACAGACCTATGCTCATGTCAGAAGGGTTTTGTACTCAACTTACAAAATGCAGTAACCAGCAACGAATAAAATCAAGAAACATGTCAAAGACGATTTTATTGGATAAAATGTGAAATTCGAGGATCATACTATTATTAACAAAGTTGAAAGAATTGTGACTTCTGAGGTATTCGTTTTACTTATACCCATAGATATCTCCCTTGATAATTTTTCCAGATTTTTAAGAAACACATTTTTCATGTATTACACCCCCCCTGTGCCCCCACTGAAGCAAAAACTGTCAGTTAAAGAACTGTTTTGAAAAGCTCTCATAGAGAACTTTCAGTTGATATTCATATCGGCTACCTTTCATGAAATTTCTTCAGGGCCCACTCCTCTGTACTGTAATCATCGATTCACGGCCATTTTTTTCGAATCCTAGAATGGTTACAAAGCCCTTTTGCTAGGAGCGACTTTTTTCAATTATATGTACTCATCTTCATGATACCTATCATTCCTGCAATTTTCATGCAAATCCTAGCAAAGCTGTAGTGTCTAAGTCGGTAAAAAGCGCATATGGCTCCATAGCCATATGTTTCCATAGTAATACGGGGCATATTGTTCCATAGTAATACAGGAAAATTCAAATCGCTATAACTTCATTAAATACTATTCGATCTTTATGAAACTTTCAGAGAAGATCAATCTTATAAAAAGTCATCTGTTTACTAAGTTTTATTGAATTTAAGGGTACCGTTTGGATTTTATTCAAGAAAATATAAAATCGATAAATCATACTATTACTAACAAAGTTGAGTGAATTTCGACTTCTCATGTATTTGTTGTTGTTGTACTCATTAAGGCCTACATTCATGATTTTTTTCAGATTTTTCGGATGGAAGGTTTCCAATCGCGAGGGGGGGGTACGCGAAAAGTTCGTACATTTCCCCTTCCCCTACCGCCCTCCGTACTCAGAAGGCAATTTTAAGACTTGTTTCGAAAAGATCTCATTGAGACCTTTCCAATGACACCCTACTCGACTACCAAAGGTGAAAATTTTTTTTTGAGGGGTCACCTCCCTATACCGGGAGAACCACCTTAAACCCCTTTGAAAAATTTTTCCCACCTTGAACTTTCAAGAGGTCACCACTTCTGACCTTTCCACAAAGTTTCATGGCTGTAGCCTCTATAGTTTCGGAGAAAAAGTGCTGTGACATACAGACGGACGGACGGACGGACAGACGGACACAGGTCGTGATTGCAATAGGGTATTTTAGTACAAAACCCTAAAAATTGATTAGGTACCAATGAGCCATTTTTGGCAAAACGTTTCTGAAGGTGCTGTGCAATGTCCTGCATACTCCTTGGAAGCATTTCACATGGAACTGTTCGCATTTTTAGGGTTATTTTCTAATTCAGTGCTAATTGCGTGCTTTGAGATGGCTCTATAAAAAGTAATCACAAAATGACAGGTTCAGTGACTGGATGGGACACTCCACATATCCTTGTAGTAGAATTAGACATCCAGTGTCAGTAGATACTATCTATTGCGAAAACATGACGTTCGTTCCACCTAGTTTTTTTCTTTTTTTGTGGTTGGGAGGTATGTACTATTCACGCACTAAATGAGGGGCTCCCATGCTCGTGAGCAACTGTACTACTCACTAGACACCTCATCTGTCAACCCGAGAACCCAGCCTGGAATTGTTTAGCACATGATATCGGGCCAGGACTCGTTTTATTACGCTCCTCTAGCGGGAGGGGAGATAGGAAGAAGAATTGTCAGAGAAGCGATCCCCCAGTCCCAACGTTCCCGGCAGGTGTGACTCCCTTTTATCTTTTAGGGCTGCCCGAACATAATGTACCACCTGGTTCCATTTGTCAACCGCTCCACGCATCACTGCGACTATACTATCCCTGTAGCGGTCCCGTCACAGCTTGTCCCATTTTTTGCACAAAAAAGTGTGGCAGGCATCGTCTTTCTCTCCTGGGGAAAATCCACAATCGGCGGACCGTGACTTACCAATCTTGTGCAGGTAAGACTGAAAAGATCCATGTCCACTCAAAAACTGAGTCAGATAGAGATCAGTCTCACCATGCCTTCGATCCAACCACCGTCTCAGATTCAGGATGAGGGGCCAATCTTCCCTTCGTGCAATTCACCAAGGACTGCTGCCAATCATTGAGTGCGCGCTGCCTCTCCTCACAGGCAGCCGCCTCCCTCGCTACGACGCGCTCTCTGGCAAGAAGGGCAACATGTATTACGCTTGCAATATTTCTCGCCACCGAATCAGAGACTATCGGGTATGAAGATGCAATACTCAGTGCTCCTCTTCTCTGTACCTGGACCCAGGGGTTTTGATATACCTCTTTGCTGAGAGAGTCACTCCATAGGCCTGCTTCATACAGCACCGCTGAAACTACAGCACTCACCAAGAGACGTCGACTCAGAGCCGATACGCCTGAGCCGGAAGCAGTTTCAGCGGTTGTTCTGAGTTGATTAGAAAAACTCATCGTCGAATCAATCTGTAGCTCCAGGTACTTCACTGCTGGCTTCGATTCGATTAGTATGTCTCCAATACTTATCATCAATACTCAAGGAATTCTTATTTTTTTTGTCAAGATGACCACTTCTGTTTTCTCCAGTGCTAGACTGAATCCGCGGGCAGTCATCCAGTCTTTGACTCGGCGTATTAGCATGCCTAGCTTAATTTGCGCTTGTTCAACGGTGCGTCCAGCGAGTGAGCCGCAACATCATCCCGATAGCTGATTGAGTGCGACTCATGTGACATCTTCAGTCTCAGTTGCTCTTCGGCAGATACAGATCTGGACCAAGAAAAGCTCTCTGGGCAACACCCAATGTAATTTCCATCCTTCGTCGATCCTGTGTTGTGTCGTAAAGCACCTTTCGGTCCTTCAGGTAGTCCCTCAAAAGCAACTACATTCTAGGTACATACGAGTATTTATATCTTCTTCGTAGCACTACATCCCTTCTCGAGCCTTCGCTTCCTGCAATAAGCACCTTCAACTATTTTAGTATTTATGTAACAGAAATGTTTTCGTAAACGAAAAATTTGTATCTCTGCCTGGTGGTGTCATCAGGAATTTTTTTCGTACACAAAATTATATCCACGAAGCCAGTTCTTCCCGCTTCCAAACATTTTCTAAGCAAGGTTCCCCACTACAATTTACAAACTAATATCGCATGGCACGCTGAATTTTATTTCTTTCAGTTCAGCGTTAAAAAAACTATATTATTACAGCTTGATTATATCTTCCAGCTTTTACTTTGCGTCAATGAAATGCAATATATCATGCCAAAATCAATTTCATTCCCATAAAAAGCTTTTAACTTTATAAAGGCGATTCATTATGAGTTTTGGCTTTTAATCTCAAATAAAAGACATAAAGTTGAATAATATAGTAAAAACTTTCTTGTGAGTCAAATGAACGATCTATGATATTTAATTCTTAAAGATTATCTCGTTTTAATGTTGACCGTAAATGGTTTATCGTGAGGGTCTAATAATGTCCTTCTTCTTCTAAGCACTACAGTCCCTTTCGGGCCTTCGCTTCCTGCAAACAGCGCCTCCAACTGTCTCGGTCCGTTGACCGCGTCTTCCAATTCCGAAATCGGAGCAGCAATGAACTGTCTTCGTCGAACGAGTCAGACCAGCGTTTCCTCGGTTTCCCCACTGGCCACCGGCCTTCAGTTCTCCCAACGAATACCTTCTTGGGTATCCGTTGTTCGTCCATACGATTCATGTGTCCAGCCCATTGCAGCTTCCGCAGTCTTACAATCCTCCGGTTCGTCAAAAATTTCATACAGCTCATGGTTGTATCGAATTCGCCATTGGTCCCCGTCTAGCTTTGCTCCGATTATTTGCCTCAGGACCCGTCGCTCAAAGGCGTTCAATATATTTGCGGATGCTTTGGTTAGGGTCCATGTTTCACATCCCTAGGATAACACAGCTCTTATCACAGATTTGTATACTTGGAGCTTTGTTTTCCTGTGTATGCAGCTGGTCTTCAAGATCGTCAACACTGAATAAAAGTTGTTGGTGACCATGACAGAATGTTGATGTCGTCCGCATAGGCCACTAATAATGTTGAAGCTGGCTTATCCCTGAAGACCAGAGACTTCATGTTACTCCAAAGAAAATAATCTTAAGGTGTTATATCACACGATCTAGATGGCCAATTTACAGGTCCAAAACCGGAAATCAGGTTCTCACCGAAATGATTTCTCAATAAGTCCATTGTTTCTCTCGCTATATGCAAAGTAGCACCGTCTTTTAAACGCGGATTTCCGTAATATAGCTGAACAATTTGGAAACGTTATTGCGGTGTAAGTCTTTCCATGATGATTTGTCATGCAATACTGAATAAAAATTACATTACAGTTTGACAGGAGTCACCCGTGATCTGTCAAAAAAAGCCTTTTGAAAATCAAAACTCATAATGAATCACCCTTTATAACTTCTTCTGTGCTTCATATGCTACTTCCTACCTTAACAGGTTCCCTGTCTCTATTCAATGGTGACTTTAAATGTCACACGTCCTACGGTTTTTTTAGATTTTTTAGAGGGAGTGAATATATTTTCAAGGTACTTGTACAAATTTAGGCCACTCCACGCCAAAGGGTTAAAAAATATATCAGGTATGATACACGAGCGCAGCGTTACATATTTTGGCTCTATATGCCGTATCGTATATAGTATGTATCATATATGATTCATTTAACGTATTATACAAATATGATACATTGAAATATTTTTAGTTTGCAAGACCGAGTTTCTTTGGAAAGTTTAGTTGACTAATTGAACTCCACGTTAGCGAAAAAAATGTGTTTTCGGGAAAAGTTAAGGGATGAAGAGATACAGAGAGCGTTAGAGGAAAGTTAAGAGGAAAGTGATTTCAGTGATGGCAGTAATGAAATGTATCAACCGGATGATGAGTGCAAAACTGAAGAAGAGGACCAGTGAAGTTGAACGAGAAGTGTCGAGTCTAACAATACGTAGGCGTTGAGAACAATCGCCGATGAGAAACACATCGCAATCTTTATTTCACATTAATTCTATGATCAATCAGAGGTCCAAGTGGAGTGTCGTAGGCCGAGTGTATCCGAGTGCGAGTTCGAGCATGATCCGCAATAATGTGGTGATTATATGCGCAAGGTTGGTTAGTGTCAGCGCGATGATCATACAGAATATGATATTCTTTCAATTGGAAGGTTTATAGGTATTTCCGGAATTCAAAATATACAGGCTATTTCAAATGAAGAAGGTGCTGTCACTATTGCTAAAATAGTTGAGTACTTCATAGATGCCGATGTTATTGAAAATATGATAGAAAAAACAAATGCTTACGCTCAGCTGCTGAAGTAGATACGCACTAAATGATTCTCGAGAGTATCACGCTGAATTGACGTCAACAAAAAAGAAATGAAAAAACAATTCCCAGTAATACTTTATATGGAAATATATAAGAAACCTTCTTTTGAACATTATTGAAAAATGGACCCTTTGTATTACACTCCTTTCATCCACAAAATTTCCCTTTATAGGGTTTTGTAAAATAATTTTACAAAACCCTACTAGTTTCGCGACCAGTCTGTCCATCTGTCCGTCCGTCCGCCCGTCCGTCTGTGTGTCACAGCAGTTTTTCTCGGAAACTACTTAAGCTAGAAACATCAAATTTTGTGCGTAGGTGTAAAGTGGTGATATCTTCAAAGTTCAACTACAAAAATTTTATATATGTACGCAGATGTCTATTTATAAGATTGATCTATCCTGAAAGTTTCATAAAGATTGAATCATATTTAGCGAAGTTATAGCGGTTTGAATTTTCCTGTATTACTATGGAACAATATGCGCCGCATTTATTACTATGGCATCATATGGCTATGAAACAACATGCGCTTTTTACCGACTCAGACACTACAGTTTTGCTAAGATTTGCATGAAAATTTCAGGAATGATAGGTGTCATAAATATCTTTGAAAATCGGTTCAGCTAGTGGTATCAGTTATCGTAAAACAAAACAGTGGCTGTTTTAAATGCGAAGATTGAATAATTTTGAGTTATTTTTTCCCCAACTTCAACGTTTAAGGTGCATACTTTGAACACTTGATTCAATTTAATGAATGACTGAAGATGAGTACCTACAATTAATGCTCATAAGCGAAACAAGTCAAGGAGGTGGGAGAGAGCTCCTAGCAAAAGCGTTTTGTAACCATTCTAGGATTCGAAAAAATTGGCCATGAATCGATGATTTCAGTACAGGTGAGTGGCCCCTGAAAAAAAATGCATCAAACGTAGCCGATATGAGTATGAAATGAAAGTTTTCATGGGAGCTTTTCAAAACAGTTGTTTAACTGTCAGTTTTTGCTTCAGTGGGGGCACAGGGGGGCAAATACATGAAAAATTTGTTTCCTCCGTCGCGGATGGACATCTGAAATAATTATGAAGGGAGATATTTATGAGTATAACAATACCAAAAACCTCAGAAGTCGAAATTCGTTCAACTTTGTTAATAATAGTATGATCTTCGTATTTCATATTTTCTCCAAAAAAATCGTCTCTGACATGTTTCTTGATTTGATTCGATCTGGGGACTGCATTTTGTAAATTTAATACAAAAACCTTCTGACATGAGCGTAGGTCTGTTTGCCCAACTTGTTTTACAATAGATTTAGTACCATAGTGCGTTGCTGGCATTTTCAGATGTACAGCCTGATAATTATGATGTTTTGTACCGAATCCAGCTACTAGTAGGCCAACTGATCATCAAGTTTCTTGAATTATATGTGCCTGGTGATACAATTGTCGTTGACGAATCGAAAATCAATTATCAAGGTCGACTGCGAATTAAGTGCTATAATCCGTCGAAAACCCATAAATATGGGATAAAAATTTACAAAAAATAATCTACCAACTGTTACACATGGTCTTACGCAATACATGCGGGATCAGGAACTATTATAGAGGGTCTTGACAAACCTGGATCTATTGTGGTCAAACTATGTTTGCGACTTCTTAATGAAGGTAGGCTGATTGTAGGAGACAATTACTACGCTGGCATTGCTTTTGCAAAATATTTAAAAGATAAAAACACAATATGCGGAACTTTGCGAAAAAACCAGAAAAATCTTCCTGAAATAGTCACAAAGAAAAGACTCAAGCGTGGTGATGTCGTGGCAAGACAGATGGATTTTTTGTGACTGTTTTGAAGTGGCATGACGAGCGAGACGTCTTGACAATGTCGACATGCCACGATGGCGGAATGACAAACGTTCTCTCTTGGGGAGGGGAATCATCAAAACCAAATCTGGTTACCGATTACAATGAAGTAAAAAAGGGATTGATGTCGCCGATAAGAAAAGTCTGTCATGGTACAAGAAAGTTGCAGTTGATTTACTCTTCTAAGCAGCACTTGTCAATACCAGAGTAATTTTTCATGAAGCTACTGGTTCTTCCGTTAGTATTTTGGAGATTCAAGAGGCTATGGTTCGTAATTGGCTTGGCGAAGTAGTTGAAAAAAAACAACCGGCAAACAACAAACTTTCCAAGAACTCCTGCAGGACGACATCACCTTTTCCGAAATACCACAGCGGGATGGTAAACTCATACGACGCCCTTGTATTCACTATTAGACCAAGAAAAACAGGAAGGAAATCCTTTGAAAGCCAGATAGGTAAGCACAGAATGGCTGGAATGTGGTAAAGGCTATTGTTTGCAATGTTATAATGAGGTTCACAATAAACAGTAGAAAGAAAAATTGCTTGATTTCTGCTTTATTTTTTGTTTAACTTTTTATCTAGTGTGCTAAATAAATGAATAAATGCTTTGTTTTTGTTTTGTTTAAATACTTTAGTAAGAAAATATCAATGTATCTGAAAAAACAGACACAAATCACCATGATTTTTTATTTTTCTCCAGAATAGAGGATGTACCCTATGCGTCCCTAAACCAAAAATTAAATTTGTACTGCTGCGTCCATTAAAAACAAGCGCTTGAAGTCACCTATAATTTTGCTCACATATGATACATAGACTTGGTATACTTGGTACAAAAAATGTGTCATGTATCATATGTGATATGTTGGACAGGGAACCTGTTAAATCGAATCTTATGCACAATCAGTTTTTAAATGTTTTACTTAAGTTATCTCATTTGCCGTGAAACTGATTGAACTTTTATGTTTGTTTCAATACTAGGACTGCGAATCTGGGATGCGGTTGATATTACAACTTTTTTTTTCAGTGCATCAACGATACGCTACTATCAGCCAAAAATTCAGAGAAGCATGTTTATTAACTCGACCTGATTTTCCTTTTTTTCGTATCATGACTACATGTGAGATAATTGAAATTGAGAAGATCTGCAATTTCCTTCAGTACTCAATACCCAAAAAACATCGCGGCGCATTACCGCTCGTGACTCGTATTATTATTCATGAAAATTGAAATTTAACCCGCTCGGAAGACATTCTTTAAAACAAAGTGCATATGCCGAAAATTGAAAGTTCATTCCTCCATTTATTCTTTTGAGCACGACTTTATAATGTACGAGTACATCTTGCCACGGTTGTTCTTCATGAACAAGCAATGCAAACCACACAAGCACTTTATTGTTGGTCTGCGAACAGTGAAAAATTTCGCGAATTTATATTTATTCCATATCAGTAACAAAATTACCAAAATTACGGACTTGTAATAATATGCAAACTAACCGACAAACAGCTTAAGGCAATGAAGACGAGTCTTGCTGAGATTCAGACAAGAATGGTAATTGACGAGTACGCACTTTTGGAAGAAAATAATGATTTGAAATGCAGTGCTGCCGACTAGCATTTTGAATATATTTATATATGAAATTTGATTTGTGGAAATTTGTGCAGTTTTTCACAAATAAATTTGATATTCCCTATTTCAGTCATTTAATGATCATGGATTGAAATGACATACAGTGACTCCCAAAAAGATCCGCACAAGTAAAAAATGTTCCTTCTTTTTCAATTTATGCTTCAATCCATGACACATAAAGAAAAAGGAAATATTATTAACTGAACAAAACATCAGCTCGATAATTTTACTCAAAAAAATAGAAAATTTACCGCAAAATGAGAAGTAGAACGAAGGATTAAAAAAGAAGCACAAAATATGCCGCCCCAAAAAGATCCGCACTACAATGAAACTTGGGCAAACATGTGCATTTTTATGTAAAAAGAACACATTTGAGTGACCTCTTTATAGCATATCGCCTTTAGTGGTAAAGTTGTAATAGATCTGGGCAGATCATATCTAATATTGGTCACAAACCGCGTGTTGTTCGTAGTTTAAAAAAACGTTGTGCTTTTTAAATTAAAATGGGCAAATACACGTCTCCAGAGAAGATCCAGTTGGTGGTTTCTAACCATATGGAAGGTAAAAATGTGGCAGAATATGTTTGAGCCTCAACATGAAACGTAGAACTGTTTACGATATTCTCCGGAGGTATAAAGAAGAAGGCGCTTGAAGAACACTCTATCGTCCGGAAAATAAAAAGAAAAATCCAAAACTGAGTGCTCCAAAAATTGTGAGTGAGTGAAAAAAGCAGGATGTGAAACAGTTCGACGAGTTTTGAGAAATGCTCAATACAATGGACGTGTTGCACGGAAGAAACCATGCATCAGCGAAGTGAATAGAAAAAAGCGTTTAAATTTCGCTAAAAAATTTATTTTAAAGGAAGTCAATTATTGGGAGGATGTGATTTTTGCCGATGAAAGCAAATTCAATGTTTTTGGCTCGGATGGACGTGTTATGGTTTGGCGCAAGCCCAATGAAGAATTGAGTCCAATTTACCTCAGGCCTACAGTGAAACACGGAGGTGGCATTTTAATGGTTTGGGGATGCGTATCTACTCGTGGTGTTGGCGAATTAGTATTTATAGATGGTATCATGGATTCCCGTCGATATTTACACATTTTGAAGGAAAATTTGCGAAAAAGCGCTGCTAAAATGGGCAATTTGGATTCATTCAAATATTACGAAGACAATGATCCCAAACATAAGGCACGCATTGTTCAAGAATGGCAGCTGTATAATTGTCAATAAGTGGGTCATCCTCCTCCTCAGTCACCGGATTGTGATCCCATTGAAAATCTCTGGGATAAATTGGACCGTAGAGTTCATAGCACGCCAATTTGTTCAAAAACGGAGCTCGAGAAAAGGCTTCGCGAAGAATGGGTGAAAATGGATGTGGAATACCTGCGGAAAACCATCTCCAGTATGCCAAATCGATTAAAATGTGTCATTGAACAAAACGGACATGCAACAAAATACTAGCTTACTAAAATTTTTGTTTATTTTTACAATTTAGCTCTTGTGCGGATCTTTTTGAGGGATGATATTTTCTGTTTTTTTATGGAATTTCCTTGTTTTGGTATATTGAAAGTGAGAAACTATTTTATTTATGTGATCTGTAAGACTGTTATGTTCTGCTCATAATAAAATGTTTAAAAAAATTTTCCTGTTTTTAATTGCCTTATAAAATGAGATAGGAGGAAAATTTCTTACTTGTGCGGATCTTTTTGGGAGTCACTGTAAATGGGTGCATATCCAATAAAACTCAAAGGTTCCAATTTTCGAACCTTGGGGAAAAAAGTCAATTTTTAATATGGTTTGCACTTGCCTGCATATGCAACTTTGGATGTGAATGGGGAGGGCTCTATGAGCTTAATGCACTTCGGCATATATCAAAGACCATAGAAGGAAAACCTTAATAGACAGAACATTTTTCAGTATGCTTCATTTGTGACTATACCAAAGACATTTTGAACTGCAGCCGACCATTCGATGCTTTTAAGATATACAGAGCCACGAGTTAAATAGTGTTTCGTAATGGGACATAAATATCGATTTGCTACTTTTTGTGCACACTATTAATATTTAAAATAAACGCATACACTAGTTAGTGATGCCAAGAAATCGTCGTTAAAGTTTAGAAAATTAATTATACTCGTATTCGAGTATACATTTCTCCTTCTTAGCACTACAGCCCCTCTCGGGCCTTCGGTTCCCGCAAACAGTGCCTCCAACTGTCTCGGTCCATTGACCGCGTCTTCCAATTCCAAAATCCGAGCAGCGATGAACTGTTTTCGTCGACCGAGTCAGACCAGCGCTTCCTCGGTTTCCCCACTGGTCTCCGGCCTTCAGATCTCCCGACGAATACTTTGTTGTATATCCGTTGTTCGTCCATACGATTCATGTGGCCAGCCCATTGCAGCTTTTGCAGTCTTACAATCGTTGAGACCTCCAGTTTATCAAAAATTTCATACAGCTCATGGTTGTATCGGATTCGCCATTGGTCCCCGTCAAGCTTCGCTCCAATTATTCGCCTTAGGAGCCGTCGCTCAAAGGCGTTCAATATATATGCGGATGCTTGGGTTAGGGTCCATGTTTCACATTCATAGCATAACCCAGGTCTTATCACAGATTTGTATATTTGGATCTTTGTTCGCCTGTGTATGTAGCTGGTCTTCAAGATCATCAAAACTGAATAAAATATTTTTTTTGCGAGCTGTATTCTTCGGCGTATTTTGTCCCTTTCATTGCCCGTTTTCGTAATTTTGGCACCTAAATACACGAATTCGCTAATAATATCGGTACTGTATTCGCCAAGTGTGATGTTTTGTGTATTTGAGGCATTTTTCCTCGACAGCGTCATGAGCATTGTTTTATTTTCATTAATCTGTAGCCCTACTAGTTTTGCTTCGCTGTCGAGTTTCAGGAACGGTTCTTTGCAGTTGTTAATGAATTTGACAGAATGTTGATGTCGTCCGCATAGGCTACTAGTTGGCTCGATTCGTATGGTAATGTACCTCGCGTATCGACAGGTAGCTTCCGTATGACGGACTTCAGACCTCAATTGAATAGCGATGGGGCCAGCTTATCTCCCTGCTTTAGTCCGATATTTGTGTCAAAGGCATCGGTGAGTTGGTTATTGATGCGGACTTGGGAGGTCGGCGACGTCATTGTCATTTTGGTAAGATGGACTAATTTGGCTGGGATGAACAAGCAAAGCATTATTTGGTACAGTAGGTTACGATCAATACTGTCGTATCGTTGCTTAAAGTCAACAAAAATTTGGTGTACGTCTATGTTGAACTCCCAGCATTTTTCAAGTACCTGCTTGACTGTGAAAAATTGGTCTATAGTTGATCTACCTGCCCTAAAACCACCTTGATACTCCCCAATAATACTGTGGACGTATGATCCGATTTTATTTTCCAAGATTTTAGAAAATATTTTGTACGCCTTACAAAGTAGTGATATGCCTCTATAATTTCGCACTGTAGCTTGTCACCTTTTTTGTGGATAGGGAATATAATTGATATGCTCCACTCTTTCGGCATATGTTCTTGTTGCCAATGTTCTGGATAACTTTGTGAATAGCTTGATGAACACTACTGCCGCCATATTTGAAGAGCTCCACTGAAATCTCATCGATGCCCGGCGCTTTTCAGGGTTTTGTAAAATAATTTTACAAAACCCTACTAGTTTCGCGACCAGTCTGTCCGTCTGTGCGTCCGTCCGTCCGTGTGTCACAGCTGTTTTTCTCGGAAACTACTTACGCTAGAAACATCAAATTTTGTGCGTAGGGGCAAAGTGGTGATCTCTTCAAAGTTCAACTACAAAAAAATTTTATAAGGTATTTAAGGGGGGTCTCCCTATATAGGAGAGTGAACCCCCAAAAAAAAAAATTTCATTGAAGGTAGCCGATATGGGTATCAAATGAAAGGTCTTGATGAGAACTTTTCAAAACAGGTCTTAGTTTGGCAAAATTTGCTTCGAAGGGCGCACAGGGAGGGGAAATACACGAAAAATTTGTGTCCACCCACTCGTGATTGGACACCTGTGATCCGAAAAATCTGAAAAAAATCAGGAATGTAGGCCTTGGTGTGTACAACAACAACAAATACGTTAGAAGTCGCAATTCACTCAACTTTGTTAGGAATAGTATGATTTGTCGATTTTATGTTTTCTTGAATAAAATCTTAACGATACGATTTTGCGAAGTTATAGCGGTTTGAATTTTCCTAGATTACTGTGGAACAACATGCGCTGCATTTATTACTATGGCAACATATGGCTATGGAACAACATGCGCTTTTTACCGACTCAGACACTACAGTTTTGCTAGGATTTGCATGAAAATTTCAGGAATGATAGGTGTCATGAATATCTTTGACAATCGGTTCAACTAGTGGTATCAGTAATCGTAAAACAAAATAGCGGCTGTTTTAAATACGAAGATTGAATAATTTTGAGTTATTTTTTCCCCAACTTCAAATTTAAAGGTGCATGCTTTGAACACTTGATTCAATTTAATGAATGACTCATAAGTAAAACAAGTCAAGGAGGTGGGAGAGAGCTCCTAGCAAAAGTGTTTTGTAACCATTCTAGGATTCGAAAAAATTGGGCATGAATAGATGATTTCAGTACAGGAGAGTGGCCCCTGAAAAAAAAATTCATCAAACGTACCCGATATGAGTATGAAATGAAAGTTTTCATGCGAGCTTTTCAAAACAGTTGTTAAACTGTCAGTTTTTGCTTCAGTGGGGGCACAGGGGGTAAATACATGAAAAATGTGTTTCCTCCGTCGCGGATGGACATCTGAAATAATTATCAAGGGAGATATTTATGAGTGTAACAATACCAAAAACCTCAGAAGTCGAAATTCGTTCAACTTTGTTAAAAAAAGTATGAACTTCATATTTCATATTTTCTCCAATAAAATCGTCTTTGACATGTTTCTTGATTTGATTCGATCTGGTGACTGCATTTTGTAAATTGAATACAAAACCCTTCTGACATGAGCGTAGGTCTGTTTACCCAACTTGTTCATTCTTACATTTCTTCTACCGTTGTTTAATTTACATGTTATGCGCCAATGATTTACTTATAAAATGACTTGTGGACCTATCATCATTCAGAAGATAGCTAACATATGATCATACATAAAACAATTTAAGAACACGAGAGGGTGTACCTGCCTGAAGAACTTTATGAGAAATCAAAGATATAAGACATTCTGTAGTCTGTGTGGTCTAGTGGTTAGAGCATGAGACGCATAAGCCGAAGGTGATTTAGTTCAGGGGATTTTTCGGACAGAGTACGAGTGTTCACTCAGTGGTGATATGTACTGATTTAATCAGATCATATCATAGCTGAGCAGACACGCGGGTGCATGGTACAAATCAATACGGTCATGAAAATAAGATACTCTAACTATCTCTAAGCGAAGACCAGAGAGGGGCTGTAGTGCTAACAAGTAGAAGACATTCCTCTCCAAATTGATTGATTGAGAAGTTGCTACAGCATATTCCGTCAAATATGATTTTTTTAATTTTCTAAAAAAGCTGGAAATATACCTCACGATTAGGTTGAATGGAAATGTGTATTACCTTAAGGTTTCGTGCTTCGCTTTTAATAATAAATGTATTATTCGGTAGTCATGATATATATGTAACTATGCCTTTAGATTTGAATAAAAAATATTTTTAAATTTGAGGGTTCGCTTTCAATTTCATCAGTTAAAATTCAAAGAATAAAGGAAAACGCCCAAATATAGAAACCAGTTTTGCTTTAGTAGTATAAAACAAGCACTACCATGAACTGTAGGCTTTTAATTGCAGACACTGTCAGCTACAAGGTAGTGCAAAATTAATCTTTAAATTTCATTTTTGAATGCCTTTCTTACTAAATAAAAAAAATGATTTTGATTGATGGGATGCAGATTTGTGCCCGTTTTATCGCATTTTCCATGACTTTCCGTAAGATTTCCAGCGATAACTGTTCGCATTCCTATAGGATATTCTCCCTCAGATTTGCGATTGTCTGAGACTTGTTGGAATAAGCCCGCGACCTCCAGCAGTTCCAAAGCAAGGAGTCTAGGGTGGTTAAATTGCGCGATCTTGCTAGCCATGCCAGGAAACGCTTCCTTGACAATGTCCATTATGGCTCGTGCTGTGTGTACGGTTGCACCGTCTTGTTGGAACCACATGTGCACCAAGCCTCGCTCCTGCGATTCCGGCACTAAGAAGCCGTTTATCATAGCCTTGTTGCGTTCACCAATAACAGTGACCGTAGTGCCGATGGCTTACGCAACGAGCGCACTTGCCACTACACGACGCGAACAGAAAAATACATTGCTTGCTTACTCGTATACTTGATGCTGAGTAAAAATGTTGTTAAAAATATAGGGTAGCAGCCTCATTAAATTAATAGCCAAACCAAACAAGGGAGGGAAAAAGGGATCTGGGTATGATCATGCGCAAATAGTTTACATTCCATTCTGCACCCTTTAAGAGACATTTACTGCGTCACGGATCTGGGCGAGCTAGAAGAGGTAATCAAAAGGGAGTTCCCTGGCGTGGGCAGGATCAAAACGAGGCTGACACCAGAAAACTATAGGGAACAACGCCTGGCTGAACTATTTTTGAATAAGGGTAAAGTGAGAATAGGGTGGATTGTCTATAGGATACGGCAAAGAGCAGCACCTCTTCAATGTTTCAAATGCCTTGGCTCTGGTCACACCAGATGCAAAGGACCCATTAGGAGTTCCCTATGTTTCAAATGTGGTGAAATGGGACATAAACGAAAAGAGTGTACGAAGGAGGCAAATAGTATTCTTTGCAAGGATGCTGACTCAAGACCTGAGTTCGGACACGTCTTGAGATCAGTAAAATGCCGAGTTTTTCAGGAAGCTCTGGCCAAGGCAAAATCAGAGATTCGATGACCCCCATCCTGCAACTAAACTTACACCGCAGTTCAACTTCCAAAAATTTGAGCAGCTTGCGAGCGACATGAAAGCGGACTTTGTGCTGCTGAGTGAGCAACAACATGATAAAAGCTCGGCATCATGGGATCCTGATGAAACTGGTATTGTTGGTATCTGGGTTCGAAAAAGTGAATTCCAGGCGAAGAGTTGTGGACAAGGGGATGGTTTTGTGTGCTCAGGGACCACTTTCTTTAGTACGTACCTAACACCGAACGAATCGATATTATCTTTCCAAGTCGAGCTTAATGCTTTGGAGGGCGCTGTCTCGAACGCAAACGGGAGCGTGCTCGTTGGGGGAGACTTAACGCTAAAACAATTGATTGGGTCACGCCTCAAACAGATCTGCGGCGAAAACGAATCCTAGAAATGGCGGCCAGGATGAGGCTTGTCGTACTAAACACTGGAAATGCGCCGACTTTTCGCCGTATTGGCTGTAAAGAAACCATACCTGACGTGACATTTACCTTGGAGTCCTTAGTACGGAGGATACACATTTGAAGAGTGTTAGAGGACTACTCAGCAAGTGATCATCAGTGCATTCAGCTTGAGATTAACAATGTTGTCTCCCGAAGTCCGTAATCTCGGCTTTCTATAACGGGATGGAACATCAGAAGGACGGACGTCGAGAGTTTCCTCAAGGTTCTCACAGCAGGTGCCCCACTGAAGTGAGATTCGGTGAGGACAAAAGGACTGGCAGCTCAAGACGTGTTGAACTCAACTATGAGCATCATTACGACTGCTTGCAACGCTTCTTTGCCCCGTCGAAAACCCTGGCACGGTAAGCCCCAGTGTACTGGTGGTCAACTGAAATCGCTGAAAAACGAAGGAAGTGTCATAAGCTTTCGCGTGAGGCTCAACGGGAACGGAACCGACGAGGCGTGCAACGGGGTGGCCAGGAAATACCTTCGCTAATTGATCAACAACAGCAAGGCTCACGCTGGCAAGATCTAATGGACAACGTAAACAAGGATCCGTAGGGCCTTGGCTACAAGCTAGTTATGCGGAAGCTTGGTGCCCTACGGAAAGCTTGCATACATAATACGAGCAAATGGACGAGATAGTGTGGGCACTCCTCCCCGCCCATCCCGTCCATGTTGACGCTGTCCATGGTGAAACGGCAGTCGAGTGTCCATTCTTCATACCGCCGGAACTCGAAGAGGCAGTCCTTTCACCGAAAGCGTGGAAGGCTCCAGGTCCAGGTGGTGTTCCAGCTGAGGTGCTGTAAATTGTCTATTACCATTGTCCTGGCTTGCTGCTCAGCACATTCAATGCTTGCCTACGGGACGGGGTTTCCCCGGTATGATGGAAGGTGCTGAGGCTCATGCTGATTAGTAAGGGGAAGGGAAAACCCGGATCGCCATCTGCATATTGCGAGTTATACATGCTATACACGGCAGAAAAAGTGCTAGAGAAGCTCATCAAGGGAAGACTCACTGACGCGATTCGTGCTGCTGGGGACCTATCTATTCGGCAGTACGGCTTTAGATCAGGACGTTCTACCAATGCGATTGCAGAATTGGTGAGTGCGGTCCATAAGGCAGAGGCATATAGCCAAACCAAGCAACGGATCGTCCTGTTGGTGACAATCGACGTCAGGAATGCCTTCGACTACGCTAGATGGATGTATATTCTGGATACGCTGGAAAACCCTTTCCAAGTTCCAGAATATTTAATGTGGCTTTTGAGGGACTACCTAAAGAACGAAAGCTTGCTCTACGAAACGACACAGTGCCAACGAAAGATGGAAGTTACATCGGGTGTTCTCCAGGGATCTATGCTTGAGCCGGACCTGTGGAACATGTCTTTCGACGGGCTACTGAGACTGGAGATGCCAAGTGAGTCGCGTTTGATCGGCTATGCGGATGGTGTTGCGGCTCCGGTCACTGGACATATGGTTGAACAAGCGCAACTTAGGCTAGGTATGCTAATGCGTCGAGTGAGAGACTGGATGACTGCTCGCAGGTTTACTCTAGCACTGGAGAAAACCGAAGTGGTCATCTTGCCGTAAATGGGAATCCTTAGGGGAAGGAAAATCAGACATACTAATCGAATCGAAGCCAGCGGTGAAGTACCTGGGGCTACTGATCGACTCGAAGATGAGTTTCTTTGAGCGATTCAGAGCCACGGCTGAGAAGGCTGCTTCGGGAGTATCTACTCTGAGTCGACTTATGGCTAATGTAAGGGGACCCAACCCATCAAGAAGACGCGTCTTGATGCGTGGTGTAGGCCAAGTGCTACTGCAAAGGGGCAGAAATATGGGGCGACTCTCTTAGTAAGGAGGTATATCGAAAACGTTTGGCACAGGTAAAGAGAAGAGGAGCAGTGAGGATTGCATCTTCGTATTCAACAGTTTCTGATTTAGCGGTGAGAGTTATTGCAGGCGTGATACCTGTTGCCCTCCTTTTTAGAGAGCACCTGCGTCAAAACGAGGTCGCGAGGGAGATAATTGTCCGCGAGGAGACGCAGCGCTGACTCAACGATTGGCAGCATTCTTGGGTGAATTACACGAAGGTAAGGTGGACTTCACGCCTCATCCCGGATGTGAGCTGAAGGCATGTTGAGACTGACTTCTATTTGATCCAGCTTTTGAGCGGGCATGGGTGTTTTCAGTCTTACCTGCACAAGATCAGTCCGCTAGACTGCGAAGGGATCTCTATAGGGAGACGGGAGAGCTCACCCCGGATGATATAGTCACGGTGATGCTTGAATCGGTTTAAAAATTGAACCATGTTTTACATAATGCTCGAGCAGTCCTAAAAGATAAAAAGGATTGCTTGTCTGGCACTTCCTCTTCCCCGCTCCCCTCCCACTAGAAGAGGGATCCCCCAGCTTGAAAGCACCTCCCGGCGTAAAACAACCAGACCTGGCCCAAAGCAATATGTCAAACGGTCCTTCGCTGGGTTTTCAGGTTGACAGATTACTTAAATAGAACCAGGTGGCACATTATGTTCGGGCGTCCTAACAGATAAAAAGAACTACAGCAGTTAGGGCTGAGGGATCGCTTGTCTGCAACGCTCTCTTCCCCTCTCCTCTCCCGCTCGAAGAGGGATCCGCCAGCTTGAAGGAGCCTCACGGCGTAACAAAAGGAGACCTGACCCGAAGTAATGTGTCAAACTCTCCCAGGCTGGGTTCTCAGGTTAACAGCGGAGGCGTTTAGTGGATAGTCAAGTCGCCTTTTTGCGAGCATGGGTATCCCACACTCTGTACATAAATGGCATTCACCTCCCAACCTCCCTCCCAACCAACAAATTGCGCACAAATATCGGACTGAAATAGGGAGATGCGTTGGCCCCATTGCTTTTCAATTTGGCTCTGGAGTACGTCATAAGAAAGGTACTTGTCAATACACGAGGCACATTACCATACAAGTCGAGCCAAGCAGTCGTCTATGCGGACGACATCAACATTCTGTCACGGTCATTAACAATGCCAAGGAACTCTTCCTGAAATTCAATAGCGAAGCAAAACTAGTAGGGCTACAAATCAAAAAGAATAGAACAAAGCTAATGACGCAGTTGAGAAAAAATACCTCAAATACACAAAATATTACTGTTGACGAATACAGTATCGAAATATGAGAGAATTCCTGTATTTAGGCGCCAAAATAACAAAAAACGGTAATGAAAGAGACAAAATACGCGAAGAATACAGCTCGAAAATAATATATTTTATTCAATTTTGACGATCTTGAAGACCACCTACGTACACAGGAAAAAAGCTATGTGATAAGACTTGTGTTATGTTATGGGCGTGTAAGATGAGCGGCGGATCCTGAGGCGAATAATCAGAGCAAACCTAGAGGGGACCAATAGCAAATACGATACAACCATGAGCTGTATGAAATTTTTGCCGAGCTGGAGGTCTCAACGATTGTAAGACTGCGGAAGCTGCAATGGGCTGGCAACATGAACTGTATGGACGAAGAAGGGATGCCCGAAAAGTATCCGTTGGGAAAACTTAAGGGCGGAGGAAACGGTGAAACGGTGATTTGACTTGGTCGTCGAAAACAGTTCATCGTTGCTTGAATTTCAAAATTTGAAGACGCGGTCAACGGACGGAGACAGTTGGAAGCGCTATTGCAGGAAGCGAAGGCCCTACAGGGGCTGTAGTGCTACACAGAAGAAGAAGAATGAATCTTATTCTCGCTGAGCCAGTCCACCACTGCAGTCCTGAATGGACACTTACACATTACCTAAACACAACGAATGGTGCCCAACGGGGGGCCCGAAAACCCCGGCTGCATCGACAGTTGTGAGCTAGAAGACAGACTGTGGGCTCTAGGTCACCCCAAATGATGTCCAAGTTTTTGGCGAGTAGGTAACTGCATCTCGAACAACTTTCGAATTTCGGTATGTCGTTATAATATCGTTTGAACTTGCTTTTGATTTAGACATTGGTGGTTTACCGCCATTGTATGATAAGCAAGGCCAAATTATATTAGAGTCCCTGAATGTGTTCAAAAGTGTTGTTATACAATCTTTTTGCGGCGGGTTCTGATTCACTTCCCAATCCAAGCGGTGCCCAAATGTCTTCTACTACATGGACCTTGATTCGGTGAATTCGCGGGCAAGACACGCGCCGCTAGCGGAACAGAACCGAACCTGGGCCGACAGACTTTACTTGGTTAACGCAAACGACCAAGAGACGATTACAGAGCCCGATGACGCATAGGGAGAGCTGTGCCTTGGTGCCTCTGCATCTATATATAAATATATATACATATATATATTTATATATATATATATATATATATATATATATATATATATATATATATATATATATTGTTACATGTACAAATGATTCTGCGAGCTACTGTCGCGATTGTTTTCACAACCATCATGATCAACAAACGAATGTACTTGAAACCGCAAGAACCTACCAAGCATGATCAATATCTGTAAGTGACGTCACTGCGGCCATTTTCAAGTAACTCTCGTCAGAACATTCAACAATGTACGAGAAATAGATTGAATGGCTAGAGACCCTATACAGGGTGCGTACGGTATTTGAGGAGAACTTGAGAGTAAAATTAATTAGAATTTAATGAAATTCCAAGAATTTTTTATGCAACGTTAAGTTTATATATGGCTATAAAGTTATTCAATAAAATCGCCATTAGCAGCAATAACGACATGAACTCTCCTCTGCGCATCACGTAAGACTTATACCGAAGGTCTTCGAGGACAACTCTACGAATAAGGCGTTCAGAAACATGAAGCTCACTCGCAACTTTGAAGGGTCCTTGTCAATGATCGCCTGCACTTGCTCTAAAAATTCTGCAGATCGGACCGTGTTAGAACGTTATTCGAGCTTTTTGCGTTTTGCACGAATGAACGGGCGCAATTAAGAAAATTAGAGATCTCTAAATCTGTACGGTTCACATATATAGCGACGATGACAGCATGCGTTTTCATTTGTTGAGTGATGATGTAGTCCGCCATTTCTTATCTGAAAAGGAAAATAATAAAAAAAAAAATTCGCGAAGCTATAGTCACATTTATGCATGTCCTCAAATACCGTACGCACCCTATACATATATATGTGTATACACACACACATATATATATATATATATATATATATATATATATATATATATAAATAAATAAATAAATAAATATATATATATATATATATATATATGTATATATATATATATATATATATATATAAATAAATAAATAAATAAATATATATATATATATATATATATATATATATATATATATATATATATATATATATATATATATATATATATATATATATATATATATATATATCTGCAGATCGGACCGCGTTAGAACGTTATTCGTGCTTTTTGCGTTTTGCACGAATGAACGGGCGCAATTAAGAAAATTAGAGATCTCTAAATCTGTACGGTTCGCATATATAGCGACGATGACAGCATGCGTTTTCATTTGTTGAGTGATGATGTAGTCCGCCATTTCTTATCTGAAAAGGAAAATAATAAAAAAAAAATTCGCGAAGCTATAGTCACATTTATGCATGTCCTCAAATACCGTACGCACCCTATACATATATATGTGTATACACACACATATATATATATATATATATATATATATATATAAATAAATAAATAAATAAATATATATATATATATATATATATATATATATATATATATATATATATATATATAGATATATGTATGAATATATAGAGATATGCAGGTATATATATACATGTATATATACATTTTTTTTAGGTATAGAGTATAGCTCACCAGTTTCGGACATTCACAATTAGTAACATTCTTATATATAGATTTGGATAATGCCTACCAGCCGGACTCTCAATAGGCGTCACCTACGCTCTGACGCTGGGCCAACAGGCCATCGAGGATGGCTCACAACTGCAGGCACTGCGGTGCGGACATAATTTTCATGCGAGTGGCCTACAGCAACATACGCAAGCTTCCACTAGCTGTCCGGGTTGCCGGCAACTGATACCACCGACAACGGCACTTCGGTTCAGTGACACCATACCTGCCACCCAAGGAGCCGTTCCGAAAGATAAAGACCTCCGGGACCGAGTTTCACCGTCTGTAGCGGCTCTGGAGTTCATGGAGGTGCTGTCGTAATACCACCCATGGGGGACAGAAGCCTACTGCATTTGCGGATGCGAATGTGTTGCCGGAAATGCTAGCACTACTGCAGGAGCGGACCACCCAAGTAGCCGCTATAGAGAGAAGACAGAAGAACGCTTCACAAACACGTCCCCGAAGGCTCCGCAGTGGAACGCGGACCCAAGCTCTTGGGAACTTCCCATAGGTCAGCGGTCTGAGCCCACTCAGATGAGGCCCAACTTTTTAATGAACCCCATGGCCCCAGAATACCTACCCCGGCTCAATCAGGTCCCACTACCAACTCTTGGACCTGCGGCTGCTGCTGAATGAACCATAGAACTCAGCTATGAATCAGCTGACCTAGATTTGGAGAGCAGAGCACATTCCGTTTTAGGCTCCGGAGTCCTCAGCTCGACCCGTGCCTTGGAGCACGTGACATCACACCAAACCACCACCAATGGGAGACCAACGTTTTGACGAGCACATCAGCAATGTAGCCTCAGCTAGACTGATACCCGCTAACGAGTCAGTTCGTCCTGTTGAAACGGTTCCTCCTCCAAAAATCACCTGAATGATGGCAAACTCGAAATTGGTTTTCGCGGGGAAATATGACTCTGTGAAAATCGGGTCTTTTCTCTAAAGAGTAGAAAACATGGCAACAATGAGCCTCGGGGGAGATCTTCAACCAGTTGCACAAAGCGCTAAAATCTTTTCTACCGGACGAGCCCTAAGATGGTTCTGGCGTTTTGTGAATGCTTGTCGAAGGTATGACTGGCGGACATTGAAACAGACCGCGCGTCGCGAGTTTTCAATGATTGACAGCGACGTCAGCTTAAAACAGAGACTTTGAAGTCAGCGTCAATTGGCCCATGAGTCAGTGGACGAGTTTTACGAAGCCCTTTGTTGCCTGTTGGAGCGGTCAATAAGCTCGATATCCAAATACGAATTCCTCGAATTTAATGTCCCATCAGTGGGTAACTATATTTACTATAGTACTATTTACTTGATTAACTTGCATTATGCCACAAATAGTAGATACGAGTTGGGGTACAAGGGGATCCCTCTCTCTTAATCAAATGGGTTTGGAGCCGTCTTCGGCACAGCGATAAAGAAGAATACATGGTGCATGGTACATGTGACCACTGCAAACATTATGCGGAGAAAGCCGATCTTCTGTTCTGGACGTAGTCGCAGAATAATTTTCCAAGCACTTGGTGCTGTGATTGTCGCTACTTTTCTCCTTTTTACTTTGAATATGTTTCGGTTCAACTTGCACACTTTATCCACTGTTTATTTTAACTTCACCTCTATTTCGCTTTTTCATATCCAATTTCACAAATTTAAGTGTTTGTAATTACTTTGTCTAGAAACTATTTTAGGGATGGTGAGTATATGAGCACTATTTCTCTTGGAATCACTAGCTACAGGAATAACAGGCTTGGGAGCCATTTGATTTAGTGAGTTGGCAGGGGATTCACGAAAGGTTTTACCATCCCAGGATGAGCTAGTTTTGGGTCTTTTATACTGTGTAAAGGACACGTAACATCTGTACAAACTGACATGGAAGGACGTCGGCTTGGCATACATGGGAAGGACAACACGGAAACTAACGACAAGATACAAAAAGGACTCACGATCTTTCTTAAACAACAAGGCAGACTCCAATTATGCGACGCACACGAGCTCCACGCTATTACAAACTCTATGGCATTGTTACACAAGGCCCAGGCTTGACATCCTAGAAAGACTGGAAATTTATAAACATAGAAAAACAGACGGTAACATTATGAACGAACAACTTATTAAAAATTCCGGTGCGATTTTCTCCTGCTAGACCGCATTCTCCAACGAAAGCGCAAGCGAGACGAACCAGAACAAACGGACATCCCACAACTCAAAAAATATCCCTCTACCTGGCATAATTTAGTACCTCCCGACTTAACTCATCCTACACTACTTTCTTCACAGATCCTTTAGAAACTGAAGATGACTTAAAGGAGCCGAAACGCGTCTGCTCCCATAACGAAGCAAGGCCCGACGGCTTTTAAAGTAAAATAAATATATAATTATTAGTTAATAAACTATGAAATTTGTTCATAGTTTTTGTTATTAAACAAACTTTATCGAGACTCAGGGAAGACCTTGCATTTTTCCACAAATGCCCGAGTGCTTCTACCTCCAAAACGGCTAGTCTTATAAAAAAAAGGTGCGGACAAAAACTTTTATCCTGGATCCTGGAAATTCAGCTTAAGGTATAGGAAGCGAGATATTCATAAAAACACGATTTTTGCCACCCTTGACCTCGAACATCTTAAAACGTGGACACGTGAGTTTTGAAACAATTCTGAGGATGTCAAAACACAGGTTAATACAATTTGCAGCTTATTATCTTTCATTCCGAAGTAAAGTTCCTAATATGACTGGGTCATAAACGAAAGGTCATGATAGATCTTTTTAAATAAAATTACATAATTACTATTGAGGTAAATTAAATTCGGAGATGGAGTACATTTTGTCCTTCGTCAAGGTAAGCTTTGCCTGGTAAAATCTCAGAAGATTTTGTCAGTAAAATTTGAAACAAGTTGAGTAGACAGACCTCCGCTCATGTCAGAAGGGTTTTGTACGCAACTTCTCAGTCACCAGCAGTTCTGCAGTCACCAGCAACTAATAAAGTCAAAAAATATGTCAAAGATATGTGCACGTTTAGAAGAAAATCCGTTGTTTTTCTACTTTCAACGGTCGCCAGTTTGTTGCGAACCAACAAAAATCAAACAAATCATGAATTCCCAAAAATATTTATGTTATTGACCTTATTCGAAAATTTCAAGAAGATCAAATCAAAACTGCAGTGACTGATTCGCTGGAAAGTCCATAAAGTACCTAAATCATGTGTTGTTGTTGTTGTAATTGGAGAAATTTCAAATTGCTATTACTTCCGTGTATATCATTCGATTTTCATTAAACTTACAAAATTTCAGGATGTCTGGTAGGACTACTTAAATATCGAATTTTGTTCAGTCTAAGTGTACCTATACGGTTTTATTGGGGAAAATGTGAATCGAATAATATACTATCATTAACAAAGTTGCGTGAATTTTGACTTCTAAGGTATTTGTTGTTGTTGTACTCATAAACACCTGCCTCCATAATTTTTTCCAGATTTTTCGGATCACAGGTGTCCAATCACTCCCTGTGCAACCCTCGAAGCAAAAAGAGTCAAATTAAGACCTGTTTTGACAAGTTCTTATCAAGAACGATACCCATATCGGCTGCCTTTGATGAAATATTTTTTTGGGGGGGCACTCCCCTATATGGGGAGCCCCCCTTAAATACCTTATAACATTTTTTTTGTAATTGAACTTTAAAGAGAGCACTACTTTACACATGCATACAAACTTAGATGTTTCTAGCTTAAGTAGTTACCGAGAAAAACTGCTGTGACACACGGACGGACGGACGGACAGACAGGACGCGATTTTAGTAAGGTTTTGTTAAATTATTCTATAAAACCCAAAAAAGCTCAAATATGTTTACTATGAGTATGATTTACCATTATTACCGATTCCCTAGCTGCCCCACTGCTATATTGGGGCTGGATTCTTCGAGCCTCTCAAGGGGTCATCGGATTGAGAAGACGACCGTCTGGAGCGAAATTACAGATGTGCAAGTTTTGGGGCTCGCCGCCCCTTAGCCGCAAAAATCGCCTACAAAGAAAATCTACCACGCAGAACGAGTTAAGGTGTTCCACCACCACACAAAACTCTTATTTTCCCACAACAGGGCAACCGAAGTTACCCAGAATGCCATTAACTTTCACTGCTCCCACAAATACTACCACTTTAATTAATCTCTCTAGGTCTTCCTGACTGGTCAACGTCCCGGGAAAAGAATTCCCGAGCCACACCTTTTACAGGTGGAAGGGAAAGTTTATATGTCGAATTGTAGCGAGGAAAGAAAAATCTACAATTATTTTCATTCGACTTTATACTTTACTTTATAGAAAAAATTCGACCAATTTGTGATAAAATTAAAGGCACTTGCATTTATTCCCTATTCTAGTAAGGGGCCCCTTTTTTCCGTTTGCGTGATTTTCGCCACAGTTGTCTCGTCTCAATTTAATGTTCCGGTATCCAAGATTCGTCTCCAACTTAATCTTCTGGAATCCAGAGTGCGTCTCCAATTCCTCGTCAGAAAATGCGGTTGCTGATCAATATTCGATTATATCCCTGCCGGTTGTTCGGAAAAAAACTCCCAAAAGAAAAAGAGAAAGCACGCCTATCTTCTCGGGCTTAAATAACCTCCGGGTTAACGTTTTTTCCCTCCCATCCACCGGGAAAATCATGTTTTGGAGTGTTTTTTTCCGTTGGTTCGAGGTATTCCCCTCACCTGATTTCACTCAGAACAAGTTCCACTCTGTGGCGATCTTAGTGGAAATTAAGTGTATTAAGTGACAGTTTATTTACATCGCGACGCGAGAGGAGGATTTTTCCTCTTACCCTTGAGCTGGCGCTAAGATTTCTTAGTTTTTCTTGTCCCCGCCGGTAGTTTAATCGCCGTGCCAACGCGTGGAGTGTCGTGTATGTATAATTACAATTTCCACTTATTACGGCCGTCGAAGTTCTCCTCGAGAATGTCACGGTTTCTTTTATTTAGATTTCCGTGGTGAAATATAGTTAAGTGCGAATAAGTGAATATTACGCTTCACCACGATGTCGAAAGTCAGTTAGGAGAGGAGGTAAGAACTTCAACAATTGTGTCCGTGTTTCTTTCGTGTAGTTTAGTGGATTTATCAGATTTCTCTCTTTTGAGCTTGGCGTAATCGGTGGTCATTTGTTGGTGTGCCAAAGCGAGTTTGGTTTGATATTATAGACTCATTCATAGCCTCTGGCTTAGCTGAAAATTCCTACAATGACTTTTTTCTGGCGCCACGTTATGAGCCCAACAATCGGCATTCGCCTGAGTCCTTTCCATACTCAGAATCGTTTTTTTATTTGGATCTGTTTGTAACGCCTCCAGATTCTGACATCTTGTGCGATATTTTTAGCTTCCGGTGTAATTTTGCTACTATATAGTCGAGTCGCAATGAGTTCCTCTTCAACCTTACCACCCAGATCAGGTGCTACTCATTTCGATCTCACTGATACTATCCGTGCATTAGGCTTGTTCAACTTCGACCGATCACGCAAAAGATTTGAGAGCATTCCATAAATTCGATCTTATGATGCGCTGAAATATCTTTCAATTGTTGCAACTCCGATGTAACGACATTCAATGTGGCCGGTTTTCGTTGCAATTCCTCGTTCCTAGTATCAATATCTTTGTTTTTTTTTGTCTTGATTCCTGGTAATTTTGGATAGTAGTTAACAGTCAATTCTTCTAGAGCTTGAAGTACTCCTTTCACCTCCTCCTTAGTACTTTCGTTTTCTTGTTGCTGCTACGTTTAATTTACGTTACGCCTGGAGTTCGCGCATTGCTCATCCTGTGCTTGCCACTAATGAAGTGTTAAATTCGCGAGTGTCTTCCTTCAGTATACGTGCCATTGCTGCCTCAGTAGCATCTCTGGCTTCGTTACTTGGTACGTTCCTCTTTGGTGGCACGTATGCATCTGTGCTGGATCTGCGTGGGTGTGAAGATTTTTGCAGTGGGATCGTTAAGTTTGTGTCCTTGGCCGGAAGCTCAGTGGCTGCACACCTGATAGGAATGACGGGTTCCTCCCAGTGTTGCATGTTATTTTGTTTGCGACGCAATTCCGATTGCTTCGAGGGGTGATATGTTTTATGCTGCCACAGTTGTGTTGATTGGATGACGAAAGTTTCCGCTACCGTGTGAATTTGCGTTTCGTTCAGAGTACGCGTTGGTTCTTGATGCTTGTTACTTGTTACTGCTTGCGTTGTCCATAATGTAGCGTATAAATCGGAAGCGACCTAGCTACTTAAGTTTAATAATATAAAGTTACAAAGTAAAGAGTATTATGTGGGTTTCTTTCTGTAATCTAACAAAAAGAATGAAAATTTAAATTACTTGCTGTTGGTTACATCATTAGGTTATCAAAAAAAAAAACTAATAAAGTCCGGCTCGGTATTGCGTAGGTTTAACTTTTGCGAAATCGCGTATGATAGCGCTCGGGGTGAGCAACACTATGGAGTCTCAATGTTTACCCATAACACTCTTAGAGTTATTAATATCTTCACAAAAATTATGGATCTTTTTAATCAACTCTAAGAATTTCGAAAGCATTTAGTTCTTTCACAAACAATGTAAATACATATACTATACTTGCGTCATTTTCTCCAAAAAACTTACTTTCATTGTATGTTAATGTATTAAAAAGCAGAGGTCGTTCGTAGTGCTTATATTTAATACAAAGAAAAAGTCCAAAATCAACCTTCAGATTAACACTGCTAACATTCTTCCATTGCTTTCCATTCATTTGTCGTAACAATTCTGCGTGCCGCAATGGACATTACTACCAATTGAAATGAAGAAAAACAAATTGGTGATTTAATTTGTGTGCAGATAAATCAAAATTTGCCAGAGAAATCTGAGCAGAGGGAATGAACGGATTCATGTTGGCATTGAATAATGCCATTCAAAAGGCGTTAACCCGCCTTTAAATGTTTGTTTTCAGTTGATCAACTATCATATTTTTATCCATGAAGCAAAAATAATTTGTATGCATTCAGTGGCTTCTGGGTTTAAAAATACGTTCAGTGAATACGATACTACGAACTCATGCATTTCCAAAATGCAGAGTGAATGGACAATAATAAAAAACTGATTTGTAATTGCAAGCGAGCCCCATTAATAACTGTAAGTGGCTTTTATTATGTGAAATTGCAATAATACTTAACAGACTTTTATGAGAAATTGCAATATAAAAATGGCCATTTTATAGGACTGATTTATTTTTATTGTCAAAAAATGCTGAGACAATTAAGATTCTTAAGAGCTAATCTTACCGTTATAGTTACTCGTACTCATTATGCATGTCCACCCTACGTTGGAACATCTACAGCATACTTTAGTACAAAAATTTAAGTTTTGATACAACCACGCTCGAGCGTTTCATTAGAATTTTAAATAAAACGTTTGAATAAAATCAGCAAATGGTTTATCTCAGAATTGGTTTGATCAACTTTTGACTATATAATTTCAACTTTTGACTATATAATTTCCAGGATGTCAGATGACTATATTCGTATACGCAATTGCATGAAGTCTTACTATAAAGATATGTAATTGTGACACCTACGACTTATGTAAAGAACTATATACAGTTCGAATCGTCTTGTCGAAAGATGGAATCGCAATTTTACCTTTATTTTCCGCTTTATCCTTTATGCTGTGTTGTTTTGTAAGAAATAATTTAAGTGTAATTATCGAAAGCGAAAATACTGTATATGATGGCTGTTTTTTAAGTGATGTTGATTTTTTTTAGCTTCTCACTTGTCCCCAGCTTCAAATACGTTAAAAATCCATTCTTCTATAATTGGTCAACTTGTCGCGTCGGAACTACTTTTTTTTTTATTTCAGATCTATTTTACAGAATAAATTCCAAATACAAAAAAAAGGACAGAAAATTATTTCAAAGGAAAGCTAAAATTTAAGGGAAAATAAACATTATTACAAAAGATGCGAACGAAAGATAATTAGACAAAATTAAATGAGGAAACGCAATTAATTTTGAAGAAGTTTGGCTTTCAAAAGCGCAAGAGTACTTTCGATGCGTTACTTTCTGTCTCACGTTACATCAATGAAGGTCTTGATAAATGAGATTATGTTATTGCAATTTTCGCGAACCTGAAGAAGGCTTTTGATATGGTTGATCATGACCTGTTACTTTAAAAACTTGAATCCTGTGGTATACAAGACAAACCGAAACAACCTTTTAAAAGTTATTTGGAAGGAAGATTTCCAAGAACATCAGTTAATAATACCTTGAGCAATCTAGTACCAATGAAATTTGGGGTTTTTCAAGGATCCATACTCAGACCAACCTTGTTTTTGCTATATACTAATAATTTGAATTTATGCAAACTGAAAGCTCACCACACATTATATGCTGATGATACTGTACTTCTTTATTCAGGACATGATAAAGTTGCCATGGACATTATCGTCAACGAGGATCTAGATAAATATCGTTCATGGCTTATTGAAAACAAGCTAGCATTGAATACTACAAAGACAAAATTCATTATATTTAAATAGAAGAATAAGGAAGTCAAAGAAGTTGATCTAAAAATTGCTAAAATCATAATTTGAATTTCGCGCCTTTATTCAACTCTGTCTTGACTTTTTCTGAGCTTGACCGCTCCCTATCAACTTCAACTCTCTACGTTCTGTGACTTTGACATGCAAGTGTTAATCGCGCCTTAATACTGAAATAAAAGACTTTTCCTTGCAAAGTAGAAATATATTTTCAATTATTTCATCAGGTAATGGGCCCAATAAAGCCCAGCAAAGCCCAAAAACAGAATCAGTGCAAAAACAGTGTAATAAACATTACAGTGAAAAATAGTGAACACAACCTCAAACGCAAAAATGTGACTTCTAATTTAACAATTGCAAAGTGTTTTCTCTGTTTTCTCGTGATAACTGGACTAAGAGTTCTTAAAAATGGCAGCAAATAATCAATTGGCATTGATTGAAAAGTTAACCGGTCGAAATAATTATGCAACCTGGCGATTTGCTGTAAAGACATATCTACAGCATGAGGAGCTGTGGGACTGCATAGAACCCGCCACAGGTGTCGAAGTGGACACAAAACGAGATACAAGGTCAAAAACTAAGATAATTCTACTAGTTGACCCAATAAATTATGTGCACATACAAGAGGCTAGCACTGCACAGCAAGTATGGGACAAGTTATCGAAAGTATTCGATGACTCTGGGCTGACACGCCGTGTTGGGCTGCTGCGTGATCTCTGTAATACCTCGCTTACTGCGTGTCGAAACGTAGAGGAATATGTGAGCAAAATTATGTGCACTGCTCACAAGCTAAGAAACATTGGTTTCCAAGTAGACGACGAATGGCTGGGTATACTGCTGCTCTCCGGTCTACCAGAATCCTATCAACCAATGATAATTGCTATTGAAAGCTCAGGCACGAAGATAACCTCAGACTCTGTGAAATCAAAACTATTGCAAGACGTTAGACAAACAGAAAGTGACTCAACAGTGTTCTCAGTCACTAAGAAATTTAAAAACAATTATAAAAAGCAAACTAAGGGTCCGAGGTGCTACTCTTGTAACAATTATGGCCATAAAAGCTCTGAATGCAAATCCAAGACGAAGGATATTCAACGAAAAACAAGCAGTTCTTCCTATGCTGCTGTGTTTGTGGCAACATCCAGCCAAGATTACGCCTGGTACGTGGATTCCGGTGCATCCTCACACATGACAAGATATAAGAATATGCTTGAAAATGTGACGGCTCCTGCTATACAGAAAATTAGAGTCGCAGACAACAAAGAACTACCCGTGCAATGCTCAGGAGAAGTGAGCTTAGATGTTTATGACGACGAAGGTCAAAACAAGAAGGTGCTTTTTACAAAAGTATTATGTGTTCCCGAACTCGCAACAAATTTATTGTCCGTAAGTCAAATTATTCGCAGTGGTGGCCAAGTTAATTTTGACAGAACCGGCTGTGTTATTATGAACAGAAGAAATGAGATAGTAGCAACAGCAAGTGTCATCAACAACATGTACCGGCTGAATCTGCCAGGAAAAGGCTATGCATGCATGTCTGATGTCGAAGAACCAGACTTTTACCTGTGGCACCAACGAATGGGACACCTGAATTTTAATAGTCTACGGAAGATGACAGAAAACACTGACCATGTCGTTTTCTCAACAAAAGCACCTGATATCGCATGTGTCACATGTACAGAAGGCAAGCAAACAAGACTACCTTTCAAATGAAGGCTCCAAGGCTAGAAATCTTCTTGTAACGGTTCACTCCGACGCATGTGGGCCAATGGAAACGCAGACTATGAGCGGTGCCCGATATTTTATAACATTTCTTGACGACTATTCAAAGAAGGTGTTCGTGTACTTTCTCGGAAACAAATCTTACGCTCTGAAGAAGTTCAAGGAATTCAGAAATGAAGTCGAAAATCAGCTGGGTGCTCGTATAAAAATACTTCAGATAGATAACGGCTTGGAATACGTCAACAAGGGTTTCTCAGATTATTTAAAAGGCGTTGGCATCGTACATAAAACGACCACACCGTATACACCTGAACAAAATGGGACAGCAGAACGCATGAACAGAACTCTAGTAGAGAGAGCAAAGTGTATGCTCCTAAATGCCAATCTACCCAAGATGTACTGGGCTGATGCCATACATACTGCGGCACATGCAATCAATCGTTCTCCAACGAAGTCCTTATCTTTTAAAACGCCAGAAGAAATGTGGTCTGGTGAAAAGCCAAACGTGAACCATATGCGTATATTCGGATGTGAAGCTATGGTACACTTGCCCAAAGAGAAACGCAAGAAATGGGATCCAAAGGCACAAAAGATGATCTTTATTGGATACTGCGATCATACCAAAGGCTGCCGATTCATAATACCAAATACAAGAAAAGTGGTAAGCAGTCGAGATGCTACATTCCTTGAATCTACCTTGAAGAGGGACTATGTTCCTGTAGAAATATCTGAGAAGAAACCTAAAACAAATAAAGTAGAAGTTAATAGTAACAACTCTGAATCAGAGATGGATTCAACTACAAGTACTAATGAGACTGTACGCGAAAACCCGTCTACTACAGACAGAGAATACATTCCGGACACCAGCATTGATCTTGATAGTCCTCCAGTCAGCAAAATCACCCTGAGACCAAGAAAGAAAAATAAGGAAAAGACTAATCTAGATGATTCTGTAGAAAATACTTACCTGTGTCATCACGAAGAGGTACTGTCAGATGTGCCTACCACTTACACTGAAGCTATAAAATTGGTTAAATAAGAAAAATGGAGAAAATCTATCACTGAAGAACTGGATGCTCTACAGAAAACAATGCATGGACATTGGTAGAAAAACCCCCAAATGCCAAAGCAATTGGATGCAAATGGGTATTCCGTATAAAAGAAGAACCAACTGGTCCACGTTATAAATCACGTCTTTGTGCAAAAGGATATGCACAAACTGTAGGTATTGATTACCAAGAAACTTTTGCTCCAACAGTCAGGTATGATTCAATACGATTGTTACTATCTGTAGCTGTACAAAACAGTTTCAAAATCATGCAACTAGACGTCAAGACAGCTTTCTTATATGGGGAACTTGAAGAGACTATATTTATGACTCCACCAGAAGAGTTGGACCATGGTGAAAATATGGTATGTAAACTGAACAAGTCACTATACGGTTTAAAACAAGCCCCTCGCTGCTGGAATGCCAAATTTGACTCTAAACTGAAAAGATTTGGTTTTGTAAATAGTAAAGTCGATCAATGTGTGTACATTGGTCAAGTCAATAAGAAGAAATGCTATCTGTGTCTCTATGTTGATGATGGTCTCCTATTCCCAAGTGATGAATCAGCATTGAATGAATTTATAAGAGAACTGAAAAACATATTTGAGATTAAAATATTGGAAACTCCAAGTAACTTTGTGGGAATGCAAAAAGAAAGATTTAGTAACTGCATATTCATACATCAGACTAAATACATAGAACAAATACTAAACAGATTTGAAATGAATAATGCTAATCCTAATACTGTTCCAGTCGACCCTCACATGAAGCTACAGAAGGGAGATGGAGAGTACGAGAAGAACGTTCCATACAGAGAAGCTGTGGGCGCTCTTATGCATCTGGCTACTGTGAGTCGACTCGACATAATGTTCGCAGTCAGTTTGGTGAGCACATTCCTCAATTGCTACAACCAGAGTCACTGGAACGCAGTCAAACGGATCTTTAAATATTTAAAAGATTCTAAAAAGTATGGACTATGCTACTCACATACACCAGAAGCTTCTGAAGTCATTGGCTACAGCTATTCTGACTATGCAAACGATCTGGACACACGTCGTTCCGTCACTGGCTATGTTTTCTTCAAGAGCGGGGCATCCGTGACTTGGTCGAGTCAAAGACAACTAACTGTGGCTCTGTCGAAAACTGAAGCTGAATTCATGGCAGCGTGTGCCGCCACTAAAGAAGCAATGTGGATTAAACAATTGCTAAGTGATATTGGTGAATATAAACAGGACTCAATATGTCTTCATTTAGACAATCAAATTGCCATCAATGTTATTAAAAATATAAACTTTCACAAGAGGTGCAAACACATTGACTCATTTTATAAGGTCTAAACTTGGCATGTACTTGCATAACTCATTGTTATAAATAATCATTAATCTATATCATGTATGTTATTATGTAATTAATGAAATAAGGCTTGAATTCAGGGAGAATGTTAAAATCATAATTTGAATTTCGCGCCTTTATTTAACTCTGTCTTGACTTTTTCTGAGCTTGACCGCTCCCTATCAACTTCAACTCTCTACGTTCTGTTACTTTGACATGCACGTGTTAATCGCGCCTTAATACTGAAATAAACGACTTTTCCTTGCAAAGTAGAAATATATTTTCAATTATTTCATCAAAAATTAGCGGCGAAAAATTGCGCAGAGTGTTTGAAATTAAAAACCTCGGTCTTACCATAGATCATCGTTTGACATGGTTGCCACACAAAAATAATTTGAGGAGGCAACTAGCACCAATGATAAGAATATTGAGAAGATATGGAGGTCTTCCAATGCACATAAAGAAACTTGTATTAAATGCATTTTTACTGGCAAAGCTACATTATGCGGTGGTCATTTGGAGTCACTCGTCAAAGCAAAACCTTAATATTATATCCACGATACTAACTAAAGCCTATAAAAATAGTTTAAGCCTTAAAATTCTCACTCCAACAAGACCAGTGTATCAACGGACTAATGCACTCACCTGCAGTCAAATCATAACTATGGAGAAAGCTAAGTTTATTTTCAAATGTCTAATTTTCAGTGAATCGTAACGAACTCTTAATATAAAAGTATCACAAATAAATCCATATAATTCAAGAAATGCCAACAATTTTGTAAAAACTTCCGCCAGAACTGATCGACTAAAGAACGATGCAACGAATGATGCTCTGCGTGTATACAACAATCTTCCAAAAACAGTGAAAAACGCAAACTCATAATTGGTTTTTTTTGTGTTTGGGAGGTGTTGCCATTTATGCACAGAGTGTGGGACTCTTATGCTCATCAGAAGGCGACTGGATTTCCCACTAAACACTTCTCCTGTCAACCTGAGAACGTAGCCTGGAACCGTTCGACATATTAATTCGGGCCAGGTCTCGTTTTGTTACGCCGTGAGGCGCCTTCAAGTGCTAGAAAAGCGATCCTCGAGTCCCAACGCCCCCAGCTATTGTGAGTTCCTTTTATCTTTTAGGACTACCCGAGCACAATGTGCCACCTGGTTCCATTTGTCAACCGATTTGAGCATCACCGCGACTATATTATCCGGGGTGAGCTCTCCCGTTTTCCTGTAGAGGTCCCTTCGCAGGCTACCCCATTTTATGCACGCAAAAATGTGTGGCAGGCATTATCTTCCTTTCCTGGGCGAAACCGACAATCAGGGGACCGTGACTTACCGATCTTGTGCAGGTAAGACTGAAAACACTCATGCCCACTCAAAAGCTGGGTCAGATAGAAGTTAGTGTTACCATGCCTTCGATTTAGCCACGGTCTCACATTCGGGATGAGGCACGCAGCCCACCTTCTCTTCGTGCAATTCACCAAAGACTGCTGCCAATCATTGAGCGAACGCTGTCTCTCCTCGCGGACAACCATCTCTTTCGCATCCTCGTTTCGGCGCAGGTGAATAGCGCGGCGCTCTCTAACAGGGAGGGCGACAAGTATCACGCCTGCAATAATTCTCACCGCTGAATCAGACACTGTCGAATTTGATGATGCAATCCTCAGTGCTCTTCTTCTCTGTACCTATGCCAAACGTTTTCGGCATACCTCCTTACTGACAGCGTCGCCCCATTTTTCTGCTCGCGTGCAGTCGCACTAACCCTACAGCACTCATCAAGAGGCGTCTTCTTGATTGGTTTGTTTAGCATTTCCCCCTACGTTGGCCATAAGTCGACTCAGAGCCGATACTCTCGAAGCAGCCTTCTCAGCTGTTGCCTTGATTTGCTCAGAGAAACTCATCTTCGAGTCGATCAGCAGCCCCAAGTACTTCACGGCTGGCTTCGATTCGATTCGTGTATTTCCAATACTGATCATCCTTACTCTACGGATTCTCTTTTTTGTCAAGATGACCACTTCAGTTTTCTCCAGTGCTAAACTGAACCTGCGAGCAGTCATCCAGTCCCTCACTCGGCGCATTAGCATACCTAGCCTATGTTGCGCTTGTTTAACGGTACGTCCAGTGACCAGAGCCGCAATATCATCCGCATAGCCGATCAAACGCGACTCATCTAAGTAAACCGTCGTAAGACACATTCCACAGGTCCGGACCAAGGATAGATCTCTGGACAACACCCGATGTAATTTCTATCCTTCGATGGCCCTGTGTCGTGTCGTAGAGCAGGCTTCGGTCCTTTAGGTAGTTTCTAAAAAGCCGCATTAAATATTCTGGAACTTGAAAAGGCTTTTCCAGCGTATCCAGAATATCCACCCATCTAGCGGAGTTGAAGGCGTTCCTGACGTCGAGTGTCACCAACCGGACGATCCGTCGCTTGATGCGACTATATGGTTGGTTTTTAAGAAAAGACTTAAGGAGCATCTAATAAATTCAAATTAATGATTAGTCTGGAGGATTGAAAATGCAGTATCGTAGGGCATTTTAGACCCTATCGTCGAGATACTTAAAGACATCTAGGTTTTATAAACTCAGAGTTTTGGTTTGTTTTACTGCGTCGTATTAGAATATTTTTTTTTTCATCTCTGAGCACTGTTCACGGATCGGACAAGACTAGCAGGAAAGGAGTGCTTCACAGCATTTTGTGTGCTCTTTAAGCCGATGTGTTAGCATTTCCTGGACGCACACGTAGGTATCGACGACGTGCAAAGTCCGGATTGCACGAGCCTCGTGCGATGATGAAAGAGTGATGGAGAGAGTGGTAGGGAATGGAGGTATTAAAAAAAAAAAAACAAAATTAAGAATCCTACGCAGCTTGGACTTGAACACTGCGAGCGACTCCAAAGGAGGACCAAGTTGAAGGTAATTATCGTCACGGACGAGTCGCATCAATGGGAAATGAAAATAAATATCTCTCCGCGCGAAAGGAATCGAGTGAAATTGAGTAGATCTAGTTCTAAATGGAGGGCGTATGTAAATCGCGTTTTGAATATTAGATGATAAAAAGCCTCGAGTTAGCTTAAAGAGAAAGCATTGGTCAAGGTATCATCGCCTCATCTGCAAGGAAGGGATGCCAAGGTAGATAAGACGTTCACCATATGGACGGTGGTATTTACAGAAAAGCGAGCGAGTAAATTTTCTCTGTACGGATCCAATGGCGTTCGAAAGGTATGTGTGACGTAGAGACCATATTTGACATTAGTTTTCTAGAATAGAGCGAACGAGTGAGATAAATAGATGGACACATGTTTGAGTACTTAAAGAAGTTTGGGAACAGCCTGTGATTCGAGCTACTATAGCGATGTGGCGGTCGAATTTAGATGTTGGCCAAACGTCACATCAAGATCTTTAAAATGGTCAACTGATAAAAGTACTGAGCAACTAATCGAACAGTCAAAGCTTAAGGCATTTAGTTTATTGGAAGAACACATATGAAAACATTTAGGGACTTTTAGAGCAAGACGATTGAGACGACACTATTCGTCCACTACATTAATGTCACTTTGGAGTATCAAGCAGACATTCATCGATCGATCCTAAAGATTTTAAGATCGTCTGCATAGAGAAAACAGTCATTGCTGAAAAGTTTGAATAGGAGAGGGCTTAGGATGGATCCCTGCGGACCGTCAGAAGTCTGGGCGAAAAGGGCAGGAGAGCACCCATTTCAAATTACCGAGCAAGAACGGTTATGGATAAAGGAACTGGTGCAGACAAGGAGGGGACCGGATATTCCGTATTGACCAGGTTTGTTTATTAAAGTTTGGTGGTCAATGCTGTCGATAGCTTTGGCGAAAACAGCATAAATCCCATCAACTTGGCAACTGGACTCTAGAGCAAGGGCTATGAAATTGGAAAACTCTTGTAGATTAGTAATGCTTTAACGGAGGGATTTGTATTGAAAGTATCGTAAATTTTGGATTGGACAATCCTCTCTAAGATCTTGCCAAAGGATGAGAGGGGAAACAGAATTGGGGTTGCCGGATTTATGGATGGGGAAAATATTAGCACGTTTCCATGCATCTGGGAAAATACCAACCCATAGACTCAATTTAAAAATCAAGGATCGAGGAAAGCTCCGAGAAGAGCATAGCGATTTAATGAAGAAGTTACGAAAGTCATCAGGTCCCATAGATGCGCTTGCATCTATCGAGGCGATGATATCTGCTACTTCTACAGAATTAGTAGAAGTAAAATTCCTGTAGTCCAGCTCGAAGTTAGCTGGACTACAGGAATTTAAGAAACAAGGCGAGAAGAATCTGAAATTTGATGAAAAAAAGTCGGGAAGGAGATCGCATATGTCTTGATCAATAGATGCTATTTAATTAAGCAATGAAACTGAATTAAGAAAAGTGTTGGAAGATTTAAGTGAATGAACAAATAACCAAAAGGATTTAGGGTTATTGGAGCAGACGGAGGCTTCAATGGACTGGTAATAGGCAAGTAAAGCTTGAGAAATAGCTTTTTTGACATTAGCTGGAAAAAGTTTGTACCTTATACGATCCATATTGGATCCCGACCGAAGGTAGATTTTACGGGCCTTGCCGTTTACACGCAGTACTTGTGCAACATCCGCATTGAACCAAGCTGGATGCTTATGCCTTGGTGTACGAGTCAATGGTGTGAATGGAGTAATAATGTTGAACAGCGTAGAGTAGCAAGATTGTACAGCACGGTCGGGATTAATTGGATCCAAAAGAGAAACCGAATCAATGTTCGTAAGCGTTGATGCTTTTCCTTCCTTGATGCTTTAAAAAAGTTAAAACGACCAGGGTTTATTTTCTGGTGCAAACGTATTGAATGCACCGTTAATTGTGTTTCTAGTGGAGGATGATGAATATTCGGTATAACATACGGCGACAGCGCCAGAGGAATTGGACTGACGGAAATTGGATTATTTGATAAAATGAGGTCGAGGATTTTTTTTAGCATTTAATACAGGATTGAGTTGGGTGAGAGAGCAAAGGGACAAGAAAGACGAAAAAGCAATGGCAATTTCATTAACTGAAGTAATAGGAGAAGCAATCCAGCATACCAACAGCATGTTGAAATCACCACAGATAAGGATTTGGAGAGAAGGATTTGCAGTATTTATAAATAAGGCAAGTTCACAAAAAGCCGTCCATAGGAGCGAAGTGGTATATTACAGGGCACGTACAGACATATGATGCAAACTCGAAGATTGGTAGAAAAGATTATTAGGACTACGATATTTTCTACAGGCGAAGAAATGTTCAAATCAGAGCAAAGTGAAGTGTGAGAGCTTTTGTTGACCACTATAAATACACCCCCGCCATCTGATTTCTCAGATAATAGGCGATCCCTATCTTGCCTAAAAACTGCAGGAAGAAGCAGAATTACTTCATTCGTAAAGTAATTTGTAAGCCAACTCTCAGAAAAATACATTATGTCATCGTTGGCAATGTAAGATGCAAGATTTATTGCATTCAGCTTGGTTCTCAAACCACGAAATTTTGATGAAAGAAATTGAGAGAGAATAACGAATCAAAGCGATTTAATCTTGCCTGATGGACGACAATTTTTTCACGTGTTTTACTGAAATACCGGAAGCAAGAAGTCTAGATTAAGAAAGAATGATAAGTTTGCCGGAACTGTTAATTAAAACGAGCCAAAAATAAGATTTGGACGGTCGTCACGCGTTAATTTAATACAATTCAAATACTGTGGAGAATGATCTCGTCTAGCAGTAATGTATAATTTTAATTCTTCGACAGAAGTGTCCGAACCTACACGGGAGACCAAGGGCGATAATGGTGGAGAGACGATCCTGATTGAGGGCAACCAACAAAGAAATTGAGAAGCACCACAGTATATAAAGGGTGCTTTTTCGGAGGATTTAGAGGTGAAGAAGTTTAACTTGAAATGAACCGAAAAAAAAAATGTTTATGATATCCATGTAATCGGCTTTATTTGAGAGATTTTTTTTTCATTAATATTTAAAGCTGATTTCGGGCGTTTGGCTGGTGCTTACGTGGTTTAGTCCTGAGATGCAATTTTCACTAACTTTTCGTAGCTACTCAGACTATATTTCGGTAATAACGCATTGAACATTGGGTTCCAAGTGCTCAATTGTTTCCGGTTTACTTGCGTAAACATTTAACTTGACATATGCCAAAGAAAGTAATCTACCGGCGTCAGATCGCACGAACGTAGCCACTCATCAGGGCCGTTTGGCGAAATTAATCGTTCTACAGATTATATCGCGCGCTCTGTGGCATGTTTCGCCATCCTGCTGAAACCACACGTCAGCAACATTAATGCGCTCCAATCGAGGCACCAAAAAGTGAGTAAGCATGTCTCTGTACCGCTCATCGGTGACTGTAACATTTTAACCATTATTATTTTTGAAGATATATGGGCCGGTTATTCCATCAGCCCATAAAGCGCACCAACCGATGACTTTTTTTAATGTAATGGTGTTTCGACAACTGCTTGTAGATTATTATCTCTTTAAATGTGGAAATTCTGTTTGATGCCATAGCCACTCAACCAAAAGTATGCTTCATCACTGAACAAAATTTTCAAATGTAATTGTGGATCAATGGCAACTTTTCCTTCGGCCCATTCACAAAATATACGGCGCAAGCGATGATTGTGCGCCTTCAGTTCCAGCACAAGCTAAATCTTGTGAGCACGCGAACCAAGATCTTGATGCGAAATTTTCCATACAGTGGATAGACTCAAGCTTAATTGTTGAGCACGATTACGAATTGATACATTCCGATCATCATCAACACTACGCTATACATCAGTAATCATTTGTTCTGCGCGCACTGTGCGACGTCTTACGCGATACGTATTATCGTTTAAAGTAAACGTACTACGAAAACAATCTGTAGTCTCGCGAATGGAACGCTCAAATGGACGATTGTGCGCACCATAAAACGCACGTTATGCCTGATGTATTTATCGAACTGAACAGATCTTTTAAAATAAATTTGTGCGATTTGCAAACGTGCTACGACGTGTGTATATTTCGAATGGAACAACCGAGAACCTTGATATCAGCTATCATCGGAAACAGTATTGCATATTTAAGTTCTCCGTTTTTCGACTTTTCATTTAAGACAAAGTAATAAATATGCTGCAGAGAACATCCATTGGCCCCACCAACTCTGGATGAAGTTTGTTCCATCATCAAAGCCCAAAAGAATAATAAAGCGCCGGGCATTGATGAGATTCCAGTGGAGCTCATCAAATATGGTGGCAGTAGTGTTAATCAAACTATTCACAAAGCCATCCAGTACATTTGGCAACAAGAACATATGCCGAAAGAGTGGAGCCAATCAATTATATTCCCTATCCACAAAAAAGGTGACAAGCTACAGTGCGAAATTTTAGAGGCATATCACTACTTTGTACGGCGTACAAAATATTTTCTAAAATCTTGGAAAATAAAATCGGATCATACGTCAACAGTATTATTGGGGAGTATCAAGGTGGTTTTAGGGCAGGTAGATCAACAACAGACCAATTGTTCACGGTCAAGCAGGTACTTGAAAAATGCTGGGAGTTCAACATAGACGTACACCAAATTTTCGTTGACTTCAAGCAAGCATACGACAGTATTGATCGTAACGTACTGTACCAAATAATGCTTGGTTTTGGCATCCCAGCCAAATAAGTCCGTCTTACCAAAATGACAATGACGTCGACGACCTCCCAAGACCGCATCAATAACCAACTCGCCGATGCCAACTCACCGATGCCACCGAAACAGGGAGATGGGCTGGCCCTATTGCTATTCAATTTGGCTCTGAAGTACGTCATACGGAAGCTACCTGTCGATACGCGAGGTACATTACTATACAAGTCGAGCCAAGTAGTGGCCTATGCGGATGACATAAACATTCTGTCACGGTCACTAACAACTGCCAAAGAACTCTTCCTGAAACTCGACAGCGAAGCAAAACTTGTAGGGCTGCAAATCAACGAAAATAAAACAAAGCTCATGACGCAGTCGAGGAAAAATACACCAAATACACAAAATATGACACTTGGCGAATACTGTATCGAAAATGTTAGCGAATTCGTGTATTTAGGCGGCAAAATAACGAAAACGGGCAATGAAAGAGGCGAAATACGCCGAAGAATACAGCTCGCAAATAAAGTATTTTATTCAGTATTGACGATCTTGAAGAACAGCTGCATACACAGGAAAACAAAGCTCCAAGTATACAAATCTGTGGTAAGACCTGTGTTATGCTATGGATGTGAAACATGGACGCTAACCCAAGCATCCGCAAATATATTGAACGCCTTGAGCAACGTGTCCTGAGGCGAATAATCGGAGCGAACCTAGACGAGGACCAGTGGCGAATTCGATACAACCATGAGCTGTATGAAATTTTTGAAGAACCGGAGGTCTCAAGGATTGTAAGACTGCGGAAGCTGCAATGGGCTGGACACATGAATCGTATGCACGAACAACGGATACCCAAGGAGGTGTTCGTAGGGAGAACTGAAGGCCGGCGGCCAGTGGGGAAACCGAGGAAACGATGGTCTGACTCGGTCGACGAAGACAGTTCATGGCTGCTCGGGTTTAGGAATCGGATGACGCGGTCAATGAACCGAGACAGTTGGAGGCGCTGTTTGCAGGAAGCGAAGGCCTGAAAGGGGCTGTAGTGCTAAGAAGAAGAATAAATATGCTGAAGAAAACTTCACGATGGGCTGATATCACGACAGACAAAATCAAATTAATGAAAAGGTGAAATAGCAGAAATAATTGCAACTTTTATCACCGCCCACACAAAAGATGGGACCTTTGCGGAGGAATTAAAAGCTGCAAAAATTACACCAGTGCTTAAAGTAGATGATTAAATGGATCCCAGCAATTACTTTTCCAAGATTTTGGAAAACAAATGAAAATTCGTTTAACATACATACAGAAAATTAGTTTGACATCATATAGAAAAATCTTATCATTAGATGCCAGCAAAATGGCTGCGGTAATGAAAACCATTCATTGCTATTCGCATTCTAGAATTCAAGGACACGATCGATGCTTTGAGGTAACTGGGAATGCCATCTACGAGGAGCCAAACAAATAGAGGAAAGCCAAAAGAATAAATTTTGAAGCATGCCAAATCGAATGAAAAGAGATCGCAGATATCCACTTTTGCGGGTGAAAAGTATACTGCATATTTCCTGAACGTAGGAAAGGTATCAGTGATTCCACAGGACTTAAGCTCATAAAAATAATAAGTCCAATGGAAATTATTATAACTTCTGTGTACGAGTGGTGCAAGAACTAGTATACTGCATGACTCCAAGTTCACTTGGGGAAGTCTTTCGGTTGCAAACGTATTCTATATTAAGTAAGTCTTCGAACTGATTATGAGCTGGTATAGCTGTGAGGATTTGTATTCAACTTCACGTAATAATCTCCGAGGACATGAGTGTATAATCTTTAAGAATGCCACTACGATCGCAGAGTGACATGTTCAGCATATACCAACTAAAAAAATCGATTCGGACTGTCATATGATTACGAAGACTGTCTTAGTGAATGTACAGGAAGGCTGAGCCAGATTGGAAACACTACATATGGAATCGAAAAATTATATGAATTTCGTGGTAATTGTTACTTGCTGTAGACTCCAAATCACCATTCCTCATCAGTTAGAAGAAACGATTTTCTGCACAACATAATTATTACGCAAGCTTTCTGGGGAACTTGTCTTGAAAAACCTTAAAAATTATTCGGTTCTTCAAATCAATGAGACGCGATCCACCACATTCTTTATTGTTCAGTTTCCAACAGATATCTAAAGTTATTTTCGCCATCGCATCTATAATTAAATGTGTGGCATGGCATCCATACTGGTGAATCGGTATCAAAACATGTTGTTCAATGTGGGCGTTTCGTTCTTCATTTAATATCACGTAGAAAACCTGACTGATGTAAGCCAGCTAGCTGATTGGGCGATGGCTTTTAGGGCGCGGAGACTCCTTTTCTTTCTTTAACCTCGGAAATGCCTTGGCACTTTTCTCGTCTGATTTGTTCAGCATGTTGTTGCACAATATCGTTGCCTTCTTACTCAGGCCCGAAAACGGAAACACTACGTCACGCCGCCATCTAGCCTCTTCGAGTAAGCTCATCCGTAACATCTAGCGCTGTTAAAATCAAACAAATTTTTTTAAAGATTTTGTCAATACGTCTGACATTTTATCAGTACTCTGTCAATGATTTATTTAAGATTTGACTGAAAATAGAAAAAGACAGCTTCCTTTTAATTTTGTGTATTATTTTTATTCTCGAAATCGATTTTCGACCGTAATCGTTACGGTTGTATCATTTCTGCTAAATGTCATCTGAGAAATTTTACCTGAATATGTCATACTTGCCAATCTTGAAAGCCTACTTTCGGCTTACTGAGATGCTACTTTCAAACCTTTTGGAAAGCTGATATCGGAAATTAAGGGCTACTTAAAGAACTGTTTCCGGTACACAAAGTGACGTCAGGTACGATAATTGATTTCATTATGGGCCTGAGTAAGAAGGCAACGGCAAATTGCAATTTTTCTAACATCAACCTCAGGCAAATGTTGTCTTTTACCTCAAATTCAAATGCGCTTTCAAGCGTTATAAATTTTATAAAAATATAAAGCTAATTTTAAACCATTACAATACTCAAAAATCTAGTGGCTTATATGGTGCTCTAAATTTAAACAATATTTATTCAAAAAGTTTGTTCTATTAAATGTTAACAAATGAAAATAAATAAATATTGTCAGTTAATGGTAAAATTAAATATAACTGAAGAACATAATGAAAAAGTGCCCTTTGAGCTTACAACTAATATGTTTCGATTGAATTCTAATAAATGAGATCAGAAAATTTTCATTAATCCTAACAGTCCAATATTAAAATATTCTTCACCTACGTATTAAACGTATTGCTTGTTATTTTAAATAAATAACAAACAAATAACAAGAACAATTAACGTAGCAATGTTGAGCTGAGACCATGAATAATTGGTAATTGCCATGTAGCCACCAAAACCTAGACTGCTCAGTTTCAGCTCGAGCAGCCTCAACATATTTCGTAAATAAGTACCTCCATTGAAACCGTTGATCTCGCAAGCTTAAAGCCGAAAGGTGTTCTATCTTCTTATTTGTGGCCCGCCTGCGTGATGATATATAATTGAGGCACCATCAGAATCAAAAATATACCAATTATGCCCAAATATATGAATACTCCTGGAGGTATAAAACCAATAGTGAGACATGCCTCAATATACCCGTCAGTAGAGTGAAACGGCTGCAAAATCCAGCGATTTTCACTCGCAGTCACAGATTTCATGATAGTATTTCAAACAAACTTCAGAATGAAAGTATCGATTCTCATTACTTTTGGCAATTTTTTAGATTTCCCGATTCGATATATAGTGTTGCCAGTCCGTTTTATGCTTTCTGTGCAGACCGGCAGGAGGACATTTCCTTTCGAAAACTCTTAATCTTTCTATTATACTAGCACTCTGATCATATCAGACCTAATGACAATATTTCAAAACTGGTCTAACCGGTTTGCTTCAGATTCTAGGCTCAGAAATGCTCTTTCTTCATCTAAGATTAAACGCGCCATCACGTTGACGTCATCAGCATATGCTACCAATTGTGTGGATTTGAACATAAGTGTATTCGAGGTTTCAGCTGATGTCTTCTTGATGACGTGTTTCAGCGCAATATCAAGGAATATAGGGGCAAGTTCTTCCTCTTGTTTTAAGCCTGATTCCGTTATGAAGCTGTCCGTTAGTTCACCATTTACCTTGACCTGAAACTCTGTGTTCAGCATCGTCACTTTGACCACGCGGGTTAGTTTTGTTGGGACGCTAAAGTCAAGCATTATTTTGTACAGCGCATTTCTGTCGAGGCTGTCGTATGTTTGCTTGAAGTCTACAAGGAGTTGGTGCACATCGATGTTTTATTGCCAGAACTTTTCGGGCACCTGCTTTACTGAGAATATTTGGTCTATTGTAGACCGTCCACTTTGAAGGCCTCCCTCAAACTCTCTTATAACACCTACGCAGTACGGCTTTAGTTTTCTTTCTATGATTTTGGAGAGCATTTTATAAGACGTAGACAGCAGAGCGATGCCTCTATAATTTTCACCCCGTAACTTGTCTCCCATTTTCCATACAGGTCATACTTGTATTCTACATTTTTGCCAGTCTTCTGGCAACTTTTCCTCTGACCATATTCTGCATTCTAGTCGACGAAGAGGGTTACTTACATGGAGACCCTCATTCTAGAGCAGTTTTGCTGGTATTCATCTATTCCGAGAGCCTTATTTTTTCTGAGGTCCCGTAATACTGCTTCATCTGTTTTTAATTTCGACTGGTTTCCTATGATTACTCCTTTTGGTATTTTGCAAAGAATCGTTTGTGGATTGAAGCTGTCTCTTAGTTGTAAATAGAGGCATATGCCGGTTTGACTTTATGTAGAGTCATGGTTTCGCTTCTATGTTAGATATTGGTACTGATGATTAGACATTTCTTTCTTTATCAAAGTATTTGGTATTAAAAAGCCATCGAGGTGCCATAACTTCTATTTGTACTTTGCTGAGTATGATTCTGACATGTTCCTTATACAACTTCTGATCGAGATGAACGTCTAAGTATCGAGCACAAGATTTATGTGGAACCTGTTTTGAACCACCCTCACTACCTATGATATGGAAATCTTTCAAATTACGTTTCAGGTCTTGACTGGCCAAACGCAGCATTGTTTGAAACGAACTGTTTCGCACTTCTACATATTGACTTTCATTCGTTAATTGTTGGTATAGAACTGTATATTAATAACATTTTTTTGTATGCTGCTGTGGACTATTGTAGCTTTTTCATCTACCTTAGAAACGGTTTTCCATCAAAGGTACAACCTTCTTATCTTTTAATAAAACAAAGAGACATTTGAGATATTGAGTTCAAATTAATTGTGGGTATAGGGCAAGCAATACATTTTATGAATCCGGTCCGATTTCTGTCATATGACCACCACGAGCCCGTTTACAGCGGTCGATTCTTTGGACACCATTTTCCACCAGTCTGGCACACATTTTGACCGGGACGTTGGCAATTTTGCGTTGGATGTTGTCTTTGAGCTCGTTGCTAGCTTGTTGGCGTATATCAGTGACTTGGTATAGTCCTATAAAAAAAGATCGAATGGCGTTAAATCACATAAACGAGGCGGCCATTCGACCGGGCCATTTCTCGAGATAACACGTTCACCAAATTTGCCTTTCAATAAAACGATTGTGAGGGGTGCTGTGTGGCTAGTGGTACATATCGCTGATCTCAAACTCATCCAATTCTGGCCGCAAATATTCTTGCAACGTAACGCGATAGCGCTCTCCACTGACGGTAACACGACAGTAGTTTTCATCCACGAAAAAATACGGCCCAATCATATCTCCGGCATGAAAACCACACCAAACAGTAATTTTTGCAGATACAACGGTGTCTCAAGAAGCACATATGGCTTTGTTGCTGACCAATAAGGCATATTTTTCTTATTAACCAAGCCATTGAGCCAGAAATGAACTTCATCACTGAAGATGATTTTTCGATGAAATTCTTCATTTTCTTCAAGCTTTGTCAGAGTCCGATTGGAGAATTTTTGGTGTTTCGAATGATCAATTGACTTTAATCCTGGATTCAATTTGATCTTGTAACCACTTACGGCTGCGATATTTCCTTCAGTTCGAGCGGTACAATGCCTTTTGGGCAGCGGAACGTCCAATAGTGAAATTTTGGACCCGAACTTATCCTCTATAGTACGCACAGCCTGCCGGGTGGGACGATTATTACGGCGGAAATTTGGTGTAAGTGCTCTTAAAGATGCGACCACCAACTCGGAATTTCGGTGGAAATTTTTAATACATTCCAAACGTTGCTGGTTCGTGAACTTTACCATGATGAAAATGTTGATTTTAACTAACGTTTTAACATTGACAGTTTATGTAAAAAGTTTAAAGGTGCGTTCATATAAAGACACAAAATTTTTATGTCTCTAATATACGCACCTGTGTATGATCAAGTCATCAGCAAATGCTGCAAATGATCGCGCTAGCGACACTTAAAAATCAAAGCCGTTGCAAGTTAATATGGAGAAGAGCAGATGTACAGAAACTGTTGCTTGTTGCAGGCCATTCAAGCCATTGAAATTGAGCATTGTCGTTAGATTTTCATCAGTTACAACAAGTGATTTCCCGAATAACTTATTGAACATCATGGCGCAAAGGTGTCTGAAGACCATGTCTTGAAGGAGTTTAAAAATTCGTCCATTGAACCACATCGCATCGAAGACTTTCCCCATTTCAATGAGACACGTTCCAACATGTTCTCTATTGTGTAATTTCCAACAGATGTCTGAGGTTACTTTCGTTTTCGCATTTATGGTAGAATGCCTGGCACGAAAACAAAACTGACAATTTGGCATTTAATCATATTTGTCGATGTGTGCGTCTAATGTTTGATCAAGTAACATTTCAAACAATTTACTGATGTTAGGCAGCAAACTGATCGGGCGATAGCTTTTAGGGCGCCAAAACTCCTTTCTCCAAGATTGGAAATACCTTGGCCTTTTTCCACTCATTTGGGAAACATAAATTGTTCAACATGCTCTTGGACAATATGCAATGATTTCTATTAGCAACATCAGGAAAATTTCAGAGAACTATATTTGGAATATCGTCAATACCACATGATTTCCAATTGTCTATTCTACCAAATACGAGTATAAGACACAAGTCTTCATAGCTGACAAAACAATCAAGAAACTATCCGTCCGGTATGAGGTCGAAGTTCAGTGTTTCATTTAATTGAAGAATGGATTCACCGTTCAGACTTGATTTGAAATCGAAAACTTTTGGTTCCACAAGTTATGAAGGCATTTGGGTCCCTCTCTCAGGGTTTGGTTGACGAACCAATTCAGAATAAGTTCCGATCTATATCTTTTTATATCCGAGGTCGAACTATTAATCTCAATACCAATATCAATATCGAGGGAAGATTCACTCGAGGCTTCTCTTTTGTGGGCTAGTAATTCTCAATTTGCTGACATCACTCCCAAAGTATAACTTGATAAAGTTCCAGTCATTCTTCAGGTGTTATTTGAACAAAGCATTTGAGGGGTGATTATAGTGCTAAAATCATCGGTAAACATTTTCAACGCATGTGAGAACAAAGCTGTTCAATCTTTTCAATCTTGCGGCGCTTATTGTTTCCTGAATCGTTTTCAATATCAGCTTCTCTAACTTCGATGAATGGGGACCTATTTCGTCGTTTGTTAAATTTTTAATGTTAGGAATTATTGGGCAAGAGTTTCCATCAGAAGATCGTCATTGTTTCTGGTAATCCTGATTAAACTTCGTCTGAAACTTTCCCCAATCTGTTTTTTGTTTTGAAATTCAATCGATGGTTATCATTTTGAAGTGAAAAGAGGAAGACTTTTATGATTTATTTTCAATGGTCGCTATCATAAAGATACACCTGCAGTGTCCGTTGAGGTCTACTAAAGCTGAATCCAAGTCTTGCATCAGTTACATCCAAATATGAATTTGTCCTAAGGAGGTCACTCAAAGCAGTGTTTGTTGCTGCTTAATCGCAATCCCAAGGAGTTTCTGCATCGTTTCGTGACCATCAACGAAACGTGGCTCCACTGATACACACCGGAGACCACGGAGCGCCGATAACAAAATGTAGTTTTCAAGTTGATTCTTAGAACCATGTCACGTCTCGTACAGGGAAGTGTACGTACGTACTTTTACAGTCGCAGTATGACATTACTATTGCCCACTTACTATATTTACTTTGGTTTTCTCTTTATACAGCAGGGCGACGACCAAAACAACTGGCTACACTCTTGCGCATGGCTTCGAAGCTTGTTAACTACGGTGAGCTCTGAAAAGGAGCCAGTGCGATTGTTCTGTTTTTAGTCGATTTATTATAATTAAAAAAATAATGTGTTAAAAGTAAGGATAAAAATCAGCGTGAATTTTTCAAATTACTTACCACTTGTAGAACTATATTCGCCAATGTATCGTTTAGTTAGGTATCTCACTGTTACCGCTGTAAAAGAGGAAAAAATTGTGCTTAGTTCACTTAATTCAAATTAGATCAGTTAAAATACTACACTATAATTTACATATACACAAAATCACAAATTTACTTGCCCCAGTTAGCTTTAAAGGCGATCATAATAAACTAGGAATTGCGTTTTTAAATCAGTTCAGAAAATCTTTAACAAAAATATCCATATCAGATTTAGAAGGACTTATTTTTGAGAAGGTTGTGGAAGCGCTAATACATCAAAGCAATTTAGCTAATTTGCGGGTATGGATTGAAAAACAAGACAAAATAATCATTTCTCATCGAAATAAAATAACAGTTCGTGATTTAGACATGGTATGTGCTCTAAAAATCACAGAAAAACCAGCAGTTTGTTATACCCATTAAAATCACAACAGGTGTTGGATTAAAAGTTCTTATTCCAAAACGTCCAGATCAGTCACCTGTAAGTTAACTTAAGAATAACATGGGGGATGAGCCAAAGTCGTCATGTTCATTCAATTCAAGATCTGTTTTATCATCATTATCCGGAATACGCGCGGACTGAATTTGCAAAACGGTTCCGATTTAATCAAAAGTTTACGCCACTGAGATCAGATGCAAAACATAAGCCAGCGATTTCAACAACCATTTAAAGTTCAGGATACTTCTATGACATCAAATAGTTTGTCATCATGCAGTACAAATGAAACTGATCTGAATAATAATGCGGATAACCAAGGAATAGCCGAACAAAACACAATCCACAGTCACAGCAACTACAGCCACCGCAACAGTAACAAGAAATTTCGAAATCCGTCAACTGAAAGCTGCAGCAATGAGTTGGTAAAGTCCCGCTACGACGCCAGAACTAAAAAGAGGAATTGGATCTCGTCAACGACGGTTACCTGTGCGCTGGGCAATAAGGAGGATTTGCTTCGAAAACGCCAGCGCGGACGGATCGACGCGAGTTTGCCGAGACAGTTTCAATTTCTGTGGAAATTCCCAAATCAATGGTTTCTAAACTAATATATGGTTTGGGTCGAAGAACAACTTGTCCTTAAAGTGCTGTGCAAAAATAAAGCCTCCAGAACTTTTCTGAGTGACGTATTCCCGAAGTGACCCCTAAATAGAGCGCTGCGAGACAGCATTCATACTGAAGCTGTTAAATAGCTTCGGAGCTTACAGCATTTAGAAATACTGTCCTTCTAATACCTCACCGCTTTTTTTCTTCTTCCTCCTAGCACTACAGCCCCTCTCGGCCCTACGCTTCCTCCGAATAGCGCTTCCAACTATCTCGGTCCATTGACCGCGTCCTCCGATTTCGAAATTCGAGCAGCGGTGAACTATCATCGTCGACCGAGTCAGACCACCGTTTCCTCGGTTTTCCCATTGGTATCCGCCCTTCAGTTCTCCCAACGAATACCTTTTTGGGTGTCCGTTGTTTGTCCATACGATTCATGTGTCCAGCTCATTAAAGCTTAAGCAGTCTGACAATCGTAAGACCTCCAGTTCGTTAAAAATTTAATGCAGCTCATGGTTGGTATCGGATCCGCCACTGGTCTCCGTCTAGCTTCGCTCCGGTTGTTCGCCTCAGGATCCACCGCTCAAAGACTTTCAACACTCGTTTATTTGCGGATGCTTGGGTTAGGGGCATGTTTCACACACGTAGCATAACACAGCTCTTATCATCGATTTGTATACTATTTTTCCTGATTGTCAAGACTCAATAAAATATATTATTTGCGAGCTGTATTTTTTGGCGTATTTCACCTCTTTCAATACTGCTTCTCGTTATTTTGGCGCCTAAATACACAAATTTGCCCACATGTTCGATACTGCACTCGCCAAGTGTGAGCCCTACTAGTTTTGCTTCGCTTTCGAGTTTCAGGAAGAGTTCTTTGGCAGTTGTTAATGACCGTGACAAAATGTTGACGGCTACTACTTGGCTCAACTTGTATAGTAAAGTACCTCGTGTATCAACAGGTAGCTTCCTTATGACATATTTCAGAGCCCAATTGAATAGCAATGGGGCCAGCAATCTATCTGTTTCAGTCCGATATTTGTGTCAAAGGCATCGGTGAGTTGATTATTGATGGAGGTCGTCGACAACATTGTCATTTTGGTAAGACGGATTAATTAGGCTGGGATGTCAAAGCAAAGCATTATTTGGTCCAGAACGTTGCGAACAATACTGTCGTGTGCTTGCTTAAAGTCAGCGAAAATTTGTTGTACGTTTATGTTGAGCTCCCAGCATTTTTCAAGTACCTGCTTGACTATTGTCGATCTATTTCCCCTAAAACCGCCTTGATACTCCCCATTAATACTGTTGGCGTATGAGCCCATTTTATTTTCTGAGATCTTTGAAAATATATCGCACGCTGTAGAAAGTAGTCATATGCCTCTATAATTTTCGCACAATAGCTTGTCACCTTTTTTTTGGATAGGTAATATAATTGATTGGTTTGACTCTTTTGGCGTATATTTTTCTTTTCAAATGTGCCGGATGATTTTGTGAATAGCTTTATGAACACTACTGCCACCATATTTGATGAGCTCCACTGGAATCTCATCGATGCCCGGCACTTTATTATTCTTTTGGGCTTTGATGGTGGAACAAACTTCATCCAGAGTTGGCGAGGCCAGTGGAAGCTCTCCGCAGGCAGCTATAGGCTTCGATGTACTGGGGCTATTCGGAGGATTAAGGAGGCTTTTGAAATATGATGCCGATCTTTCTTTAAACTTAGTTTCATCAGCGATTATATGGTTATCATGACAGAGCGTGGTCTTGAGCTGATAACCACGTTTCAAGCTTCTTACTACTTAGTAGTAGTTGTTCTATTTGCAGCAATGCTTATTGAGGCCAATCTCTTTCCTCGCGACATAACCAGGATGGACCGATCCACCACAAAAGGTAATAAATCGGCTGGATTGTCGGGACTGCGGACGTGTACCCAATCCTGGGCTCGTGATAAAGTCACTTCAGCCACTCGATTAGCGATAAAAACTTTTAATTGATGAGATGGTGTATTGATCCATTGTAGCCCAATCATCGAATCTGTCTACAAGTAAACTTTATATACTGAAATGTGTAGAGCCTTTTCAACTAAAACAAACAAGTTCACTAGCAGCACACACGCACATAGTTCCAAACGTGGCTTGGCGCATAATAATAGATTCTAGATTTTTCCCGACTGGTCAACTCATCGCAGATGTATACAAGCACTATTTGCTCGTCAGCACCTGTGATTAAATCATCTACATAAACATCATTTTACATGATGCGAGACGCAAAAGGATACTGAGATTTTTCATCTTCAGCTAATTGTTGCAAACAACGGGTAGCTAAAAACGACGCTGGCTTTATTCCGAATATTAGGCGATTAAATTTATAAGCCGATACTGATCCTGTCTGGTCACGCCAAAGTATTGATAAATATGTGTGATCTTCCTCTTGAATCTTGACCTGAAGATACATTTTTCGACGTCACCTAGCAACACATACCTATGCAAACGGAAGCGTAGCAGGAGAGGAGCCTTGAATTATTGGTCAAGACATCAATGCATCGTTTAATGATAGGCCAGAGCTGGATACTGCTGATGCATCAAACACTACACGTAATTTCGTAGTGAGACTTCCTTCTTTTACGACAGACTGATGTGGCAGATAAAATCCAATAGGTGGTAGCGAAGGAAGACGCAATAAATATCGTAGGCTTATGTACTCTTGTATAGATTTATAATATTGTTCCTGTAGACTAGGATTCTTTTTGGATCTCCTCTCGAGAGCCATCAATCTTTTTATTGCACCTTGATACGGTTCATAACTCGTTCATATTATCATTGAACGGGAGTGCTACCGTGCATCGGCCTGTAGAATCCCGCGTGATGTTTTTTACAAAATGGTCTTCACGCGCTAATTCCTCTGCCGAGAGATCTTCTAACTCCCAGGACCGGGAAATATCTTGTTGCAGATCATTGAAATAGTATTTAACCTTGGGTTGAATACTGCTACACTGTGGGGGTAAACATCCACCTACAATCCAGCCAAATTGAGTCTTTTCAACGATCAGATTGGACTCACGTTGAGACGCAAGTTTTATTTGGTTGCGAAGCACAACGTTGGAAGAGATGCTCCAGCACCGATAAGTAATTGTACCGCCAGCACGGGTTTATGGAATGCAGGATCCGCAAAATGAACGTTCGATGGAAGATAAATGGCTCTCCAATGTATCTGAGCTTCCGGTGTTACTGAAATAATAGTCGGAACCAAAAGGAATTCCAAAGTTCTTTGATAATTATTTAAACGAGATCGTATGACAGTAGTGACTTTGTACTCAGCGATAGTGGAAAGCCCATTGAAAGCTCCAATCGGCATATAACATCTTTCTTTCGGCAATTTCAATTTTGTTGCTAATTCCCTGACCATAAAATTTCTTGTCGATCCTGTATCTATTATATCGCGACATAATGTAAGGGTTTTGTTTTTGACAACAATTAAAACAGCAGTCAGTGTTACGTCATCTACTTCTAATCCTTCAGATCAAAAGGATTTTATTTCCTTACTGGCTAGTCATGATCTATGCTTCGATTTTGCCTTTGCACTTACGGGTGACGCTGCGTCGAACGAGATTATTCTCTGCATGGTCGATCCAGGAGAATTGTTATGTGGATGAAGAGCGTATGAAGTTGACCGTTACATACTCTGCATCCTCCTGATTTGCATTCATTGCATTTATGTTGTGCGCTGAGACAATTAAAACAAAGGGATGATCCTTTGATAGCTTGCTTTCTCTGAGATACTGACAAACCTTTGAATTGATTACAGTGATAAATGGAATGTTGATCAGTACAGATTGAACAGTGCGGAAACCTCCTTTTACTGTTTCCTTTATTTGTTCTTGTGACGAAAGCTTGGCCGTGATTTCTCGTCGATAGCCTTGCTTCCCGCTGTGATTTCAAATTTTTCTCATGAATATCTATTAAAAGGACTTTCACCGCAACCGCCTGGTACGATGGTAATTTATTATCTGGAAGTGTGGTCTCCCACTGATATCTAGTGTTATCGCTTATCTTCGTAACGATCAGATGAATGATGACACTATTCTAGTGTTCTACGGGTTCGCCTAAAGCTGACGATGAGATCGTCCAACATGATGGAAGTATCTTTCGAAAGGTTTGGCTTGGAGGTGACCAGTATGACCAGATTTTATTTGAGGAATCTACTGCTGGTGCAGGTTAAAATCTACTAAATTATACTGAAAGCAAACCTGAAAATCACTGATAAATCTACTTCATTTTGTCACTTTTACGTCAATAAAATTAAAAAACGCAATACAAATAAGAAAACAATGTTTACTATTAAAAAATCAACAAAATTGGTTTACATATTAAAGTAAGAAGCTATTTCAAGTTTAAATAAAATATTTGGAGGAGTTATGGTTCCTCGTCTTCTTTAGCCTATGCTTTCATACAGGTTTTTTGAGTCCATTAATTTTATCATGTTTTTGTGGGGTACGAAATTGCTACATCCTCCTTCAATCTTTCGAAATCCTTCTTTTGTATGCATTATTCCCTCTACATTTTTAATTTCGAAACGATTGCGATCGTTAGTTTTAATTCTATTTAGGTCTGAAAATATTCTTTCAACCTTTGAATTAGATATAGGCAGTATCATCATTTGTTGAGGGAATCGAGAAAAATTTTGATAATTGGGTTTTCCATTCAAATCAGAGATTTTGCTGACTTCACTCCAAAATTTATCAACCGTAAATGTTTCAGAGCTCAAACTAGAACTGGATAACAAATTGGAAATGGAAACATCAAATTTTAATTCTCTATATTCATTATCGATAGTCTGTAAATTTTCTGTTGGTACCAAATTAGGAAACCGTTGGAGAACTCTGTTCAAAGTATGAAATTCGCCATATACTGCTATTTGGGGGTCGAGGAATGATAAATCTTGCAAAAGGTCATGTTGTATAGGCATTCTTTGCAAAAATTGTGAACTTAATTCAATTAAAAATGTTTGACATCTGTTAAGAAATTCAACAATCTTTGGTCTCATTCGTAAATCATCTTTTAGAGAATGTAATGTCATTGCTACGTTTGTACCTAAGTACATGCTTTTTAAAGGTAAAAAATCCATCTTTTCTTTTGGATCTAAAGATCGAAGCGACGTCGTTTACACATAACTAGTTTTCATGTAGCAGCTCAAATGGTTTCTTTGAATTTTGTGAATAACCTTTGGTCACTTTGAAAAATTATATTGAACTTATTTGTTATAGGCAATATCAAATCTAAAAAGTAAATATAAAGTTTTGTCTCTTCGCTACTAAGATGATCAAATATAAATTGACAAGTGGCATTTAAATTTATACTTCCTAAAAACTCACTTTCTTTGACTACTGTGTGAAAAATATGCATAAACATCCTTGACAAATAGCTCTATAGAACGAGGTAATTTTTTACAAGCATAACTCACCGAAAGGTGTGTTGAGTGATTGATGCATTTGAAAAAAAACACACTGAGGATTTACTTCCCTGATTTTAGATACTTCACTATTCCTTTCCCTGAACATAACATTCGTGGTATCAGCAGCAAACCCTATCAAATTTGCTAGGTGAAGCTTTCTTTCATATAAGGCGCTGGTTAAACTTTCAAACAAATCCTGCGCACTTTCACCTTTCAAGTTCACCATGCACAAAAATATTGTATGAGGTGACTGCATTTGTTTCGAATAGTATTTTACCGCAGTTGCAAGTACTTTTTAGGTCTTTGTAAAAATTTTTTTTTACAAAGACCTACTAGTTTCGCGACCTGTCTGTCCGTCTGTCCGTCCGTCAGTCCGTCCGTCCGTCTGTCCGTGCGTCACAGCTGGTTTCCTCAGAAACTATAGAAGCTAGAATGCTCAAACTTTGTGCAAAGGTCAGAAGTGATGGTCTCTCAAAAGTTAAGGCCTTGACAAAAATTTAAAAAATGTTTGAGGGGGTCCCCCCTAATAACGAATTGGCCCTTAAATTTTTTTTTAATCAAAGGTAGTTGAGTGGGGTATTAAATGAAAGGTCTTGATTAGAACTTTTAGAATCTGAAATAAAAAAATCATTTGATGAATTAGGGGGTCCACGGGAAGGCAAAATGTACCCAAAATTTGTGTCCCCATTACGCGAAAAGGTATATTGTGCTCTACTAAGGCTGCTGATTTCTGCTTTTTTTATATCTTCTGAAATCGTCGATGTTTTGAAAATGGTATCAATCTGTAATCAAAGAAATAAACCGAGAAATGTCTGAGACATTTGACAAACTTTGCAGGTTTTATACTATGGGTAGTTTTACGTAAATCGTCCATATAAAGAATAATTGTCAGTTGCTTGTTGAAAGCTTCTAAAGAAAGTAGAATTGAAAGGGAAATTCTAGGAATCATGGAATGGGACATGAATATTTTGGTACTCCAAGAGTGATTTGACGAGTATGGGATTACAGAGTCAAGAAACTATCTTTCTTTTAATTCTCCCACTTTGATAAGTTTCAAACTAAGGTAAAATGATTCTCAGGCAAACGCGCTCTGAGTTCAGAGTGTTATCCGGTAATAATAGCACAAAATCACTAGATTTTAAACTATTTAAAGAAGTAGTAAATTAAATTTTGAGATTTATATTAAAGGTAACTTTTCCGACACTAACTGCCTGTCAGACCATCCTCGAAACTTCCAGATATTCACCTACCATTCCATAATTCATGGACTCTTTATTTGTCCACTTACCCTAGCAGCTTTCAAGAAATAATCGACATCTATTCAAAACGCAGATGTGAACAATGATTATCTGAAGTGACATATTTTTAACGTTTAACGGGAAAAAGGACAGCCTCAATCCTTAAAATGATCATACAGATACTGCGGAATCGAGACTGAAGTTAATGTATGAAAGAAAATTCTATGCACAACGAGAAGAACACTTTCAAAACTAACAATATAAATCACAACTTTATCCCTAAAAGTTCACATAAACATACGATTTTTTTGAATAATTAAACCAGAACTAAAGAATCGATATGTATATACGTCAATTCCATACCTGTGAAGCTCCAGAATATCCGTTCATACTTCTTATGTGCTTTGATGTAGCCATATGGTCCTTCAAAGATGCCAATCTACTTAGCACTTCGCAATTGCTCCCACTCTTCACGATAACTTTGCTTATACAAGCGCTTCATTTTTTATGACAAATTTCAACACAAAATAGTTCACTAATCCTTTCCATTGCACACGTATGACACGAAATGTAACTAAACTAGTCAACTATCAAAACATATGCGAAAACTATGAGGAAATGGAGGGATTCCCCGAAACTTTTCTCTCGTTTCGTATAAGAATGGTGCAATTCTTAAATTCTGATTCAAAAGAAAGAGGAGTCCCCGGTATTGAAAGCGGTTTTACACAGGGTGCCTATATTACGCGGAAAAAATACAATATATTAATATAAATTGTAAATTCTACCAAAATATACCAAATTTATTTCACCTACTAAATACTGTTTCCAATGCCTCGAAAACTACCAAAAAAGTAGAAATGTACTAAATCTGGTCACACAACTGCTGCAGCCCGGTTCCCTTTACCTAGACCCCCACCACCACTACAGCACCAGATACCGGTTAGCAGACGCTTTGACGGCGCGGGGCAGGCTCAGTCCGGTTACTTATAATACAGACCCTGTATACCAACTGTGAGCTCGCCGGGTTAACTGAAAACAAGTTGGGTAGACAGACCTATGCTCATGTCAGAAGGGTTTTGTACTTAACTTACAAAATGCAGTAACCAGCAACGAATAAAATCATGAAACATGTCAAAGACATGTCAAAGACGATTTTATTCGAGAAAATGTGAAATTCGAGGTTCATACTATTATTAACAAAGTTCAACGCATTTTGACCTCTGAGGTATTTGTTATAGTTATACCCATAAATATCTCCTTTGATAATTTTGCAGATTTTTTAAGATCACGGGTGTCCATTCGCGAGGGAGGAAACACATTTTTCATGTATTTCCCCCCCTATCTGTGCCCCCACTGAAGCGAAAACTGTCAGTTTAAGAACTGTTTTGAAAAGCTCTCATAGAGAACTTTCACTTGATACTCATATCGGCTACCTTTCATGAAATTTTTTTCAGGGGCCACTCTTCTGTACTGTAATCATCGATTCATGGCCAATTTTTTTGAATCCTAGAATGGTTACAAAGCCCTTTTGCTAGGAGATCTCTCCTGCCTCTTCGACTTGTTTCAATTGTATGTACTCATCTTCATGATATTTATCACTCCTGAAATTTTCATGCAAATTCTAGCAAAGCTGTAGTGTCTAAGTCGGTAAAAAGCGCATATGGCTCCATAGCCATATGTTTCCATAGTAATACAGGGCATATTGCTCCATAGTAATACAGGAAAATTCAAATCGCTATAACTTCGGTAAATACCATTCGATCTTTATGAAACTTTCAGAAAAGATCAATCTTATAAATAGTCATCTGTTTACTAAATTTTTTCGAATTTAAGGGTACCATTTATATTTTATTCAAGAAAACATAAAATCGATAAATCATACTATTACTAACAAAGTTGAGTGAATTTCAACTTCTCATGTATTTGTTGTTATTGTACTCATAAAGGCCTACATTCATGATTTTTTTCAGATTTTTCGGATGGAAGGTGTCCAATCGCGAGGGGGGGTACGCGAAAAGTTCGTACATTTCCCCTTCCCCTGCCCCCCTCGGTACTTATAAGGCAATTTTAAAACCTGTTTGGAAAAGATCTCATTGAGACCTTTCCAACGACACCCTACTCGACTACCAATGGTGAAATTTTTTTTTGTGGGGTCACCTCCCTATATGGGGAGACCCCCCTTAAACGCCTTTGAAAAATTTTTCCACCCTTGAACTTTCAAGAGGTCACCACTTCTGACCTTCCCACAAAGTTTCATGGCTGTAGCCTCTATAGTTTCGGAGAAAAAGTGCTGTGACATACAGACGGACGGACGGACGGACGGACGGACGGACGGACAGACGGACACAGGTCGTGATTGCAATAGGGTTTTGTATTTTAGTACAAAACCCTGAAAAAGAATTGGAGCCATTTCAACTCACTGGGAGTTTTGAATTTGTTGCGGTGAAACGACATTTCAGCATTTTTCATGATTGATGGATGCAAAACCCTGCATGTGACAACATTCTCCCTTCTGCCAAGCTACTTGAATAATACTATAATCTATTCGCTTCCTTAATTTTATACTCGTATTTCATAAAGTAAATCCAAATTTTAATGTTGACCTGTTTCAATAAAGCGTGTCGGTACTAGCCGTGAATATGCGAAGTCACGCATAGAAAAGCGAGCCAGATCATAAAAGTTGTATATCCTGGTTACCGATTTCCTTTTCAATTTCCAATCTACGCCGGATTGTCGCATCAATCAATTCCTTTTCTCTCAAAGAAAATCACCCAAGTGTGTCGCACAAGTTTAGCTCGTTCATTAGTTATTCATTGCAAACATTGTCATGAGAAATCATTGCAGAAATCCATCATTGTGCGATCGTGATGAACTCTTGTACTCTCCATTCGAATGAGAAACTAAACAATTTAATTAGCGTTTTCAACCAGCATTAGCATCTACTTGACCTAATCAGTGGGGTTACTCGCTTTTGCATTTCTCCATTGGCACAGTTCAAACGAATTACACTTTTCACTCTTGGGCCCATACAAATCCGCGAATTCATTAGAGCCGCCAATTGGGCTGCGAATAGCTTCAAATAGATCTTCATAATTCGGAATTAACTGTACCTGGCCGGCGAATCTATGCCTGCCTAATAGCGTTCGAGTCGTTCTGGTCAATCCATCATAATCGCGGAACAGCAAACCAATAGAAGACGAAATGCATAATAGCGCGGTCCATGCGAGAATAGTATCGAAGAGATAATCGCGCGAATATGGATGTACTCGAACTCGTTCGTAGATGATGCCCAGTGGATGCAGCGGATCCAATGGACCCAAAAGACGCGCTTAGGCCTCGTCTATTGTGCAGACTCAAGCCGTGGAAATGGCGAGATAAATCGATAATCCAATCAGCCAAGATGCAAGGTTGGACGCGACGTGCGAGACTTTGCTGCACAAACGCGGAATGCAATGCCCATCGATGGCAAACAAGATACATAAATTTTAGCGTAAAGGTGAATACGATCATCATTCTTGGCTGTGGCCCGCAATAAAAGTAAAACGCACTGCGAGCCAAGCATAAAGATCAGAAAAGCTTTGCATTTGATTAAAGTGACTATTATGCAGTCATAACATACTCGCAACCATGCGAATAAAGATGTAATCAAACGGACAATGAATGAGGTAATTTGTCAATATTCAAAACAGATTTGCAGATAAACACGCTTAGCATGCTGATGGCGTGCAGCGATTGTCGGTGCTGAAATCGTGGAAAACAAACGGTTCGCGGTTTTAAAGACACTCCAAAATTTAGCAAATCACTGAGATACATTGCAATCATTGCTAAGAATGTGTTGCAATTAGGTCGGTAATAACTACTAGTTAATGGATACCTTCACATTGCAAGAAATATCGAGTTTTATGGGCACTGGACCTTAATTTTAAGCTTTAGTTACTGTAATTTGAGAAGAAAATCCTCTCACAAAGTGGAAGTAAATAGAGATCAGATGAAGGACATATCACTTGATGATATCCTCATAATATACTCCTGAAAACCTACCCAGGCATCGTAGTAAAATTATGAAGATCATTGATTTCTTCATGTTAGCGTGGTTGATTTAAAATGATTGGCTTCAAACTTTATTTTTGAAGAAATGGGTCAAGTACATTCATGTAGATACAATAAGTAAGGGTTCAATTTTTAAATCATACTTTTACTCGACCAATTTAAAATTCACACTAACAGACAACCAAAAAAGAATTTCCCAGTCAGTCGGCCTCAGATGAAGGCACTCAAGATGGATCAGCACACGGTCAATGTCCCATTAGAATGTTGCAACATTTATTTTTGTCAAGCTGGAAGGAGGGTAATACGAAAAAATCTTCCAAATAATTAATTAAATACTGAAAATTAAAATATTAAAAAACTATATCTACTTGCAGTGACCTCTAAATTTTATGAAGCATGTATTATTACGAATTCGGGAGAATTATTGAGTTTCCTCCTTTTTTTGTGGTAGGGAGGTGAATGCTATTTATGCACAGAGTGTGGGACTCCCATGCGCGACTGGACTATCCACTAAACACCTCCCCTGTCAACCTGAGAACCTAGCCTTGAACCGTTTGACACATTACTACGGGCCAGGTCACGTTTTGTTACGCCGTGGAGCGCCTTCAAGCTGGGGAGTCCCTTTCCTAGCGGGAGGGGAGAGGGGAAGAGGAATTGCCAGAAGAGCCCCAGCGCCCCCGGCTGCTTTGAGTCCCTTTTATATTTTAGGACTGCCCGAGCATAATGTGCCACCTGGTTCCATTTCCATTTATTCGGGGTGAGCTCCCCCGTCTCCCTGTAAAGTCCCCTTCGCAGCCTGACCCATTTTGTACACGCAAAAAATGTGTGACAGGCATTGTCCTCCTCTCCTGGGCAAAACCGACAATCCGGGGACCGTGACTTACCGATCTTGAGCAGGTAAGACTGAAAACACCCATGCCCACTCAAAAGCTGGATCAGATAGAAGCCAGTCTCACCATGCCTTCGATTTAGCCACGGTCTCACATTCGGGATGAGGCGCGCAGTCCACCTTCTCTTCGTGCAATTCACCCAAGACTGCTGCCATTCGTTGAGTGAGCACTGTCTCTCCTCGCGGACAACTATCTCCCTCGCATCCTCGTTTCGGCGCAGGTAAATAGCGCGGCGCTCTCTAGCAAGGAGGGCCATAGGTATCACGCCTGCAATCACTCTCACGGCCGAGTCGGAGACTGTTGGATACGAAGATGCAATTCTCAGTGCTCCTCTTCTCTGTACCCGTGTCAAACGTTTCCGGTATACCTCCTTGCTGAGAGCGTCGCCCCATACCTCTGCTCCGTACAGTAGCACTGACCCTACAGCACTCATCAAGAGGCGTCTTCTTGATGGGCTGGGTCCCCGTACGTTGGCCGTAAGTCGACTCAGGGCCGATGCTCCCGAAGCAGCCTTCTCAGCCGTTGCCCTGATTTGCTCAGAGAAACTCATCTTCGAGTCGATCAGTAGCCCCAGGTACTTCACCGCTGGCTTCGATTGGATTTTTATGTCTCCAATACTGATCATCCTTACTCTAGGGATTCTTTTTTTTTGTCAAGATGACCACTTCGGTTTTCTCCAGTGCTAAACTGAGCCCGCGAGCAGTCATCCAGTCCCTCACTCGGCGCATTAGCATACCTAGCCTAAGTTGCGCTTGTTCAACGGTGCGTCCGGCGACAAGAGCCGCAACATCATCCGCATAGCCGACCAAGCGCGACTCATCTGGCAACTCAAGTCTCAGTAGCCCGTCGTAAGACACGTTCCACAGGTCCGGACCAAGGATAGATCCCTGGGAAACACCCGATGTAATTTCCATCCTTCGTTGGCGATGTGTCGTGTCGTAGAGCAGGCTTCGGTCTTTTAGGTAGTTCCTCAAAAGCTGCCTTAGATATTCTGGAACTTGAAAAGAGTTTTCCAGCGTGTCCAGAACATCCACCCATCTAGCGGAGTCGAAGGCATTCCTGACGTCGAGTGTCACCAACAGGACGATCCGTCGCTTGGTGCGACTATATGCCTCTGCCTTTTGGACCGCGTTCACCACCTCTGCAATCGCATCAAGAGTAGAACGTCCTGCTCTAAAGCCGTACTGCTGAGGAGATAGGTCCCCAGCAGCACGAATCGCGTCAGTGAGTCTTCCCTTGATGAGTTTCTCTAGTACTTTCCCAGCCGTGTCTAGCATGTATAACGGGCGGTATGCAGACGGCGATCCGGGAAAACCCCGTACCGTAGGCAAGCGTTGAATGTGCTGAGCAGCAAGTCAGGACAATGGTGATAGACGAGCCGCAACACCTCAGCTGGAACACCATCTTGATCTGGAGCCTTCCTCGTTTTCAATGAGAGAACTTTACTCCTCCAGCTCCAGCTGTGTGAAGAGTGGGCACTCGACTGCTGTTTCACCCTGGACAGCGTCAACACGGACGGGATGGGCAGGGAAGAGTCCCCGCACCATCGCGTCCATCTTTTCCGCGTCACGTATACACGGCTTCCGTAGAGCACCAAGTTTCCCCATGATCAGCTTGTAGCCAAGGCCCCACGGATCCTTGTTCACATTGTCCACTAGGTCTTGCCAGCAGCGAGCCTTGCTACCATTGATCAATTTGCGAAGGCATTTCCTAGCCGACTTATATGCTACCACCTGCTCGCATGCCTCATCAGGGTTCCGCACCCGTTGAGCCTCACGTCGAAGCTTGTGACACTCCCTTCGCTTTTCAGCGATTTCAGTTGACCACCAGTACACTGGGGGCTTGCCGTGCCGGGGTCTTCGACGGGGCATAGAAGCGCAGCAAGCAGTCGTAATGATGCTCATAGTAGTGTTCACCACATCTTCAGCTGCCCGTTCTTCCGTCCCCTCCGAAGCTCCCTGCAGCGGCTCACCTTCTGTGAGAGCCTTGACGAACTTCTCGACGTCTATCCTTCCGATGTTCCATCCAGTTTTGGAAGGCCGACAGCACGGACGTCGGGAGACAGCATCACTGATCTCAAGCAGAATGCACTGATGATCACTGGCTGAGTAGTCCTCTAATACTTTCCAGTTGTGTATCCTTCGTACTAAGGACTCCGAGGCGAATGTCACGTCCGGTATGGTTCCCTCACAGCCAATATGGCGGAAATTCGGCGTATTCCCGGAGTTTAGTACGACGAGGGCCGTCCTGGCCGCCATTTCCAGCATTCGTTTTCCCCGTGGATCCGTCTGAGGCATGCTCTATTCGATTGCTTTAGCGTTGAAGTCGCTCCCAACGAGCACTTTGCCCTCTGCGTTCGAGACAGCGCCCTCCAAAGCATTAAGCTTGGCTTGGAAAGATGATATCGATTCGTTCGGCGTTAGGTACACACTAAAGAAGGTGATCCCTGAGCACCGAACCCACACGAAACCATCCCCCCGTCCACAACTCTCCGCTTGAAAGTCACTGTTCCGAACCCAGATGGCGGCAGTACCAGTTTCATCAGAATACCATTATGCAGGACTTTTACTATGGTGTTGCTCACTCAGCAGCAAGAAGTCGGCTTTCATGTTCCTCGCAAACTGCTCAAGCAGATTTTGGGCGGTTGAACTGCGGTGTAGGTTTAGCTGCAGGATGCGGTTCATCGAAGCTCTGATTTGGCCTTGGCTAGGGCTTCCTGGAACACCCGGCATTTTGCTGATTCCAAGACGTGTCCAAAATCAGGTTTTGGATCAGCATCCTTGCAAAGAATACAGTGTGCCTCCTTCGTACACTCTTTTATTTTATGTCCCATTTCACCACATTTGTAACATAGGGAACTCCTATCGGGTCCCTTGCATACTTGTTTGGTGTGACCATAACCAAGGCATTTGAAACATTGAAGAGGCGTTGCTCTTCGCCGTATCCTACAGACAACCCACCCTATTCGTACTTTGCCCTTGTTCAGGAATTGTTCGGCGTCCTTTTCGGTCAAGTCAACTATGGCCATGCGTTGTCCTCTGTTGTTATCTGGTGTCAGTCTCGCTTTGATCCTTCCAACGCTAGGGAACTCCCGTTTGATGGCCTCTTGTACCTCGGCCAGATCCGCCACGCAGTCAATGTCCCGTATTTCGATCGTTGCCATCGGCTCGAACGGGGCTATAGTTGCGCTTTTGCCGAGGACTTTCTTTACTGCGTCACAGAATGCTTCTTTATTGCCGGCCTCTGCTCCGAATTCGACCGGTATGTTGCCCGGCCACGTTGGTCGTACTACTTTAATGGTAGTATTAGTGTCTTCGGGCCTTAGGTTTCCCCTGATGTCCTGCAGCACCTCCGCGTAGGATCGGCCATCTTGGGGCTTTTCAAGCAGTGTCTGCTGCCGGGGTCTTCGTCGGGGCTTCTGCCTCTCCTGTTTTGCATCAGGTCCTTTTTCTAATTGGGCGTCCGTGCGAATTTTATTTTCTGGCTTTTTTTGAAGGAGTTTCTTTGCGGCTTTCTTCGCTCCTTTTGTAAGCACTGTCTGGAACCCCTAATCTGGTGCTCCACGCCCGTCAAGTGCCTCTTCCTTCCTTCTTTTATCCCGATCTCCTTCGATTGGGCTAGACGCCATTCTTTTATTGACTTTTAATGATGGAGCTTTCTGGAGAGTTTCCTCCTTAGAAATGCACAATATTTCATTTCTGATTATATAGTATAATTTCATTCTATGAATTAAAGGTGGTAACCTAAAACGAGTTTTCTGCATAGTATATTCGTTAGAGAGCTTGATGCGCAAGCCGAAGGTCCCTGGTTCGAATCTAGTTGGTGACAACGAGATTTATTTCGAGTAATTCTTCGGATGGACTATAAGCCCGTTCAGTGACGATACGTACTGGTTTTAAATCAGAAATTTTCGCAGCTGGATGGCAGAAAATCCGGCCAAAGCGTGGTTCTCGTCATATCATCTTCTCGAGTGCCCATACACATAATCAAGATAATGTGATACTCTTTCTTTAAGCGAAGGCCCGAAAGGGGCTGTAGTGTTAAAGCAAAAAAAAAAAAACAAAACGTGAAACGAATCAACACTAACTTAACCGTTTTATATTTTCAACCTAATTGTAATAGTATGACTTTTAAGATATTCTTCAATTTTTCCGTAAAACAAATTTTATTTATAAATGATACCTATTCCATAACTTTTTAATAAAGTTGAAAAAAAAAACAGTCTAACTGCGGTTTGTAGCAACAGGCGAGATTGTTAGCCATGCTGAAAACTAGACATGTGTGGTTAATGCGTATGAAACATACTACACTTCGCATGTTGAATCCAGAATTGGTGGATACGTGCCCGAATCTTTGACAATGATAACATTGAACAAGATCGCTCTTTTTGGGGCGCTCCTACACGGCTCGCTGGTTTAGAATGTAGCATAGTTTTATAACTGCGTTCTTATTTGCTTCCGATACCACTCTTAGCCTAAATAAGTCCAAGTCGATTTGATTTGCCCTCGACCAAGCAGTGTTGAGTGGGCTAATAGACTCGAGGCCAGTAAGTATTTGGCTGGTTATGTCCTCTCGAACCGCCTCAGCTCCAAAGTCTGAGCTAACACCTCTTAGGATCCCGACAAACTTTTTTCTTTCTTTGAGGGTGATCGAGTGCCTCACTGCTTCTGTGTTCTTAAGAAGATTCTTTATGTAATCGTGGGCCTTGAGCTGGTCTACTGTGATTTTCAGTCGGAAGTTCGACAGCTTTGTTATTTCCTACTCTAGACGAGTGTCATCGGCAGGAGTAGATCTATCCGTAGTGTCTTTTAGCACTGTTGCCTTCAAATTCTCTAACAAAATTGGCGAGAACAACATCTTATTGTTCGAGTGTTATTCGCGGTTGTTTGATTAAATGGGCTATCGTTCATCAAGGCGCTGAAAGGTTTTGCGCTAGATATGGGTGGGATTAGCAAAGGAGCCGGGATTTTACATTTTAAAACTAATTTACCCTTCGCTAATATAAATTCATGTACCTTACAGTTAATTAGGTTAACATCTTGGTGAAAATTTCAATTCTTTGCTGTCGTTTCTTCCGCACTCATCCTATCCGAGGGGGTTTCTTTACGAGCGGTTTTGGTTGCTAAGCCATCAAGTTTACTTGCTGACAATAACTAGTTCATTTTGCCGCCTCTGAAATGCTGTCCACGGTGTATCCGATGCTTGCTCGCCCAAGATTAAATTTCTGCTTTCTTTCGGTCTTCGAATTTTAAGCTTTATGTACAAAGTCTTGTATGATGAGATACACTTATAGATTTTCGTTTTCTAATAAATTTTTTATAATTTCGATATTTTCGAATTCGCAAGCGTGTTGATAGTTTCAACTCCTAAACGTCAATCACTCAGTGCAAGATTGAGTTGATATTCTACAACAATTTTGGCGGGGACGATTTGACATCGGGCACGCTGAGTTTTGGTTATTTCACAGATGAAACTTTTTTTTTTGTAAATTGTAGGAAAAGAGCAACCGCGATGTTGGTGAGGTTGGAAATTTAGCACGTTTTCAAATGAAAGGGGATGTGGCGGGCAGGAGTCTAGGTCACGGAGATACAAACATTCATTCGAATAAGTACGGTATTACAAAATTTTGAGCTGTGTCCATATTATCCTTATTTTCAACCAATGCTTAGATAATTGTTAACAAGTGCGGAGCAAAATCGGCAAATCAAAATAGGAAGAAGCCCGGGAATTCGTTCTCTCGCTTTTCACCGAGCCTCAAGACCAGGCGGAAAATTGCTCATTCTACAGACAGACAACGGCAGCTTGGAGTCAACGACCATGAGACTTTGCGTTCATTGCACAGTATGTTACGTTTGCAATCGTCCAGGCAAAAGTATTGACATGTTTTTTGCGTCTTTCGGCGCTTTTCTACCCATAAATAAAATTTCTCCAGTTGGCATTGAATCGTGGAAAGTATTGCTTCAAAACTTCGTTCAATTGGCCGAACCTGCTGTTTGCTATGCATACAAAATAATCAGCAGTCGGGCACCAGCGTTTGCAATCGTGCAGCTTCCGCGAATTCAAAGTGATTTTTATTTGGATTGTATACCTCCCGAAATATGTTTGGACTCCTCTCTTGGGAAATCGAACGAAATCAATCATTCTCATCGCTGGATTAGAGACTTTTGGATATCAACATGCAATCCTCAGTGCTCCTATTATCTGTGCCCGTGCCAAGTGTTTCCGGTACACCTCCTTACTGAGAGCGTCACCCTATATTTCTGGCAGTACAGCAGTCATCGAGAGGGGTCTTCTAGATGTGTTGGCCATGAGTCGATTCAGAGCCGATACGCCCGAAGCAGCCTTCTCAGCCGTTGCCCTGATTCGCTCAGACTAATTCATCTACGAGTCGATCAGTAGCCCCAGGTACCGCAAGTAGTTATGCAGTCTCACTTGGCTCATTACCATGCCTAGCTTCAGTTCCACTTGTTCAACGGTGCGTGGAGCGATACGTTCCACAGGTCTTCACCAAGGATAAGCACCTGGGCAACACCCGATGTAGCTTCCATCTTCTGTTGGTCTGAGTCGTGTCACCACGCAGATTTTTGTTCTTGAGATGGTCCCTCAGGAATCGCATCAGATATTTGCAACGTGTCCACCCATCCAGCGGAGTTGAAAGCGTTCGTAATGTCGAGTGTCTGAGTGTCAGCAACAGAGCGATTCGCCGCTTGATGTGGCCATATGCCTCTAATTCTTGATTCACGCTCACAACCTCTGCAATCCCATGAATAGTGGAGCGACTTGCTCTAAAGCTGCACTACTGAGGAGATAGGCCCCAGTAGCACTTTTTGCTGATCAACACAAGCCTCACAATCTTCTATTGTACCGGGAAAACCTCGTTCCATAGGCAAGCGTTGAATGTGCTGAGCAGCATGTCAGGGCAATGTTGACAGACAAGTTTCAACACATCAGCTGGAGCCTTTCTTGTTTTTAATGATAGGGCTGATTCTTCCAGTTCCGGCTATGTGAAGAGCGGATACTCGATTGTTGCTTGACCGTCGTTCATCTTTTCTACTCTATGTATGCAAGCCGTCCATAGGACACCGAGCTTCCGCATACACGTAACTAGCTTGTAGCCAAGGCCCCACGGATCAATGTCGACTTGATCTTGCCAGCAGCGAGCCTCCCCATTGTCAATCATTTTGCGAAGGAATATCCTAGCTGGCATAAAAAGTGCTACCCATTTGCATGCCTCATCATGGTTCCGTGCCTGTTGAGCCTCGCGCGGAATCTTGTGATACTCCCTTCGCTTTTCAGCGACTGCAGTCAACCGCCAGTATACTGGCGGCGTGTCGTGCTGGGGTTTTCAAAGGTGCATAGAAGGGTTGCCAACAGTCGTGAGTATACTCATAGTTGAGATTATTACATCTTGAGCTGCCAGTTCTTCTATCCCCTGCGAGTCTCCCTGATCCAGAGCACGTGCCCTGAGCACCTCGACAAATCTCTCGACGTCCATCCTTCCTACGTTCCACCCAAGTGTAGAAGGTCGAGAGCTTGGACGTCAGGAGACACCATCACAGATCTCAAGCAGAATGTACTGATAATCACTAGCTGGGGAGTCTTCTAATACTCTTCAATTGTATATTCTTGTACTAAGGACTCTCATTCAAATGTCACGTCCAGTATAGTTCTGTCACAGCCGATACGAAAGGAATTTGGCATATTTTTAGTGTTTGGCGCGACGAGCATCATCCTGCCCGCCATTTATAGAATTGATTTCCCCCGCCAACCTGTTAGAGGCATGCCCCATTCAATTGCTTTAGTATTGATATCCTCCCCCAACGAGCATGTTGCTACCTGCGTTTCAGACAGCGTCCTCCAAAGAATTTAGCTTGGCTTGGAAAGACTATATCGGTTCGTTCGGCTTTAGGTACACATAAAAAAGGTGGTCCCTGAGCAAAGAACCCCGTCCACAGCCCTCCGCCTGGAAATCACTGTTTCAGACCCAGTCGCGGCACTATCAGTTTTGTCGGGATACCATGATGGAGAACTTTTATCGTGGTATTGCTCATTCAGCAGCAAAACGTCGGCTTTCACGGCCCCTTACAAACTGCTCATGCAGGTTTTGGGCGGTTAAGCTGCGCTGTATGTTTACCTGCAGAATAAGGCTCAACGAATCTTTAATTTTGCTTCAGCTAGGGCTTCTTGGAAAGCCCGACACTTTCTTGATATCAAGATGTGTCCAAGATCCGGTCGCAGATCAGCATGCTTACAAAGGATATACATAGTCTATTTTCTCTTACACGCTTTTTCTACGTCACATCACCATACTTTTGCGGTGTGATCATGCTCAAGATATTTGAAGCATCCTGCAGATGACCAACCTTATTCTTACTTTGCCTTTACTCAGGAATTTTTCGGCATCCTTTTCCGTCATATAATTGATGACTTTGCGTTGTCCTTTATGGTTTTTTTTTTGTGTATTACGCTTTAATGCTGCTTACGCTAGGAAGCTTCTTTTTTTATGGCCTCCTCTACCTCGGCCCGTCCGGAACGCAGTCAATGTGTCTTATTTCGATCGTTTCCATCCGCTTGCGCGAAACGACAGTTGCGCTTTTGTCGTGGACTTTTTTTTTCTAGGTAGCAGAGCGCTGCTTTATTATCGGCCTTTGCTCTGAATTGGTCCAGTATGTGGCCCGACCGGGTTAGTCGTGCTGCTTTAATAGCAGTGATAGTGACTTCGGGTCTTACATTTCCTCAGATATCTCGGAACACTTCTGCGTAGAACCGGCCATCTTGGGGTGTTAACGTAGTGCCCGGGTCTTTTTCTCTCCTGTCTCGCGACGGGCATTTCTTCTCGCTGGTCGTCCATGTGAACTTTATTTTCTAGCACGTTTTGAAGAAGTTTCTTTGCGGCTGTCTGAAACCTGTGGTCTAGCGTCCAACGCCTATCAAGTGCCTCCTTTTCCCTCCTTTTATTCCGATCTCCATCGATTGAACTAGACGGCATTCTTTTATTGAGCTGTGGAGCTATCTGCGCGTAACCTTTAGGCTCGATCTCAGCGCCTTTCCAACTGTCTGCTCTTCTTCGGGCTTCTGGTCTGCCTCAGCCTTTAACTAGCTCCTACGGTAATGCTCTATGCAGTCTAGGAGCTCCTTTAATTCAAGGATCCCTTTCTTTAGAACTTTACTGATTTTTGGCTAGTCGCAAGCTGATTTTATTCTTTTTAGAATGTCTTACATTTTTATGATGAGCCTTTTTTCTTGGTGCCAATGGATAGCAATTGAACTTTGCTATTTCCTTTCTTGAGAGAGGTTATCGCCTTCTATTTCCGAGTATTTCATCCACATTTTCGACGGTGGCGGTGAAATTACACTACGGTGCTTCTTTTGTCTGGTCACTCCTTTATTTCTGCTGAGACCACTTTGCGGACGTCAGGATGGTTCGTTATTGTTTCGGCATTTAAGACCCATGCTTCGGTTGCTTCGACAGCGGTCACAGCAGAAATTATTAAATTCTCGACATCTTTTATATTTTTCTCCACCGCGCGAACATGTGGCACGTGCTGCAGAACTCTCCGCTGTTCTTTTTTAGGATACTCTGACGTTCGCATCATTTGCTAGTTTTTTTAAGTTGAGTATCCTCCAGTTTGATTGGGTTCCACCTCAGACCCGCTATATCCGCTCCCGTGTGTGAATAGTTGCTTTTTTGGTCCCATGGTTATCTTTATAGAGTAGGGAGGCCATGCGATGGCTGGTACAAGCTGAGGATTACTGCCAAGAGCCAGACTAGCGCTAATTCGGGATCCATTTCAACCAACCATACATCACCTACCCAGTGGTGTGAACTTCCAACGTGCTCCAAGGCCTGCCAAGGTCTCACAGAGAAGGAGATTTCATTGTCCAAAGCGTAGTTCAGAATCAGTCAGGGTCGTTACCTGTGATCTCAGCTTCATATCCTCGAGTTTGTGGGGGGCTGCACTCACCAAGGAATTCTAGCCTCCGAGAGTCATGTTATCGACCAGCATTCCCCTGTGGAGAAGAGACGATATATGGGCCTCAATATTTGAGTTCTAGTTTTCGCAACTCAGGATGTTCTCTATAACCACGAGATCTTCCATATGTATGTTTTTCAGCAAAGTGTTCTTCTCATGAGCTTTTTTGACTCATTGTATTGTTCGCAGCGTATCATCGTATTTTGGCGACCGTCGATAGTATTTCAGTCACATGTTCATCGAGTAGTGCTTGGTTGAGGCGATTTCCAGTGGTATTCTGCAAGTAAAAGTCGAACACAATTTGGTTTGCAGCGAATCCTGTTGTTGTATGCTTCTGGGAGCTGGAAGACCACTACAGATCTAGCATTAGCTCGTTCCATTTATTACGTTTACCTGTCGAACAACAGAAATACATAAGAATTGACTGAAGGTAGAATTTTTCGCAATCGAACTTACGTGGCAGATACTTGGTTGCACGGTCAGTTATTATTCATACTTATGAGCCAAGGTAGAATGTGTTATCTCGTAGCATCACAACTACCTGTCTGGTGCTGATTATTTTTACAGCCTCGAACCGTGACGAACTTGTTAAATTAACCTGATATTCCAACATTATGAAAATTTTCCCGACGGTTTCTAGGAAAGGGTCCTAGATGATCGATATGAAGTACTCGGGAGAGAATGGGTTTGATTTGTACGTAAACTAAACGTTCTTCAGTCTTCCTAGCAAAAGATTCGTTATAACAGCACTATATGCTAGAAAGCATGTACAATTTAATGTAGCATGTACAATTTAATGTACGAGGAACCCAAAAGTGCTCCTGAAAAAAAAAATTGCGTTTTAAAGGGTACTCCCAAAAGTACCCGACCTGACTTATAAATACAGGTAGTATTCTGCGATTGACAATACCACTTTTCAACAACTTAATGTGTGTTTATTATTATTTTTTTACAAACATCCAAAGTGAATGCTCTCAGTGAATTTGTAAATATGAAAAAATCGGGCATCGTTATGCGATACAATACTTTCATTTGAAAGGTCTAAGTATAATCGATATCAAAGCCGAGTTGGATTCTAATCTGAGAAAGTCTGCTCCTTCGTTTACAATGGTCAAATTTTGGGTAGTTGAGTTTAGGCGAGGTCGTACGAGCTGCCAAGATGAACACCGCAATGGTCGACCAAGTGAGGTCACTGCGTCAGAAAATGTGAAGAAAATCCACAAAATGGTATTGGATGACCGTCGACTAAAAGTGCGCGAGATGGCAGACATGGCAGGCATTTCAAAAAATGCTGTGCATCGTATTTTGACCGAAAATTTGGACACGAGAGAGCTGCGCGCAAGATGGGTGCCGCGTTTGCTCACAATGGACCACAAACAGCAACGGGAGGATGTTTCCATCGAGTGTTTGACAATGTTTCGCAGCAATAAAGCCGAGTTTTTGCATCGATTCATAACCATGGACGAAACAAAGGTCCATCATTTTACACCTGAGACCAAGCAGCAGCCAAAGCAGTGAACTGAAAAGGAAGAACCGGCTCCAAAGAAAGCAGAGACAGTTCAGTCAGTTGGCAAGGTCATGGCATCCGCGTGGAATAATATTTATTGATTATCTCTTATGTATTCTAAAGCACCACATTTCTGAAGAGGAACGTACGTTGTGAGGAATTTACGTTGTGCATTTACGAAACAAGAAAACTGAACTTTTCTGGAGTATTGTGAATGCTTATCAGATAATAAGTATGATCTGATTAAAATTTCTTACTCTTTTGAAGCAAATGAGTAAAAATTTCATTAATTTTTTGTGAAGCATGGTTTAACTAAGAATGAATTTGAGATCAAATTGGTGTAACTCATTTGATATAAATAAAATCTGCCGTCGGTACATAAATGACAAGGTAGAAACAATATTTAAAATTATGGCTATAGGTCATCTTCTTTACCCTTTAGTGTATATTTTGTATACGTATGTATGTATCAGCTTATGAGCTAAATAAATTTCTACAATAAACTATATTCTTAATCATTTGCCTAAAAAGTTTTGCCCAGCGTTCATCAAGCTACTTCGATCTTATCAAGTTCCACAAAAATTGCATCTAAGCCTTATAATCTTCACCAGCATCGCCCTGATATTATAGATCTCGCATATTTCAAAATGATTTGTCATCGTAAGCGTTGACAGATTTGTCCACCATTCACCAAATAACTTTGGTCTCAAAAAATTGAAAAATTTTTTCTAAGCTTTAAAGGCTTTGCCAATCATCTACTCTATTCCTGGGATCTTACTAAATTCAAAAAAAATCATATTCTCAGTGCTTTAGGGCTTATATATCATCTTTCCAATTTCACAAGGTTCAAAATTAAGAAACATTCGTATGAACTTTTTTATCTAATGTTTGGACCTCTTTCGGGTCATATTTTGGACTTGATTGGTCTTTTTTGGGGTTTGTTTGAACCCTGCTAGGGGCTCGTTTGCGCCTCTTTTAGCCAACCTGTTAGTTTTGTTTGAGCCGTTTTTAGGATACTTTTGGGGGTATCCGAAGCTAAATTTTTGACCACTTTTCAGTGACTGAAATCACTCTTTGTAGGCTTGAACGCCGCCGTAGACGGCCCCAAGCCCATTTGAGAAAGGAGGAGGGAATCCCTTGTTCCCCAAACCTATAGCTTCTATAATTCCTTATTCCAACCCCTTCAATTGATGGTAGCAAATGCTTTCGCGGTCGCACATTGGGTTTCCTGGTTCCCCAATAATGGGACATTAAATGCCGAGAAATGCTCACACCTGTAAATACATTTACAGCTCTGCTACTAAATCCTACTTACACCTCCTTTGTGGGGACGTAAGAACGTGAAGGCGAATCTTCCGCACCTGATAACGGAATCGACGTAATAACCATGCCGCCAGAATGGAGGCTGGACGACGGGCTAACTCCCCGTCCCTGGAAAAACTAAAAATCTTTCAAAACCTGCACGGCTACGAGATCGCAAACGAAACAAGGACTACGGCATTGGATCCTGGAATGTCAGATCACTCAATTGCCCTGGCGCTATTAAGGACCTTTTACAACAGGCCGGTCAATAAAAATTAAATATTCTGGCGATCCAGGAAATGAGCTGCACTAGAAAAGACATTCAAGACTTGAGATCGCACACAATATTCAAAAGTGGAAAACGAGAATTCGGAGTGGCCTTCATTGTGGATTGGGAGTTCAAATCGAACGTTATTGATTTTAAGACAGTCAATGAACGGTTGTGTGCCATCCGTATAAAAGCGAAATTCTTCAAAATCTGGCTGATGAATGCTCACACTTCGACCAAAGAAAAGGACGAAGAAACGAAGGGAACGTCCTAAAACCACCTGGAAAGACTAGTCGACTCATTGTCGTCTACAAGCGACAAAAAAAGACAAAAAAATAAATCTGGGTGATTTCAACGCTAAGGTTGGCAATGAACTATCTTATCGGGGAACGACTGCAGGGTAAAGCCTCCAAACAAACAAACAAATGACAACGGCCAGCGCCTGATTGACTTTGCATGTAGCAGAAATCTAGTTATACGTTCGACTTGCTTCCCACATCGACGCATTCATAAAATGACCTGCGTATCACCGGATGGCAATACATATAACCAGATCGATCATTTCTGATCCAACAACGTTGGGCTTCGAGCAGACTTAACGTCCGTACATACCGAGGAGCCAGTGGTAACTCAGATCATTACTTGATCAAATTAACCTATCGATGTCGTTTGTCAAAGGCATATTCGGCGGAGACCAGCCCGCTACAAAAATATGACATCAGAAGGCTCCAAACGGCTCTGTGGCCAAAAATTTAACTGAGGTCCTCGATAACCAGCTGGCTCCCATCTTATCAGACGCATCGTTGGAGACAAGTAATGAGCTCTGGATGGAAGTGAAAGCGGCTATTAAGACCGTGGCAGAACAGACGATCGGGCATCAAGCCCGGCGCAACAAGAATGGTTGGTTCGATGATGAGTGCCAAATGCGTTAGATAAAAAGAATCAGGCGTACAAAGAATACCAATGTGGGTAAGAAAACCAGGACGAAGAGAGAACACTATGAAAATCTCGGAAGAGTAGCGAATAAGATCAATAGGATTAAGAAAAGAAAATACTATGTCGACCAATTGAGAAGTCTCGATGCAAGCCTAGCGATCAACAACAAAAGACGAGCACACAAAGAAGTGAAAAGCCTGAAACGTGGTTATCAGCCCAAAACCACGCTCTGTCGTGATGACATCGGCAATATCATCGCTGATGAAACCAAGATTAAGGAAAGATGGGGATCATATTTCAAGAGCCCCCTTCATTCTCTGCACAGCTATGGAACATCGGAGCCTATAGGGGTCTCCGGAGAGCTTCCATTGGCCCCACCATCTCTGGATGGAATTTGTTCCATCATCAAACGCCAAAAGAATAATAAAGCGCCGTGCATCGATGAGATTCCAGTGGAGCTCATCAAATATGGTGGCAGTAGTGTTCATAAAGCTATTCACAAAGTCATCAAGCACATTTGGCAACAAGAACATATGCCGAAAGAGTGGAGCCAATCAATTATATTCCCTATCCATAAAAAAAGGTGACAAGCTACAGTGCGAAAATTATAGAGGCATATCACTACTTTGTACGGCTGCAAAATATTTTCAAAGATCTTAAAAAATAAAAGCGGATCATACGCCAACAGTAATGTTTTGGGGTATCAAGGTGGTTTTAGAGCAGGTAGATCGACAATAGACCAATTGTTCACAGTCAAGCAGGTATTTGAAAAATGCTGGGAGTTCAGCATAGACGTACACCAAATTTTCGTTGACTTTAAGCAAGAATACGACAGTATTGATCGTAACGTACTGTTCCAAATAATGCTTTGCTTTGGCACTTGGAGTGAATATTACTTTTTAAGGGGTTTTGTAGTAAAATACAAAACTCTATTGAAATCACGACCTATCTCCGTCTGTCCGCCCGTCCGTCCATCTGTATTTCACAGCACTTTTTCTCCGAAACTATATAGGCTACAGCCATGAAACTTTGTAGAAAGGCCAGAAATGGTGACTTCTTGAAAATTCAAGGGTGGAAAAATTTTTCAAAGGGGTTTAAAGGGGTTTCCTCATATAGGGAAGTGACCCCTCAAAAAAAATTTCACCATTGGTGGTCGAGTAAGGTGTCATTGAAAAGGTCTTAATGAGATCTTTTCAAAACATGTCTTCAAATTGCCCTATCGGTACCGAGGGGAGCAAGGGAAGGGGAAACGTACGAACTCTTCGGGTACCCCCACTCGCGATTGGACATCTTTCATCTGAAAAATCTGAAAAAAAATCATACATGTAGGCCTTTATGAGTACAACAACAACAAATACGAGAGAAGTCGAAATTCACTCAACTTTGTTAGTAATAATATGATTTATCGATTTTATGTTTTCTTGAATAAAATCTTAACAGTACCCTTAAATTCAAACAAATTTAGCATACAGATGACTATTTATAAGATTGATCTTTTCTGAAGTTTTCGTAAACATCGAGTGGCTTCTAACCAAGTTATAGTGATTTGAATTTTCCTGTATTACAATGGAACAATATGCGCTGTATTACTATGGAAACATAATGGCTATGGAACCATATGTGCTTTTTATCGACTTAGACACTACAGCTTTGCTAGGATTTACTTGAAGATTTCAGGAATGATAGGTATCATGAATATCTTTGAGAATCGGTTTAGTTAGTGGTATCAGTAATCATAAAAGAAAATGGTGGCTGTTTTAAATGCGAAGATTGAATAATTTTGAGTTATTTATCCCCAACTTCAACGGTTAAGGTGCATGCTTTGAACACTTGATTCAATTTAATGAATGACTGACGATGAGTACCTACAACTAATACTGATAGGTGAAACATGTCGAGGAGGCAGGAGAGAGCTCCTAGCAAATAGGCTTTGTAACCATTCTAGGATTCGAAAAAATAGGCCATGAATCGATGATTACGGTACAGGGGAGTGGTCCCTGAAAAAGAATTCATCAAAGGTAGCCAATATGAGTATCAAATGAAAGTTATTTATGAGAGCTTTTCAAAACAGTTCTTAAACTGACAGTTTTTGCTTCAGCGAATGGACACCTGTGGTCTAAAAAATCTGAAAAAATTATCAAGGGCGATATTTATGGGTATAACAATAACAAATACCCCAGAAGTCGAAATTCGTTCAACATTGTTAATAATAGTACGATTCTCGAATTTCACATTTTCTCCAATAAAATCGTCTTTTACATGTTTCTTGATTTTATTCGTTGCTGGTTACTGCATTTCGAAAGTTGAGTACAAAACCCATCTCAAATGAGCGTAGGCCTGTCTACCCAACTTGTTATTAATTGTAAAAGCGCATGTCGAAAGGAATATCCTTTCTTCTTCAGTTGTTTTGCACAAATGTTTCTTGTAAGCAATCCACAGTCATTTTATGCATCTACAGGCAATAATTCTTCGGTACTAAATGATCCGTTAAGGAGTTTGACAACCCTAATTACAAAATTTCGTAACTTAGCAAGTGCACGTTTAGAAGGGTTAAACGGGTAAAGTATTACATGTAAATAGAAAAGTTAACAAAATGATCTTTATGAGAGTTAAGGGAAATATAGTTAATTAGCATAGTTAGAAACCTTACAATTTTTGAATGACTTACTAAGAAATGAAAGGAAATAATGATGATCGACAATTACCTGCGTCTACAGTCATTCGTTTTTTTTTTGTGGTTCATTGCAAATATACGTATGCGTCGAGCTTCCGCTGTTATGACACCTCCTCCCAAACTTCGATGTTCATTTTTATTTCGCGGTGCTCCTCTATTGCGTGGCCAGTCACTGTTGATTTTGCCTCTGAATGTGCTGTATGTTTTTTTTAACTTGCGCTTATGATGATGTGTTCCTAGACTTTGCTCCCGATGATCCGCTTTGTTTGTCCAATATATGTCCAATATATCCTTGGCTCTTTCGACAATTGTTTTCAGCTGGTTTTTTCTACTTGTACCCACGATTTCTATACATTTGCGTTTCAGCACGCATTTAATTTTGTAAAATGCTGCATTTTTGTGCCATCTGTAGGTAATGTGTCATAAAGTCTTTCTTGGTGATCGTAGAACGTTTCCTACGTTTCCCCGTCTTTTTCTTCTATCGAGGCGTGTACGTTTAGAAGCCAAATATCGAAGAATTTTACTTTTATACGGATCACACAAAATCGCTCATTGACTGTCTTAAAATCAATAACGTGTGATTTGAAATCCCTATCCGCAATAAAGGCCACTCCAAATTCTCGCTTTCCAGCAAGCTTTCCACAGCTTAATTTGGGTTAGAAAGTCCCATTCCAGTATAGATCAGATACAAAAACCATTTAGGTGGGCTTGAAATTTCGACTTGGGTAGTTTGGGGATCAGTTTGGGCAAAATATTCTGCAAATCGGCCATGTTTGGGCTTTGTAAAAGATGTTTGGGCTATGAATTTATGAAATTATTTTTTACTCGGGAAGCGTAGGAGGCGTCATATTTGTGGAATTTGAAGTACAATATGTAGAAAATGTTGAATCATGAGGAAAAAACATATTTAGATATTTCCAAAAGTAAACTAGAGAGACAAAGAAATTTCAAATAACTGGACATAGATGTTTGCGATTAATTCGAATCAAAAAAGGGGCAGGTGTTCCATGATAGGTTTGGAGCCTTCAAGACCCCTGTAGAGAATAAAACAAACCATACGCTTATTAAGATCAGGATATATTGACGGTGCGTGTGATGAAAAAACTGGTGAATTAGCAAGAAAAGTGCCAATATACATAGTGACTGTAAACATTTTCAATAAAAGTCAATATTTCACCAAAATGTTACAATTTTTTCAGGAATGAATTGCACGAAATGATCATATGAAGTCAAAGGAACAAAAATCAATTAAAAGAACAAATTATTAAAATTCATAAATGGAGAAAAGCTCCTCGAACTGCGAACCCTCCTTTTAATACGCGCAAAAAGTCTTCGTGCGATGGCTCCTATGGAATAGTAAAAATTACCAAATTATGTTAACCTAATGAGACCCTGAACCGTTGTGAGCAAAAGTTTTGGTATTTTTAGTTTTCCTCCTTCAGAAAAATGGTTCAAATGAAAAACGAATCAGTTTATTTGTATAAATTGTATGTTTAGAAATACGAAAGTACACAAATGTGCACCTCAGGTTTAGCTGTGTGGAAAATGTTCACTATTTCTCATTTTTACGTGTGATACATTTCAAAGCAGTTATTTTTTCAAATGCATAAGTATACGTGATTGTTTTCCATGAATCGCGGCACGTGTTTGATTCTATCAAGGCGTACTTCTGGTTTTGGCTGTTGTAGGTGGGTGCGATGTTTTTTGCGGTTCGTCGTTTGCGTCCGATTTTGCCTGTTTTTCGGTAGCTTCTCTGTTCGCGCCTGGTTGCAGAAAATGTGGATCAACAGTTTCACCCTCATATTTGATCATAGCTGTTGCAATATTCCGCGTGTAGTCCATCAGACCTAACATGTTCTTGGCAGGTACTCCTTCTTCACCGCAACACCGTATATGCATTGTCCAGCAGTTGACGATGCATAATTCTATCAAATGGCTAAAAACGCGAACTGCTCACCTCCTAGTTCGCATGGCAGTGCGATAATAAGCGATCAGCCTATCACTTAGATCAATTCCGCCCATACATTTGTTGTAATTTTTAACCACAGCTGGCTGTGCCACATCTATTTTATGCTTTGTCTGCTTAAACCATCGTTTACAGGTCCCGGCTGGTGCACTTCCTGCGCATAAGGATAGCATAGTAACGGCTTTAGTGTCTTTCCACCTCAAAACACAGACATTCCCATTGCTTCTCACTTTCTCATCCCATTCGCCTCTTTTGAGCTGCTTGCCATTTTTCAATTTTTTGGAAACTTCACCAAACCGGTTACTCATAACTGTTCCTGTAATGAACACGTTCTGTTTGTTTGCATTCAAACAATCTGCAAGTCTCAGACTTGTGAAAAACCTGTCCGTGTAAAAAACAGAATCTTGATCAATCGTCCGGCACAGCAGTTTGACGATGCTTTCACTTAACTGAGTTTAGTCATGTCCTGTGGAACTATCGTATTAGAGCCAACGTAAATCACATAGTCCAATGCAAGACCGTCTCTCGCAGCCAAAACAAAACTTTTAAACCCTGAAGGATTAGGTTTCAACGGCACATATTGACGAAAGCTACGTCTTTCTGAAAATGGTATCATCTGCTCGTCGATACACATGTGTGTTGACCGAGGCATCTGTGGCACTTTCAAGGGATTTTAGATAATAACGGCCTGATTTTCCAGAGTTTGTCTCCAGCTTTATTTTCTGTAGTGTTGTCAGCGAAATGAATGTGGTTTCGGAGTTCGAAGAAGTGATCACGCATCATAGCTTCGCTAATGACGGGCACAGCAAGGTCTCTTCTCCAATACAATCTCGCTTGGGGACAATTTAGAGTGTGCATCATGATTTTCAAACCAGCGAAGTTGATCATTTCTACTTGACTTGTTTTCACCGATGGAAGGTTTCTTTGCTGCGCCGAATATAAATTTGATTAATCTGCCATCAACTCCCAAAACTCAAGGCCCAAATACTCAAAAAAGGAGTATAGACAACTAATCTCTGAAGCTCCTTCATATTGCAGTTTGTCATTAGAAATATCCGGATCACGAGGAGTTGTTTGCTTCGACAGTCAGAACACTCTTGAATTGCTACCCTCAGGTTGTTGCATTACATCATCCTGTTCTTCTTCTGATTCCAAGGTGGCGGTTTCTGCAGCCTGCTCGATCGGCACTAAATCTTTATCATCGTTATCGGAGAGATCATCATCATTACAATTCAAGAGCTTCACACCCTCTTTATCCGTTAAGAAGCGCGACATTATTTCACCTGAAAAAATGGAAAATCTGTCATATTAAAAAACTTGAGTTCAATCCTGAGGGTCACAAATGTTTATCTTACAAAAAGCACTTGATATACTAACGAAAAGCTTACCGAAGCTAATCTTTTCTACCGGTTTTGTAAACTTCTGTCCGATCCGTCTTCAAAACACCAAAAATATTAGAACTTTAACGCTTTCCTGCCTTTTTCGCCTAAAATAAACATCCACTCGTCACCCACGCTCAAAAACGACTGAGCATTCAATTCGAATGCTATTCTAACGATATTCTTGTTACATGCAGTGGTCATCGTCTGCAATTTTTATGATTAAAAAATATCGCAGATGTTCACTTTTTGTTTCTTTTTCGCAATGGATGGCTCTGGCAAGTGAAAAGCGACAGTAAAGGCAGGTACACATATGTGTACCCAGGGTATGAAGAGATTGAAGAATAGGAATAGAGCGTTATAGCTTCCACTCAATATTTGGTAGGATAACCTCTCGCTTTAATTATTGCCTTAAGTCTCCTCGGCATTGATTTGACAAGGTTCCTGGTCACATTCTATGATATCAAGTTCCACCCTTCCTGTAGTGCTGATTTTAGAAGTACCTTGCTTGTGACATTCCGTTTTCGAGCCCGCTTGTCTAAAACGTCCCACAGATGCTCTATAGGACTAATATTTGGGGTGTTTTCAACATGCTGGGTGTATTATATAAGAGCCAAAGCCGAGTATTCTCTGCAATATGCTTTGGGTCATTATCGTGCATGATGATAAAATTGTTCAATATCTCCATTTTCTCTGCATTCGGACCCGAATTATCTTTCAGGATATTAATATAGTGTATGTAGTCCATGATGCCTTCGATAAATACTAAATTTCCAACCCCAGACGCATTCGTGCACCCCCACACTAAAACAGAACCTCCTCCATGTTTAACTGTTGGACATAAATTTTTCTTTCGGAGTTAAAAATGTTGTATTTACTTTCATCTGTGAAAATCACTCGTTCCCAGAACTCTACGGGCTCATTTATGTACAAACTTCAAGTGCTTCCTTTGATTGGCTTCACTAATGAAATATTTTCGCTTAGCTGTACGACCTACTCGAGAACACATCAACACCTGCAGTTTCTAGAAGCTCAGAAGTAATTTGTGGTGCACTGATTTTCGAGTTATCCCTGACTTTTCGAACGATTTCACGACGGTTGTGATCATTTAGAATACGAGGACGGCCACTCCGACTCTTGTTTTCAACTGTTTTTCGTTCTGAAAACCCTATCAACAATGCCTTGTATGCTAGATTTAGGTCTTCCAGTAATACGAGCAGGCTCTTCCAATGATTTGCATTGATTATGCAGCTGGATGATGAGCTTTTTCTCCTTTCGGTTTGCTCTTTCCGTTTCGGGCTCATTTTTAATAACTTTCACTAATTTTTCACTTAAAGAACGAGACAAAAGCAATGAAAACAACAAAATCAGGTCGGACCTTCTTGCTGACTGACCAGCTGTTGATATTTCCGATAAAAGTTATTTAAATAAAGGATCCTCTAGAACATACTGCGTGTTAAGTGCAACCGTACGAACACTTTTTGCACGTCTTGGAGGGTATATTTAAGTTTCGTCAAACTTTGCTTCATAACTGATTTTCTTTTCTTTTTGTTTTTGCGTGAGGCTTAATTCCTTAGACTTGAAATAATTGTATGATGCAAAAAAAGTTCAAAAGATTCTCACTGTTTTGTGAAATATTGCTTTTCATTCAAAACTGTTGGTCGTGCGTACACTTGTAGCTCTGAATCTGTAGTAGCCGCAGATAAAGCTTAATAAATATTGTCACGTGTTATGGTTCGCGGGCAATAATTTTTGTGTTCTGGGAAAGTGAAAACGCAATGTCTTTTAAATTAAATTAAAAGAGTTTTTTTGATTACTTAAAAATGCACAATCACTTATTTAACCATTTCACAATTTTAATTTTCACTATAAAAATTCTACCTTCCACTTGTCCATAAATTTCTATCGCAATTGTCTTCTAAAATCACTTCACTATTACTTGATCGCTTTTCAATTCGCTTTCCACACACTATCGCAGTTTTTTACTTTCGCGGTTCCAATGAATGATCCCCCCATTCATTCAGCTCGCCTATATACGAGTATAGGGTCTCTACCTTTTCAACCCATTTCTCGTATATTGGCGAATGTTCTGCCGAGAGGTAGGTACCTGGTATATTCGAGCAGCTTAATGATTCATTAATGGGGTGACGTCACTTTCAGATGTTGATCATGCTTGGTGGGTTCTCGTGGTTTCGAGTAAATTCATTTTGTTGATGTTCTTAAAACAATTGCGACAGTAGCTCGCAGAATTCTTTGTACATGTAACAATATGTTCACTTAGGCTGAATTCGAAATCGTATGGCAAGTAAGCAAGACTATAGGATCGCAAGAATAGTTAGCGTGGCTATTACCACACAAAAGCAGGAAAAAAGGATTTCTGAGTCTCAAAGCAAAAATCTAGGAGCAAGGTCAATCTGCACAGAGGATTTTTATATGGTAGCACGTGGAAAAGGCCAGGGATGAATTCATATCTTGATGTGCGATCAAAGATGATATGATGCCATTATCCTTACTTTCGAACTGATTCATTCATGTGTGGAATAAATTCTTTAACCGTGAATCCACGACTATGTTGACTTTCTAATAGATGACAAACTTTAATATTTGCAAGAATTTAACTGATCGTCAATGCGGCACAAAAAAGAGAAGATTTCTCACATTCTCCAAATCAAAGTTTTGCACAATCATATCACAGAAGATTATAATATTTAGGATCGTGAAAATTTTTAATTTGAATAACAAAAACTAAAATAAAGATGAATGGTTTAAATGAATATTTCTAATAATTATTTATTCAATTGGTTTATGACCAGACAAAATATTCTGATGCTACTTAATGTCAATGAAACTTCTCAACGAATTTATTTCAGGAATATTCCATGCTCGCCAAACCATTCTAGATTTATTTCAGTTCAATTAATGTGACGAATATTGATTAGTTCAATTTGGACATGACCCTATCAAATTTATCATGACAACATCTAAATAAAAATTGCGCAGAATTATATTTGGCAGGAGAAACAATTTTTGAAAGTAGAAAGCCTTCAAGTAGCGAATGATTAATATTTACATAAGCTGTTTCTTCAGTTGGGACGATATTCGATAAAGCTAATTTTTTTATCATCCACGCATCTGAATTTTAATTTTAAACGAATGTTAAGTTAAATACAATGATTATGATTTTTTGGATCTTATAATTTACATAAGAGCATTCTTTTGCCACTGTGATAATATATATTTAGTCGTGTTTTCGCTAATCGAGACGAGGCAAAACAGCTGTTCTTGTCAATTTTTTGGCTTCAATTAGTACCAAATAGACAGAAAAACCAAGATGTATCAACAAAGTATCGAATTTTGTTTTAATAAGTGTTGTCAAGTATTTACAACCCTATAGAAGCCACACATGATCAAAAATTGTGGATAGGAGAGATCTAATGAAAAATCGGTGCTTATCATTTACAAGTGTTGTATATAGGATCACCACAAATATAAATAAATTGCTCTACGAAACCATAATGATACGCTTTTTTCAGGGTTTTGCGCAATAATACAAAACCCTTTTGAAATCATGACCGGTCTATCTATACTCGTATGTCACAACAGTTCATCTCCTAAACTTTAAAAGCTACAATTAAAAAACTTCTTTGGAATGGTCACAGTGAAAGGAAAAGAGAGAGAGAGTTTCAGTGAGATTTACAGACGGTCCCCATATAGGAGGAGACACTGAAACAATCTTTTTCATACAAGATAGTCGAGTGGGGTTTCATATACAATATTTTGAAAACTGCTCAAAGCTTGTAGTGTTTTCGAGTGAAATTAACAATGTCCGTAAAGGACTGCAGCGGTGTTCTGCTGCCTCAGCGAGCGGAATAACAGTGCTTAGCTAGATTGGCCTTGCCTGGGGACGCGTGAATGCGCGGTTTCGTAGGGCGCGTTCTTTTCCCGCAGCGCGAAAGCCCACTACAAATTGTTTTCACACTCACGGATTAGAAAGGAGACCGGAGTCAAAAGCGGAACCGATTGACTGGTGTTTAATGTGCCAATGGCCGAAGCAACCTTTCGATCACAGGAGAAAAACGTGACGTCGAATAACCGATTAGCCGCACGCGATGTCCAAGACGATTTCGTTATTGCGGAGGGCGATCACGGCCCAAAAATTAGAGTAGGGCGTCCAGGTGGTGGCGGTGCCCCAATGCACCCCACCCAACTAGATCGAAATCCAAAATAAGGCTACCTTGGCCAATAACGGGTGTGGAAGGCCAAACAGCCCTGCGAGAGCATCTGTAACAATTGAAAAGAGGCGAGCTCAACCGATGGTTTGCTCAGGAGTGGAGGGGCCAGCCAACGTAGTGGGTCCCATACCTGTTCGGGGTTCCAAAACGGAAAGACCGAATTTTTACCATACTTTATTTAATCATCTTTATTCTCAATTTTCAATTTCCAATAATACAATAACGATTCATAAATTCCAACTTTTTTCTTTGTTTTCTTTTGAAGATTCAACAAATAAATTTTCAATAAATTCAATAAATATGTATAGTTTATAGCATCGTTAAAATAAAAAAAAAACGACGAGCGCTCGTGGTTGGTCGGGGTAAGAGTGCCTGAAAACTTGCACCATTAAAGCAAAAGGTGTTTCAAATGACGAAAAAAATTTTATTAGTTATGTAAATTATTGGATAATTAGGGAAACTTAAGTGGCAATTCAAATTCTAATTGTGGTGTTGTTTTTGGACAAGAAATTCTTGATCTTTTCCATTTTTTTTCGATAGTAAAAAATCGCCGCGCGCACAATACAATTCTAACCGTTACGCCTCTCACAACCAAACTAAACATATTGTGTAGCTAAAACTGTAAATATGTATACCCGTATGTTGGTGACGAGTCTACGTACATAAAAACATCGATAATCGAATGTACGCTGCCCGACTTATGAATTTTAATAACTATAGGCCAAAAAAACAAACGTTGATTTAATTTTCAGGTAAAGACTTTATTATTACTTTATCTCACTAATTACAATTCAAGACTGCAAGTACATGAGGTGTTTGACTTAATTTTAGGTTGATAAATGTGCTGACTCCACTGCATGTACCGGATATGTGAAATACGTTGTCTGAAATGAGGTGAAACTATACGATTTTCAGGTGTCATATTAAGAGTACAATTCGTGTGAATCTGAGCTTTCTGAATCGCTGACGTTGCTGTTGGAACAGTTGCGTCCCGGGGATCGTATAGGTATCGTAACTCCTCCCCCCTTGGAATGGCAATACTAAAGAAACTGAGGTATCGAAGTTGCTTTAGCTGGAGCGAGATGCTGTTTGGTACGTATCCAGATTGCGAGAAAGATGGCTAGGATGACCAATACGAGTAGTATTGTTGTTGAATTTAAAATAATTTTTCTATTGTAGGCTATGATGTCCGAAAATTGTATTCCTTTGGATTCCGGAAAATCGTAGTTCTGGAGGAGGCGGAGGTCGGCTTCTCGCGTGGTGAAAGTTGCGTTAGTTTTTATTTATTTATTTATTCACACTACTTTACAGATCCGTGAGCCCAATTACAAACAAGTTGGGTAGACAGACCTATGCTCATGTCAGAAGGGTTTTGTACTCAACTTACAAAATGCAGTAACCAGCAACGAATAAAATCAAGAAGCATGTCAAAGACGATTTAATTGGAGAAAATAAGAAATTCGAGGATCATACTATTATTAACAAAGTTGAACGAATTTTGACTTCTGAGGCATTTGTTATAGTTATACCCATAAATTTCTCCTTTGATATTTTTTTCAGATTTTTTAGATCACGGGTGTCCATTCGCGAGGGAGGAAACACATTTTTCATGTATTTCCCCCCTGTGCTCCCACTGAAGCAAAAACTGTCAGTTTAAGAAAAGCTCTCATAGAGAACTTTCAGTTGATACTCATATCGGCTACCTTTCATGAAATTTTTTTTCAGGGGCCACTCCTCTGTACTGTAATCATCGATTCATGGCCTATTTTTTCGAATCCTAGAATGGTTACAAAGCCCTTTTGCTAAGAGCTCTCTCCTGCCTCTTCGACTTGATTCAATTGTATGTACTCATCTTCATGATACCTATCACTCCTGAAATTTTCATGCAAATTCTAGCAAAGCTGTAGTGTCTAAGTCGGTTAAAAGCGCATATGACTCCATAGCAATATGTTTCCATAGTAATACGGGGCATATTGCTCCATAGTAATTCACGAAAATTCAAATCGCTATAACTTCGGTAAATACTATTCGATCTTTATGAAACTTTCCGAAAAGATCAATCTTATAAATAGTCATCTTTTTGCTAAATTTTATTGTGTTTAAGGGTACCGTTTGGATTTTATTCAAGAAAACACAAAATCGATAAATCATACTATTACTAACAAAGTTGAGTGAATTTCGACTTCTCATGTATTTGTTGTTGTTGTACTCATTAAGGCCTACATTCATGATTTTTTTCAGATTTTTCGGATGGAAGGTGTCCAATCGCGAGGGGGGGGTACGCGAAAAGTTCGTACATTTCCCCTTCCCCTGCCCCCCTCGGTACTTATGAGACAATTTTAAGACTTGTTTTAAAAAGATCTCATTGAGACCTTTCCAATGACACCCTACTCGACTACCAAGGGTGAAAATTTTTTTTTGAGGGGTCACCCCCTTATATGGGGAGACCCCCCTTAAACGCCTTTGAAAAATTTTTTTACCCTTGAACTTTCAAGAGGTCACCACTTCTGACCTTTCCACAAAGTTTCATGGCTGTAGCCCTTATAGTTTCGGAGAAAAAGTGCTGTGACATACAGACGGACGGACGGACGGACGGACGGACGGACGGACGGACGGACAGACGGACAGACGGACACAGGTCGTGATTGCAATAGGGTTTTGTATTTTAGTACAAAACCCTAAAAAAAGTAATGAAATATAATATAATACATGCGAATAAACTAAGTTATATTAAGAAAAAAAATAACAAGGATATAAAATACGGATAAACTATTGGAAGCTAAGCAGAATATTATGTAATATGCTTTTAAAAGCGTTTAAGGAATGTGGCAGAGGACCCAGCTCGAGCTCATTGTAACGACGTGATACGCGTACTAAAAATGAATAAAAATAAATATCGGTACGAGCAAAGGGCATAAAGAATATGTCAGTTGAACGTGTTCTTGAGGTGGGACGTATATAAAGCCTTTCACGAAGGTTGGATGAAAGAACACCGTGGTATAATTTAAATAAGCAGCGCAGGTCGAGAAATTCTCTTCTATTTTTAGTGATGGAATGTTTAGGATCTATAAGCGCTTAACGTAGGAGCTGTAAGTGAGGTTATATTTGTAGAATAGAGATCGTGTGAATTTACGCTGTACAGTTTCAACAGCATCCGATAGATTGGTATAGTGAGGAGACCATACTTGGGAGGCATACTCAAGATTGACCGTGCTAGAAGTACGAATAGATGGACGCTGGTTGAAATACTAAAAGACTTGCAAGAGGATCTTAAAATATAACCAGCGACACATGAAGCTCTTGTGGTTATAGATGAAACATGGATGTTAAATTTCAAACCTGGGTCGAATACTACTCCCAAATCTTTAAATTTGTCCACAAGTGCGAGCACCGATCCATCAATCTGGTATTCATTAAAACCGGATGAATTTTGTTGGTGAATCTCATGTGCCAACATTTAGAAATGTTAAGAGGAAGTAAATTACCTTGACACCAATTTTAGAGATTGTCAAGATAATTTTGGAGGTATTAGCAGTCTTTGCTGGAGTTATTGGGGCGATAAATTTTTAAATCATCAGCGTAAAGAAGACAATTAGAGGACAGGCATTGGGGAAGATCATTAATAGCAAAGGGCCTAAAATTGATGCTTGAGGAACACCAGATTTTGGGCTAAATGAGTCCGACGAAATAAAATTATTCCATGTAACGGTGCAGGACCGATGGGATAAGAGGGATAAGATCCAAGAGAGGACAGAGTGAGCCAAAAGGCCATGACCAACACTGTCAAAGGCTTTAGCAAAATCGGTGTATATGACACCGACTTGTTGACTCTTGTCGAAAGCAAGAGATATGGTATTCGTAAGTTCTAACAAATTGGTTACTGTCGAACGACCTTTAATGAAGCCATGTTGTTCATTTGCAAACGGGATACTGATATCATCGTACATTCTGTTATGCACAATTCTTTCAAGGAGCTTGCCAAAACAAGACAGCAATGAAATCGGACGATAGTTAGAGATTTCACTTCGATCTCCGGACTAATGGATCAGAAAGATGTTAGCATGCTTCCAGACGTCAGGGAAGCAGGAGGAAGAAAGGCTAATATTGAAAATAATTGATAGTGGGGTAGATAATGAAGAAGATAATGACTTAACGAACAGATTTGGTATTCCATCAGGACCCGGACCACCATTAATGTCAAAGGTAAGCAGTACATTTTCAATTTTTGGTGGAGAGGTCACGATAGAATTCATAATGTGGGAAGGAGGAGGACACGATGAGTACATAGTGGGGTTCGAAACCTTAAATGTGGAGGAAAAAAATTGAGCGAAAAGGTCACAGATAGCTTGCCCATCAGAAGTTTGGCAATTACGCCATGATAAGATATTAGGAATATGGGATGATGTTTTCAGAGAATTTATGTATGTCCAAAAGTGCTTAGGACTATTAGATTGAAGTGATGTTTCAATCATACAATAATAAGATCGCATTGCGTACTTAACCACTTTTTTGGCTTCTTTACGAAGCAGTCGGTAGTTGGTGAGGTCAGTGTTAGAGTTGGAATAATGATGTTTTTTTGCGCGCCTTGTCCTTCAAATAGAGAGCGTCTGAGACTTCAACGGAAAACCAGCTGGGGCTCTTTTTCTGGGGGGATCGGCAGATAGGTACATGGTTTGCCATTATGCTACTGAGATTCTCATAGAAAGTTGATAGCGCTGAATTGACATCTAGCTTCTGTAGCATTGAGTTCCAGTCAATATTATCCAGCTCAAGCTGAATGGCTGCATAGTTGGGTTTGCGGAAATTTAATCTTGGGGAGAAAGGAGTGCGTTTGGATTGAGGTGCAAGAAAAGATAAACGAACCTCAAGCGGAGGATGATGGGGATCAGGTTTTACATATTCGGAGGGGGATTTTGTGATCGAGGAGATAGAGGCAGTAGTAAGGATGAAATCGAGAAGTTGATTGTTTGCGTTTGGGACCATATTTAATTGCGATAGGGAGCAAAGCGATAAAAAAGAAGAAAACAAAATAGAGAGATCATTGAAGGATGAGAGGGTATGAGAGCTTGAGTCCTACCTTAGGCAAGGCATGTTAAAGTCACCACGGATTAAAATATTGTATAAAGGGTTGATGCTACAGAAATACGAAGATAATTCAGAGAAAAAACGGTTGTAAACGCGGAAAGGAAAGATATTGATGAAGACAGTGATGCATTCTACTGGAAGAGACGGTGAAAAGTCAGAGCCGAGTTTGCTGTCTCAGGCTTTATGAGTAGCAATAAGTACACCACCACCGTCAGATTTACCTGAAATCAAACGATCTCTATCAGTTCGGTAGACATCATATAGTGGAAAAATTTCACTGCTGGCGGCATTAGGAGTTAGCCAGGTTTCTGTAAAACAAATAAAATCATCGCCGGAAATGGAAGAGGCAATTTTAATAGCTTCCAGCTTTGTTCGCATGCCACAAAAATTTGGTAATAAAGATTGAAGCTACGAGAAGTGCTTTGAATAGCAAAATTCAAATTAAAATTTGAAGAAGTTGTAGGGTGACCAGTTGTTAAAGTTTCGGAAGAGTGCTTACCACGCGACGAAAATTTCTTCTATTGGTTGCCTCGAACGGTTTAATTAGTGTTCCAGGAGGCCAGTATACTGGTTGCAGAACTATGCTGCAGTTTGACGGCACAGTAAGCTTAAAGGAAGCTATAACTCTTCCCTCAATGTTGTCTTTTGTCAGTCTGTGGCAGCTGATTATCTTTACTGAAGGTCCAAATTTCGTTGAGACATAATCACAAATGGCATTCATCGATGTCTCATAAGCCAGACGAGGTATAAATATTTGCTTCGGCGGCGCCACGACATGAAGAGATGGAACTTTCTGTGGTGCTGGCAGATTAAGAGCGGAACTAGAAACATCAGCTACTGGCGTTGGTTGAATAACCGTTACAAGAGTGTTGGGTGAAGTGGGCCGATTTTTCGATATAGCACCTCGACGAGAAGATGAGGGCCCAGGTGATGATTGAAATACAACCTCTGAATCATTGCTGGTCAACAGTTTAGCGCTGTTTTTTGTTGCAGGTTTAGCTTGCGTTTTACTTCTCGTTGTTATGGCAGGAGCAGTATCTAATGTTATTCTAGTATTCTCCCCCGATGAACGAAGATCTGGTGCGGAAGGCTGTAACCCATCGCGAGTCTCAAGGCTCGTCTCAGTTAGAGGATGCGCAGATAAAGTGTCAGTAAACTGGAGCAAGGGGGCAATCTCATACGCGACCGAACATTTATTGTGCAAAGCATTTAGTTCACCATATAAAATTTTCACTGTTAAGCTAGCCATGCGGAGCCTAGAAACGTAGGCTGAATTTGAATAACGTCTACAGGTCTCGCAGTACCAGTGGACGCCATTGTCCGGAAAGACATTTATTTCGTCCCAAAATACTGAATTTATGCTGCTGTACGTTATTTCGAAGATTTCAATCTCGCAGTCCTGTTAGCATATCAGTCTTGTGCCAGATATCACTCAATCGGTAAGGCCGCATATTTATTTGTTCCTAGTTTCTGGGATGTTGATGAATACGATGAAGTTGGGCTCGGGTTGAAATATTTCTGGTGTATCTGGAATGCTTTCGAACCGGCAGGATGTGGGTTGACCATTTATGACGTCTGCGATCTTATTAGGGGCCTTTGTTTTTGGCAGTAAAATATCCCTTCGATTTTTGGGCATTTTGTGCCAAGTAGTTGAACACTTTTTAGGGTGGGAATTGCGTATGGCGCGGTTTGTATTCTGTGGGTCTGGTTCATTGGAAGAGGGATAATATGGAAAAGTGAGAAGGTTTCGTTAGTAAGTATGGGTATTTGGATGTTGAAAATAATATTTGAATGATTATAATTTGCCTGTAAATTTAGTAGTTCATAGATTTGTTCATCTGATTCGATAGTCATGGATTGATTTTGTAGAGTCTGCGAAATTTTTATTAGTTCTTCGGGGCTCAAAATTTGTTTGGATATTATATTCAGCCGAGCAAGGATTATTGCTTCCGCAATATCGGTAAGACGATTGCTCAGTAGGACTATGTTGTATTTGATTTGATTAAGATACTACAGTTGAATTGTACAATAGTGTTATGTTCCCTTTTTATTTGATTTTGAGAGGTTTTGAAGTGTTTATTAATGGCATCTGTTTGGCTGTTGATATGGTCTGTGATACTGCTAAATCTCTCCATGAAAGCCCTATTTAATCGTGTTTGACCGTTAATTCGATTTTGAAGACCAGATTGGTTCAACGTTAGTGTCTGATTTTGCTGTTAATTTGGGCTGCATTGTCTGCGTCCATGTTTCCTGTGATTCCTTCAATCCTCTTTTTGATCTTATGGTAGGTTTCAGTGCCTTGAGCTTATGGTCTAATGATCAAGTTTAATTTGAAGTATCGCTAATGTATCTGGTGCCTGCGTTTCGTTATAGTTAAGAAGTGCAGTGTGAATATTGTTCAATGTCTGTTGTCCAGTCTGGTCTTACTATGTGTACTAGGTTTTTGAACGAGCGTATGATTCTAGTTATCCCTAGTTGTAAAGGTAGAAGGCCCTGGTTGTTGTTGAGGAGCTGTATTTCCATCTTCTGGAACCGCGCTGCTAGCGTCAGTCTGAAATTTATGTTTTCTTTTAATTTTTGCTTTGTGTAGCTTTTGGTTTTTGTGAGTAATTAGTGTTAGCCTGTTATCTTTTTGAACTTTTTGCTTGGGGAACCTTGGGGTAATTTTATTACGTCTACATTCTTTTCGAAAAATCTGTTCGTTTTCTTGGAAGGTTGGGGGTTGAACGCGATTTGAATTTAGTTTTTGTAGGTTTTTGTTTGCTAAGTTATCGAAGCGATTTTTAATTTGAGGGTGTATTTGAGACCGAAATTCATTCAATTTGTTTAGATATTCGTGTTGGTTCTTAAAGTTCATGCTTTTGTCAAATACATGGGCTCTACCTGTGAATAATTCGAATGGTGTTAGTTTCGTGGTAGAGTTGTATGTGATTATTGTTTCGTTAAGTATATCTTCGTGGTCCAAGTCGAGATTACGTTTTTTCCGTTCTTCTAAGATGATTCGGTATGTCTCTGTCAATTTCGAATGCCATCTCTCAAGGTAAGTATTGCTGCTTGTTTGTTGGAATGAAGTAAGGTATAAGACAATTCCATATTGAGTGCAAAACTCCTTGAATATGGTCGATGCCATTTCGGTTCCTTGGTCAGCGGTCAGTTTTTAGGGTTTTGTAAAATAATTTTACAAAACCCTTCTAAAATCGCGTCCTGTCTGTCCGTCTGTCCGTCTGTCTGTCTGTCCGTCCGTCCGTCCGTCCGTCCGTCCGTCCGTCCGTCCGTCCGTGTGTCACAGCAGTTTTTCTCGGAAACTACTTAAGCTAGAAGCATGAAATTTTGTATATAGGTGTAAAGTGGTGATCTCTTCAAAGTTCAACCACTAAAAAATTTTATAAGGTATTTAAGGGGGGTCTCCCCATGTAGGGGAGTAACCCCCCGAAAAAAAAATTTCATTGAAGGTAGCCGATATGGGTATCAAATGAAAGGTCTTGATGAGGACTTTTCAAAACAGATCTTAGTTTGGCAAAGTTTGCTTCGAGGGGCGCACAGGGAGGGGAAATACACGAAAATTTTGTGTCCCCCCCCTTCGCGATTGGACACCTTCCATCCGAAAAATCTAAAAAAAATCACGAATGTAGGCCTTGATGAGTACAACAACAACAAATATGTGAGAAGTCGCAATTCACTCAACTTTGTTAGTAATAGTATGATTTATCCATTTTATGTTTTCTTGAATAAAATCTTAACGGTACCCTTAAATTCAACGAAATTCAGTACACAGATGTCTATTTATAAGATTGATCAACCCTGCAAGTTTCATAAATATTGCATCATATTCAGCGAAGTTATAGCGGTTTGAATTTTCCTGTATTACTATGGAACAATATGCGCTGCATGTATTACTATGGCAACATATGGCTATGGAACAACATGCGCTTTTTACCGACTCAGACACTACAGTTTTGCTAGTATTTACATGAAAATTTCAGGAATGATAGGTATCATGAATAACTTTGAGAATCAGTTCAGCTAGTGGTATCAGTAATCGTAAAACAAAATGGTGGCTGTTTTAAATGCGAAGATTGAATAACTTTGAGTTATTTTTCCCCAACTTCAACGTTTAAGGTGCATGCTTTGAACACTTGATTCAATTTAATGAGTGACTGAAGCTGAGTACCTACAATTAATACTCATAAGTGAAACAAGTCAAGGAGGCGGGAGGGAGCTTCTAACAAAAGGGCTTTGTAACAACTCTAGGATGCGAAAAAATTGGCTATTAATCGATGATAACAGTACAGGAGAGTGGCCCCTGAAAAAAAATTCATCAAACGTAGCCGATATGAGTATGAAATGATAGCTTTCATGGGAGCTTTTCAAAACAGTTCTTAAACTGTCAGTTTTTGCTTCAGTGGGGGCACAGGGGGGAAATACATGAAAAATGTGTTTCCTCCCTCGCGAATGGACATCTGAAATAATTATCAAGGGAGATATTTATGAGTAGAACAATAACAAAAACCTCAGAAGTCGAAATTCTTTCAACTTTGTTAATAATAGTATGGTCTTCGAATTTCATAGTTTCTCCAATAAAATCGTCATTGACATGCTTCTTGACTTTATTCAATCTGGTGACTGCATTTTGAAAATTGAATACAAAACCCTTCTGACATGAGCGTAGGTCTGTTTACCCAACTTGTTTAGGTATACCGTGAATGCTAATAAAATGTTTAAGTGATCTGACAATGCTTAAACTGTTTTTGGCTGGACGCGTATATACAGCTGCGAACTTGGAAAAGCGATCTATAATTGTGAAGATAGGTTTACCTCTGATGGTGTATATGTCAACGTATATACTGTCTAGAGGTTTTTCGGGACTTTCGGAAATTTCGTATTGTAGTTTGGGTGGAATTCTGTCGTACATTTTTGTGCCTGACAAGTGCCGCAATTGTTTATTATTTTAGTGACTTTGCCTCTGAGGTTAGGGAAGTGCCATGTTCGTTTAAGATGCCAAACGGTTTCGTTGATACCTCGACGGTTGTTGTATAGGTGGTAGTCATTTATGTTTTGTCCTGTACATCTGAGTCTATAATATCATGAACGAATTCCTTACAGCGAACGATCTTGAAAATTGGCGACAAATTTGTAATAGGTGCTTTGAATTGTTTTAAAAATCTCCTTGGTGGTAAAATGGCGTTAACTTTGTTTGGGACTAAGTATTTCTTTAAAAAATCTGTTACGTTGCTTTCAGTGAAATCATACATCTGGAGTATTCTCCTTTGCTTATTTTTGAAGGGCATTTCCAGGGATGTATACGGGGTCCTAGTACATTTTTCGAAGAAACTTTGTAGAGAGAACTCGTTCAATGGTCGTTCTGAAATCGGAATGCCGTCATCCAGGTTTTCGTCTGCTGAGTGTACAGTTGATCCCATTTCTGCTTGGATGGACATGTTATCTGCTGATGAAGATTCACCAACGTTCACCTCTGCTTTAAGGCTACCGATATTATCTTGAGATTTTATTCTGCTTAATGCACCCGCGTAACTATTTTGGGTACCTTTTTTATATATAATTCTTCCAATCTGACACGCCATCTGACAAGTTTTGAATTGGGATCTTTCAGGCTTATTAGCCATGTTAGAAGCTTATGGTCTGTAACGGTCTGCAACTTCCTTCCGAACAGGTATGGTCTGAAGTATTTGACAGCCCACACTTTTGCGAGTTGTTCATTTTCTATAGTTGAGTAGTTAGTTTTGGAATCTGTCAGTGTACGGCTAGCATAACAGACAGGTCGGTCACTCCCAATTGATCCCTGTGATAACAGTGCACTTATTGCAGGGTTACTCGCATCCGTAGTCAGTATAAATGGCTTGTTAAACTCCGGGTACTGCAAGACAGGCTCGTTCATTAGCAATTTTTTGAAGAACTCGAACGTTTTAAGGTATTGTTCTATGACATGAATGTTGTTACCCCTTTTCAGGCAGGTTGTAAGTGGTTTGGTTATTTTGGCAAAATCTTTAATGAACTTTTGGTACTCACCCAACAGACCAAGAAAGCCTTTGAGTTCTTTCTGGTTTTTAAAGATTGGAAAGTTCCGAATTGCCTGTATCTTATCCGGATCATGCTTAGCTTTCTTGGTGGATACTACGTGCCCCAGGTAAGCGATTTCTTTGTGTGGAAATTCGGATTTGTCAAATGGTACCTTCAAATTTGCATCACGCAACCTATTAAAGACCTTGCGTAAATTTTTACTCTGCTCTTGAAGGGAAGTTGAGAAGAGAATAATGTTGTCCAAGTAAACGAGACATATTTTCCCTTGAAAATCTTAGAGCACGTTATCCATCACACGTTTCAAGGTTGATGGAGCATTCTCTAACCCAAAGCGCATACGGATATATTCGTGATGCCCACCCTCAACTGTGAAGCCTGTCATGATGATGTCCTTGGGGTCCATTTCGATCTGATGAAACCCACTCGCAAGGTCAATTGTTGAAAAATATAAGCATTTTCATAGCTTGTCCAACATACCTGATATATTGGGTAATGGATATCGATCTGTTACGGTTTTCTCATTTAGTTTGCGGGAGTCAATGACTTGCCGCCACTTTGGTTTGCCGCTTGCGTCCGTTTTCTTCGGAACTATCCATACGAGCGAGCTCCAGGGTGAGTGGCAGGGTTTTATAATGCCTTGCTCGAGCATATCAGAAATTTGGTTCCTGACTTCCTCTTTATGTATGTAAGGGTACCTGTAGGATTTGGTATAGATTGGTATATCGTCCGTGGTTTGGATTTGATGTTTGATTTGATTGATAAAGCTTAGTTTCTGGCTCTCCCGAAAGAATATATGATTGTAATCATGGCAGATTTTGTGTATGAGTTCCCGTTCCTCTTTATTAAGATGGGATACTCTAATCAGTTCGGTGATATCTTTAGATGGAAGAAGACAATCCGTTTCGGGAATGCAATCGATGTTAAAATTACTTACTTCGTTATGCTCGTCTCCTGATAGTTTGGTAATTTTCAACGGTTGTTCCAGGTATAAAATTTGATCTTCCTTGAAGTAGTTTGCTACTACCAAGGGCAGTTCCAATCTTTAGTTCGATAAATCTCCTCTGGAATTATAAGATCAGGTGCCACTTCTGTGTTCTGAATAAAAATACACCCATGGTAAATGTCTACAGGTAATTTCGTGACGAATTTGGAATTTGCAGGTACATTGTATTTTTCGGATGTAAGATTGGGTTTGAAATGTAGGGGAGTTACGGAGTGATTTGTTATTAGAGTTTTATTCGCTATAACTACTTTAGCATTTCAAGTAGTAAGGGCATCTAGTCCAAGGAGTTCGTCGAAATACTGGTGGAATTTAAAAATCAAGAATCTTATTTCACCTGTTTGATTGAATTCGCTTAAAAGTGGTTATGCCACAATTTCTTCTAGTTTGTGTTTGTTCAAGACGGTATTAATTATGGTTGGTTTTGTCTTCTGTATATTATTCAAATGAACAAACTCGGGTTTCACAAAAGATGATGACAAGCCTGTATCAATAAGGAACTTAAGGGGATCATATGTAAAATTTCCATCATCAATTTCCTGATCATGATATTGATTGCCATTTACTCCGTAAGTAATGTCCTGTCCGTTGGTGTCGGTAGTCTCGTGTGTTCTGTCATCCGTGAATTCTGAGTTTTCTTATGAGTAATATCTGTCGAGGTCTTGTTGATAGGACTCATTAGGGGCTGGTACAAAAGTTTTAGGGGTATTGTTTTTGTTACTTTAATGATTTATTTCAGATATGTTAAAAAGCTCCTTGCTGACGAATCTTGGAGGTACTGTAGATCGGAAAAAGTTACTGTTTCTTGAGTTGGGTTGAAATACTGGTTGCCTGTTTTGTCCTTGTCTGAGGTGTGTATGGCCGGAACTCGTGTCCATTGGTTCGGGTCTTGAAAAATTTGAGTTTTTAAACTGTGAGCCTGGTTGATGCATAGGCCTGCTGTAAAATTGGGTCCTTAGTTATTGGTTTGGTCAGAAAGGTCGGTGAAAATAGTCTTGGAACTGGGGGTTTCTTTGTTGGAACAAGTTGGGACCTTGGATACTCGGCATTCTTTGTTGATATGGGCTTCCTGCAGGTTGTTGAAAGTTTGTGCGAAATATTGGGGGAGGGAAATTGCCAAATAAATTAGATTGTCCCAACGTAGGGTTAGTGTAATTTTCGGCTATATATTTATGGATTGTTGTTTCTTATTAGAAATCGAACCAGCGTTTTTCTCATAAAATATGCTCTGCTCTTTTATGCAGTAAGAGAATGCCCTAGCAAGTGTGTTGTTCTGAAGGCCTGCAAGGAAAGTATTGAGAAACATCTTGGAATAGGGTTTGCGTTTCACTTCGATCACGCCAGCATTGACAGAATCTCGATGATTTCACTGTTGAAATTTCTCCTCTGTTTTATCACGCTGTTTCATGTTGCCGAGATCTCTTATCTCTTTTTTATCGAATAATCAAAAAATACAGGATTAGGCTGCATAGTTTTGCACTTCGATATATTCAGGGTTAATTTATTAAGATGAAACCTTGTTGACACGTTAAGGTCATCTTGTAAGAGTGAGCAATCAATATCAGTGCCGACTTTATGGAAAATTTTGAGTTCTTCTGCGTAACGAAGCACACTGGATTTCGATTTAGAAGGAAAGTCATAGATAAATATGATGAATAAAAGAGGGCCCAATATTGAGCCATAAGTAAAGCCCGGTTGAGGGTAGCAAGGTAAGGAGACAGCGTTACGATTTGATACGGAAAAGGAGCGACAGAAAAGAAAGGACAAAACCATGATGCAATATTATTGAGGAGCCTGTAGTTTCTGAGCTTTTTGCAAAGACTTTTATGTGTAGCCAAGTCAAAAACCTTGCGTAAGTCCGTGAATGTGACGTCAACTTACAAATGCAAGTTAAACAAACATCCAATGAAGGAAGGAAATTTCAGTACGTTTGTTGTAACGGAACACTGGGGAAGGAAACCATGCTGTACTATACTGCAGAACGGCGTAAAAAAAATAACACATTATCGTATACATTTCGAGAAGCATGATAGAATGAAAGCAGGGCGATAATTCATGATTAATTACCGTCCTCAAGTATAGGAGTTATGTGCGCTAACTTCACAAATCACAGTCCTTGAGTATGGGAGTTATGTGAGAAAACTTCTGTCATGGCAACACCAATTCAAGAGCACCGGGCACGGACGAAATCGAGAAGAGTCAGTCGCATCCGAACCATCAACCGGGTCATTGTATTTTGAACAAAATAAGTTGATTATTAACAAAGTTGGCGACGTCGTCAACAACTGTACAGATTGACACTCAACCGATCGTAGTACAGGAGGCGACACTACCACTCACTAATGCCACGAAATCGGGTGAGACGCCGCCGCGCCGGCAGCGACGTTCAAAGTTGACGCATACGAACGATTGACTTATTTAGGGCGGGCATGTAGAGGACCGCATTTTCATAACATTCGAGATGTGACGGATATTTTACCAGACTTCGACCCGTCGTCCGAATCTGGCATGTCGGCAGCGCAGTTCGTTGATCGTGTTACGAAACTTGCCAAGGTATATCAGTGGAACGAAAGAGTTTTAGTGTTCGCCGTGCAAGCCTCCCTAAAGGGGCCTGCTAAAATTTGGAGCGATGGTTCTGCGCGGGTTCCTGGAAGTTGGCTTGAGCTGGCCAAGCGAGGCTGATGTTCACATAAAAATAATGAATCGCACCAGGGAGCCGAGCAAGACAATACAAAGTTACTTCTATACTTTGCTAGCATTCGGAAGGCGAGGTAACTTGAGCGATCACGCTATAATCTGGAGTATAAGGAACGGACTACGGCATCCATCTTTGCAAAATGCGATCACGAGCTCAATTTTCGACACTGTCAACGATCTTTTAGACGCGATAAAGAATTTCAAAACGAATTCCGTTCGGATTTCAGAGCCACCAACGGAGTCGAAATGAAATTTTGGACCACCAACACCGATACAGCGAGGTATTATGTCATCAAATGCGCGAGCGCAGCCGACTTTGAGCAACTCGGAATCCCGTCGAATCCGATGTTATAACTGTTTTGAGGTGGGGCATATTTCGCTGAACTGTCCAAAACCGCAACGGAAACAAAGATGCGAGAAGTGTCCACGAACATCACATACGACTAACCGATGTCCGGAAAATGAAACTGCGACCGCCGTCAGTAACGTTCGATGCATTAATTCAACTGAAAGAATTAATCCGCTTGATAATGAGGTTCTTCTCAACGGAAACAAAATTAAGTCCTTCATCGCCCCCGGCAGCGAAAGAACACTCATTTAACAACCCATCGCAATGTCGATGGGAGGCGTGAAGCAGTGTTCATCGATCATTCTACGAGGGGGAGCTTCAGTAACGTGCAACCAGATACTCGAGGTCAAAATTCAGTTGGATGGTAAGAATCTAAATGCGGGGATTTTTCCGGTGGATGACGACTTGATCTCGGAGCCACTTTTATTGGGGCAAGATCTGCTCTGCCCATCGGGCAAACAACTGATCATTGAACCGGGACCTTGTCACTTGGAAAACGCTTTCCAAAACGCTCCAACTTTTGAGCCAACGCTATCCGTCAAGGAAAAGGACCAAATGTATCAGCTCATCAGAAAGCATAGAGAATGCTTCTCTGAATTGCTTGCCCAGTTAGGTCAATGCAACTTGCTAGCGATGACGATAAGGTTAACGACCTTAAAACCTGGCCGACACCAGCCATACCGGATACCGTTCTCAAAGCGTGAGCGCGTTCAAGAAAGAGTAAACGAACTGCTCGAAAACGATATCATACGTCTATCATCATCAGAATATCCGTCACCAATTGTCTTCGTCCGCAAACGAAATTTGGAGGACCGTCTCTGTGTTGATTTCTGTGAGCTCAACGCTATGACTAAAAAGCGTCTGTTTCTCATGCCAACTGTTGAGGAGCAACTATCATCGATTGCTGGTAATTTATTTTACACGACTCTCGATTTAATGTCCGGGTATTATCAAAAATACGTATCGCAGAAGAGTGCAGGAAATACTCTGCATTTGTCACGCATGCAGGCCAATATACCAATCGCAGAAGAGTTCAGGAAATACACTGCATTTGTCACGCATGCAGGTCAATATGAATTCAACCGGATGCCTTCGGGTCTGCGCAATGCATCGAATTATTTTCATGAGATCATTACCAAGTTGTTACGACAAATGGGAATTCGAGCAGTTAGCTACGTAGATGAAGTAATTCTGCCCAGTAAAACCATCGCCGAGGATTTAATCAAACTCCATGAATTCCTGGTTATACTTTGAGATGCCGGTATGACGCTCCGGTTCTCTAAGTGTTCGTTTTTGTCTAAACAAATCACGTTTTTGGGTCATAGAGTCGATGAGGACGGAATTACGTTAGGAGCTGAAAAAACTAATGCAATTAGAGAGTTTCCGGAACCAATCAACGTTACAGATGTTCAAAGATTTCTGGGATTGAGCGGGTTTTTCCGCAAATGCATTCACGATTATTCTACCATATCGAGGCCGCTTACACTTTTGATGAAGCAGAAGGACATTTCTCAATTTTTTTGGTCGACCGAACAACGAGACGCACTCGAAAAAATGAAATCAGTACTGACACGAGCATACTGGGTCTTGCCGAAATCCTCATGCAATGAGACGACGGTGATAATTTCAGACCGATTCACTACTACAGCTGCCATTGCAGCGAATCCGAAACTAGATACCATAGTCATGAGCTTGAAGTTTTGGCTGTCGTCGAGTCGTTTATTTGCTCGGTAAGCATTTCGAGATGATTACTGATTACGCCGCAATTCGCACCACAAAAACGTCTAAGCCATTGCTACCGAACATCGTCAATGGTTTCTAAAGCTACAGGAGTACGATTTCCGCATCATACATCGATCGGCCCAACGCATGAGTCACGCAGATGCTCTAAGCAAGACTCCAAACGAACCACCGGACGAGCCAGAGATAGCATCGGGGAACATAATGCGAATGGAAGAAAACGAAGACTGGCTTGAAGGAAATAATCGATGTTCGGAGAGGCGATATTGAGTCCCCTCAACCCAAACAGATCAAGTCAGATTAACAGCTCAAAAACGGTCAGTTATATCGTAATCGTCGTTCCATCTGCAGTCAGGTGGGAAATTATCCGCACGCACTACGATGACCTGGGCCACTTTGGTCTTGAGAGGACCATAAATCGACTTTGGCAAGATTTTTGGTTCAACGATCTCCAAAAATACATCAAGTCGTACATCTCAACATGCTTAGAGTGCTGCTGTAATAAAGGAATCGCAGGCGAACCGGGGAGTCAACTCTATTCGGATAAGATGACACCTATTCCGTTCTGGACGTTAAACGTTGATCACCTGGACCCTTTTCCACGCAGTCGTCGAGGTAATTTACACATTATTGACATATCGGTATCGTTCAGTAAGTACCTAAGTGTCAATCAAAGCCCGTCATCGACGCATTCAGGGATCTGACGTTGTACTTCAGTCTGCCTAAGCGTACAATTAGTGAAGGAGGCACTGCTTTAACATCACGAGAATTTGCTGAATTCTGCGCATCTAATGAGATTCAACATATTATGGTTGCCGTCAGAACACCTCGAGCGAATGGCCAAATCGAACGTGCAAATCAGTCCATCTTATCATTTCTAAGAACTACACTAACTGATCATAAGGATTGGGATTTACAATTGCGCAATCTTCAGTGGTCTCTGAATTCGCAAGGTCACTCTGTGACTTAGTTTAGTCCGACCGAGTTGATATTTGATTATCACCTTCGGGACGTCATCACGAATCGGCTAGATATGGCTCTAACATCAGATGAATTAACTGCTGATCTAACGGAATGCGATATGGTTAACCAAAGGCAATTGGCTGCAGAGGGAATTAGCACTGAACGAGAGAAGTGGAGATTGAGGTTCAACGCGAAACACAACAAACGTTTTATCTATAAGAAAGGAGATCTCATCGTTCTAGAGAACGTACCTGCTGCTACAGGAGCCCAAATATCGTGGGCACTATATCATTTCGAGAGATTTACGAAACGACAGATATCTCGTCAGGGACGTGGGAATCGCACATCCCAAACAACAGAAATTATGTTCGATCTACACGAGCGAAACGTTGAAACTGTGGATCGCCATGAGTCCTGAACTCGATTTTTAGGATGACGCTGCTGATTCAGACACGGAATAATGAATCAAGACGATTTAATGTCAGGATGGTCGAGTGTCATGGCAACACCAATTGAAGAGCACCGGCTACGGAATTAATCGGGAAGAGTCAGTCGTATCCGAACCATCAACCGAGTCATTGTATTTTGAACGTAATAAATTGATTACAAACAAACGGTGCGTGTTAGTTTATTGTTTTCCCTCTACAATTTTCCTGTTCCCAAGGTCCCCCTCTGACACTTCACATTATCGGTTCGTATGGCTTCTGTATTGTAGTTGATAAGATAAAGGTTACCCGACTCTACAATTTAGAAAAACTTTAGTCCGAAGTAACCATTAAACAATTTTTTTTGTTTAAAATTCGCAGGCCAATCCTAACACTGAAGATGACTCAAAGGAATTGAAACGCATCTGCTCACCCAACAATGCAAGGCCCGACGGGTTTTCAAAAAAAGACAGAACAATTCATTACATTTTAACCAACGACCTGGCATTTGTACTGCGCGAAGATCAAACTAGATCTAGATGAGTCTTGTACTTACAATGGTATACAAAACATTTACTGTAGTTAATATTTGTTTCGAAAAAATTAGATCCAAAAATGGATTCAGGATGCTTTCCAACTCGCGCGGTTTGCCTTGAAAACGCGGACGAATCGTTTGAATCAAAGTTAAAAATCAACCAACAAACTCTGGGTAACGATTGTGGAGTTTGGAGATTTCCCAGAGCACAGAGCATATTTCTTCTTCTTCTTCGTAGCACTACAGCCCCTCTCAGGTCTTCGCTTCCTGCGAAAAGCGCCTCCAACTATCTCGGTCCATTGACCGCGTCCTCCAATTTCGATGAATTGTCTTCATCGATTGAGTCAGACCAGCGTTTCCTCGGTTTCTCCACTGGTCTTTCAATGAATATCTTCTTAGGTATCCGTTGTTCGTCCATACGATTCATGTGTCCAGCTCATTGCAGCTTCCACAGCCTTACAATCGTTGAGACCTCAGGCTCGCCAAAAATTTCATACAGGTCATGATTGTACCGAATCCGCCATTGGTTTCCACCTTCCTTCGCTCCGACTATTTGCCTCAGGACCCGTCGCTCAAAGGCATTCAGTATATTTGCGGATGCTTAGGTTCGGGTCCATGCTTCACACTCATAGCATAACACAGGTCTTATCACAGAGTTGTATATTTGGCGCTTTGTTCTCCTGTGTATGCAGATGTTCTTCAAAATCGTCAAAACTGAAAATATATTTTATTTGTGAGCTGCATTCTTCGGCGTATTTCGTCTCTTTCTTTTCCGTTTCTCCTTATTTTGGCATCCGAATACACAACTTTGCTAACATTTTTGTACTGTATTCATCCAGTGTAATATTTTGTGTATTTGAGGTATTATTACCTAACTGCGTCATGAGCTTCTGTTTTATTCACGTTGATTTGTAGCCCTACTAATTTTGCTTCGCTATCGGGTTTCAGGAAGAGTTCTTTGGCAGTTGTTAATGAACTTGACCAAATCTTGATGTCATCCGCATACTACTACTTGGCTTAATTTGTATATCAATGTACCTAGAGTATCGACATGTAGCTTCCTTATGACGCACTCCAGAGCCAAATTGAATAGCAATGCTTTAGTCCGATATTTGTGTCAAAGGCATCGGTGAGTTGGTTATTTATGCGGGCTTGGGAGGTCCTCGACGCCATTGTGCTTGGCTGTGAACAATTGGCCCATTGTCGATTCACCTGCTCTAAAACTTTCTTGATACTCTCCGATAGTACTGTTAGCGTATGATCTGATTTTGTTTTCTAGGATCTTTGATACGCGGTACAAAGCAGTGATATGCCTCTTTAATGTTCGCACTGTAGCTTGTGTTTATGGATCGGGAGTGTAATTGATTGGCTCCAGTCTTTCGGCATATGTTCTTGTTGCCACCATATTTGATGAGCTCTACTGGAATCTCATCGGTGCCCGGCGCTTTATTATTCTTTTGGGCTTTGATGGTGGAACAAACTTCATCCAGAGTTGGTGGGGCCAATATAAGCTCTCCGGAAGCATATAAACATATAAATTCTGGAGCTGTGCGAAGGATTAAGGAGGTACTTGAAATATGATAACCACCTTTTCTTAATCTTGGTTTTGTCAACGGTGATATTGCTGACGTCACCACGGCAGAGCGTGGTTTTAGGCTGATTACCACGTTTCAGGCTTTTCACTAGTTTCTTTGCTTGTCTTGTGTTGTTGCTCGCTAGACTTACGAGATTTGACAATTTATTTAAAAATTATTCTACAACTCTACCATCCTCTTCAAAGTAGCTCCCATGGGCAGCTATACAACGATTCAACCACGTTTCCCATGCTTCGCAGCATTTCTGGAACGCTTCGACTGAGATGTCCGCGATCACCCTTGTCACGGCCGTCTGGATGTCCGTAATCGACTCAAAATGGGTTCCTTTGACCACCGATGTTAAAAACCAGCTCTCATCGCCTGCAATAACTCGATCAAGCAGCGCGGGATCGTTTTCCACATGTTCCAAGAGGTCTTCTGCGACGGTCATTCGATGCTGCTTTTGCTCCTTAGAAAGGTTCTTTGGAATCATCTTTGCGCACAACTTTTCCATCCCAAAATTGTCGGTTAAAATTTGGCTGACTGTTTCACGGTTCATATCCAGTTCCGAGGCCAACATTCGAGCTGTTGAACGCCGATCTTCACGGATTGGGGTGCGCATTCGCGTCAGTCTGCACCTCGACTGGTCTCCCGCCCCGCGCCTCATCTTCCACGTTTTCACGCCCCTCCTTGAACTCTTTATGCTATCGCAACACCTAGGCACGACTAAGATCACTATCACCATGCACTTTCACCCAATCTGGCGCAAAATTTTATCACGGTGCGTTGCTCTTGATTTCGTTTCTCCATTTTTGTGACGAGCACCACCAACACACGTCTTTGCAACATGACACAGCAGGCGAACTAAACAAGCTAGAGCGATGGTAAATATATCAATAGAGAGGGGAAGGATGCTGCGGAAGGGGAAGGGAATTTCTAGGTCGCAGGTTTACCACAATCACGGCAATAAAATCAGTCTTACTGCTTAATTGTCACACCTCGCACATAGATGCTTCTCAATTTGTCGCCACAGTATTTGCTTCTCTTAATTCTTATTATCTTATTCGCTACTCTTCTGAGATTTTCAGAGTGTTTTCTCTCTTCATCCTGGTTTTCTTACCTACGTATTCTTTGTATGCCTAATACTTTTCATCTAACACCTTGTGGCATTCACTTCCATCCAGATCTCGTTGCTTGTTTTTAGCGATGCATCTGATAAGGTTGTCGAGGGTTTCCGTGAAATTTTTAGCTACAGACGCCGTTTCGAGCCTTTCGATGTCAAATTTTTGTAGCGGACTGGTCTTCGCCGAACATGTTTTTGACATACGACATCGATAGGTTAATTTTATCAAGTAATAATCTGTGTTGCAATTGGCTCCTCGGTATGTAAGGACGTCAAGTATGCTCGAGGCCCAATGTTGCTGGATCAGAACAGGGTCGATCTGGCTTTGTGGGCTTTGGGTGACTTGAATTTAACCAGTGACTACATTTAATTTTTTTTTTCCCTGCATTTACTCTATTGATTTCAAAATTGCTGAGTTTATTTTCGACTGCCAATAGTTGAACGATACCTCCACCGCTTTGTCTGAATATATTTTTTGCCGGAAATTTTTGTGTGTTATTGCTGGTTTTACCCGAGAAACCAGCAGGACTGCAAGTTGTTTTTTCTTTATTTTATTTTTTCAAATATTAAATAAACTAACGTCACTATATTTATCGGTATTACTTTTGTCATCTTCATGCATTTCCATAAGATTGACAGAAGAATCCTTCCAGCCCAGCAAAATACGAGTAGTTTAGACTGTCTTTAGTAGAGCCAGCACTTGAAATTTCTTCTGGAGTCATTCTGTACCTTCGTTTCTTGATGGACCGATTTTCGCTTCTTGGGATTTTGAATCTTGATCCCTTTTTGGACTAGCTCTTCAAGACACGGAATCCGTAGATTCAGCTTATGGTTTTCTTTTCGTAGCTTATCTATTTCTTCGCGATTATTTGTAATTTACATCCGCAATCTGTTGAGTTTTGTTGATCGTGTTTTTTCGTGATCATCATCGCTAGTTTACTATTTGACGTTTCCCCGATGATGGGAGGCTGTTAGGCTTCTCCATGCCACCGGTGAAAATAGATTTTCTGCTCGTTAGCGCGTACAATTCTTGAGTTGGCTCTTCGAAACTTTTAATTTTAAGTCAGCCCAATTGATCGTTTGAAATGGTGTAAAAAGCGGCGAAGTTTAATCAATTTCCAATTGCCGTTAATAAAAATTTAATTAAAAAATAATGTTAACAAGAGCAATTGGAAACACATCAGTACGCAACAAATTCTAGGCGTAAAATTACTTACAGATGCTTTTAAATCCAAAAATAGATCCCTATCGAGTCATTTATTAAAAAACTGGCGTCCTTCATAGGTACGTCAATAAAAAAAAGAAGTAAAATTTTTATTGGGGTCTGCACAAACCCTTGCGTTCAGAAGTTTCAATCTAAAATTGAGGTCAATTTTACTCAATTCCTTAAAAACTTTTTTGTGAATGCCCTGGCTTTTTATGAGCAAGCATTTGAGCATAGGAATCCAGCATCACCTCACATCAAGTAAAGAAGGAATACGGCGCAATCGATCTTGTGAGATTCCTTTGCCTTTTGAGGCAAATTGGACCGATTAAGACAGATTTGGGAATCGTCGAGTGATTGCGCCTTCTACATGAAATTTTTGTCAGATATGTACTAACATAAGAGTACTACGAAACTGATGAAAAAGAATCAATTTAAAATAGGCCATTAATAGCAGTTAAAATTTAAACTGAAACATTTAGCAGTTCTCGAGCAAGACCTATAACATCCGATTAGCTACATTTTGTCAAAGTATGGTTTAACGGCAAAAAGCCATACGATCCACACATGCAGTTTTTTCTCGAGTTAATCGGATGAAACTTTCGATTACAATTTAATTTTATGTGCATTGTGATTATCAAATCAAATTTGTGAGCATTTGCCTGGACAAGTCCATTAGCGAAAGTGAAAAAAAGACAATCATTTCTTCAAAATTAATTTTTTCATCAAACATTGTAATGTCCATGTCAACATTTCCCGTAAATGGTTAAAGCACCGTCAGCTAAGTCAACAGTGCATAAGTAACGCGACAAAGAAGACCAGAACGTCCCTCCGCGGCTGCAAAGTGAAATTATTGGATTTCAAATGAAAAGATACAAAAAATATGATAGGTACGTAATTCTTGAAATGGTCAGGTAAATGCTTTTATATCATCATTTCTGGACAAGCAAATCATTTAAATTACATTTCCCATACTCAAAGATGTCGTCTTCAATTGCTTTGAAAATACAAACAGTTGGAGTACATCAATGTTGCAGAATTTTTCCTTGGCTCCGGCGAGTGTTGCGTAAAGTTTGCGATTATGAGGAGGTTGTGACAATGCTTTAAAATGCTGTCCAAATGCTTTCCGAGTATCGACAGCGCAGTTGACATATTTTTCTCCGCCAATTAACATTAAGGAGGTTAAGATACATTGAAATTCCTTAGAATTTCCACTTACGCAATCGTTTGAGTAGTTTCTTTGAGTTGGAGGCCATTCATCTCTCGAAATAGCGGGTCAACAGAAAAATTAGATGCACTTTACGTGGACACATGAATCTATCAGATACTCTCTGGCCAACCATACCCAGTCCAAGCGCTTACACAAAGCACCTTTAATTCATGCTGTTTCTACGCTACCAAATTAATGAGTAAACAAACTGGCTATCAAATAAATAAATTTCATTATTATTTATTTGAAATTGTTGTACATCAATATTGCATAATGCATTGGATGGCGCGGTTGGAGTTTATCCGTAGCTTGGGCGAAGTTGTTATTCTCGCCTTTGTCCGCGGCGGCTTGGGATAAAAAAAAAAACACCAAATAGGTACGCGGCGTATTACTTCATAGGCGTCAGACCAGCATGAATAACAATTAACTAATCAAGTTATATCGTTCGGCACGAAGTAAATTAACCATAATGATAAGAATCAACACCTGATTCTGGACGATATGAGGAAAAACGGGTTGCTCCGCGACAACGATCAACAGCAGACAATGCCTCGCTTGATCATGTAATTATTCAATGAAGATTGGATCAATGTGGTTTGGCGATCAGGTGGAACGAGGATTGAACCTGAATGTGGTGTTGCCAGTATAGAAGCAACTGAAAACATATAAAAAAAAATTAGATTTAATAAATTTAGTATGAAATGAGCAAGCTATGCAGCTATAACAGGATTAAGAAGACAGCGAAGATCCTGTAAGAACTATTTTCAAGGTTTCATACTACTTATAAAACTCTATTGGATTCGATTATTATATCCGCCTGTCTGTCTGCGCGGTTTTGGTCCGAATCTATGGCAGCTGGAAACACCAAACTTGGTATTTATATTAAAAACGGATTACCGCTTAAAAGCTTAGATATCATACAAACGATCAAAGGTTTTCAAGCGAGGCCCTTTCATACCACAAGGGGACCTATTAAAAAGATTTTCTGCTAGAAGTATCCATGTAGGATATCAAATAAAAGGTCCGAATGAGAGCTTTTCCAAAAGATTTTAAAACAGGTTTACCTCCTTTGCTGGATACAGAGGGAGCAGAGATGTATGAACAATTGGTGTATCCACACCTTGCGATTGGATACCTGTGATTTTGAAAATGTGAAAAAAAACTATGGAGGTGGCTCTTTATTAGTACAACAATAACAAATGCCTTAGAAGTCAAAATTCGATCAAGTTTGTTAAAAACATTAGAATTTATAAATTTCATATTTTCCCCAATAAGATCGAACGGGCATCCTTAAACCCAGTAAGGTTTCTATTTACGTAATCCTAAACAAGGTATTTAATTTGATAAGTTTCATTAAAATTTATTCATATTTACAGAGGATATGGGCGTTTGATTTTACTCCGATTGCACTGATTGCTTTTTAGGGTTTTGTAGAAAAAGTTACAAAGCCCTTTTAAAGTCGGTACCTATCCGTCCGCCCGTCAGTGCGTGACAGCAAGTTTGCTCAGGACCCACAGAAGCTACAGTTTTCAAATTTTGAGAACGTCTCAGAAGTTTTTGGTTGCTGAGAGTTTCATAGGCAAAAACAAAATTCAAATGCTTTTGAGAGGGCCTACCCATATAAAGATGTGAACCTTTATACATATTTCTTCGCCAAAGATACACGAGTAAGATATCAAATGAAAAGTCCTGATGAGATCTCTACGCATCCTGAATTAAAATTGTAATATAGATGACGGGGTAGGCCGGGGAAACTGAAGCATACGAAAATTATTGTGTAGTTCTTCCTCGCGATTGCACGCCTGTGGACCGAAAAATCTGAAAAAAAATCATGAAGGTAGTTCCATATGAGTGCAACAACGACAAATACCTGAGAAGTTGAAATTTATTAAATTTTGTTCGTAACAGTATGATTTATTAATTTAATATTTTTTGTATAAACCCGTAAGGATATCTTTTACGTCCACATGGTCACTTACTAGACTAATTAACCATGAAATTTTCAAAAGGATCGTATGGTATTTAACGAAGTTGTGGCAGTTATATTGAAAACAATATTTAATACTACCAAAAGAAGACAACATTACAAATAATGTTTTGATTTACACCGCTCTTAATTTTTAACCATTGACACAAACCAATTAAAAGTCATAATTGACAACTGATTGATAGTGACACTTGAGTTATCAGCTCTACAGAAAAATCTATTAGGAAGTGAAATAAAAAGTGAAATCAGCTGTTTTTTTTCTTTAGTGAAGTTGGTGTTAGGTTCTCTGCTATTTCCCGGTGGAAATCACGGATAAGTAGTATTCATCTTAGCCAAATTCTTCACTTAAAGTTTTCTTTGTGCTTAACATTGCTAACGGTTATTTTCATTTATTATTTGTACGAGGAGAGGGATTCTCGTGTAGTACAAATGGAACATTTCTGAATATTATTAATAGTAAAATTTTAATTTCTATATAATTATTTTCTATAATATATAAAATAATTCATTTGCAACATAGTCCCAAAAATACTGATAAACCAAAAACTAACAATATTTTCTATAATAAATAAATCGATTCATATTTTTTTTTCATCTTGCTTTTTCCCTCATTTGGAAAATTTTAAACATTCTTTTTAATCATAATTCAATTCATTCTTGTTTTAATTGGTTGAAATACTGTTTCATATTATAAATCGTTAATCCTAATTATCAAATTTAATTAAAATCAATTAAAAAATATAATATATAATACCAATTGAAAATCACCAATCATGGCAACGCCACCTGGTGCTGACAAATGTGGTAAATGCAGAAAACCAGTGGAGGAAAACCATAAAGGCATGAGCTGCGATGGCATTTGCAATAAGTGGTTTCTCGTGAAATGCATAAAAATGAGTGAGGAGAGATACCGCAAAATCATGGATATATCTAAGGATGTGATTTGGATGTGTTCCTCGTGTAAAAGCGACCATCAAAAAACGAAAGAAGATCGTCTCCTTAACCAAATGAAAGAGGTCGAGAATCACATTCTAGAAATGAAAGCCACTATAACCTCATTGGTTGCAAAAGCAGCACCTATGCGTCAAACCTCATATGCTGATATCACAAAAAGTATCTCCACTTCTCCAAGAGAACGGAACTCTAACACAACGTGCCAAAAAGGGATTTTAATCAAGCCAAAAAAACATTCGTCCTCGGAAAAAACACTTGCAGATTTTAAATCGAAGATAAAGCCGTCCAAATGTAAAATTCCTTTGCAACTACTGCGGCCAATTCGTGATGGCGGTGCCATCATCAAACGAAAACACAACCACGCTTTACAACATGGCAAAAGAAATAATGCGGGACGAATATGATATTATGGAGACCAAATCCCGTCAACCAAGACTGGTCATAAATGGCCTAGAAAAAGAGTTTTCTACTGAGGAGTTAACGAATGAAATACGTTCCTTGAACCCTAATATTGGGGAGAATGAAAAAATGGAAGTAGTTCACGCCAGAAAGACAAGAAATGGAAAGTGGTTACATATTCTGCAGGTGAATGGGTGTATGTACCAAAGATTGGTAAACAGATACGTCAATATTGATTATGGGTCTTATTTCATCAAGGAAGACTACAATATTACGAGGTGCTATAAATGCCAAAAGTTTAATCACAAGACGTTAAAGTGCGAAGGGGAGCAAACATGTGCTAAGTGTGCAGGAAAGCACGAAACGAAGGCCTGTAAAAGTGATTTCGAGAAATGCTTCAATTGCGCGGGTAACAGTAAGAATGTTGATTACTCCCACAGATCAGACTCTACTCAGTGCCCAGAATACCAACGTAGGATAATGATTGCCAGGAGGAGCATTGACTACGACTGCAAATGAATTGTAACGATACAAACCGACTAAGTGGCAAGCAACTGACTCTCCTATATGCGAATATTAGAAGCTTACGGCACAAACTAAGTGACATTCAGATTTACCTGCAGCATAATCCCAACATAGATGTGATCATACTAAATGAAGTCTGGATTTATCCTGAGGAAGCTAAATATTTTAACATTCAGGGTTATCATTCAGTTTTCTCCTGCAGACCCGGAAGAGGTGGCGGTACAGCAATTTATATTAAAAACTCAATAAATTTCACCACTAATCGTGTGACCCCTGATAAATATAATATGATAATAATCGAGTTAATCCAAGCTGGTAAAAAAATAAAAATCGGCACTTTCTACAACCCCAGCCGTTTGAACGCGCAAGATCTTTGCTCTGTTCTAGACAACATATACTCAGCAGAAAAAAATTTACTCACAGTAGCTGACACAAACATTGACTTAATCACCGAGTCCTCAGAATCAAGGCTATGTAAAGATACTCTCGATACAAATGGTGCTGTTGTTATTAATAACGAAACAATTACTCGTCCTGTTTCGAATACTTGCCTAGATCATATAGTCATAAATGACAAGCTTACTGCGGAAAAAATTAATTTCAAAGTAGAGAACTGGCCAGAGCTATCCCATCAGGTTCTAAAAATAAGCATCCAAAACTTCAACGTTCATAAACAAAAGCCTAGTTACAAATCGTTTCGATATGTAAACAAGGACCTCTTCAAAACGCATCTTCAACAAGTATTGGAAACCCAGAAACCTACTAATCTTACAGAACTGACAAATATGATCTCTGAATCCAAACGTCACTCGACCATCGAGAAAAAACTTAGATGTCGCCAGCAAACTTGGATTACGAAACGAGTTATAGAAGCCAGTATAAGAAAGAGGAAGGCGTATACGGATTTCAGACGGAACATGGAAGATCTGACGCTTAAGTACATATATATCCAAGCGAAAAAAGAATCAAAGCGTCTCGTAAAGGAAGCAAAATTTTCATATTTTTCCAAAAGATTGGAGGCAGCGGCTGATAATAATCGCGAAATATGGAAAATAATAAACGAAGGAAAAGATAACTCTCTTCCCCGGACTTTTTCACCTGATTTGCAGATCATTCCAGTCTCTCTGCCTGATTCTTCGCAACAAAATGAAGCAGCAACAATTCTAAATAACTTCTTCTCAACTATTGGTGAAAAAATAACGAGCGAACTCGGTGCTCCTCCAACATGTATAAGGAATGATACAAATACCTCGCCTAGATCCACATTTCACATCCATCCAACCAACAAAGACGAGGTGCATAAAACCATCGAGGCAATGAAGAAGAACACTGCTCCAGGCAGTGATAACATAACAATGGATGAAATTATGCTCGTCAGAGACGAAATAGCAGGTCTCTTTGCTGACTTTTACAATGAGCACATCAAAAACGGGACGTTTCCTGAGGAGGGGAAGCTAGCGAAAATAATTCCTATATTTAAGGGAGGTGATCGTTCGGACCCGAATAACTATCGCCCGATTGCGCTTCTTACAGGATTCAGTAAAATTTTTGAAAAAATAATTAACACCCGTTTAACATCGTTCATTGTGGATAATTCTATCCTAAATTCCCATCAATATGGTTTTCAAAAAACCAAAGGAACACTTGATGCTTTGATCTCAGCAACCCATTTCATCAATGAAAGGCTTGACAATGGAGACTATGCTGTTGCCATTTTTGTGGATCTGAAGAAAGCGTTTGATACGGTCGACCATGACCTTCTGCTTCGTAAATTAGAATCATATGGTGTACAAGGCAAAGCGAATCAGTTATTTCACAGTTATCTAAAAGGTAGATTGCAGATAACAGAAGTCAATAATTTTTTGAGTGACCCAGCACCAATGAAATCAGGAGTTCCACAAGGTTCCATACTAGGCCCCACTTTGTTCCTATTATACACGAATAATTTGATTACATGTAGACTAAATGGGCATTACACATTATATGCTGATGATACGGTACTCCTGTACATGGGATGTAACAAGAATGCCATTGAAGACTCCATCAATGAGGATCTGAAAACATATAGTTTGTGGTTAAACGAAAATAAACTAGCGCTGAATGTAGCAAAGACTAAGTTTGTTATTTTTAAACAAAAGAACAAGGAAGACATTGATATTGATATAAAAATTAACGGCGAAAATCTGCAAAGGGTATTTGAATTTAAATATCTTGGCCTAATCATTGACCACCGTTTAACTTGGTTCCCACATATAAACAGCTTAAGAGGGCAATTAGCCCCCATAATCGGCTTATTACGTAGGTACGAGGGATTCCCGAGGAACATCAAACAACTGGTTCTAAATGCATTCGTATTGTCGAAATTACATTACGGAGTGATAATCTGGAGTCAGTCATCAAAGATAAACATTAATATCATCTCCAGGATGTTAACTAAGGCATATAAAAATTTGCATAATCTCCCAAGGCTCACGTCAACAAAATTAGTGTACCAATCGTGTAACGCATTAACTTTTAGCCAAATCATTATAATGAAGAAAGCTAAGTTTATCTTCAAATGCTTAAAACTCAACTTGTCCCCACAAGTGCCATTTGTTAGGGTATCACAAAAGAATCAATACAATGCTAGGAACGCAGACCAATTTGTTATACCATTTGCAAGAACAGATCGTCTAAAGAATGATCCTACAAATGATGCCCTTCGTATATACAATGATCTTCCGGAATCAGTAAAAGAAGCGAATTCACTTATGATCTTCAAGAAAAGACTCAGGAACTATTTAATGAATAGCGATTGAATCTCAGCGCAGAAACTTTCAACATACATCTTAGGGCAATTTTTTTTTGTATCCTATCATCGAGATGCCTCAAGACACAGCTAGCCTTATGATTTATTATTATCTGTCCAGTAACTTCAAAATAGCATCTTAGGGCATTGTTGACCCTATCGTCGAGATACTTGAAGAAACAACCATTCTTTTAACTCAGAGTTTTTTTTACTGCGTCGAATTAATATTTTTTTTACCTCTGAGAGCTGTTAACGAATCGGACATGAAAAGATTAACAGGATGACTTCACATATTTTTTGTGTGCCCCCTTATACCGATGTTTTACACATTGTCTGGGTGGCACACCTGTAGAAACGACGAAATGTGAAGTGCAGATCGCACGAGCGTTGTGCGACGAAGAAAGTGTGATGGAGAGAGTGGAAGGGAAGGAGGTAAATTAAAAAAAAAAAAAAATTCATACAAAAATATACTTCCTTCCAGACACTTTACAAAAAATTTTGTAATTTAGTTTTAAGTTGTCATTATAATATTTTTATGAAAATTTTAAAAGTTAAGTAAGAGCTAAACAATTTTACTATAGAGACATTGTTAAAGTTGGTTCAATTCGTGTGTCATCATTAAGAATTTTAGTTTTTTGTCACGTGCATTGATCGTTTTAATAAGAAAACAAGGAAGCTAAAGCATAAAATTTGTGTCCTTGCAATTTCATCAACAATTTACTCAAGGTGGAGGAAGAAGTCCACCCAGCTTTAACTATTCAGTTTTAACAATTGGTGACCACCGACGTGATCGATTGTAGCCTCAGCCAACTACTCCGATTTGAAGGAGCAAGCTCCACCGCGTCTTAGGAACATTTGTAGGCCTTCTAACCAAATTACTGGCAAGTGACAATACCATGCTTGTCTGGAAACGTGAAGAATCCAACAGGTCATGCGAAGCTGTGATCCAATATGCCCCGCGGAGCTTAAGTAAGATTGTAATATTTTAATGTACAAGAAAACAAACAAGATACAATATTTCCACATTTATAATATTTAGATATTATTGTATTCATTAAAACTTGCCCTACAGTTATATTTGACCTGCCCCATATTCAGAGTAACTCGCAACAAGGGGCTAGAATATATCGTGCGACGGGGGATATATCCAGCAAAGTGCGCCATGAACCCACAGGGCTTTATTTTTCTTTTTATTATTAATCGTTATTATTTATTGAAAAATATGCCGCGCGACCAGAATTCTTTTCACGATGTAAGTTTTACAGAGGATACAAATATCAATGGATTGGCAGTGAAACCAATATAAAGAATATAATTTAAATTTATCCATTCACTTATAACCGGATTTAGATCGTAATATTAGGGATTTATTATTGAAATTCATATTCATTCCATCTGATTTCAATAAAGCTCTAGTGCATAGCATTAAGCATAATACTATTACATCTGGATTCCCGATCATGTCCAAGCCGAGACGTTTGGCTTCCGACAGCGACTAAAAAAGAATTTAATTTTCTTCTGGAACAAGGCATCTGTCAACCATCGGACAGCAAATGGACTTCGCCATTACACATGGTCAGAAAAAAGTAATGGTGAATGGCGTCCTTGTGGCGACTAGAGGCGTTTAAACGCCACGACCATTCCAGATCCTTATCCGATTCCAAATATTCAAAATATTACTCATTTGTGGCCGATTGGAAAACATTTTCAACTTACCAAGGCGTACCATCAAATCCGAAGATATTCCAAAAATCCACACACACTTGTGAATATACCTAAGGTCCGAACCTGAAAGTTTAGTCTCCTAAATTTTCCATTAGAACCCTATTTGTTTTTATTCGACAAATATGTTATATGCATATTTTGGGAGTAAGTCACTCCCTTTTTCAGCGACCTTTTCAGGGATATTTATACTAAGATAAACCAAGCTCTAATTGCCTAAGGTCTAATTGCTTAGCTTTAAATTACTAAAGGATTTTATAGCCTACCTACACGTCCTAAACCTATTTTCCTTATTTTCATTCAATCTAATTACTTAGCCTTTTCTTACTTAGAGTCTAGTGGTTTTTTTTCACTATCTGTTTACATAGCTTAGTATTACTTTAATTATTTTTATATTTATTATCACTGATACTATTATTTATAATTTATTTTTGATTAAGTACAATCGTAAAAAAGAAAGAAACAAGTTGGGAAGACAGACCTATGCCCATGTCGGAAGGGTTTTGTACTCAACCTACAAAATGCAGTAACCAGCAACGAATAAAATCAAAAAACATGTCAAAGACGATTTTATTGGAGAAAATGTGAAATTCGAGGATCATACTATTATTAACAAAGTTGAACGAATTTTGACTTCTGAAGTATTTGTTATAGTTATACCCATAAATATCTCCTTTGATAATTTTTTCAGATTTTTTAGATCACGGGTGTCGCGAGGGAGGAAATACATTTTTCATGTATTTCTCCCCTGTGCCCCCACTGAAGCGAAAACGGTCAGTTTAAGAGCTATTTTGAAAAGCTCTCATAGAAAACTTTCAGTTGATACTCATATCGGCTACCTTTCATGAAATTTTTTTTTCAGGGGTCACTCCTCTGTACTGTAATCATCGATTCATGGCCTATTTTTGCGAATCCTAGAATAGTTACAAAGCCCTTTTGCTAGGAGCTCTCTCCTGCCTCTTCGACTTGTTTCAATCGTATGTACACATCTTCATGATATCTATCACTCCTGAAATGTTCATGCAAATTCTAGCAAAGCTGTAGTGTCTAAGTCGGTAAAAAGCGCATATGGCTCCATAGCCATATGTTTCCATAGTAATACAGGGCATATTGCTCCATAGTAATACAGGAAAATTCAAATCGCTATAACTTCGTTAAATACTATTCGATCTTTATGAAGCTTTCAGGAAAGATCAATCTTATAAATAGTCATCTAAATTTTATTGAGTTTAAAGGTACCGTTTAGATTTTATTCAAGAAAACACAAAATCGATAAATCATACTATTACTAACAAAGTTGAGTTAATTTCGACTTCTCATGTATTTGTTGTTGTTGTACTCACGAAGGCCTACATTCAAGATTTTTTCCAGATTTTTCGGATGGAAGGTGCCCAATCTCATTGAGACCTTTCCAATGACACCCTACTCGACTACCAATGGTGAACATTTTTTTGAGGGGTCACCTCCCTATATGGGGAGACCCCCCTTAAACGCCCCCTTAAAACTTTTCCACCCTTGAACTTTCAAGAGGTCACCACTTCTGACCTTTCTACAAAGTTTCATGGCTGTAGCCTCTATAGTTTCGGAGAAAAAGTGCTGTGACATATAGACGGACGGACGGACGGACACAGGTCGTGATTGCAAAAGGGTTTTGTATTTTAGTACAAAACCCTAAAAAGAAACCTACTTGATGTGCTCCTCGAATCTTATCTTGACCGTTCGCGTTGTCTGCCCAATATATGCTTTATCAGTGTTTGCATTTGATTTCGTTGATACTAGAAATCTCCTCTTTCTTCCAACAGTCTTTTGCTTTAGCGAATTTACTATTTAGTTAGAACTGGGCGCTGCTGAGCTGGATATTAACTTGCTCGAGTAATCTGCTTAAGTCTCCTATTAGATCTGAGTGTACGACCACTGCTCTTTGCCGTTCTCTTTGCTATTGCCTTCAGCTTCGAGTGAAGAGCGTGGTGAAACTTTCCTGTGTTGTTCTTGCTTAGATTTTTTTCATCATTCCTAAGATTTTCCTAGCTTCATAAACGTTTTTCTTCGCTGTATCCAGAACGTAATTTATTTCTTTTATTCAGTTATCCATGCTCAATTGTATTGATAGCATTTTGTGCATCCAAGCTTGGAAAGATGCCATTTTTTGTTAGAATGCATGTTTTGATGCCATTGGTACGGTCCTTTGAGTGCTTTTCTTTTTCGGTATTTGTTCAGTTCTAATTTACCGTTAGCCCTCATAATTTTTAAGTCGAGGAAAGTAAGTTCGTTATTCGTTTCTTCCTCAATTGTGAAATCGGGGAGAAAACCAACCAATATCTGTGAATGTTCCTTAATTTCGAGAGCAAGCTGTTCATATCTTTTTCGTTTACTAATATATGTCGAAAATATTTTCTACGATTTGAACTCAAAATTTGGGCATTATGCCTTCTTTTTCAATTTTTTCTTAGATCCAGCTCATGAAAACCTACCTCGTAATAGAGGATTATCTATCGGTGCGCTGGAATTCTACTTGTAAGTTTAGAGTTATTAGCAATCATGCTTATAATACTGTCGCGTGTTATGGTTCGCGACCAATGATTTTAATTTTCCGGGAAAGTGAAAACGCAATGTCTTTTAAATTAAATTAAAAGAGTTTATTTAATTACTTAAAAATGCACAATCACTTATTTAACTATTTGAAAATTTTAATTTTCACTATTAAAAGTCTAACTTCCACTTGTCCATAAATTTCTATCGCAATTGTCTTCTAAAATCACTTCATAAGCAACGAAAATCACTTTTCTATTACTAGATCAATATCGCTTTTCTATTCCCTCCACACTTTCGCAGTTTTTACTATCGCGGTTCTAATAAATGATCCCCCCATTCATTCCGCTCGCCTTTATATAGGGTCTCTACCCATTCAACCCATTTTTCGTACATTGGCGAATGTTCTGCCGAGAGGTACCTGGTATATTCGAGCAGCTTAATGAATAGAGTGACGTCACTTTCAGATGATGATCATGCTTGGTGGGTTCTCGTGGTTTCGTGTAAATTCACTTTGTTGATCATGATTAATGGGTTTTCGAGTACGTTCGTTTTGTTGATCATGATCTTCTTAACGATTGTGAAAATAATTGCGACAGTAGCTCGCAAAATTATTCGTGCATGTAACAATACGAATGTAAAGCTCGAGTTTTTGGTCAAAGATAAATTCAAGATCTTTGGAAGATCTGAGAGGAGAGTATCGCTCAGATTGTAATTAAAGATTAGAAGGTACTTTTCAACATTACATGACATTTGGCAACATTGATATTAAAGAACTTCAACGAACACAGTTTTCACATAAATTCAAATCGTCCTGCAGCTATTGGCAGTCTGAGAGCGATCTAATAGCGTGGGTAACCTTAAAATCATCAATATACAAGATATAGGAAGAGGTAATTACCTAGGTACAGTCATTTATATAGAGAAGGAACAGGAGAGGCCTAAGGATCGAACACTGAGGAACACCAGCTCAAGGATCAAATAGAGTAGAGGTAGTACCAAATATATGAACGCAACACGACAAGTAAAATGTCATCCATGATAGCAGTGCGTCTGAGGTGACATATGCTTCCATTTTCTTACAAAGAAGTATATGATTGCGTTATCGAAGGCCTGGATCTAATCATTAAAATTGAAATAAACTTGAGATTGGCTATTCAAAGCAGTTGCTATTATACGAGGTATGTTCAAAAAGTAAGGTGACTTTTCAAATTTCGCGGGCAACGAACGTTTGATTATCGATTTTTTTATGCTAGTACACTCATCACGAACATATATTTACAGTTTCAGCGATATAGAATGTTTAGTTTGTTTGTGAGAGGCATAACGGTTAGAAGTGTTTTGCCTGCTCGGCGATTTTTTTCTATCGTAAAAATATTTTGGCCAGGCAACAACACCACAATTATGCATCAGCCACCATATTCACCAGATTTGGTACCATCTGACTTTTTCTTGTTCCCAAAACTGAAAAGACCTATGAGAGGATGGGGATTTGCCACGATGGAAGAGATAAAGACTGCATCGCTGGAAGAGGGCTATACCGAAATATGCTTATGAGAAGTGCTTCGGGGATTGGAAAAAGCCTCGACACAAGTGTATTGATTACTTTGGAGGGGACAACATAAATATTGACGAATAAATGAATATTTTTTCCTAAAAATACAAAGTTACCTTACCATGTCATCTGGATTCATCGATTGATTTCACGCAGTAGTGAACTGGATTTGTGTATTAGTTGATCAAGATATATATATATATATATATATATATATATATATATATATATATATATATATATATATATATATATATATATATATTCTTTGACTATTTCTAGTGTCGTTTTGTTCAGTTCTGTATGTCCTTGAGTGCTTATATAATCATTGAACATGATATTGGTTTTGCTTAGATTCATCTTCAAGCCTATTTTTACGCTAGCCGCGTTGAGTTCATTCAACTGTTCCTGTAATTCTTCTTGACTGTTGGCTATCAGAACTATGTCATCTGCGAATCTAAAGTGGTTGAGATTCTCATCATGAATGTTCAATCCTTTATCCTCCCAATATAGAGTTCAGAAGGCTCTTCAATGCGCTCCAAAATGACTTAAAATGTCTACCCTACCAGATGTTGGAATGCCGCAGTTTCACAACATTCACGAATCAGTACTTTGAAGCGTTGCGAATCACGAAGTTCTCAGCATTTTATTAGCCAGATACTGAATTTCGATTTGAATATGTGGAAGCGAACTGTCATATGCATCGAATTACGCAGAATGAGACCAAATTCAAATATATAATCCAATATGCTGAGCCGGACATTTTATCCCATCATTTTGATCATGAATGATAATTAGGAAGCGTAACGAATATTAACGACTTTCACGGAATCCGCAGAGTTCAAATTGAAGCGCATTTTTTTAGGGCCGATGTAGAAGAGCTAACGCGAATGGCAGATTTAGTGTTGGAGCTACAAAATCCACCTGGAGTTTCAACAGTTCGTCAGCAACCAGAATCGAAAGTGAGAGATGAAGTGCTTTCAAAAATGTTAGACCATCTTGCGCGATTGAGAATGTGAACACGAAATCGATCAAATTCTAAATAGCGTCACAGATCGAATAGAAGAAGATCGCGATCAAGAGGGTCGCAATGATTTTTTTTTTTAAATCTGTGTAGGACACGGGTGCTTGTCGGCTATTTTTTTTTCGGGATCATATGAGGCAGGTTCTTGTCGAGCCACAAAGCTACACTACAAAACATTTAGCACGCGTACTATAGCCTACGAGACATTCGGATCAATTTTTATTATCTTTAAAAATGTTCTATTATGTGTCAATTAAGCTACCTACAGTAATTCATCATTTTTTGTCTCGTTAAAGTTAGTAGATATGGAGGCTTGAGACAAACGCAAACACTGTACAAAAAGCAATCGTTACCTTCTCCGAAGAAGGTCGTCTCATTACAAGGGAAATGTCAGATCTAAACATGTTAAAGTGGCTGAAGTGAACCACTGATCGCTGCCTAAAGGATGGAAACTTGACGGATGTAGTTAACTTTAATAACTATTATAACAAACTAAGCTGTTTCGATGGGGTGACTACCTTCTCTCGTAGGGAGCAGACACTCCTGATCACCATGGGGCTGCTCGACTGCTTATGTTTATTAGAGGAAGATTCCGATTTTTCACTCGCGCTTTAGTAAGCTATTCAGAAGCTGCAAGCCACCCTGCGAATGGGAGGATACCGGGATTTCGTCGGGAAACTAAATTCATCGTCTCAACTCACTCCATCAACGCCGACTCATCGTAACGGCTACAAAACCTGATTGCATATCTTTATCAAACAGTTGCTGACGTTTCTGTCCCAACAAAAACAAAACAGCACAAAGTACAATCAAAGTACATATTATACGCTGCCAAAAATAAACTTATATATGGCGAGTAATTTTTATTGCTGGACCTCGGTTCAAGAAGACCATTTCCTTGGTGGTTCAAAATCGCACATGTTCAACAGCCCATCATTGGAGGTGACTTATTACGGCATTTCGTTCTATTGGTTGATCTTGAAAGGAAAATAACAAAGTTATGGGCAACAAAACAAATTTCAAATCTACGGGAGATGTTTCAAAAAACGCCTGCCGTAAAGTATTGACCGTTTCATCAAACGAACCATATCATCACCTTTTAAAAAGATATCATGATGTGACTTTCCCTGGCGATATTAAAAAAGCCATCAATCACGGCGTCTGTCACCATATATTGGCGAATGTTCGCCAGAAGCTGAGTAGGCAAAGAGTCTACCAACGGAAAAAGTGCGCGAAGCTAAGGCAGAATTCAATATTATGACTATATGTCAACCTTCAAGCAGTCGATGGGCAAAACCATTGCATCTGATGGCAAAGAAAAGTGGCCATTAGCACCCATGCGGTGATTAACGTCGCTTAAATACCGTCATAATTCCAAACAAATAGCAGATTGTACCTTTGAGCGTTTTAACGCATAATCTGTATGGATGCAAAATATTTACTAAGTTGGATTTGACATGTGCATACCATCGAATTCCGATGGCACCCGAAGATGATCCCTAAACTTCCGTCATAACACCAGTTGGGCCGTTTGAGTTTAAGGTGATGCCATTTTGACTCTGCAATACTGCTCAGACGTTCCAACCCTACTTCGAGTCACCGCTACGTGGGTTAAGATTTGGTTATACTTACATCGATAAATAGATAGCATCGAAATCACGCAAAGAACATGAGCAGCATTTACAAACTATTTTCGAACGGCTTGAAGAATGCGGATAGTCAATTTACGTCTCGAAACACGTTTTCGGGGCATCATAAGTTGAATATCTTGGATAACTCATTGATAAAAATTGTATCAGTCCGCTTCCTGCTCGTGTGGAAAGCATTTTGGAATTCAAGAAACCGTCAACGATTGAGGACCTACGAAGATTGCGCCATCAATTCCTATAAGCAATCGCTATAGACGCTGCCGAAATTCAAGCACCATTAAGTGATTCATGGGGTGTTAGAGGGTTCGTAAAGGACTGCAGAGGTAGACTACTGCCTCAGCGAGCGAAAAATTGTCGCTCAGCTAGAAATGGCCTTACTTGGCGACGCATAAGTGTGCTGGCAACTAACGTTGAAGTGTCGTGGGGCGGATTCTTTCCACCAGCGCAAGTACCCACTACAAAGAATTTTAAGCTTACGATTTCTACGACGTGACATTCTTGAACTATTCGACATGTGCCGAAGGCCGAAGTAACCGACCGAAAGAGATTGAATGTAAAGACGCGACGATATTTTCGATTTAATAGCGGGGGTGGGGCCTCCGGGTGGTATTGTTGCCCCCTAATATCCTTTCCAACCAGATCCATATGATGACTTGGCAATTTTGAGGAAGAGGAAGGCCAATCATCCCTGGCAAGAGCCCTGAAAACAACACAAAGGAGGCTAGCCCGATGGCTAGCTCATTTTAGCGGACAACTCCATCAAGTTGCGGGTCCCATCCCGGTATAGCAGAAAAAAGAAGACCGGCGGCTCCTGCATGGGTTTAACTCTTTCAATATCTTTATTTTTAACAGGTCGGATGGATCAGCACATTCGAATTAAAGTACTTAACAAAAGCAACACATCGAATTTACATGAAGATTTCGATTCGGATAATCAGTTAAAATACGAAATGTTTGAAATATCGAATCAATCGCAATAAGTTTTATATTATTTATGATTTCAATATTTTTGATGTATTCTATCGTTGCTAGCAGTGTGTTGTGATCACCGAAATAATAGTAAAATACTTTATCGAAAATACTTTTTGTGGCGAATTCAACCGTTGTGCTTATATTGGCGGAATTCTAGAAAATTTCTTCGTAGCATTTTGAGCAACTGCTGGCTATTTCTTTAAGCCGATAGGGATTGAGATTTTGGCAAGTGTTGACGAAAATTGCTTCACCCCCAATCCCGCCGATACAACTTGGGATTTGAACGTTGACTTTGTTAAGCCCTCGCAGAGTCCATATCCAGATGTTGCACAGGGCAGTCGAGCGTACCAGCAACGATTACGTATTCTTGTTAAACCTAGTTTTTCTTCAATTTCGTGTGGTTTCATTGCATCTGGAAGGTTCTTTTAGTTGGCATATGCAGACTGCTCGATCACTACAACCACTACATCGATTCCTAGTCGGCGCTAAGAAAAAAGACAAAACACTTATAGTATGGAGTTCTGAAGCTGAAGCAGCATTTAAGCTGTGTAAAGAACAAATTGCAAATGCAACGCTGCTTTGACCCAGCGTTGAAAATACACGATTGGCACTTCAATGCGACTCGTCGAAGACTGCCATGGAAGTTGTATTAGAACAACGAAATAATAATGAGTGGGAACCACTCGGTTTTTTTTCTAAAAGGTTCACCGCCACGCAAACCCCATACAGCTCTTATGAATCGAAATTGCAAGCTATATACATGACCGTGAAGCATTTTCGCAGTATAATTGAGGGACGGCGATTGATTATTAAAAGGAAAATAAACTCCCTACGTTTGCCTTCAATCAAAAGGCCGATAAACACGAGAATTGCGGCAATTGGAGTTCATTAGTCAATTTTCGATAACTTTAGCTGACATTCCGGGTGATGAAAACACCACGGCAGATACATTGTCTCAAACAATGCCGATTGCAATCACCAGCCAGGACTTAGCAACAGCTCACAAGAAGGACAATGAACTCAATTGCTTCGAGCAATTCACCTTGATGACACTGATACAAGTATCTACTGGGATATATGTATCTACTGTGGGAATCCAGCCATACATTTCAAAAACACTGCGAAGGAAAATACGGTCTGTCTTATACTGATGGGCGATCAGCAAGAAAAATTATTAGTCGGCAGTACGTGTGCAGCATGTCCAAAGATATCCTAGAATGGGCCGGATTAGGTTCTGCGTGTCAGCGAAGCAAAACGGACCGGCACACTAAAAACCACTTCAAGGCCATATCGAAATGCTCGACGCAAAGTTTAGTTGCACCTTGAATCTTTCGAAAGGTTTTTTATATGCGCTGACCATTACTGATTGTTTTACGAAATGGCCCGAACAATCCCCATCAAAAAAATTATGGCAGATGAAATTGCAACCGCATTCTCTAACAAGTGGATAGCACATTTTGGAGCGCCAAATATTTTGGCACATTTAGGTGGCTGCAAGAACCTCCGAACAACAGCATGTCATCCTGCAGCAAATGGAATGATTGAATGATGGAGTCGGTTGTCAGAAGCGGCGCTAATGTGTCACAACAATAACCCAATCCACTTGTTTGGTCTCCGTACGAGTATCAAGGACGACATAGACGCAACATCTACAGAGTTGTTCTATGGTACAAATTGCCGAACACCGGAAGAATTCCTTCACAACGACGATATGCCCTCAGACCTAAAACTATTTGCGCAAAAGTTAAGTGAAAACATGAAGGGGGTACGAGTAAATCCAGCATCACGCCATAACAAACGCAAGATTCTCGTCCTAAAGGACCTTTCATCATGCTAGCAAGTTTTTTTTGCGCATCGACTGTTTAAGGAAGCCGTTTAAACCACCATACGAACCCTACAAAGTGATGAAAAGGAAATTAGGAAATATTTTTAAACTAGAAATCAATGGGCATTGACCGTCTGAAATCTTCCTCTTTGAATGCACTGCAGATCGAGTGATGCAACCATCTACAACCCATCAAAATCTGGCCCCCGAACCATTGAGTAATTAAATAATACTGGAGTGGACAGCCATGTGACCATGTGGTCGCAACAAACCCGGCGACTACTTTTCCTACTGCTATGCTCTTGTTTACAACCTGCCAGAGAGAGCTAAATCGCACAAGCAAACATGGCTACTGCTCAATGAAAACAAAGTTTTATACAATCCTAAAAGTTTGTTTTCTATTTGAAAAACCTTTTCTATTTGAAAAACCTAATGCAAAACATTAACACATTAACTGCTTATCCGTGAAAGGAAACACCTAGAGATCCTTTTCGACTATAATTTTTACACGAAAGCACTACACATTTCATTTTGAAATTGTAAAGTAATTTCACAGTGTCATACGTTAAAGTTATTCGGATCACAAAGCACAATAGAATGTTTAAACACTGGAAATGAATTCAGATCGCAAAAACTTTTCACAGTTTTAATATCGGATAAAATTCGCGACGAAACTTGCAATTTGCCATTTTGGCATCCGATATGGATCAGTCAACTTGACAGACAGATCCAATTGAATGAGCTTGTGGAACAAGAAAGTGAGTGGCAAGAGGCAGAGGGAGAGGAAATTACGGACAAATCCTTTGGAAGAGAGCAGAAGCCGGTCGCATGTCCTCCTATCCGTTTTATATGAGCTTAGCCCATCCAGTTCTTATTCATCTGAGCCTCGAACATATTCCGGTCCGAAAAAGAAAAATCGAAACGTCATACGCTTCAGCTTGTTGCCGTCCACAAAGAGGCAAATCCAGTTTTCTTAGACAGAAAGGACGTGACGCTGAGAGGAAGAAAACAAGACGCATGAGTCCTGAAAATTTTCTGACAATCCGGCCACACACTGCAACAAATGCGTATCTATCTGAGGCACCTCAAAAAATTTTCCAAGTCTCAACGCAATCATTCATCTATCGATAGCTCAACGGGAAAGATCCCATAAATCTCAAAACCGGTCAGGACGGACATCTCATTTATGTTATTCGGCTGACAATGAAATGGACTCAGTACTCAGTTATACACATACATTGAAAAAATGTGTACCGTATACAAAGCGAGCATGGGTGCAATGTTGGGCCATGTCGACCTCAGACAGGGTTCAGCTAACCTGAATGTTGTTTACGGCTACTTCTGATCTGGCCCAATTATCAAGATCTGTCAAACGTCAAATGCATCCAGGAGAGAGTACTTTGGCGGCGTGTGATGACATTCACTAGTTCGACCATTGACATGGCAGCGTAAGGATTGGTAGAGTATACAATTTTTGATGTTCTTTTGATAAATCTCTCGCAAGTGGATCGCCATTTTGTTAGAACTTAATTTAGTCGTCACGAATAAATTTGTATTATATAAGCACATACATTATTTTATTTTACGAACTTGGGGTTAGAGTATCTCGAAACGCTGGCCTATGCTAAGTCAAGTGAATGAGCCCGGGATGGTTATAGAAAAATGTCAAATAGGCTAAATTAGTCCAATCGAAGGGATACTTATGTTTTGCCAAATTTTTCTTTTATGAAAATCTTGATACCTTTCTTTTCTGTTCATTTGTTTGTTTGTTAATAGTTTTGTAATCGAAAATACTTTTAAGGCTTTCAGGAGGCTTCCTCATATTAGAGATAAACCCTTATAATTTTTTCAGCCAAACGAAAACGAATAGTGTTTATAATGAACAGATGCAAAAATAAGGTCTACAAATTACAATGAGTGGAAAGGGAGAAAATTAATGGAGGGCTTGCATATCTTTTTCCTTGATTATATGCTTTTTATTAATCTGAAATAACTTAAGGAGTAATAGCTCCCTCTAACCTAGATCCATACATTCTAGGCATTGTTGGCAAAAAACAGACTTCCAAAGATGAATTTGGCAAGACCCAGCGTACAAGGCCTCCTTTGTTAAGTCCTTTTTGCATTTGAGAATTAGTACTCCTAATTAGCTTCTGAATGTTTGAGCACAATGAAATTAGTTATAGCTCGACATTTAGAAGTTCTAGGTGATTCGTTATCTACACCCCTACCAAACTGAAGGCAGAAAAAAACTGTTTAGCTAGGCAACGATTTATAATGTAGAAACACACTCTGCTTCTAACACCTAGTATGATTATACTTATATTTTAATTGAATCCACCCGTAGCAAACCAATCAATCTATCGATTGATTCATATATAATATGAGAACGTATTGGCAAAGTCATAAATCAATCACTTATACACCACAAAAATTTCTACCAGCAACATCTTTCTAGAATCGGCAATACTGAATTAATATCTTTTCCATCATCATATCATGCAAACTAATGTACAAGATAGAAATACTCGTACAACTCCCAGCAGAATAGTTGATAGATCAGCTCGTCAAAATCACACCAGCATCCTTTCACAGCCTCTGTGTCGTGCCACTTAACGCAAAATCAATTGACTGCCATTAGATAATCTGCTTATTAAGAAACCTCTTTTAATTTAATATTGTATATCGACGTAGATACAATGCCGGTTATTAAAGAATTGATTTGATGCATACAATTTGGATCAGTCAATTAAGATATGTAGGGCAATGTGCCGTGGCGATATGCAGCGAAGAGTGGAGTGTGATTTTCTGCAATCATTTAGTTAGCATTTGTTCGTCAGTCAAGGTAGAAAACACATTATTTCCAGACGATTGAGAAATCTTTGTCGGTTTTGTAGAAAGTTTATTTGAATATTTATATCGGCATTAGGAGGCAAAGAGATTTGTCAAGCAATTGGATTAACTGTTTAAGAACTTTGGTGAAAAGTAAAGAGGTTTTTTTTTGTGGCGGGCTGTATGTAATCGATATTTTCTTTTAATTGACATAAGTATAGGGTGGATCAAAAGTCTTTTTATATTTCAAACGGTGATAAAAACAAAATTAGTCACATGAGATAAGAACTGTTTAGTTATTATAAAAGTACACAAAATGGGAATTTACTTTTGAAAATAATATCATCCAGATGTGGCCCTTGATTATTTTGACGCTGATGCAACCTGGAGCGGAAATTTTCAACTACTGCCTCACCAGTGTTTTGTGAAATGTTTTGAATTTCCTCTCGGATATATGATTTTAATTCTTCAAGAGACCCTGGGTTGTTGCTATAAAATTTACTTTTAAGGTATCCCAAAAGGAATTAGTCCATCGGGGATAAGCCTGGGCCAATTATTGTCACCTATTTCGGATATAACTTTTTTTTTTCAATAATTTTGACAGCTGCATGCAATGAGTCGTTGGACGTATGAAATGTTGCCCCATCTTATTGAAACTACGTACGTTGATTAAAACCATAGAAATCCTATAGCGCTGGAGCAAAAAAATTCTGTAGTATTGCAATATACCGCTCTGTATTCACTGTAACAGGATTTCCTCTTTGGTCTTCATAAAAGTATGGACCAATAATTCCTTTTGCTGACAAAGCTACCCATATAGTAACTTTGAGTGAATGGAGGGGTTTTTGATGCTTCAACTGCAGATTAGTGTCACACCAGTACCTGCAATTTTGCCTGTTTACATACCCATTTAGGAGAAAGTGCGTTTCGTCTGATAAAATAATGATGGTGAAGTTGGTGAACTTCTTTAACATTTCATTAGCAAACTGCAACCTGTGAGCATGGTCTTGAGGCTTTAATTCTTGCATAATTTGAATTGTCTACGGATTTAAATGCAAGTTTTTGTGAAGAATGCAACTTAAAGATGTACTGAACAAATTTAAGACACTAGACCGCTTCCAAGTAGAGACTCCAGGTTTAAGGTCGGCCGGATCGTGGTAAATTTATTGTTGAACCCGACTCCTCCAACTTCTGCATACATTTCTTAATCAGTTGAATCTCTGGAGTTTCATTTTTATGCCGTATGTTGTAATGCGCGCAATATTATCATTGCGCTAGAGTTGAAGAATCATTGTTTCGATAATACTCACGTACGCAGAATGCACGTTATCCCATTGGCCGCTCTTTCGATGCGTAACCCTATGCGGCGCAGCTACTGATTTTAATATTTATTTATTTCTTTCAAAAAATCAACTTACAGCCTAGTAGTCCAATTACAAGTCAATTAATAGATAAATACAAATATAAGAATTCAAAATATGGAAGAAATTAAAGTAAAAAGATCACAATACGATATCGAAAATTGAGACTTATAGGACTATTTATAAATTTGATTTTTCGCTGGCTGTGCATACAAGGTAACCGTAGTAAGGGAGAGTGGATGAAGGTTTTAGTACGACAATACGAAACCAGAAATTGAAGCGAGGATCTATTAGGGCGAGCGACGTCGAATGTATTAATTTGCCTGCATACATTTTGAGGTAAAAGATCTTCTGGACTCGAGGGTAGGAAGGTTCAAAATATGTAGTCGGTCATCATAAGGGGAGTAAGGAAGGTTGAATTTGAAGAATAGAGACTATGCGAATCTCCGTTGAACTGACTCAAGAGAATTTATGTGCTTCCTGTGGTATGGACTCCAAATTTGGGAGCAGTACTCGAAATGGTTACGTACTAGTGAGAAGTAAAGACACATACAGGATGTGATATGTTGAAATGACGAAGCGGATCCTAAAATAAATCCAGTTAAGCGGGAGGCTTTCTTAATAATTTGAGCAATGTGGAGATCAAACTTCAGTTTACAATCGAAAAGTACACCAAGATCCTTAAAAGAGGTTACATTGCTCAAATGGATACCAACAAGCCTATACGTTGAGAGAAGACGAAATTTTTTACTGGAGAATGTCATCTGATGGCATTTGGAAACATTTAAGGAGAAATGGTTTGATTCACACAAGTCACTAAGACACTGAAGATCGGGTTGATGGATATCCACGTTCTGAAAGGGAATCAACAACTCGAAAGTCTTGCAGTCGTCAGCATAAGGGAGACAGGGGGATGTGATGACAGAAGATATATCATTGGCAAAAAGTAACAATAGCATGGGCCAAGTATTGAACCTTGCGGAACTCCCGAGCGCGGATGAAAAGGAGAAGAGGAGCAAGAATTACAAGTGACTGCACATTGACGATTCAGGACATAGGAAAGGAGCCAGAAATAGAGGCAGATAGGGACATTGAAACTTAAGAGTTTCTCAAATAGGAGAGAGTGATCCACCGAATCAAAGGCTTTAGAGAAATCCGTAAAAATAACATCCACCTGTTGTTTCTGATCGAGGGCAGCGACAATATGATGGGTAAAAGAAAGTAAATTTGTAAGGGTAGATCTGCCTCTGACAAAAAGATAGGAGGATAAGTGGATACAGCGCATGAAAAACTATCTTTCCAAGAATTTTTCCAAAACAAGGAAGAAGGGAAATAGGACGGTAGTTTGAGACGATATTACGATCATAAAATTTGAAGATAGGAAAAATGTGGGCCATTTTTCATTGGGAGGGGAAAACCCCACAGGATAAACTCAAATTAAAAATAATTGAAAGGAGAACACAAAGTGACGAAGAAAAAGAGTTTGCCAGAAAATTTGGAATGCCATCAGAGCCCACACTGGTACTGTTGTCAAGATTATTTAAGAGTAGCTCAACCTGCAAAGGGTTTGTACGAAAAGTAGGAGAGGGAATAGAGCAAGAAGATTGGTTGAAGGAAGGGGAATCCTTAGCCCTGCCGAAAAAGGAAGAAAATTAAGAAGCGAAGAGTTCACAAGGTTCTTGAGGAGTAGACGATGTCACGCCATCTAGACCAAAATTATCAGGGGCATAATGAGAGATCCTTAAATATTTTGCGTGCGACCAGAATGCACGAGTTTGATTCGACATTAACGACGTTTCAATGTGGTTAACATATGCATGAAGTGCAGAGGTGGCAATTTTCTTGGCCACGGCACGTCACTCTTTGAATTTAGCGAGATCAATAGAAAGACCACTGGATAATAATTTTCTTCGGGCACCATCTTTAGCTTTAAAATCAATGGCAACATCTGAATTAAACCAAGGAGCATATTTAGGTTTTCTTGCTGGAAACACAGGAGAAAATTGCACGATTAAGGATAAAAGAAACATATAGAGCTTATCAACACAATCTTCAGTATGGAGATTGCTGAAGAAGGAATACCAATTCATCACATTAAGGCAAGCTTCCATGCTCGATAAATCGGCTTTTAAAAAATTAAAGCGGGAAGGTGAGGAATTCTTCAAAGAACGAGAAGATGCGATGGCAAGTTCAATAGAAGGCTGCGGATGGTGGGGATCAGGTTTGACAAAGGATGAGAGTGCCACCGATGCGGCCAGAGAAGATGGTGACAAGTCAACGGACGTTTGGTCCGCTCTGTATATAAAATAATACCCGCGGCTGATTAACCATATTCAAGAGATTTACCCTATGTAGCTAACGGACACGAAGTGAGCACTAAATCGCTCACAACATTTAACAGTACTTTGAGTTTAAAGAGTTTACAGGAGCAAAAGGACAGGGAGGAATAATGAACAAGACTCGCAGTGCAGTAGGGACATTGGCATCAGCCGAAATTACAATATAATCCAATTTTATTATCCGAACCAGCCATGCATGCTGTAGCGAATGGTCGAAACACAAACTGCCCAGAGCTAAATGACTGGATCAAGCTCACCAGCTCCTTTGCTGCTGGCCAACCCGAAACAACTGTGTACCCAAGTACAATTGGTGGAAATACCAATCAGCAAGATCTGCATGGTTGGACCGTCCAGGCCAATAACCAATCAACCCGAAAAACACTACTGACGGTCTCACCAGAAGCTATGACATCCGGGTACCTTTCTCTGTTTTCGGTCTAACATTAACTTTATTTCTCGTATACAATTATGCTTACTCCCGTCCATGGCTAGAAAATGTGCCCTTTGCACATGACTTCAAGGCTACATGATTTTTATGTTTTGTACAATGTGTGAGCTTGACCACTTATGATCTTTGTTACATAACAAGGTAGACTCCAACTATGCGACGCGCACAGGAGCCTGACCCTATGACAAACTCGATAAAATTAAAATTTAATAAGTTTTTCACCTTTACGGATCGCAAATAATCAAGTTTAAAATCAAGCTAGTGTTCAATTACATTAATTTAATTAACACTTAAGATGTTACAAATGTGTTTTATTCTAAACGATACGTATCCATGTCGATCGGTATTGTCGACCATCTTCCGAGCTAGACGCGAAACTACTCAGTAGTTTATGTTTATTGTAAATATATTAGATCGCTCGATAGTTATTGTCGTTTTTTCCTGTTTTTCAAAGCAAATTTATTTATATTAACAATAAACAGTAAGCAATAATATATTGACCATTTTATTGGATGACCATTGCCATCTTTCAATAAGTTGAAAAGTTCCACGTTTGAAGCATGCTTGGTTTTTAGAAGCGAACAACTGTTCCAACACATTTTTGACAGTCTGATCGGAATCAAAAGTTGTACCGTTCAAATGGTTTTGATATCAGCGAATCAAATAATAGTCTGATGATGCTACGCCAGGGCTATAGGTTGGATATGCCATCAGTTCCCAATAGAGTTCCATTAATTTTTTACGGGTTATGAAAGAGGTCTGGAGTCTGGCGTTATCATAATGGAACATCACACCCTTGCGATTGGCCTGTTCAGGGCGTTTTTTCTTGATTTCTTCATTCAATTTCGATAGCTGATGACAGTATACATTCCAATCAATAGTTTGGTTTTTTGGAAGCAGTTCAAAGTAGACTATACTCTTGTAATCCCAACACACTGAAAGTATAATCTTCTTTTGGTAAATATTGGCTTTGGTTATTGATTTTGGGGGCTCATCTTGCTTGGTCCATGATCGTTTTTGGACAAAGTTATCGTAAACAATCCATTTTTATCACCCGTTACGATTTTTCTTAAAAATGGGCCGTCTTGGTTACAATTCAGAAAAGAGTTGCATTTCTTGATGCGTTTGGTGAGGTGGATTTCCATTAATTCGTGAGGAACCCAAGCATCCAATTTGTTTACGTATCCAAACCGTTGCAGTAGTGGTTAGACGACCAGTATGTGCTGCATCTTGCATATTAAAATAACGATGGTTCTTGTTGCACTCCCATTGCTTTTCTGAATTGTGTATGTTTGTTCTTATCCAGGGATTTGGTAAGGACATCTGTAACTTGCTCAGTGGTAATCGACTTTTATTTGATTTTGGTTGAGTACATCCTGTATGAAGTGATGAAGTATATGTGGATAGAACCCTGCACTTGAGGCAATCGCAGTTGTGCTTTGCTCCACCACGCAGATAGCGAAGTAAATGCTTCAAAGCATTCCAGTGTCGTAATCCAGGACTGGAACTGAATCGACTGAGTAGGTTTCTCGCATAGCATATGCCAGGTCGTGCACATTGTGCCAAATACATTAGGCAACCAATTGCCTCTTGGTACGAAACATTTTTCATGAATTCAATATCTTTTATTTCAGATGCACTATCTTTAGTTGATATCTTTTCACTTGAATCCATTGGTGTCATCGTGGGTTTGCCCTTCTCCATCCCAAACTCTCAATACTTTCTCAATATATTGCTCTTGATCAATTGCAATTGAACAATCAGATAATGTTAACGCATGCCAAGGATTTGTGTCGCTATTCCAAGCTCTTTCATTTTGAATTGTTGATGGAGTTGCGCTTTAATGTGGTCAAGCCAGTCGGTTTTATTCGAGAAGAGTCAAAAATCATCAACGCATACCGCTATGATAAGTATATTTTAATTTTTTGCTTTGACATAAATGCACGGATCATGCTTAGATCTTTCATTTCTAATGATTTTAGTGTACTGGACTACTTTAGTCCATATAAGGCCCTTTTTAAACAAAATACCATCGATGGGTTTTTTCGACTCTGGTAGAACGCAGGCTGTTCCATATAAATTTCTTCCAGAAGGTGTCCTTGGAGAAAAGCGGAAATTACATCCATTTGTTCCACCTTGAGGTTTAATTGAGCTGCAGTGGCGAAAAGATATTGCAGAGAACTATGTCGGACAACAGGTGAGTATGTGTCCTCATAGTCCACCCCCTTTCGCTGCGAGTATCCTTTTATGGCCAACCTGGCTTTGTAGCTATCAATTTATCTAGTGAGATTAAGTTTTGTACCTAAAACCCATTTAGATTTTATCCCCTTTCGATTGTTTGGTAGGGCTTAAAGTGTCCAAGTGCCATTTGCGAGTAGTGACTGCATCTCTTCTTCCATAGCCAGCTTCCAATGGTTTGCATCAGGTCTGGATAATGCTTTTTCTGGCGTCGCGGGGTCATCTTGGAAGTAATTCTGGTACAATGCAAGTGCTGAGAAACCTTCAAACGGTTCCATTTCAGCTTCAGGAAAGGGAAAAGAAGAAGAATCACACTTTTCTAGTAGAAAAAACAGTAGAGTTGCCTGAAGTTTTACGCTCCCTTTCGCTGCGCCTCAACACCTGCTCTTGCCGTGGGTTAGAGTTGGATTGCTGAGGGAGTGTCGAGGAATCTGAATCAATTGATGCGACTGCATATTGAAAACTTTCTTCGTGTATTGCATCTTCTTGTTCGTTGCTAATAACGATATCTTTGGCCAGATCGTTGTGATTGTTTTCAGCTTCACTTTGGTTGCTGATCTCGGGTGGTCGCATGACGTCTTGGTAGATGAGTTCAACTTTGTTACTTATTGTTGATTTTTTGGATCCCGTTTTTTCGGTTGGCTTTCGGGATGTGTGCCAGGGCCGTTGTTCTACACACTCTGATATGCGCAAGATCAGGTACTTTTTGACTCCACGCTTGAACTGGTGTTGTGCCGGTTACTTTCTATAGCGAAAAGTTTAGAAGATGTACCGAGTATAAAACTGCTCCTGCTCAAAGTGTTTTCGACATTTTCGAAGCGGCAAGCAAAGACGTCGTCTTTTGCACGATTGAGCAATTGTTACGTTCGGCTAAGCCGTTCTGCTCTGGCGTGTTCACATTGATGGTTTGGTGATGGATCCCATTTTTCCGAAGTGTGGCTTGAAATTTGCCGCTCATGAATTCCTTGCCGTTATCAGAACTTTGCTTTTCGGCGAACGTCATGAAATCGTCAATTCATTTTTGTTTTTAGGAAGTATACGAAAATTTTCCTGGATTTGTCATCAACAAATGTTATGAAATAACAACTTCCACTAAGCGAACTGTGTTCCATGGGTCCACATGTCAGTGTGCACTAATTCAAGCAGCTCATTAGCTCCGCTGTCGCACTTACAGACTGGCAACCTTTGTTGTTTGCCAATGGCGCACACCTTGCAGTCTTTGTCAATTGGTGAAATATATCCCAGTTGCCAGTCCACTGCATAGTCTATCTAAACTTTCGTTGTTCAAGTGGCCCATTCGACGATGCCAAAAGTCTTTAGTGCATTTCAAACTATACGCAAATGCAACATACTTTGACAATTTCGTGTCTAACTTAGCCAAGTCATAAGGTTTGTGCTTGTTGAAACTACTTGTTTTTTTTTTGAGTTTATAGCTTTGTCACACTTGTTGTTGAATTTTACGGGGTGACCTTGTTTTACGATTTGACCAACAGATAAAAGATTGACGGATAAATCAGGAATTAACTTCACATCATTGACTTTAAGTGCTGACGTATTGCATGCTGGGCTTATTGTTGCCGTGCCTCGCCTTTTTACCTGCATCTTGCTTTTGTTTGCAGCAATCACTGTGCCAACATCTTTAAATAAACAATCCAGCATGTTTTTGTTTAAACTCATGTGCGATGTGAGCCCTGAGTCAAAGTAACATGCGTCTTTGTTTCTCGGATTATCTATTGTAGACAAAGCGCAACTGCATCCTTTTCCTGATTTTTTGAACGACGTTTGGCGTGTGTCTGTGTGGAACTTTCACTGCCGGGACGTACGTCTTGCAAAAACGTTGTTTTTATGACCTCACAATTAATTCTTGTGCCCGAATTCTCCAAAGCCTTTATCATAGGGCGGCAATCATCTTGAAGTCCAGCAAGCAGTAAGGAGCCTACCAATTCCTCATTTATAGGAAATCCAATTCCGTTTAGAGATTGAGCTATGGTAATGATTTCCTTTATATATATGTCCATAGAACCGCAATTTGTAAGTGACGTAGTAATGAGTTTACGCAAAAGTACTATTTGCCGTATTAACCCACTATCTTCGCATTTGCTAGCATCTGCCACAACTCCTTGGCTGGTTTTGTATCCAATATATGGACATAGCACGGAGGATCAGTCATTAAAGTCCACTTAGTTTTTGCATGTCGATCCTCCAGAGGATCGTTTTGGGATTTTCTTCTTCATTGAGTTCACAGTCAATTGTCTTTGTCCAAAGATTATCCAGATCTAAGAATTGAAGCAGTGATTGAAGCACGGGGATTACATTGAATTATAAATTCAAGGAAAATATGTCGAATTAAAATATGCTAACTTTTGGGGTAAATGTGAGCTTATAAGTAATAAATAATAATTATTATACATATACAGTGTTATCCATTTCGTGGAAGGAAAGTATAACATCTGTCAGAATTAAATGTCATCGAAAGCGTGTTTTTTTTAGTTGAAGGTTTGCCTTTTAGAAATATAGATCGTTTGACAGTCGAAGAACGCGTTAACATTATTAAATTTTATTATAAAAATGGTGATTATGCTGTATCAACATTTAGGGCTTCACGAGCCGATTACGGTCGACATAATCGACCTACACAGCAAACAATTTCGAATACAGTGAGAAAATTTGAAAAGACTGGATCAGTTATTAATATTGCAAGGCCTGTGTATCATCGCAACATTCGTTCCGCTGAAAATATCGCTGTCGTTGCTCAAAGTGTGGAGGAAGACCCGAATTTGTCGATTCCTCGACATGCTCAACTTTGGGCTTGTCTTGCGGCTCATTGTGGCGGATTTTGCATTTGGATTTGCATCTCCATCCGTACAAAATCCAACTCACTCAAGAACTTAAGCCTGAGGACCATACAAAACGCAGAATGTATGCGAATTGGGTGATTGAACAACAAGCCATTGATAACGATTTTTCAAACAAAATTTTCTTTAGTGATGAGGCTCATTTTTCGCTCAGTGGTTACGTAAATTAACAGAATTGCCTTATATGGGGCTCTCAAAATCCTCAGGTGATCGCAGAAAGGCCTTTGCATCCGGAAAAAGTGATCGTTTGGTGTGCATTATGGTCTGATGGTGTTATTGAAAACGATCAAGGAAGATCCATTACAGTCAATTCTGACTGCTATGGACAGATGGCAACCGATTATTTTTGGAGAGAAATTGAAGATTATGATCTGGAGAACATGTGGTTCTAACAGGACGGAGCCACAAGCCACACAATATAGGCTAATCGAGCACTTTTGCAAGAGAAATTTCCAGGACGCGTAGTTTCGAGATTGAGTGATGTCAATTGGCCGGCAAGTTCCTGCGACCTACCACCGTTGGATTTCGTTTTATGGATCTATGCAAAAGATCGTGTTTACGTGAACAATCCTCGAAATCTTGAGCAATTGAAAACCAATATTCGTGAAGTTCTGGCCGAGATATAGCCGGAAATGTGCCGAAAAGTCATTGAAAATTACCTCAAAAGGATTGCGGCCTATAAGAAGTCCCGTGGAGGACATTTTAATGATGTTGTGTGGCAAGGTTCAATCTTTATTGAATGAAAAAAATATATATATATGTTTGTGTGCATGTACGTTTATATATGTGTATAGTGGCTCACGGCCAGGGTGACCAGATGGAAACGTTCGGACGGAGGACAATTTGCTGAAAAAAGAGGACATTTGATGAAAAAGGGGACGAAATAAAAAAAAATGTTTCTAAATATGTTTGAATGATTTTTAAATATGTTTTTTTCATTTTGTTGGTAATTTAAATCTATTAGTCATACAGATATTGTATGTAAAAATGTTTAGTTTGTGTATTTCTGAGCAGAGGAAAGCTTCTTCAATAAATGCTTATTTTTTTCAGAGAATCATAAAATTGCTCACATGAAATTCCCTTAAAATTGTACTTTGTGAGAAAAATTCCTCTCACTGTTTCCCCGGTTAGCGTATTTCTTTCATCGCTCCACTGAACACTAATTAAAGAAAATACTCTCACAACATTACTGTTCGATATAAGAAGACAGAAAAAAATTCACAAATTTTTAAAAGCTCCGTTAATTGCTCGGTGTTGCTGTGCTGAAAAAATCTAATCCATTTTTGATGTATTACTAGCAGCTTTAACTCAGAATTTTTCCATTGGATATTCAGGAAGCTTTTCAAAGCATCAAATTGATCGAATAAAATATTATTGTCAATTTCCAAGCCACGTTTTTGGATAAAGGAAACACTGGGAAAATACTATCGGATGTCAATTCCAAAGTACTTTCACTAAGGTCCACTCATTCAGAACATTGGAATTCGGCTAAAGAAAGAGTCAATTTCCGGATATACTCTACACAAGAAGAGTAGAGTAGCAAGGCCTCGTTCAGAAAGTATTCGCATCGTTCGGTAAATCCTCTAATCTTGAGAGGCTACAATAAACTTTTAACTTTAAATGGAAGAAATTTTTCGTTTGCCCTATTTCCTAAAAAAGTTTTGTAGTAATCGAGCAGTTAAAGGGTTGAAGAAAAACTCAAAATGTCCCAGATCAATTGAAACGATCGAACCGGTACGATTGCAGATTGAATTGGAACAATTTCCGATTGACCTAGAACAATTTGCAATCGAACCGGTTTGAGATTGATCTGGTACGATGAAATACCTTGGACAGGGCAGTTGACATTTGAGTGGAGACTGGAGAAGAAACCCACGTGTGGGAATTAGTGCAGTGCTGGCGATATTTCAGGAACGTTAGACAAAACCCACATCAAGTAGTAGAAGAAGAAAGAAGAGGAAAATTTCTCGTCGATGGAAAGATGTGCTTTTCGTCGTCGTCGGCTTAATTACAAAATTTAAAGAACAGTTCGGAGGTCACATCTAATTGGCAGCCAATACGTAAAACAAATTTTTTGTGTCGTTTCGCAGTCGCCGTCGAGACTTTTAGAAAGCATTTCGTGACAGTGCCAGTTGGACAGAAAGGGTTTTTGGTGACATACAATTGGCGGAAGCATATCAACCAGAACCTGCAGAACCTATGATATCTGAAATGGACATTACTGACTGCTTGAGACGAGAGATAGACCTAAAGCTATTGAAAAAGCATAGCATTACAACCTTCAGGCTGCGGATACAGAAGTGAAAAATTGTATGATTATCAAAACCGCATTTGAAGATCCGATTGAGATTGGAGTTGAGTTTATTAAAAAGGATTTATCAAGAAAATTCTCCTGCCACTAGATACGTACTCAGGTTTATACAGTACCAATCGTTTGCCGCGCTAACGTTGTGGACATAGTTTTTGCTTGCAGTTCTTTAATCGATAAATATTTTGTTTCTAGTGCTGGAAGCTTTTCAATTGTTATCAACAAGCGATTCAACAATGAAGTTGATCGAGACTTGGTGATAGGAAAAATAGCTGAGTTAGTTACTGCTAAAAATTCTGCCTATAAGTTAGATTTGAGAAATCCGGATGTGTGTATTCTAGTAGAAGTGATAAAAGGAATTTGTTGCCTCAGTGTTTTACCAGACTATTACAAGTATAAGAATTACAATTTGGTGGAAGTAATAGCTTCTAAAATAGATGTTACAGAATCGGAATCACAGGACCATCTGCATCGTCGTCGAGCGCTCGGAGGACCATGCAGGTGAGTACCCTTTTATGGTGTTATTTATACATATATTTTTTGCATGTTCAATTGCTACGATCGCGCTGATAAGATAAAGCATAAAAATAATGATAAATTGGATATTTTTTTGGATACGAGTGCATTATTGTTTGTCAACTTGGCTTTTTTTTTGCGGATGCACGCCAAAAATAAAGAAAATAGCGAATGTGAAAATAGAAATTGTGAAAAAAAACCAGCTCATGTCCAAATAGTGATTCATACCACTTAAATTTGCCGGCTTTTATACATTAGTCATTATGTTGTTTGATACTGTTCAAAGCATTTTCAGTTTGAATTCCATATGTTGTGAATGTAGCTAGTTCGGTCAGTCCGCCAAAGCTCGTCGGGTAATGTTGAATACTATAAAAGACCACAGATAAAATATTTTTATAGATTAGCATATGCTAGAAAATTACAAACCTCGTTGGATTATATGTACTTTACGTAAAGATATTTATGTGCTTTAGTTTATATGCAAGCATATCCATTTACTTATGCTGCTCATTCACCTTTTTCCTATTTAAAGAAATTCGGACACAATGCACAATACGTCGCGGTTAACAGACATAGAGATGAGTGTACATATGCATAAGAGAGAACTGATTTTCTAGATATTTTTATTATACACGAAGAGTTTGATAAACGTGTACGTTACGGACAAATATACTATTAAAGCGAAAGAAATTTTCATATCATTATCACGCCAAAATTAACTAGCTAAATCGCTAATCCAACAATATGCTATGTCCTCACGAAACTAGAAAACGATATTCCCTAATAATAGTTTACATACTGATAGTATCATTCCGCTTCAAAACGAACTAAATAAAAAAATCCATTACAACTCATATTTTCTGCTTCAAATTATCTTTTATGAATGATTGATCTTTTTGCTGATTTTGCAATTTTTGGTTTGAGGTTTTTTTGGTTTATTTTTGATCAAACGCCAGTTACTGTACGTCTTGTGTTATTTCTCTAAGCAATAAGTGGAAACATTGTCATTATTCGTATTATTTCCAAAGAAAAAAAAAACACATCAGGCTCTTGCTTTAAAATAGGAAAAGAAAGAAAACACAAAATTTATTTATAATTCTAATAAATTTAATGCAATCAAGAAAATTGCAAAGGCGATGATAAATTATATAAAAAAAAAAGACTAAATAAATTGTTAAGTATTTATTGCACGTTTACATCGTTAGTTCTTGCATACAGAGTTCTTAACTTGTGAATAAATAGATCTGTATGCTTCATAATTATGATGTTTATGTTTAAATATTTTTTGCGAAAGAATAAAATGAATCATCTTATGAAGTGCTGATTTTCCCACAAAATTGGTCTTTCCTTTCTCCCGACTCTAACCGGGTGTAGGACCCGGTACGGTGGCAGGCTTCCACCTCAAGACATGAGCCAGCCGCCGGGTACTTAAACCATACTTCTCGTTTCAGGTGTTATCGCGGGCTGAGTGGCCCAAGCAGAGTGCCTCTTTATGGCATAGAGTTATGCAATCAAATTGTATAATTCTATGGCATAAATTGGTCACCGGGGTACTCCCCTTCTGATGGGAAAGTTCATGCAATTCAAGTTGTATGAGTTTTCCACTCAGAAGAGGAATACCTGGCCACTGCAACAAAATATATATGGATTTATTCCGGTTGGGTGGGTGCGAAGGGGCTCCACCACCATGTAATGTGACGCCTACGCCCGGGAATCGAAGTGATTCCGATCCCGAACCCTTGCAACCGGCCAGATGGATATGTCCTCGAAGTGCCAGCGGACTTCATCTGTCGTGCGGATATCGTTGTGCAGAAAATATTTTTTTTTTCTGTCCAAATATTTAGATCCGTGGATATAAATATTCGAAATATAGAATTAATCCAACCCCAGCACATTTCGAGACATAGCCATCTGGAAATGCCCCTCCACCGTGGCCATCGAGAAAACTATGCCACTGGCGACATCGGGAGAGGCACATTGCCGCCATATGGCGTGCCATTCCACACACAGATGTTTTGTCTGAGGTGACAACCGGGATTTTTGACAGCCACATGGCGGCGAAGAAAAAGAAAATAACGTTTTGTGGTGATCGATGGTGCGTGATCGTAGTTCGGGCTGCCTAGATCCTTTCAAGTGCTTTTCTACCTCTTAACGTACCTTCGTGACGATCGTTTGTGTGTAGGATTTGGTCGGAGCGAAACGTACTCAAGAAAACAAAAGGGAACTCTGTCAGACTCAGCAAGAAGATCGACAGGCTCCAATCATGAAAGAGGTTAGTTTAGTTAAGAAAGACTTAGAAATTATTAGAATATTTTGTCTAGGTGAGCGGAAAGGCATCAGAAGACCATCGCGAGCTATGAGAAGGAATCCTGAACGAAAATTGTTGCGTTCGTATGATAATGTAAACAATTTTCTTGAATGGTCTGATGTCTTTTTGAAAAGTGTTGACAATTGTGACAATGAACTGACTCGGTATTGTGATCAACTAGAGCTTTGCTGCTATTATTGCGAAGCTATGCAGCGGCTGATCACTTCATCAAATTTAACGTTGCGTGAACTGCGGACTAAGTGGGAATATACCTTCGATGAAACAATTTCTCTTAATGAATCCAGTAGGAGAATAATTCAAAATCAAAATGATTTGACACTTCTTAATGCGGAAATTCGAAGTAATGCTTGCTACTTTGTTCAGGTTGATCAATTGGCATATCGCTTGCAATCCGCAGTACAGATTGCAGTCTTCGGTAAAATTGATGAATACCTAGCATCTATCGACGCAAGTCTTTTATTTATACAAAAAAACGATACTTTTAAAGATTCAGCAACGTACATTGTACGGTATAAACATATGCTCTTAAAAGTTATCAACGTTATTCGCGGGTATGTTTCTCACGTTATCAAAAATGCGGCTCAGGAGAGTGTCATATCTGGAAAGGAGGACAATTCAGGTTACAGTTTCTAATATCACTCGTTACCTACTTTTAAACTCTGGATGTCATAACATGAAATCAGGATTTATCTCAGAGTCAGCTGGTTTCCATTTAAAAAAATAGTTAGATAAAACTGCACAATATTTACATTCGAGATTTAAACGTGATATCAAGGTGATTGGCTTAAAGAAAAGATTTGCTTGTACATTTGAATATTTACAACTTAATGACATAAAGCTGAACAAATTTTGTAACTATCAAAAATTAATTAAATTAATTATTTCGTCATATATATAAGCGAAATTTCATGTTATGGCACTACAGCCGGTATCATTTTGATATAAACTCAAATTTTGTTAATTGTATAGTAAATTTTATGCGAATAAGCATTCCGTTTGCATCGATTCAGAATGCTTAGTAGAAACATCATCATATACCTAAATAGTATGCAGAAATGTTAGTTGTAGAAAAATATTTTAACAACAAGTTAATAGAGTTCTAAATGTTTATTGAAAGTTGAGTGTTGTGGGCTGGTGTTTGTTTTTATTGAATCTGAAAAAAAGTAAGAATTAAAGAAAATTAGAAGTTCTCCTAGTCATTCGGCCCAAAAATATTAAGAAATATTTTTATGGAATAAGTTCAAAATTGCCTGACGTAATCGTTTAATTACAACAAATATAAACCCATTTAAAATAAACACCTAGAGCAAAACAAACACTTAGTAATAATAATACACAAATAATCTAGAAACCCTACAACTAACCCATTTAAGAAAACACGATAAATAAGAGAATGAAATTTTATCAAACTGAAACGAAAAATCTATTTAGCTAATTTAATTATAAAGGATAACGATACAATATATGCAACTTAAATTTAATTACACTAGATAAAAACAAACAAAACGGTAGAATTTCAGACTTAAGTTAATAACATCAATTTAAATGTATTGCAGGATTTAGAAGCATGTAAAGATTTAACTTTAGTTTATGTATCGATTATTACATTAACACAACAGAATTAACAACCTGAACAACTGTCAAGAGAACGCGTAAACGGCAAGCTGGAACGAAAAGTAAATACACAACAAGGCGGATTTGTTCGAGTAACAAACGACTGAGCCTAATTTTGTATTTAGAGGAAGCAAAAATCATTTACTAATAATATGAACACATGACAACCAACCAACCACAACACGATAATTTGCATTATCTTAGTTTACTTTACTTTAGCTTAGTTATGTTACATTAGTTCCATACGCTTTTAACCTTTGAATTATTGAGGAGAAAATCAATTTCAACAAATTTGAACAAGGATTAGTAAAATGGCTATTAACCGTATTTTTCAATAATCATTAAACCTAATATTAAACACGAATGATTAATTGTATAAAATTCTCATACAGATTACGACAAAATAGGATATTTAATTAAAGTAGCTTACAGGATAAGGATAGATAAAAATAGAAATATTAATAGAAAAATTATATAGATTTTTAGGAACTAAATAAAAATAACATGAATTGCTAGATAACTAACGACTTTCCTTTTCAGTGGCTCGTTCTTTTTCAGCGTGAAAGGGAAGTGCAGGGTAGGTATGCCGTCGCGAGGTTAGGGTTTCGACAAATCCGCTGAAGTCGGTTTCGCGTCGCGCGCGGTACGCGGTACCTTTGATTGTTTCGTCATTTCCTTAGAGTAGTTTCCTTCGGTTTAAGTTCGAGTAGCATATTTTTCGGTACCGCGTCGGTGATTCGGTAACGCGCCTATGGGATTTTGTAGCGTTTTTGATTTGAGATCTGTGGATAGATCACATCCAGAATTAACGTAATGTAGGTTTCTCGTTCTGGATGAGTAATTGTTGACGCGTTTAGAAAACGGGCAAGTTCAGGTGACTGAAATATTGTAATTGAGCGTAATCCATTCGGAGACCCGCGACCGAAATCCTCTCCGAACTAGCTGGCCGACAAGCAGTCACCGCATGAATGGGTTACGGTGCACGGATTGGTTGACCTGTTGGTACCATCCGTTGGCACTACTCAGACTTAACGTCTAGAACCGATGAGAGGTCGGTTCCGCGTTCGATCTGAAGGGAGAAAATCATTACAACCACCCGATTGCCCCTCTTTCATTTGTGGGCCATGAACTTCGTCGGGTAATGACGAGGTTACCCCAAGTCCGCCTTTCTTTTCAGGTTCCACTTGTTCTCGTAACAAGTTCTATCTCCCTCTGTGTAGTTATCTACAATTTTTGCGACTTCGGTCGCCTCTTGATCTGCAATCAAATTCGTGAGTGCGAAATTTTTTTGTAGTGAGTCCTCGTGCTGGGGAAATGAACCCGCCCCACGACACCGCAATGCTAGCCTGCCAGCGCATTCACGCGTCTCCAGACGAGGGCATTCTCGGCAGATACCGACACCTTCTTCTGCCGAGGCAGCAGACCATCGCTGCAGTCCTTCACGGAAATTTTTGAACATCTAAATTCACTACAGTTTCTACTTAATTGATTAAGTTTCTCACTTCTATACCAGTAGTGCCTTCTTTTAGAATTTTCTCAACTTGTGGTTGAAAAACAGAGATCACTGAGTGAGTACAACAGCCAGAGATATGCCTCAGAAAGTTCGTCGTTAACGAAATCGACTATCTTTTTAGGAGCCTTTTCTTGTTCAAGAAAATGTGACTTCAAAGCCGGATACAATTTGAGGATTCTTTCGATGGCAGGAAATCAACTTAGCCAGCGAGTCTTGCAATGCCTTGAAAGCTGCTGATGTTGAATTTCAGCAGCATCACAAAATTCCTTCAACGCTTCTGTTCTCACCGCATATTTCATTACTATTGAGTCTATATCCACGCTTGATTGATCACAGCCATGATTTAGAGGATTTTGAAGAATATATGATGGACATCCGAGAGCAACAAGTGCTGTACATAAGCCATTTCTTTTTAATAAAGTGAATATATATTAGATCCTGGATATCTGTTGATTCCTCCAAAGATAACGTTAGGGTTGTCACTACTGAGTGCCACACATTTTGAGAGGAGGTCATATTTTTTCAAAGTATCTATAATATACGAAGATATCGTCTCAGCTTTCTCATTTGGTGTGCATTGCCGCTCTAGTATCTTCTTTTGAATTCCTTCCGCTTTCCAATCAAAATATTGAATAAGAATTGGAAGCAGCTTATCTTGTTATGATTACTGCCATCTGTCGATAAGCTGAAACATGAAATATTCTTCATGGCTTCCACTAAATTGCTTATCGAATGAGGTGCGAGAACTTCTTTCACCACTGCCTCGGTTTTCGTGCGAGCACTAGTAAATTTTTTCGCAATATCCGAATCATTGAATATAATCATGTACAGGGAAGATGAGCAGTCCGTTGATCTATACCTTTAGGGGATGATTATCATATGAAAAGCCATAGTTCCTTCAGCTGCCCTTGTATTTTCATCTATCTTCGATACTGGCTTCACAAAAATATTGTTCACTTTCGAACAATCTGCTAAAGTTTGACGATTTCTTTTGTATTTTTCCGTTTCCAAATGCTGTACTAAACTTAATCGCCCTTTGCTTTTTTACGGATATGTAGCAGTCACATTTGTCACATTTTGCCTTGAAATCATTCCAGCCTTTTGAAAAATTGCTGATTTTGGGATCTCTCCGTTGGTCACCAAATGTACACTTCCTTTTAGGTGAATTTCTCGAGAGAAATTTACCTATTGCGGAGAGCATCATATATATATATATATATATATATATATATATATATATATATATATATATATATATATATATATATATATATATATATATATATATATATATATATATATATATATATATATATATATATATATATATATATATATATATATATATATATATATATATATATATATATATATATATATATATATATATATATATATATATATATATATATATATATATATATATATATATATATATATATATATATATATATATATATATATATATATATATATATATATATATATATATATATATATATATATATATATATATATATATATATATATATATATATATATATATATATATATATATATATATATATATATATATATGGGATATAACGAAATTTGTGACCACGATAGAGGTCGCAATTTTGCTTCGATTTTCACCAAATTTTCAGGAAAGGTGTATTGGGTAATTATCTCGGTTAAGTTCGTGAACCAGCTATATCGGCCGGGCAAAAACAAAATGGCGGCCATTTTAGACGAAAAATCGCGATTTCTGTTCTGACCAAAGTGTAGCTCCGATTTGGATGAAATTTGGTACAAAGGTTCATTGATGTATGTGATGAATCTCGCAATAAAAAATCCAAAGTCGGTACGGCAGAAACAAAATGGCGGCCGCTCAAAAGTCGAAAAACGTGTAAAATTTTGTTGTTGCAATAGTGGTCAAAGCTTTCAACAGATTTTCATGAAATTCGGTAGTTTGATAGAAATTATAAGTATCTAAAGAATTACGTAAAAAAACTGGAGGTCAGGTTGCAAAAAACAAAATGGCGGCCAGTTGAAGGTCGAAATTTCAAAGGCTTTTAAAAGTCGCAATTTTGATCCGACATATACGAAACTTGGTTTCAAGATAAACATTACTTACACCTACTGTCTTTGATATTTTGGTGATCATGCATGTGCAAATTTCAAAATGGCCGTTTAAATATGCGTTTTTTTCATGTTTTTGTGGCCCTCTAGCGGTCACATTTTCCAACGGATTTTGATGAAACTTGAGACTATGAATCCCTGTACTATGTTCTTGTATTTCGCAGGAAATTATTAAAATTGAATGAAAAATAAAAAAGTCGAAAATTTAAAGCCTAATATTTTTAACTGCGATTTCCTTTAAAAATTGAATTATTTTGCCCTGTCTAGAGTGAAACTCCTATTTGAACGAGATAGTACATTGATTTATGAGGTCCTAGCATACAAAGATTTAAAATAATCCAAAATCAAATGCATGCATTCAAAATGGCGGCCCCCAAAGGTCTGAAGGCAAGCGCAATTCGCTATTTTAGTGCCAACTGAAATAATGAATATTTTTCATTCAAACATTTTAAATGACTTTACTTGAAAGAACTTATAAACCAGATCATTTTTAAGATATTGTAAAATATTTTTAACAATACCCTAAAAAATTATAAAATCACGACTTGTCTGTCTGTCCGTCCCTCCGCCCGTTTGTTCGTGCGTCATAACAAGTTTTCTCGCAAACCACATGAGCTAGAATGAGGAAATTTTCTACGTAGGTCAAAAGTGGTGCCTCTTGAAATTTACAGTGCAAGAAAATATTTTAAGGTATTTAAGGGGGGTCTCCCCATACAGGCGGATGGCATACAATTTTTTTTATTTCTGTAGCCCTCTAGCAGCCAAGATTCTCAACAGATTCCGTTGAAACTTGAAATTATAAGTTATTAAGGCAAGTTAATTTAATTTGATTATGCAAATCGAATGACAAATAAAACAGTCGAAAATTTACAGCTTAATATTTTTAACAGCCGATTTCATTAAAAATCGAAATGACGGCCCTCACAGTTCAGAATAAAATTGAAATGTATATATTAATGGCAATGCAAGTGCTGATTAAACTTTTATGGAAATCTTTTGAAATTAACTATTCGAGCTATTTAAGCCTTTGTGTGGTTACCACTGTGAACTGTGTAAACAGCAGATGCGAGAAGGGCGAAACCGATATTTATATGTTTACAACAATATGTAATCCATATGCATGCAACTCAATTTAATTAGAAAAATATTTGCGCCCCGATAAAAGGTTTCTAAAAACGAACGTGGCCAGATTTTTTTTATGTTAATAAATACCCATGTGGTACTACGAAAATTGCAGAAAGAAGTTTAGAAGTAGGCAAGCCAAATTCTTTTTCGAAACTTCTCGCTACATACGAGAAATTTACCTTTCCGGCTGGTGCTGCCAACGGGGATTTTTTCAATCATTTCTTTTTTCACTCACTTAAGAAAGTTCAACGCTTATATTTAACTCCTTAATTATTAACTTACTGTTTTGAAATCAGGGTGTTTATTATGAAGTATATAGGGTGATTCATAACAAGTTTACACATGTGAATGGGCCTTAACTCTTATTTATCACAGTTTGGTCTCTTACAATTCTAACCATGGCATCATACACATCAGCCGAACGTTTTATTATTGTTAAAACTTTTTACAAAAATAATGAATCGCCAGTGCAAACCTTTCGTGCTCTACGTGAAATCGAATAATTTCAAGAAATGGACCCATAAATTGGCCGGCAAGATCGTGTGATTTGACTCCTTGTGACTTCTTCCTTTGGGGGTTTCTGAAGGATCGTGTTTACGCTGATGCTCCCCAGACTACTGAAGCATTAAAAAACAATATTAGAACCAACATACGCCTAATAACGCCGCAAATGTGCGAAAATGTCATCGAAATTTACAATCATCGTTAGATAGTCTGTAAATCAGCACGAGGTGCACATACTCGTATGTATGCCCGAAGTGATATTTCATATTTAATTGTAAGGGACCAAATTTTCATAATAAATAAACATTACAGCTCAATCTTCACAAAAACTATGTTTTTTTTCGACAAAAATGTTTACACTTGTTATGAATCACCCATTATATCATAATCTGTAAATTCTCAGGATATTGGGCAACTAAACTTACACGATTTTCCCAAAATTCTGAAATGATAATACCTTACATTCCAGAATTTTGGGAAAATCGTGCAAGTTTACTTGCCATTAACCACTCACACTTAATAAAACACGTTTTAGCCAAATTAGTAACCACCGATATTTAGATTCTTGTATGAATTATTCCACATATGTATTCTTTTTAACGTTACGATGCTATTTGCTTTATAACAGAGCTAGTCAACTTTGAACTACTAAGGAGGCATTGCTTACGTTATATTTTCTAACCATTTGGAAAGGGTGCTCCTTTGCGACGGCGTTTTTACTACTTAGCGCTTTGCAATATAATTCTCAAATTAAATTATATGCTGAAGTTTGAATTGATTGATTTTAAGTTTGAATTATATTACTTTTCGATGAAAATGTTTTTGCTTTAGCTCAATATTTTCAAACGTAGAGATTCATTCATTGTCAGGCAGACAGACGGATAAGCAATGCGTGATATTAGAAGTTTTTCACAAAATCCGTTCGATTGAGCAAAATTGAATGGAAATTGAAGAAACAAATGCAACAAGAGTGCTGCCGCTTTAATATTTGAGTGTTTATGCGAAAACATTGAGAACAATTTTTCGTTGTCCAAGTTGGTTAGGCAGCACTGAAAACTGGATGCGAAAAATGCATGCAATTTCTTGCTTGCTTGTACTCATGAGAGCTTTGTTATGAGGAATCCTTTAAGTTTCCAGGCGCTCTTTGGAGTCAAGAGAGCTGTGGTTTATCGGTTCTTGCCTATATTGATATTAACAGTTTATGGTTGCCAGAATACTACCTATCTATACTCACTTATACTCGTTGCAAATGCAAATATATTTAACGCAACGATTTGTTCCTTAACTTTGAGAAAAAGGAGGTCATTTCAGCATATACCAAAAAGCAGGGAGGACAGAGGACATGACTTGTAAAAGGAGGACAGGTCCTCCAGAAGGAGGACGTCTGGTCACCCTGCGTCACAGCTAATTTGATGCAGTACATTTTTAAAAGTATAAGGCACTATAACTTCAAAATTGAAAAACATATCGAAAAAATTTAAACTGAAACTAATTAAATAAAGATTATGTCATCAAATCAGCATATTTAATTATTTGGAAAATTCCCTTTCTAAGAAACTACAATAAATAACAAAAACAAAATTAAAGACGAACATTTTATGTGACATCATATTTGATGCAGTATAAGTTTTCCTTTAAGTTATCCAATTGAAGGTTTTTCAGTGTAATACTAATATCTGGTATGGTTGGCTGAGCACAGCTTTGAGTCTATCTGGAATCAATTCAACCAGCTTTCTTGTCATTTCTGGGGTTAGTTTAATCCATTCCTCTGACAAAGCTTTTTTAGATCATTTTTGTTTTAAATCATTTGGTTACAAATTTTCTTTTCAAAAAATGCCCATAAATTCCCAATTATACTTAGGTTGGGAGATTGTATGGGGGAGCCATCAAATGAGGATAATTCCAAAGAAGCCATGACTGAACAATTCCTGACTTGTATTTGGGGTCGTTATCTTGGTAGAATTCACTCCTGTTTACGGGTTCGTCTACAGTTTGGTGCAATTTTTCCTTTAGGATATGAAGACACATGATCTTGTCTTTATTCTCTTCAAAGAAAGTCAGCTTTTCAACTCCAGCTGCTGACATATAGACCCAAACCGTTACAATGCCTAATAACAAAGTAGCCCTTAAAAATTCTTTTTAATCAAAGGAAGTCAAATTAAAGGTCTTAATTAGAATTATAAGAATCTGGAAAGAAGATGATTTTATGCATTAGGAGGTCCAGGGGGTGGCAAAATATACCAAAATTTTGTGACCCCTACTCGCGATTGGACACCTTTGAGCCGAAAAATCTGAAAATAATCACGAAGGTGGGTCTCAATGAGAAAAGGGCAACAAATACCTCAGAAATCAAAATACCCTCAACTTTTTTAATGCTAGTATGATTTGTAGATTTTACATCTTCGCCCATAAGCTCAAAACGTTGGCCTTAAACTTCTTGAAATTCACCAATTATAAAGATTGGTACGAAATCTTAATGCTCACAAAATTTCATGAAAATCAAATCTTAATTTAGTGAGTTATAGCCATTTCAATTGAATGGAATTACAGCAGCAATAACACATATTTATGGTTGATAAACTTTTATTTTCTTCCGATTTTCATGAAAAATTTAAGGAATAGTGTCTAATTTAAATATATTCAATCGGCTGAGCTCAAAAAAATTATTTAAGCTTCATCAAAAGGGCGGCTGCAATGAGTTTATGAAAGAAACTCTGCATCTTTTGCATAAATTGGAAAGATTTCTTATCCAGGTATTGGATGAATAATTCAACTACTAGACAATTTGTTTCGAACCCTAGGATGGTTACAAATACCTTCTGGTAGGAGCACTCTCCTGCTTACTCACCTTGATTTATTTTATTTTTTTCTAATTATGGATTCTTGTTAGCAATAAACGTTCCACGCTTCATATAATTTTGTTCGCCTAATAGCTGCCTTCGTTTATGAATAGCAGAACCACAGATCAGATTCTAAAGTAACATGGTTGAGATTTTTTAATTTTATTGTCAAATGTGTATTTATTTTAGCATGTTTTGCCATGCGCTGCGAATTCGGTACAGGAACAAAAAGAACAAAATCCATTTTCAAGATAAATTAGTAGATACATCCAAATGATAAATTTTATTAATTTTCAAAATCATCAATACTGTAAAGGTGACAAAACAACGGTATGTCAAAGTGGAATTTCCCCATAGCGATATCCATATGATTCCATAAACATACTCATATGGATGAGCGTAATTTTTTATGTGAATTTCAGCTTTTAAGCCGGTTAATGGCTTTTATTGATCATGCATGTCATTTTCGCGGCGTCTTAGCTTTTGATTGTCTGCACTGCCTCCATGCAACTCAAACAGCTTTTATTGCTTTCATATTATCACCTTGATGCCGTGCAATGTGGGTGTTAAAATAAATTGTCGTGATCATGCACATAAACTTCTGATTGCATTATTACCTTCATTACTTGGCTGTTGATCGCATTCTCGACAAAAAAAGTTCAAAGAAAAGCGTCTTATTATTAAAATGCACTTGAAAAGTTTTTAAAACGTTCGCGTGCATTCATTTGAATAGATGTCTTAATTGGCGCCTTCTAAATTCCACTTGGTAATGAAATGGATTTAAATTTACACTTAAGGTCGGATAATACTTTTATTCAATTTTTTTTTCAATTGCGATAAATCGATGGATATTGCAATTTACAATTGAAATTAGAATAAGCCCGTCATTTTTGGACGTGTTCAATGAGTATGGTTTGTAGAGAAGGGAAATTTAAAAATCAAACCGGAAACATGCTGTTTATAAAATTTGCGCGATTTTGCGCAGTAGTCGAATTGAAAAGTAATGCTATGCGCTATCTAAGTTGTTCGTACTAATTAAGAAATATAATTGTCGGAATTATTTCCTACCGTCCTGTTGATTCCAAATTACTTTTGGAGAAACCTGGACTTTAGAGCTCAAGGTTTTTCTTGACATACCATTTTGCTAGGGATCTTAAGATAACTGAAAGGAATCAAGTAGTCTGGTCAAATTAGACCGAAAATAGTGGTTTTGCAGCAAGAAATCCTGTAGTTCCAAATTTTTTATTTATGTGAGAGGAACATCCCCCGAGTGGCGCCTTATAAAATCGTCTTAATTTCCACTGCCGTGGGGGTAGGGGACAGAGCAAAGGTCCCTGTTGGTATTCAGTAATATTTCAATAAAACTCACGTTAGGAGTAGTATTTCTATGAATTTGATAATTATCATGGAGCACAAAACCATATGACATTCGTATGGAAAAGAAGAAGTACAACTGTGCCACTAGTGTTGGCAAACAGGAATAAAAAAAATTCCAAAATCATCTATGGTCTATCTTATAAATTTATATTTATTCAACACTCGCACTTAAATTTATAAGGTAGACACAAATTCAAAAAAATAAACATTCTTTTATTTAAACTTATATGGTACACTTGTTAAATCTTTCATTTAAACTTTTTCAGGAATTAAACATGGATCTAATCCACCAGCATCATATCTAACATTAGCGGTTTGCAACATTTTGCATGATCTAATCTCTAATTGAATTAAATATATTGACACGCAAAGCATTTGTCAGGAAATCAGCCAATTGATTTGAATGCTCTACATACAATATTTAATACAACAACATTCTTTGCAACATTCTCTCTGATAAAACATCTTATATCTATATGCTTACTTCTTCTATGAAACACATGGTTGTTAATTAATTTAATTGAACTCTAGTTATCAACATTTAAGGCAATCGAGCCTTGTGGCTCTCCAATGTCATAAAGAAATTGCCTAAGCCATAACATTTTTTTAGCGGCTTCGCTCGAAGCCATGTACTCAGACTCAGTTGTGGATAATGCCACAGTATTTTGTTTACGGCTGCACCAAGTGACAGGACCTCCGTTCGTTAAAAATATATAACCCTATTAGATTTTCTAGTCTCCAAATCACCTGCAAAGTCAGAGTCTGAGTAGCCAACTAATTCAATATTACCTTGATAAACAATAGACATATCTATGGAATTAATTAAATAACGTAAGATTCTGTTCACAGCTGTAACATGTAAAGAATCTGGGTTATTGACATATCTGTTAACAACATTCACAGCATATACTAAGTCATGACAAGAACAAAAATGCTCCCACTGCTTCTTTGTATGGGAAATTAATGGGCTCATTAGTTGTATTCTTAGAAATATGTACATTAACATCAGCAGGAGTACTACTACCTTCAGCATCTGACAAATTAAATTTATCGATTAATGTTTTAGTATATTGTTTTTGACTGATACTTATAAAGTCTTTGCCTCATTTATTTCCATTCCAATAAATGAATTGCAGTTTATAATTTTAACATCAAATTTTTATTTAAGGTTATTTAACATATCTGACAAAATAACTTTACTTCTGGCCAATAGTAATCCATCATCAACATAAAGAATTAACATTATTTTGACATCTTCATAATATCCTGCAAATACACAATTATTAGATGGACATGGTTTGAAACCATAAGAAGATAGAAAAGAGCAAAATGTTTCATTTATACCTCCAAGATTGTTTAAGACCATATATAGATTTAATTAACTTAAATACTTTTGTAGGCTGCGTTTCCAATACCTCTGGCACCTCCATGTATGTACTATATATGTCCGCAGAGAGCTCACCATATAAGAAAGCCATCTTCTCATCAAATCGCTCGATGTATAGTTTATCTCTCGCTGCGATGCTAAGCAGCACGCCGATGAAATCATACCTGCTCTTGGGGGAAAGGGTCTTATTATCTTCTTCTTCTTATTCTTTGTAGCACTACAGCCCCTCTCGGGCCTTCGCTTAGAAATAGTTAGGATATCTTATTATAATCCGAGCCTTTTACTTGTGTGAATCCTCATGCAAACAGTCGTGCTTTGAATCGTACTAATTGTCCATCTCTATTCTTCTTTACCGTGAACACCCACTTGCAAGACACAGGCATCTTCTCAGTTCGATCAGTCTGTATTCAACTTTGATTTTCTTCATGTGACTGAAGTTCTTCAGCTACAGCTCATCTCCTTAGATGAGAATTTTGGCCAGCCATTGCTTTTTCATAAGTGTTAGGTATTTCCAACTCTGTGCAGTTGGCTTGTAATTTATTATTTCGACGAAGAAGTAACGTGATGCTTCTCTGTTCTTCCTCTTCCAAATATGTACCTTTTGGAGTTGATTTTTCTTTTGGTACATGTACATATCCACTAGATCCAAATATTTTGATATGTTGTAGGTTAGGTTTTAGTCCATGCCACAGTTCAAATGATGTTAAATCTACCGTCTGGCTTGATGTATTTATACTCAACATATATACTGCACAGCTGACAGCTTTTGCCTACATGTTTAAGGGAATGTCTTTTGCATATAACATTGTTCTTGCAATTTCCAGAATGAAACCCATCCTTCTCTCTGCCCTTGCATTTTGTTCTGGAGTATACGGGGCAGTGCGTTCATGCGTTATTCCATTATTCTCCAAAAACGATGTAAACTCTTGGTTCACATATTCACAACCATTCTCTGTATGTAGTATGTGCAAACCACGTTAGAATTAGTTCTTCACAATTGCGATACACTTCCGAAAACATTCAAACACCATTTTTATATTTCATGACGTAAACATGGCGATAGCTTCAAGCTAGATCTTTGAACAACGCAAAGTACCGCGTACCCGATACAGAAGGTTCTTCTATATGACCACACACATCACTGTATCCAATTTCTCCAGGCTGTGTTAGACCTCGAATGGATTTCAAGAAGGGGCGTCTTGCTTGCTTCCCATATTGACACGCTTCACAAATAAAATTTGGGTTTCCACTCAATGTAACTGGAATCAAAACGTTCTTACACATACTTTGAAGTTCCTTGACATTCAAATGTCCTAACATTTCATGCAAAACTTTTATATCTGTTTGCACAATATTACAAAAAATCTCCAAATAAATGTTCCTCCAACTTTTCCAGAAAATCGCAAATATTGTAAATTTAATGCTAAACAAATATATATTTCGGAGGTAAGAGTTCCTTCTTCTTCAGTGTTTTTTGTTTTCTGGAAAAGTTGGAGGAACATTTATTTGGAGATTTTTTAAATGGCGCAAAAAAACCGAGATAACGAAGAATTTACAATATTACAGTTTTCTTGGTTAATCGTTTTGACATTGAAATCATATAAATTGTTTCCCGTTAATCGTGCACTCAGAACAACAACATTATTGTGCATTATCAATGCTTTTTCATTATTTTCAACCATAATATATCCTCTTCTGGTGGCAGCGCCTTCGGAAAACAGATTTCTTCGTAAAGCAGGTACATACAAGTATAATACATGCTCAAGTGTACATCTCTCCCATGTGCCATTAATTTGTTTTCATTTAACAGTATAGTTCCTTCACTACATACTTTGATACTCTGTTTGTTGCCCAATTGAACCGAATTATTGTATTTAGATTCGATCAATTCACAGAAGTAGTTGCGCTTGAAGGTCATGTGCATTGAGGCTCCGCTATCTAGTATCCATGCATCTTCAACATGTTCAGAAGAGTAGTTTTGAGCGCTGAATGCCAACATATTATTAGATTTCTTATAATTATAATGTTTTTTTTTGGCATCTTGCAATCTCTAGTGAAATCGCCTTTTTTATTGCAATTGTAGCAAATAAATCTATGACTTGAATTACTTTGATCATTTGAAGTATTTTATTTATTTTCATTTCTTGGTTTGAAATTTTCTTTTGACGTCACTAGCGTAGTTTCACTACTATTTGTATCGTTAGCAAAGCTTGATTCTTCATCTTTTAAGCGAGAAGTGCGGTTTTGAATTGTCATCGAGTGGCAGCCATGCTTGTCTAAGCGAACGATATGTAGTTGGTAATGTGCTTAGAATTTTTGTCATAACTGCTGTGTCACTGATCTTCTCACCAGTCTCCCGTAGCTGTTTTGCTAAGCCTTCCACCTTGGACACATGCTGTGCCATCGTATCACTGGCATTACATGTATATTATTAGAATTTCTCATGAATCAACATTTTGTTATATTCTGACTTCTGTTCATAGACTGCTTCTAATTTCGTCATGACTTGCTTTACAGTCTCGCAGTTTTCTATGAGAGATATTTGGTTCAAGTCCATGGACGATGTTAAAGGAAACATGGCCATGCTTTCATATTTATTCCACTGCACTTGCGAACTGGTTTCGTTGGGTCTTAGCTTTTCTATGTTTAACCCCTATGCCCTTAATTCACATTTCACTTGAAATTTCCATTGTTTGACATTTCTGACATCAAACTTCGCAATTTTCATTGTGTTCGTAACCTCCATTTCGTAGGTCGTTTTTGCATCGGTTGTAATCTTGCTCTCAACTTGTATTCTTTATTGAAATATCTCTTACCTACCTGGGTCCATAACCTGTTGGTATTCATTAATATTTCAATAAAACTCAAGCTAGATTTCTATGAATACGACAAATTATTATTGGGCACAAAACGATATGACATTCGTATAGAAAAGAAGATGTACAACTGCGTCACTAGTGTTGAAAAACAGAAACAAAATTAATTTCAGAGTCATCTATGATCTATATTATAAATTTATATTTATTCAACAGTCCCATTATTCAGCTTTTGGTGCATATGTCCAAAATGGTACGTCTCAGCGAAAAATTTTGCTTTAAAATAGTAGCACTTTTTCTATATAGATATAAGCCAGCTTTTCTTCATACTTACCCCTGTAACTATTTCGCCTTCGATTTTACAGTAAGCTCGTCGGAAATGAATCTATAGACAACTAAGTTTCCGTCAAAAATATATCTGCTTTCACTAATTTTATTTATGCTTGGCTGCGAGACGGTGAAGAATTCGCCGGGGAGAAGTAAGCTGGTGCCGTAGACCATATCTGTGGTTGTAGCATTGATGTCTTCCTTTAATGCAGCGCGCAGGCCTAGGAGCACAAGAGGAAGCACTTTCGCCCATTGGACTGTATTGTGGCAGCGGGTGGCAGCTTTGACTGTACGATGCCATTTTTCGATGATGGGTGGTCCGCAAATGGTTAATTCTCAGCTCAGCGAAGATCTGGCTTTCGAACTGGCACCCCAAGTCGGTAGTGATTCTTGCTAGCACTCCAAAGCGGCTAATCCATGCATTGATTAGCACCTCAGCAACTGTTGTTGCTGTGATATTCTGGAGCGGAACGGCCTCAGGCCAACGTGTGAACCTGTCAATGATGGTTAAGCAATAGCGGTAATGGTGTCGCTCAGCTTGCGTGAGAAAAATCCAAAAGGTTCCGTTCGAGTAATCGTTGTCTGGTGTAGGACAGCTCTGTGACTATCGTCTGAGGCGTCTACAGTTAGGGACCATGTAGCCACTGGATCAGGATACGCAAGGGACGGAACGCTGCTTAGTTCTGACTTGCACCTCGCAAATGCTGCTGATGCCTCGTCGGTTAACTTAAGCTCCATTTTATCGCAGCTTCTGTTTCCTTGTATTAGCTGTTGGAGCGGACGTTGGTTTTGGGCAGCGTGCGGCAGGAAGTTAATCATTCCTAGGAAGGATTTTAACTGTAGTGCTGTTCTAGATTTCGATATTGCGGGTATGCTTTGTAGCTTCTCAGGAAAAGGCTTCAATCCACCAAATGAAATTGTATAACCCAAATATCGCACTTCATCTAGTCAAAATTGGGACTTGCCTTTATTGATCGAGAGTCCTTATTGGCGCAGACGGTCCAGCCCATCCGACATATGCACTTGATGAGTCTGCTGGTCCGGAGAGAACATTAATATGTCATCTATATAGATGAATACGCTGCCGAATCCCCTAAGAACTTCACGCATAGAGCGCTGGAAGGTCTTGCCCGCTTTGCATAGGCCAAAGGTCATGTAGACGAACTCGTACAGTCCAAACAGCGTGTTAGTCGCCGTCTTCGGGATGTCACATGGCTCGACAGGAATTCGATGAAATGCTTTTGGTAGATCGAATACAGTAAAGACCTTCATGTCGTACAAGGTGGCAGTACAGTCTTACAGAAATCCGATTGGATATTGATTCGGAAAAGTGCATGCGTTGAGCGCCAAATAGTCTCCGCATGGCCGCTATTCTCCGTTGGCTTTATGTACCATACAGGGTCTGAATAATAAGTAACCGGACTGACCTCAGGAAATTTTTTATTGGCAAAATATGTACAATTTTTCTTTAGAAATCTTCAAAGTAGTCCCCATTGGAGTCGATAACACGCTGATACCGGATTTTTCAATCCCCGAACGCTCCTTGTTAGTCGGCAACCTCGATGCTATCTAGAGCCCTCGACGTAGCACGTTGAAAGTTTTCCAGAGTCTCGAACCGCGTCCCCTTAAGGTGTCTCTTGATCTTGGAGAACAGAAAGAAGTCCGCTGGTGCAATATCCAGGCTGTAAGGAGGCTGTGGCAACGTTGCCCACAACTGGCCAACTGCTCGGTGACGAGCAGGCAGGTGTGCGACGGAGCATTGTCGTGATGGAGGATCCACGAATCGGCAATCTCCGGACGGACTCGGCGAACCCAGGCGATTAGACGACGGAGCACGTCTCTGTAATACTGGCTGTTTACAGTTTGGCCGGGTGACACAAACTCTTTGTGAACAATGCCTTTCACGTGAAAGAAAGCAATGAGCATCGACTTCACCTTCGATTTGCTCATGCGCGCTTTTTTCGGTCGTGGTGACGCCGGTGTATGCCACTCCGAACTCTGCCGCTTCGTCTCAGGATCGTATTCGAAAACCCACGTCTCGTCTCCTGTAATAACGTGGTTAAAAAAACTGTGGTTCGGTTGCTCGATCGTACGCTCCATTTTCACTCCGACGACGTAACTGAGCACGCACTCCGCTCTCGCCCGATGTTATCTCTCCAAGCGCTTGGAGGCAACTACTGCAGCCCGGTTCCCTTTACCTAGACCCCCAACACCACTACAGCACCAGATACTGGTTAGCAGACGCTTTGACGGCGCGGGGCAGGCTCAGTCCGGTTATTATACAGACCCTGTAAGCAGAGGACTGCTTGATGCACTCTTGGATGGTCGACAGATTCTCAGTTACATCAAGTTGTCGAACTCGGCTTTTGCAGCGCCCAGTTTGTCTGGGGGAATTCAGCTTGCCTTTGCATTGTCTGCTGGGCTTTTTGTCATAATGTGATGCGTCGTCATGCAATTAACGTTGCGTTGAGTTGCTGTCAATGTGATTTCGGGATACTCTGCTGCTCAGTGATGCTCAAGCAGATCGGCTCCGATGATTCGAAAGCTAGCGTCCACTATGATGAAGGTCTAAGTAGGAGGCTTCGGGAGTCCGAGATTTAATTTGACTTCCTCTTCCCGTAGGTGCAAATAACAAAACCTTTAGCAGCTAACAAGCGGTTGCCAGATTCTGGGTTACTTGAATCTCGGATGGTAGGTGGGATGACGGATACATCTGCGCCGGTGTCGATTAATCGTGCGCCAATACCTTTGCTGTCGTGAATGTATAAACGATGCACTGAGCGCGTGCCGGCTAGTTGTTGCGGAGAGGACGAGTTCAGTTTTTTTTATGCTTTCTAACTTGCATGGCGGTCCATAATGGCCTCAGTTGGAGCTTTGGGCGTGATTGTGAAGGCACTCGAGGTTTCCCTGGCTTATCACTGCATGAGCACGTGCACTGAGCCCTTTGAGCTAGGCTCTTATGATCCTCGTCGATTTGGCGTGCCAGCCTTACAATCTCTCCAGTCAACTTGTTGAGCTTTGACAAAATCTTCGTTGCTGGCAGAGCGGCTCTCACAGAGTCGTGGTGTGAGATCGATCCCACGGTATATCATCCCCAAGCTGGCAACAATCAGTTGGAAACGCGTTGTGTCTCCTATTATGCGGCTTGCCTCAAAGTGCTCGAACCACAGTTCAATGTACTCCCTCAAAATGGCGAAACCCGGAAAGTAGCCTTCTCCACACCGCTTATCTCTCCGGGTTCTCTTTATCGTGAGCGGCTACCGAGATGTCAACTTTGCCTTCGTTCAGCATTTCGATTTAAACGGTCGAGATTGGGGGAGGCTCGCTTGCACGTGCGGACGTGGTCCCTGTACCATATGTACACTAAGGCCATCTTCACAACCCGACGCGTCACTTCAACAGAGGTCCAAACAAATGGTCACGTGCACCATACAACAGTCATAGATCACCGTCACTAATTTCCACGATTTGGCGCGCTTCAGTCATTCAACTTTAGTTTTGATAGACCCTGTATATGGTTATTTCTAATGATTATATTGACAACTTTGTAGTCGGTATTTTTCGTACATTACGCCTCCCTTTGGACTCGCTGATGCATAAAATGCCTTTTTCATTTCAGATTCTCAAGATTTTTCATTTGATATGTCACTCGACCACATTTGATAAAAAAAAAATGTTTAAGGCCACTTTAGCATTAGGAGGTACGCCCCTTGAAAAACATTTTGAAATGTTTGATAAGACCTCAATTTCGGAGGAATCACCACTTCTAACCTTCCTACAAATTTTGAGCTTTTTAGCTACTATAGTTTCTGAGAAAAGTTGCTGTGTCGCACGCACAGACGAACGGATGAAAAGTCGGCAGGATGGACAGGACATTGTTTACAAAGCCCTGACAAGTTTTCTAAAAATTAGGATTTTCTAAAAGTTAGGGTTTTCATGGAAAAACCAATCTCAGATCAATACAAAGTCAAAGATATTATAAGTTGCATGTAAATATTACCGCTCAAGTATTAAATTAATTAGTTGATCGAAAAAAATTGAAATCATGCAAGGAAAGGTTATAAGAGTCATTTATAGTAATAATTATAAGAGCCATGATGTATTGATGGGGAAATTTGAAGCGATATCTGTAAGCAATATGATTAAAATGAATGCAATTAAATTGATTGAAACTATAATGAACGATGGAGTACTAAAGAAATAAGAAGGTTTTTATAAAAAAATGAAATAAAAAAATAAAATAAAACTTTTTAATAAGGATGAACTTCAAGTTGCGATGTTTTATTGTCAAGCAGTATCAAACTAAATTTTCGTGAAAGGATTAAAGAGTTCAATAAATTTAAAAGATCTTAGAGTAAGAACTATTATAACATTTTTAATATGATTTGTATTAAATATTTCAATTTTTAGATATCAATCTAGTGAAATATTAAAAACTATTAGCGTAGGCCTAATTGGTGCGAAAATGTTGATCTTTTTTTGGATAAATTCTGATGGTGGAAATGACTCGATATGCTAGTTTAAACTAATTAAAATTGTTCGATATGCTAATTTAAACTTCAATTTTATTTGTATGAAAGAACTCGCTTGAAAAAAATTGTTTGGGCTGGTAGCTTCGAGATGCACCGATATTCTCGTCAGAGATCAGTAAATGGACCCATTGACATCATTAGGTACGACTGTTTCGTTGGATTACCAAGTGTTGCTGTTTTTTATTATATGAAAATTTAAAAAACTGTAGCTTCGATCAATATTACTACCGACGTCACAGCGTAAGCAGGTCCTTATTCCTCGACAAATATTTACTTGCCGACCTGACTCGTATAGTAGCGGGGCAAGCAACTTCCCTCTCAAAAATTTAAGTTTACTTGAGCCGTTCTTGCCGATATTCATGAGCCGATATACCGGAGAGAACCCAGGTGAATACTTTCGTCATGGTGGTGATTATCATGGATATCATCATCGACATCGTCTTCATCATCAACACCGTTCTTATCATCAAAGAGAAGAAAATGAAGTCTGCATACTTAAAAGGATTAAATTACTTTGCAATGGTGACCCTGAGTGGAATAACAGTATGGTGCTCAGACTAAGCAACGAGGATATAGTGTCCCGCACCCGTCAGGACTAGCCACCAGCTCTGGTGGTTAACGTTGTCAACACATGCAGGCTGCCTCCTTTTTGAGGTGCTTGTTCTGAAATTTGGTTCTTCCAAATGGAATCCCAGCTCCAGGTGCACAAGGTACTCAACTAGGCACCACGACACCATCACCGATGGACAGCATATCATTCGCGCATCGCCGGAGCTCGACAAGTACGAAATTCTCTTAGCGGCCATCGTATCTCGCCTAACGGATTCCCCCAACGACCAGCTACGCAAGCTCCTCATGGGTCTCGAGGTAGGGGACAGACGGCTGTCACAGCTGCTGCGTCTGGTGCACTTCCTTGTTAGTACGCATATCAGTGACGACGTACGCAGGTCAAATGGCTTGACCTCCTATCACAGCATGCGCAGTGCATGTTGCTGTTGATTTAGAATCAAACGCCGAAGCAACTCGCCGCGATCGCAGATGAGGCGCACGACATGGGCCCGGCAGTAATGGCCACTTCAATGGGACTAACCATGCGCTCTACAACACCCTTTCCTAGACCCACGAGGCGCTCCAATACCCTCGCGCCATGGCTAACATGCAGCATGGATGCTCCTCGTCACGAGACCCGCCCCCCAACGACGAGCACGTTCAATCATCCCAGGACCAGAACTACACACAGGTTTGATATTACAGCAAACATGGAGCCCTAGGGATCCGATGCTAGCAGCCTCGCATATTTCCAGGTCAGGGCACTCGGAAAACTATGATTGCCGGCGCTGTACTCAGCGGACGTCACCAGCAAATCCTCGGGAAAATGCTTGAATGTCTTTGACTGCCTCACAGAAGCTCGTTTACGGGTGGGTTCCGGTTCTGCTCTCTTCGTCATTCTGGGGCACCTCATCGCCAGGCCTTTTCAGAAGCAGAGCCTTGTGTTACAAGCATTCCATGGTACGCCCATTATCACTTTTTGTGCCCATTCCACTGGCCGCCTGTCATAGCAGATGTCTAGATAACCGTACTGGGAGCCGACGCGCTATATCATCACAGCTGAGAAAGCTCATCGTACGAAACTGACGCTTTTTGAACGATCGAACCAATCTCTTAACGACCTGTTTTACGTATGCATAGTATAAGTACGAGCCCTGTGGACAATACCTCAACTTTGCTGCGCACCGTCGGAGACCCGTACAAGAAAATCACATTAAAATACGACCAGGCGAGTTGACGTTGATCGCCGACCTACTCGTTCATCACCAAATAGTAGCACACGGCCCACCTCTCATCACACGACTGCGCCGCCTCGCGGAACAACGCCTCATCACGGCGAAAGCCAAATTTGATTCCCCTTTGGCACGAGACGTTATTCAACTTTAATCGATCCAATGGACTAGTCCCCTGCACATAGTTCCTAAGGAAGAAGGCCATTGGTGAGCTACTGGGGATTACCGAAAACTCAACGCTACAACTGGACAGAGTTTGGTTTTCTCAATCATCGACCCCAGCGGGCCTTTGACCAAATCTTGGTCACGGTCGAGGACATCTGCAAAAACGGCAGTCAAAATGCTCTTTGGAATATTTGAATTCCTAGGAATGCATTTGGGTCTACGCAAAGTGGCGGGGGCGATATCTGTGCGTTCTCGACCAACCACCAGCATCACCTCGGGCAGCTCCTCTCTGTGCTGCAAGCTCCAGGCTAACTAGAATAAATGCCAAATCAGACTACCCGAGGTCCTTTTTGCCTGGTACGACATCTGCGAGACAGGAGTTAATCACATATCATCACATATTTTTCCAAGCCGACCGTCTCTCCACAGCTGAGACGTTTTCCTAGGATGCTATTTCTACCACCGTTGCATGCCACACGCTGCTGACTTTCAAGCAAAACTCTTTCAGCTACTGAAAGGCTGTACGACAAAGAGAGCACCACTCACTTGGTGAACTGATGCTGAAGCTGACTTTGAACGCCGTGAACAAGAAACCACCCAGGAAGCCACGTCAGCCTTTTTTCGTCCAATATTGCTGTTAAGATTTTGTGAATTTCCTAACTAATTAATTCAGTAATTATCAATAATCCATTTTCCAAATCATACATTTCATCATAAATTTCTATCTCCCTAATGCAATTCACAACAAAATTGTAACTCGAACTATCAAAAAGAATTTCATTATTTTTCTGAACATAAATGCTAGCAAAAGCAAACATTATTCTCACGAGCGAATTCCCATGACAGGAAAATATGAGTATGTAAACATTCTAAGCGTGATGCATTTTCATCCTAAGAAGCACAATCGTTCGCCAAGATATTCCATCCACCGCACCCTCTGCTCATGCCATCAGCGAGGCACAGGCCACCAACGCTCAGTTGCCGTACCTCCTGGCAAACTCATTATTTCTCCCACCTCAGCAGGTGTCCTCTGCAAAGCACGTTGCGCTTAAATTCTTCTGGACAAGCTTGCGAAAGGATATTTTTCGATGGCCAAGCACTGTGTACCATGCCAGCATTCAAAGGTCCGTCACTGCAACCGCGCCGAACTAGGCAGTTTCAAGACCCCGGACGGGCGTTTCGACCACATCCAGGTCGAACTAATTAAGCTTCTGAAGCGTGAGCGCCTGCGAACCATTGGATCGCCATATTTGGCACGCCACGCAAAATAACTTCAAACCAAGCCCGTACATTTGAAGCTCACCTTCTAACCATCTCGGTCGCCTCCTGGGAACCAACCACGTTCATACCACAATGTACCACCCACCGGAAAATTACATGGTAAAACTTAATTACCACACTCTCAAGACTGCATTAAGATGCACTCCCGAGACGCCTTGGCTTCAAGCACTGTCGGCTCTCTTGTTGGGCTTGCGTACCACATTCAAGGAAGACCTGCAAGCCTTCCCAGCAGGGGTGGTTTTGGGTACGTTGTTACGACTCAGCGAAGACAACTTGTCCCGGGCAAGTTAGGCCACCTTAGATAGCACCAACCATCGACACGCAGGATATCGTCGCTAAGTTACATTGCCTGTTTAAGACTATTCGCCTCGTTCTGCCAGATAGAAACACCACACCTTCGTATTTAAAGGCCTAGCCAACTGCGAATACGTTTTCGCCGCATCTACACAGTCAAGAAAGCACTTGGCCAGCCGTACTCCGGACCACACAGGGTCATCGAAAGGGACAGCGACCGCACCTGCGTCATAGACTTAGACGGCGTTGTCAAGGCCCTCTCCACCCACCACCTGAAGCCAGCGTACTTGGAACATGCCGATGCCCAGCCATCAAAACTACCGTTACTATTGCCCCAGCTACTCTCACCACCACTGCAGTTGCCCAAGCCACCACCCATGCTGTCAATACAGGCGATTCAACCGACCGACGGCATGCTGAAACAGCAGCAGTCACCGTCTACTACCACCAAGAGGTTTATCAGCTTTTTATTCCCATCGAAGAACGCGAAGGTCATTGGCAAGGGAATGACTGGGGCGGCTAGGAACTTCACGGCGCAAGCAGGTCCTCCTCCCTCGAAAAATCTTCCCTTGCCAGCCCGACTCGCATACTAGCAACGCAAGCAACTTCCCTCACAAAAATAAAGGATTACTTGAGCCATTTTTCTAGATTCTCGTAATTAGAAGGAGTCTACGTAATTAAAAGGAGTAAATTACTTTACAAATATATAACATTATTCCATGTCAAGTTTTCCGAACAGTTTTATAAGAGAAAATATCAAACGTCCCTGATTACATCAGATCCCGGCTGGAAAAGAGCCCATGGTCACAGCTAAAGTGACCACGGGCACAATATATGTGCCCGTGTTCACAGGCGATGTGCCCACCGTCATACTGGGTGACCAGTGGCTGTGGACACGGTCACTGTAGCTGTGCCCTTGGTCACGCCGGGTGACCAAGGGCTGTGCACACGGTCACTCTGGCTGTGCCCGTGGTCACTCCAGGTGACCAGTCCAGTGAACATGGTCACTTAGAGGTGGCTGGGAGCACGCCGGGTGACCAACTCTGAGGTCACTGATTTGCTTATGTGCACTGCAGCTCAGGCATGCTTGACGACAACTTGCAGTGATGGCAATAACAATTGTCGCCTTTTTTACTCGAACCAAATTTTTAGGAAGATTTTAACATGAAAAAATTTGCCAATGTCATATGTCATTTTATTCTAAGTTTTAAGATACATAATTATAATAGTTTCTTACAGTAAGTTGTATATACTAGGAGTACGTAACCGGACATTCAAAAATCTTGAAACTTTTTGCATATTTATAAAATTGCTGTAAATGTCAAGTTTCCCGTTGATCCAAGCTGCAAATCACTAGCCGACCTCAGTCCTTTTCGAATTTATTTGGGAACTCTGCTATATAACTTCTTTCAAAGCAATTTATCAAAATTACTTGACAGAGGATGTTATCAGAAGTAGTTACTGCAAACTCGCCATAAACAATCTGATTTTCTCACGTGACGGCGTTGACTGCAATCGCTGTCGAAGAACGAAGAAAAAGAACGGCCGTATTGTTTCAATAGTATATCAACATAAACTGATTTTTCAGATCTTTTCCGTTGCAAACAAAGTCAAAGCCAAAGTTCGTGTGATAAATCGTTTATTTTCGTGTAATAGGGCCCATTGACGAGCAACTTAGTCGTCAACTTGGGTCATCAACATTCCATGTTTATGACAATGTTGAATGTGTGTGGGTATGTTGATGACTGATTTTGATGTCAATCAGTCATCAACATGCCCACACACATTCAACATTGTCGTCAACAAGGCATGTTGATGACCCAAGTTGACGACTAAGTTGCTCATCAGTAGGCCCCATAAAGCCCAGTCTAGACGCTACATCTTGCTCATTGTTTTATCTGCGCAGTCAAAACGTAGCAAAATTGAAACAGCGTTCGATGGTCACATCTCAATAACTTGTTTGCGCAGTTCACGGATATTTATTTATACTTGGTTGTGAGGTTGCTTGTAGCTGTTCGTTCGTGCGACAAATTGTGCTTTTGTGAATTTTTGTGTAAAGTTGGTGCGGTTGTTTATTTTCGCAACATGTTTACTTATGTTCAATTTAAATTTGACAATGAGAAGGTTCATATACCCATCGAACATTTCAAAGATGCGGTGAACGTGGAAAGTGTGTTGCGGTTAAATCGCATGCGTACCGAGTATACATGTTTTTGGAGTTTTGACGACCAAACTCCAGTGTCAGTGGAAAAAGATGAAGGCCGTATCCTGGAGGTAGATAATTTGAACCTTGCAGAGATAGGGAAACTGAAGAAAAAATTTAAGAAAGGTATTCCCGGCTGGTACAAGGCTAACCTGCTGCAATGGGATGGTATGTATGTTGCTCTCTTGGACATTATTTTTCCATTTCTCGCGTGCTTGCTTCATTGTAACCTTGCTAAAATTAACCACTTCTCTCGCTGAATCACCAGAAGAACTCCTTGAAGTGGCTCCAGACATCGGAAGCCAAAGGACAAGGTCAGTGAACAGGATGATTCCAATGCCCGCTCAAAACCCTAAGGTATATTTCCATATTTTTCCAGTGTAACATTTTGGTGGGGTATGGTGCACTTATCATTTTTCTCTTTCTAGCAGACTAGTCACACTGTTAAATACTCCACCAAAGCAGAACTGAAAATGTATAGAGAGCGTGGAAGACGGGCAAACCTGGATCCAAATACGAGCCAAGCCTCACAATATAGAGCAGATGATGGTGACGAAGATAAGAATGATGATCCTGCATATTGTGATGAAGACAAGGTAAGCGTAAGGTGGAATAGAAGCTTCTATCACACACCAAATTAAGAGGCAGCTAATGGACGTTTACTTTCAGGGTAGCAACAACAAACACCCCCGGGATAATGATCGCAACATTATCATCAAGAGACTAAAGACTAAATTAACCGAGGCACTTTATGAGAGGGATGTCTTCGCGAAAAAAATTGGAGGCCATGAAACAGGAAAATGAGAAGCTGCTCCGCCTCAATCTCTTCTGGCAAGAGAAGGAGATGTCCAGAAAAAGTGGACACTCCTCATTTGTCTCTCACAGGCACCACAAGGAAAAAAAATCAGAGTCAGGCAGAGGCTCAATAAGTAAAATCGAAGTGAGTTTAAGTTTTTCTGCTGCGTTTGCAACACTTTCACCGCACTAGGTATTGTTTTGACCAGATTTATTTGCAGCTTTCCACACCTGAGCATAAAAAGCGAAAAACTCCTGTCATTAAGAAACAAGATGATGTAAGCTGCTTGTTGATTTTGTCAAATCTATTCTTGAGTTTTCTTTTTCATTTTTTTTCAGTCTGAGCAGGGTTTGGAGGAGCCGAAATATGAAATGCTAAATTTGACTTTGCCTACTATAACTACTAAGCTAGACGTTCAGTCTCGTCCCATTGGTGGTGATGATGTTACTAATGTACGTAAGTTTAATGCTTTCTGATAGTATGTTTTGTCTGCAGTTTTAACGTTTATTTTACACAAACTGCTGGTTATTGGTGGCAATTGTAAATGCCTCTTCAGGTTTCATGAAAACAGGATGAAAAGTCTGATATTGAGCTCATGAGTGGGGATGGGGCTGATACCTTGCCTAAGAAGCAGCCTCTGAAAGAAAGTGCAGTAAGTTCACTAAGTAAACTCAAGCATACAAGTATCACTTTACTTATTACTTTCAAGTGTATGATTGGTTTTATCCTGGCCAGTAATGATACGCATAATTGTTTGATTATGATGAAGAAGTATTAATTAATTGGAACGTCACTTGTTACCACTCCTATGATTCATAAAATTTGCTTTCGTATTACGTAAATTGTGATGAAAAGCTGGAACTGAAAGTTTTGTTCCTTCTTAAATACAAGTTAAAAAAAAAAAACCTTTATCTGGGACTGACCAACAATACCTGGCTAGAAATGGTTACACCGAAACTCACCTTTTATTTTGAGCAACTTATGTAACGACAGCTGAAAGGCTGGGGTAAGTTGTTTTCAGAACCAACTAATTGTACTGAGACAGCGTTAGTCAAAAGCGAATCCTTCTTTTCCCTAAAATTTGTATTAAAAAACAAGGAAATCAAAAACACCATTGTTCCAGCTTTAAATCATAATTTAATTTTTACAAAAGCAATTTTCATCAATCATAGGAACGGTAACAAGTGATTATCCCAGTAAAGGAACACTCCTCAACCAAACCACTGATCAAATTCTCAAACAAGTATCCGTATTGTTACTGGTCGATACACAACCAATCGTACACTTGAAAGGGAGCGAATCATTAGTTTTTAATCTTTCAACACTAGATAATCAACCAAGTCACTACTGCTACGACCCCCAGGCAGCAGTCCAAATCCTCCTTCAAAAATAAAGGTGGAGTGGCTGACTGTGAAGAGGCATTCAATGCAGCCTGCATCGCACCCCATAATGTAAGTAGGGGAGAGTTCGTTAAAGTGGCCCAGTCGGGTAAAGTGGTCACCTTCTATTTAAGAATGAACCAATAAGCGTCATCTGTCAATGGCGAGTGGAACAAAATCATCCATCGACGCTGTATTACTGTAGACGATAGCAACGCGTCAAGTTCGTGTGAAAAGTTTTTATAAAGAAAAAAGTGGTTTTCGCTATCCTTCATCTAAGGTGAGTAGTATAAATCTTGTAATAAGATTCTATGATAACTCAAAACGAAAAGCAATGTCATATTATATTGATTTGGTACATTAGTGAACTATTCATTTCGCGGCAAATTAAGAAAATTTATTCGCGTTTGACATTTGAGCAAGTGTTGTTTACGTTGCGGTCCGTTTCGGGTAAAGTGACCTGGTATGTGGGTAGGTAAAGTGATCTAGTAGGCCACTTTACCCGCCTTAGTACAACATTTTCGAGTAAGAATAAATATGATATGTATTCTTTCAGAAATGCCAAGTTCATATAAACGCATATCGCAGCAGCAGACTTGGGATCCGGATGCGATGGAAAAAGCTATTAAAGCTGTCAGGAGTAACGAAATGGGGTTTTTAAAGGCAAGCAAAGAGTTCAACGTTCCTTGTTCGACGCTCAAACGACGCGTTCAAGGAAAAAACAAAGAAGCCGTTGAAAATATAAAAATATTGGGGTCTTATCGTCCAATTTTTAGTCAAGAGCAGGAAGAAGAATTGGTGCAACATATTTTGGATATCGAGAATCGTTTTAATGGACTAACATTGCAGGGTGTTAGAAGACTAGCCTATCAACTGGCTGAACGAAATAACATAAACCACAAGTTCAGCAAGGAGACTGAAATGGCTGGAAAAGCATGGATTGCTGCCTTCAGAAAACGTCATCCGGAATTGACATTAAGAAGCCCAGAAGCAACCTCTCTCGCTCGCGCGCAAGGTTTCAATAAAGTGAGTGTCATGAAATTTTTTGACCTCCTAGAAGAGGTGAGGTCTGATATAAACTTTCAATCTCATCGTATTTTTAATGTCGATGAGACAGGCTTTACCACAGTCCAGAGCAAAAGCTCTAAAATACTTGCACAAAAGGGGGAAAAGCAAGTGGGTGCTATCACCTCTGCAGAACGGGGTATATTGAGCACCGTCGTGATCTGTATGGCTGCTGGTGGAAACTTTATTCCCCCTCTTATCATATTTCCTCGGAAGAGAATGAAGGTGAAATTACAAGATGGGGCACCACCGGGTACAGAATTTGCTTGTCATCCGTCAGGGTGGATGCAATTGGATATTTTTACAGAATGGTTTAAGCATTTTCTTAAATTTGCCAAGCCAACTGATGACAATCCGGCGCTCCTTATACTGGATGGGCATAACACGCATACAAAAAATTTGGATTTTATTGAATTGGCAAGAAAAAACTACACTACCGTCTTATGCTTGCCCCCCCATTGCAGTCATAGGCTTCAACCACTGGATGTGTCTTTCATGGGGCCTTTGAATAAGTATTACATACGTGCATTTGAGAAGTTTCTTCGCAATAATCCGGGAAGAGCAATATCCGTATTCCAATTCAGCAAACTCTTTGGTGAAGCCTACAGAGAGGCAGCACAACAGTCTATTGCAATCAATGGTTTTCGTAAATGCGGGATAGAGCCAATAGATCGCAATTTCTTCAAGGATTATGATTTTTGGCTGCAGACACCACCGATGTGGCTTTTAATGAGCTGGAATCACAACAAAATGAGAACAACAAAAAGGATCAGATATCTAACACACTCGATACTCCATCCGATTTGCAAGATAACTTGGGAGGAATGGTAGCAGTGACGTCACAGATATTAGATCCACAAACGAGCACTGGAACGGCAATAACATTGGATCCACAACCAAGCACGTCATCGCAATTTCGCGCAAAAATTTGTTTCCGATTCCCAAAGCATTGCCTAAAACAACAAAAAAAATAAATAGAAAAAGAGGCCGCACAGCAATTCTCACTAGCAGTCCATATAAAAAGGAGTTGGAAAAAGAAAAAAAAATCGACAAGAACCAACGAAGATATCTAAGCTTGATATTATTTTTATGAAATCTGAAAAAAAATCTAAAACTCAAATTAGTAAACACACCAGCCTTGATGATGATAAGAATGTAGATGGTGGCGCTGAATGCTTTTATTGCGGAGAAGTTTGGTCTAACTCGAAACACGAAGACGGTTGGATACAATGCTGCATTTGTAAACGATGGGCCCATGAAGCATGCTCAGGCTGCGATGACCAAGATGTAAATTTTGCATGCGAATTTTGTTCTTAACTTTTAAACCAAAAATTTTGATACGGCTCGAGTTCGAATGGATCTCAATAGCATTTAATATCTTTATTTTGTATCTTATATAACTTATCATGAAAAATGAAGCATTGTTTAGTTCCTTTGTAGTAATAATAATGTCCTAATTAAATATGAATAAAATTTTAGTTGATGTATTGACAAGTAAGTATCTTCATTGGGTCTATGCGACTTTACCCATTTCGTGAATTTACGTAGACCATTTTACCCATCCTAGGTAGGTAATGTGGTCAATTTTCCATTTCAGTTTTAAACTTAAAAATAAGATTATTCATATTGATTAAGGTGAAAATAGCAATGTAATATGAAAACTGATTTAATTTTAGATGATAAAACAATGAAGTGACATTGAAAAAATGATATTATGACAAATGGCATTCATTTAAAGTTCAGGGTGGCCACTTTGCCCGACCTTCCCCTACTCCATGCAAACTAATTTTTGCTTCAAGTGTGATCACAGTACAATAATTGAGGCATATTGTCAGCTTTCAAATAAGACTTGTTATTTTTTTCAGGCAAACAAAATTCCATACAGCACATTCATGACAGTATGCCGTACTACCAAAGTTGGGGCAGATGGGGACTCTCAGTTTGTTAAGGACTGCTCCTCTTTCCTGTGGACGGACGCAGAACTAGGAGAGAGATCGGCTGCAGGTGGAGTTTGTCCAACCAATACCTCCCTGGAACCAAGTAAGGCGTGCACCCCAGAGAAAAAGAAATACCTGAAAGGTGAGTAATACAGTGGCAATGAGTAGTTTTTTCCTCTCTCTAAACTGAGTTTTCCATGTGAAACGAATTGCGTATACTCAACTTAATTTTCTATGAAATGCATTAAAATCTTCTGCCTTTGAAGACTAGTTCATTTTTTCTGTTACAGCTCTCCTCGAATGTCGCATCAACCACAGTGTAACCGCTGTCCCTCAAGAAGAGAAGACGAAGCGTCTGGCAGACACCCGCATCCATGACTTCTTAAGAGGAAAAATCAAATCTGTTAAAAGGGCCATCAGCACCAATGCCAACAAATAAATTAAATTTTGTTTTTAAATCTAGATTTGTCTTGAGTTATTTATAGTCAATTTGTGGTCATTGGCAATACCTCAAACTCAAAGTCAACTGCACTTTATTAATTAAATCGTTATAAAAATTAAGAAGAACATAAAGCTAATTCCAAAACAATTAATTAATCTAAAAAACTTGATGGCCTACTTGGCACTCTAAATTTAAACATTATCGATATTCGAAATTATTCTACAGAAAACAGTTTTTAAAATTGATCAAATGAATATTATACGGTATGTTAAATTAATTGGAAACAAGGAGAATTGGCAGCACCTCCAGATTTGTTCCATGTGATTGAATATTTTAATTATTTGCGGGGTCTACATTTCTTGTGCATGTTCTGGCCCAAGCAAAAAGTGCAATGATTATGTAACTGCAGGCGGTACTCACGGTCACATCGTGGTCACCTTAATGTGACCGTGGTCACACCATTCCGTTCACCTGACTGTGGTCACATCCCCACGTTCAAGTGACCAGAGGGTATGACCACGGTCACATGAACACGTGGTCACCCCAATTGTGACCGTGGGCACAATCAATTTTTCTGTGACCGTGGACTCACTTCCAGCAGGGATGCCTGACGGCAAAGTGAGTACGTGATAGTATTCCTCCTACACAGGATATTTTGACACACTTCTTCTTCTTCGTAGCACTACAGCTCCTCTCGGACCTTCCTACAAATAGCGCCTAATATCCGTAGACTTAATAGTCCTGGAGACTGTAACACAAAACGGTCACAGGTGATTTTAATAGGGTTTTTGCTTCCACGAAGTCTGAAGTCAATTGGAAAATGCGACACTTTCAGTCGAACCTGTTGCTTTTGACGTTCATTACTTTCGATAAGTATTATAAACATAATTTTCTGAATACTTTCTAATCCATCAAATGCAAGTTATTTATTTTTTCTTAGAAATAAATAAATTTTTCACAAAGCCAACGACGTCTCAGTCAATTTTCATTCTTAATTTGATTTAGTGAAAATCCCATTATAATTTTGAAGTCTGTGACGAAGTCAATTGCAATTCCATTAAATCTGCTTCACGGGTAAGTGAAGGTCAATTACAACTTCTTCTGTTTTATGACGGCCGTTACTAGGTAAACCCTTTATCTTTGTCGGTCTTTCAACTCTAATCCTAACTGTATTTACGGCCAAAGACATGTTTATTTTGCTCGCTGTATTACAAATTCATTACAACATTATTGAAGACGATGCAGCACTCTTCGGGGCTGCAGGAAAACTCTTCCCAGTTGCGGTTTACCGCGCAACAACAAAAGGTTCGCGACAGAGTTGCATCTTGTAGGTTATTAAAACGCCGGTCTCGGTGATTTATGGGCAAAAATCACTCTTGCCAGCTTAATTGAAACAGTGTTTCTATCATCAGATTGCGATTACGATAGTGCTGCTTACCTTTGTTCAACGGCCGCGCACTTCTAAACTAAGATGTCAGCAGGAGTGATGGCAAACTTTCACTACTTTTCAAGAAATGCTGCGGAGGCAAATATGACGACGCGTACTATGCAAGTTAAAACTTAATCAACAAACGCTTCTTGGCCTCTTAGACTTGAGGTGTGCAAGCAATCAGAAATACACGTGGGTATGAAGCCTGACAACCGTGCAGTCTTCAGTCACTCGACAGGTGCATGAACTTGCATTAATTCCAACTGTAAATGCACTTATGACTTCAGAAACAAAATGAAATGGATTGGGACACTTGTTTTGCTCTAGATTCTAACATGGAAAATTGTGGGCAGACTAAAACTTCCGCAGATAAGGAGTCATGGGTGATGTGAAGGCAAATCAGTTGTATGTCGCTGAAAGTTCCGACACAGTTTCCATAGTAAAACTCATAATATGAGACTGGCTTTTATATTGCAGTTTTGATACACTAAAGCTCAGTGAAAATATAAGAAATAGAAAAATGCGAGGGAGTTGGAATCAGAAGCCAACAGTTCATTTGATTTTCATCAAATTTTATACCTCAGAGTATTGATCGAGATTTTCACTTAAATTCCTAGGAGAATTTTGAGACCAAGAGTGTACAACATTATAAAACAAGTTGAAGTAGCAGGAGAGTGCTCCTACCAGAAGGGTATTGTAAAACAATTAGTAAATCAAACAATATACTCTGCATATTAAAACTTATAAATATTCCATAAATTGAGTTCGAAGAATTATTATGGCTATTATATTTATATTTTCGCCGCCATTTTGTTTCAAGTGTTTTGACCTCGTCGTTTAATTAGTCATTATAACACATCAATAATACAAACCGTTTCTAAAATTTTTATCAAAATTCCTACATATAGGGTTTTCCAATAACAGTTGTTATTTTGAATAGATCTTGTGATTTAACACCTTGCGACTTCTTCCTTTGGAGCCACGTGAAAGAGAAGGTATACGCCACCAGCCCAGCGTCGATTCAAGAACTCAAAGATGGAATTCGTGAGGCTATCGAGGACATAGGGCAGCCACTTTCTGATTTGGCTATGGAAAATTTCATGGAAAGGATTTGGTCCTGTAAGCTAGTCGTGGTAATCATTTGCCTGATGTCATTCTTTACTATTATCGGCATACCTTTTTCTTTATAATGAAATAAACATTCAATCATTTTTATTAAAAAATGGTATTTTTCTTTCAATACCAAAATAACACCTCTTATTGGAAAACCCTATATTTATAGTGGCTAGGTCCGTTGCAAACGTGCATCTCCCTAGTATCAAGTGTTAATGTTGTTGTAATTGTTAAATATTCAATCGGCTATAACTTAGCTGTTTATTGTTTGATTATTGTGAAATTTTCAGAACACATACAAATACTTTCAAAAAACTTAAATTGTAGTTTTTGGGAAATTTAAGGGTCCCATTTTGATTTTATAGGCAAAAACGTAAAACTTATAAAATGTACTATTATTAACAAAGTTGATCGAATTTCAACTTCTAAGGTATTTGTTGCCCTTGTACTCGTAAAGTTACACCTCCGTGATTTTTTCCAGATTTTTCAGGTCAAAGGTGTCCAATCGCGAAGGGGGACACAAACTTTTCGTACATTTCCCCTTTCCCTGCACCCCTCAAAGCATCCGAAGCCATTTTAAGACCTGTCTTGAAAAGTTCTCATTAAGACCTTTTATTTGATATCCATATTGCCTATATGCGATGAAAACTTTCTTTTGAGGGGCAACTCCCCTATATGGAGAGACCCCCCTTAAAGACCTTATAAATTTCTTTTCGTAGTGAAACTTTGAAGAGGCCGTCACTTCGCACCTACCTACAAAATCTTATGTTTCTAGCTTATGTAGTTTGCGAGAAAAAGTTGTGTGACACAGGACGCGAAACCATTAGGGTATTGTAAAATGATTTTACAATACCCTTAAAAACGTTGAAGGAAGCATGCAAAATGTTTTTGGTACATATTGCCTTCTCCTGGACCCCCTAATTCACAAAATGATTTTTTTATTTCAGATTCTAACCTTTCATTTGATACCCCCCTCGACTACCTTTGAATGAAAAAAGTTTTTAATGGCTAATTCGTTATGAGGGGGAACCCCCTTAAAAAAATTTCAATTTTTTGTTAAGACCTTAACTTTTGAGAGACCATCACTTCTGACCTTTACACAAATTTCGAGCATTCTAGCTTCTATAGTTTCTGAGGAAACTAGCTGTGACGCACGAACAGACGGACAAACAGGTCGCGAAATTAGTAGGTCTTTGTAAAAAAAATTTGTTTACATAGACCTAAAAAGGGTTTCTTATTCGTCTCGGTTGACATGGCTAACTATATAGAATTTACTTACCTTTTGGCAAAGAAGTATCCAAAGGAAAAATACATCAACCAAACAATAGTAAAGTGCATCTTACCTGAAAGTAAATAAAATATTGGTTACTTCTTTTAATACAAATAATTCACGAATCAAGAACATTTAAGCACATGTGCATTTCGATGAAGCTCGAGTGAACCAATGAAACAAGTAAAAAAAACATGTTCACGTCGGAGATACTTTAATATAGATCTAATAATATCAGTCAATTGAGCATATTGAACAATGAGATCCAAACAAAATAAGAAATTTTTAGAAATTGAAGTTTTTTGTGTATTAAACTTACGAATTAGTTCGCTCTTAGTGGGGCTTTAGATATAAAATAAAACAAGTTGGGTAGACAGACCTATGCTCATGTCAGAAGAGTTTTGTACTCAACTTACAAAATGCAGTAACCAGCAACGAATAAAATTAAGAAACACGTCATGTTCGAGGATCATACTATTATTAACCAAGTTGAAAGAATTTTGACTTCTGAGGTATTTGTTAAAGTTTTACCCATAAACATCTCGCTTGATAATTTTTTAAATTTTTTTAAATCACGGGTGTCCATTCGCGAGGGAGGAAACACATTTTTCATGTATTTCTCCCCCCCCCCCCCCTGTGCCCAAACTGAAGCAAAAACTGTCAGTTTAAGAACTGTTTTGAAAAGCTCTCATAGAGAACTTTCATTTGATACTCATATTGGCTACCTTTCATGAAATTTTTTTCAGGGGCCACTCCTCTGTACTGTAAGAATCGATTCATGGCCTATTTTTTCGAATCCTAGAATGGTTACAAAGCCCTTTTGCTAGGAGCTCTCTCCTGCCTCTTCGACTTGTTTCAATTGTATGTAGTCATCCTCATGATATCTATCACTCCTGAAATTTTCATGCAAATCCTAGCAAAGCTGTAGTGTCTATGTCGGTAAAAAGCGCATATGGCTCCATAGCCATATGTTTTCATAGTAATACAGGGCACATTGTTCCATAGTAATACAGGAAAATTCAAATCGCTATAACTTCGTTAAATACTATTCGATCTTTATGAAACTTTCAGAAAAGATCAAGCTTATAAATAGTCATCTGTTTGCTTTATTGAATTCAAGGGTACCATTTAGATTTTATTCAAGAAAACATAAAATCTATAAATCATACTATTACTAACAAAGTGCAGTGAATTTCGACTTCTCATGTATTTGTTGTTGTTGTACTTGCTAAGGCCTACATTCAAGATTTTTTTCAGATTTTTCGGATGGAAGGTGTCCAATCGCGAGGGGGGGGGAGGTACGCGAAAAGTTCGTACATTTCCCCTTCCCCTGCCCCCCTCGGTACTCATAAGGCAATTTTAAAACCTGTTTTGAAAAGATCGCACTGAGACCTTTCCAATGACACCCTACTCGACTACCAATGGTGAAAAATGTTTTTGAGGGGACAACTCCCTATATGGGGAGACCCCCTTAAACCCCTTTAAAAAAATTTTCCACCCTTGAACTTTCAAGAAGTCACCACTTCTGACCTTTCCACAAAGTTTCATGGCTGTAGCCTCTATAGTTTCGGAGAAAAAGTGCTGTGACATACAGACGGACGGACAGACAGACGGACACAGGTCGTGATTGCAATAGGGTTTTGTATTTTAGTACAAAACCCTAAAAAAGGAGTTGTTAATGATTATATGCAAAACTTTATAAGCTATATTTGAATAAAATTATTAAGTTCTACAGCTAGGCTGGCTTTTGTTTGGACCCAAGCTTCTGCTGTCAAGAATTTTTCCCCCATAAATTTTGCACCAACTTAAAAACTATTTTGAAATAATGATCTGACTGTTCGTCAATTTTTGTGTATTTCCAAAATTTTCAAATCATTGGTTTAGTTCAAAATTATTTTGAGTCCTTGGATGTCAAAGTCCTCGACGGGAAACCTTGTACCATGTATTTATTCGAAGTTATATAGCATATACAATATATATTGTCGCGTGTTTTGGTTCGCGGCTAATAATTTTAATGTTCCGGGAAAGTTAAAAGAGTTTATTTAATTACAAAAATGCACAATAATCAATTTAACACTTTCACTAATTTTAATTTTCACTATTAAAAATCTAACACTTGTCCATAAATTTCTTATCACAATTGTCTTCTAAATCACTTCACTATTACGAAAATCACTTTCCTATTACTCGAACAATATCGCTTCCCACACACTATCGCAGTTCTTATCGCGGTCGAATGAATGATTCCCCCCATTCATTCAGCTCGCCTTTATATAGGGTCTCTAATCATTCAACTCAGTTCTCGTACATTGATGAATTAGCGGGAACATTCCAGCAGCGTAATGAATGGAGCAGTGACTCACTTTCAGATGTTGATCATGCTTGTTGGGTTCTCGTGGTTTCGAGTAAATTCGTTTTGTTGATGTTCTTAATTGTTGTGAAAACAATTGCGACAGTAGCTCGCAGAATTATTTGTACATGTAACACTGGCCCCACCTCAGTCCTTTTCGCCCCGAAAAGATGTGTCGCCAGTTGTAGTCAATTCTCGCTGGGTGTCATATGGGGCAAGACGGTCCAGATGCACGATTTTCATTTTGGCTCTTGGCTTACGTTGTTCCTGTATTCGGTATACGATGTCGTTGATTCGCTTTGTAACTCGGTATGGTCCCTCCCAATTATGTTGCAACTTTGGAGACCTACCCTTCCGTCGCTGTAGGTTATATAGCCAGACCAAGTCATCTTGCTGGAAGCCAGTCAGTAGCCGATTCGAGGTGTTTTCGCACTGTCCGATGTATCTGGTTCAACCGTTGCCTTAGCTCACTTGCGTACTCCGAGATCGTTTGGGGTTTCTCAGGGGGTGTTCCGAACTTTATATTAGCTGGCAGACGAATAGTCTTTCCAAAAATGACTTTGGCTGGGGCTTGGCCCGTCGGTGCATGTTCGGCAGCTCTGTACGCCATCAAAAATAGTGGAATGTGTCGGTCCCAGTCCCTTTGGTTCTCGTCAACCATCTTGGCCAGGTGTTTATTGAGAGTGCCGTTGAAACGTTCGACCATTCCATCGGATTGGGGATGCAGCGGTGTTGCCCTCGTTTTTCGTATTCCCAGCAGCTCGCACATTTCGCTAAAAACTAGTGACTCAAAGTTTCGGCCTTGATCCGAATGTAGTTCGCAAGGAACGCCGTACCTTGTGAACCAATTTAACACTAGCTGTTCAGCTGCAGTAGTTGCTTCCTGGTTGGGAATGGGGTAGATCTCGGGCCACTTGCTGAAATAATCGGCTACAATCAGCGTGTATAGATTTCCCCATTCTGATTCAGGAAAGGGTCCTTTCAAACGGTACCCCCACGTTATAGGTTTGCATTTGTCCTCTCAGTCGTCACTTTGGGCCTTTGACGGAAGCGCAAATTGTGCATCTGCGACACCAATCCTCTACGTCTTCTCGAGCGTGGAGCCAGTAGAACCTTTCCCCGCAATTTCGCTAAGGTCTTGTTAACACCAAGGTGGCCTCCCGAGGATCCTTCATGCATTTCTTTAATCACATCGTGGATTCGGCTTTTGGGAAGTAAAGTTTGCATCCTATAGGAGCTGCCATCCGCCGTTTCCCATTTCCGCTTGAGTACACCACCCTCCACCTCAAGGGAGTTCCATTGTGCCCAATAGCTTTTCAGGCTTGCGCCATGCATTGAAACGTCTTTCCACTCAGGTCGCCCAGTTGTCTCCTTCCATACGAGCAATGGTCCGATGTCTTCATCGGCTAACTGGGCATTTCGAGTCTCCTCCGATGAGCAACGTTCATCAAATTCGGCCGTTATCACTTACAGATCAACGATCGGCTCCTTTTCTTCAATCCCTCGGCAACGCTTGCTGTTAGCTGGACATGGATGACGAGGTACGGCGTCTCTGCCCTTGTGACGTAGTTGATGTCTCACTAGGTCTGGTCGGATGGTCGATCGGGTCGCACTACTGTCGCTTGTTATGGTGCAGTGTTCATCGTCAATTTGACCCGGACGGCATAAGTCTGCTTCTCTGCGATGCAGTCGTGACATGGTGACGGGGGTGCTAGGGACGTCGATCCTCCTAGCCAACGTTCGCCCGACGAAGTTGTCTCCATCGGTTTGATGGGCTTCCATTCTAAGCTCCTGAATCGGTCTGGATCTCCACCGCCCTGGACAATAGCTCCGTCTTCTTCCCTTCTTGCAGTCTCTTTGCAGGTGCCCTTTTTCCCCGCAATTCCAGCATCTAGGCGCACCATTCACCTGCAGCTCTCGCTCAATTCTCACGCGTCCACACCTGCAATCATCTGCCACTACCTCGCGAACCCGGGCAGTGGTACGGGTCACATTTTTCGCTGCCTCAAAATTTAAACTATAAGCCTATGCATCCTTGACTGTTTGCTTTTGAGCGAAACGCACAGCTTGCTGCAATTCCTGGTCCTCTAAGGCGCTGATGAATGCTTCTGTTGCTTCGTCATCTCGATGTTCCTCGTCGTACGCTGGGTAAGCTAAAAGTGCCAGTCGCTCAATGTCTTGGGCTAGCTGCTGTAAGGTTTCGCCAGACTTCTGCATCCGATTCTGTAGCTGTGCCCGATAAATTTGCTTCAGATGGGCGCCTCCATAACGCATGTCGAGCGCTTTCATTATAGCATTCGGGTGTGAGTGCAATTCAACGGGGATTTTCTGCAAAAGCTCGGCAGCTGGGCCTCTTAGAGCAAGAACTAGTGCGGTTGCTCGTTCCTGCTCATTCCAGTGATTTTCCCTTGCGGCAGCTTCAAACTGGATCTTGTGAATACTCCAGACCGTTTGCTCATCGAATATTGGTGCTTGCACATTTCTGGATGTGCTTTGCGCTGCGGTTATAAGCGAGGCTGGTGAGGTGGTTACTATTGCCTTTGCTGCTTCCAATTCCTTTTTCACTTTTTCCATCTCATGGTTCTTTCTCTCTTCGACCTGGCTGACCTTTTCCTCGACCTGGCTGACGTTTTCCTCGACCTGGTCAACCTTTTCCTCGACGCCTTTAATTTGTTTGTTCAGATGACCGAGCTCCGCTTTTATTTCGGTTGACTGTTTCTCTAGCTTCTGTGTGATGTCTGCTTTGATTTCGATTGCTTATTGGTGCAGCTTCGCAGTTAAATTAGATGACTGTTGTCGCAGCTCTTGCTGCATCAGCATTAACATTTGCATCAGCGCATTTTCTGGCTCCTTTGCTTTTGGCGTTTCTGCGTCTCTCTTAAGCTCCGCCATGGTAAATTCATTTATTTTCAAATGTTAGCTTCGTGGTTATTCATATTATTTCGGCTTTTATTTATTTTTCCAACAGTTTCCACGTTACATTTCACTATTGTGCATTTTTCTTTTGTTTTTTTTTAATGTTATAACGTTTTTTACTTTCAAAATTTTCTTTCTCACTTCTCGACAGCAATGTCGCGTGTTTTGGTTCGCGGCTAATAATTTTAATTTTCCGGGAAAGTGAAAACGCAATGTCTTTTAATTTAAGTTAAAAGAGTTTATTTAATTACAAAAATGCACAATAATCAATTTAACACTTTCACTCATTTTAATTTTCACTATTAAAAATCTAACACTTGTTCATAAATTTCTTATCGCAATTGTCTTCTAAATCACTTCACTATTACGAAAATCACTTTCCTATTACTCGAACAATATCGCTTCCCACACACTATCGCAGTTCTTATCGCGGTCGAATGAATGATTCCCCCCATTCATTCAGCTCGCCTTTATATAGGGTCTCTAATCATTCAACTCAGTTCTCGTACATTGATGAATTAGCGGGAACATTCCAGCAGCGTAATGAATGGAGCAGTGACTCACTTTCAGATGTTGATCATGCTTGTTGGGTTCTCATGGTTTCGAGTAAATTCGTTTTGTTGATGTTCTTAATTGTTGTGAAAACAATTGCGACAGTAGCCCGCAGAATTATTTGTACATGCAACACTATATTTATATATATATATATATATATATATATATATATATATATATATATATATATATATATACATATATATATATGTATATATATATATATATATATATATATATATATATATATATATATATATAGATATATATATACATATATATATATATATATATATATATATATATATATATATATATATATATATCTATTTATATACATGTATATATATATATATATATATATATATATATATATATATATATATATATATATATATATATATAATTTCATTTGATATTGTTCAAAATGAAAGAAAGATCAGATCAATAAATTTGCATCAAGCTTCGCCATTTTCTTGCAAAGAGTTATGCGGTGATGATTCGTGGGTTTATGGTTGTGATCTAAAAACAAAAAAAAACTTGGCTAAACTCTAAATTGATCATTTCACCCTTTTTACATCAACTTAATGTAAATCAATACGATAATTTTTTGCTCTACAGTGAACCTTCATTGCTTCGTGCGGGTATCGATCTCGTTTTTCGGATGGCTTGTCACGGGACACTTTCACACGCGGTCCTACAAGCAGGACCCCCGCAAGCCAAAGGTAATATTTATCACGCCAGCCAGACTGAAGAAGAATTGGTAATGTAATTTTTTGAATTAAATATTGTATTTTCAATTGTAATTTTCTTGGAACATGTAATGACTAGACTAAGTAGATTCTAAGCGGAATGCCAAATCATAGTGTCTCTATGAAATGGTGCGTACAAAAGCTTCGAATACTAATGGAGGACTCCGATTTGAATTTGAGATATTTGAGATTGGCGAACACAACTGAGGAAATATTTGAAAAATATTTAGAGGAAGCTGATTCAAAGGCGAAACCAGAACTTAACGAAGCCCTCGACTCATTTAATGTAACTGAGCCGTCAACATTTACGGAATCGTTACGTTGTTCTGGACTTCTTCACATATTGCTGCATCAATTGTGTGCATATACTACCTGAATTGAAAAAACTCGCGAGAAAGCACAGCGTTGAAGATGGTTTGGTGGTTGTAGGTGTCCACAATGATAAATTCGATAATGGGAAAGATAGTACCAACATTCTTACTGCAGTACAAAAGAAACGTTGGCATATACTACTTTGTCCAGAAAATAAGGTGACATTTGAATTTAAGCTGCGTGCGTCGAAGGATTTAGAGAATTATTTTTTTTTTGAGGTTAGTAGTACTGTCAGTGACATCTATGTCAAATTTACATGTCAAAATATTCATTAGTGTTTGAGATACGCGTCGTTTTGTGAGCTGCAAAAAGTGAGTTTTTCGTTTTTTGCGATGTCGAAATTTGTTGAATTTGCATTAAATTTTGTTTGCAGGATCAATTTTCTGATGCGGATGCGTTGGAGATGGTGCAAAAAGCCTTTGGTGTTGAGTCTATGCCTAAAAAAAATGTTTACAAGTGGTATAGTGACTTCCAAGCCGGCCTAGGACGTGTCGAAGACGAAGAGCGTCCTGGGCGACCATCAACCTCTTCTCTTCTTCGATTATCGTGGTGTTGTACATTATGAATTCCTTCCGCCGGGCCAAGCAGTCAACAAGGAATATTATTTGAACGTTATGCGCCGTTTGCTTAACGCTATCCGCCTAAAAAGGCCCGAATTGTGGAAAGACAATTCTTGGTTTTTACACCACGATAATGCACCATTCCATACTGCACTCGTAATTCGTGATTATTTCGCCAAAAACTCAACCCATATCGTTCCGCAACCACCGTATTCACCTGATCTGGCGCTGTGCGACTTCTGGCTGTTCAGCAAGCTCAAAAGACCGCTCCGGGGACACCGTTTTGATACGATAGAGGAGATTCAAGCCGCAGCAAAGACGGAACTGAAGGCCATCGCGGAAACGACGCGTATCTCAAAGACTAATGAATATTTTGACATGTAAATTTGACATGGATGTCACTGATAGTACTACCAACCTAAAAAAAATAATTCTCCAAATCGTTTGACGAGCACAGTTTAGATTCAAATGTCACCTTAGTTTTTGGTCACAGTAATAATTCAGTTTTAGAATGCACGAGAGGAATCTATAGAAACGAAGGGTTCGGTGCATTTTATCGCTCATACTCTACACAATTCATCATGAACCTACCATATCAGGCTATACACTTTATTTTTATATTCAATGCCTGCGACAGCAATTTGTTGGTCAACCTACGAGTTCTTTAAATTCGCATTATGCGGGAAAATCGTTAAGACTATAAATCTTCGATATCTGGGAAAAGTACATTACAACTGAAAGATCCAAATCAACTGGGGCGGTGGAAAAAGTACGCAGTGATATGACAAATAGCAATAGGATTAATGGTGTAAGATATGTTCTACCAGCGGCTAGTATGAATGCAGCTGAAACTCAAACAGATATATCTAGTGGTGTGAGGGAAGCAGCTCCCATAAAAGCAGTCTGTGAGCTCAATGTAATATTGGGAATTAATGCATTAAATCTGAATACAGTGCACAACAATGTTAAGCGAAACTACGATTGAGGCTTTAGTAGCCCTTAAAATCATCCAATTGCACAGAATAAGTGCATTGAGTGGAATGCGTTGTGGATTTGAGAAATATTTCATTTGCCAATCCGATTTTGTCTCAATGTGTGCATAGTTTCACTCCCAATGTATGTGTACAGTAGCAAAGCAAGTCAATGATGACAATAGTCAACGAGTTGCTCGCTGGTAGGTGTGGAAGCTAAAAGGCGGTAATGCAGTTTGGCATTGCCACATTGCCAGTTGCAAAGCTTAACAAACATTGGAAAGTGTGTTGCCCAATAGGGGGCCGTGTCTCTCCGAGGCTAGAAAAGACCCCGGAGTACGAGGAAAAGCTCTCTTATCTCGCATTAATTTGAAGGGACTGGACGAAAAAACAAACGGCGACAGAAGTCAGCAATCGGCGATTAAGAATTGGCCCGAAGGCGAATCTTGGAAGGAAGGAAAGGCATGATACGAGCTGGCCAGGAGGACGACGAGCAGTTTGTCCCACGATTTTCAACCCATCGATAAAATAAACAGCAATCAAAACCAGACATCGAGGAAATTGGGGGGCCCCGACGACGTGGAAACAAGAGTATCAATCGATACGTAGTAAGTAATTAATGTTTTTAATTTTATAAGTTTTCAAAAATTTACAAATAGAGTAACCGCAAATAAATTTGTTGAAATAGATGGAAAAATAATGTGTTTAGTGTAAAGTCAGGCTCGCGAGGTTATTGAGGTGTTGTTGCGAGAGTGACGCGGTTTTGGGGTGGTTCACGACCACCGTGTGAAAGTGTCCCCGAGTACGACCTGTGGGGTAGGAGCGCAAAGCGTGCTACAGTACGGGGCGAAGTTAGGAACGTTATTCGGGGTTAGGTAGGATTTGATTCTCCGCGCAATTAAATTGGAGGTTAGGCCGGTGCGAACCTCCCAAGTCGGACGCGTTCTCGCTTGGCAACCACATTTGGGGCCCACTGCCAAAGCGAGTGGCACACGACCCTTCTTTGGTGGGCCTACCGGGTCCAAGGGCCTCAGTCGAAGGTTTTGAAGGAGCACCGTCAAATAATGAGATTATCAGGCTCCGATAGCTTGAAAATAACTTATGAAATTCTTTTGTGCCTACATGATAGAGTTACTTATTTTAATAATTTCTCTGAAAAATTATTAGAGAAGAAAAACGATAGAAGAAGGTGGTTTCGACGTGTGTGCTGATTCTCATCGGGCCATTGCTCTTATGAGATACACACCGGTGATGGAGTTATTTTTAATTTCCCTACTTATGCGAACTCAATATGTTTTTGTAGCTACGAATTATGTTCAGGTTAAATTCCTCCTGTAAGTACTTGTCTTTGCTAAACTTTAAATGGATCATTTCATCATTTTTACAGCCATCCAAAAAACGAGATCGACATCCGCACATAGCAATGAAAGCTCACTGTAGAGCAAAAAATTATCGTATGGATTTACATTAAATTGATGTGAAAAGGGTGAAATAATCAATTTAAACTTTTAGCAAAGACAAGTACGTGCAGGAGGAATTTAACCTGAACATAATTCTTAGTTACAAAAACATATTGAGTTTAAAAATAGCTCTCTCACCTCTAAGCATGGTGGTCGCCATCACCGGTGTGTATCTAATAAGAGTGATGGGCCGATGAGACTCAGTACACACGTCGAAATGACCTTCTTCTAACATTTTTCTTCTTTAATAATTTTTCAGAAAAATTATTCAAATAAGCAACTCAATCATGTAGCTACAAAAGAAATTCATAAGTTGAAATAAGGATCTTCATAGTGGAAGCTTTCATTCGAGTCACAACTAAAATAAGTTGGCTAGACAGAACTACGCTCATGCCAAAAGGGTTTGGTACTTAACCTACAATATGTGGATAAATAGAATGATTTAATTCAAGATAAACGTTTTTGACATACTATACACAACAAATATATTCTTGCCAACACTTTGTTCCAATATTACTAAAATCATTGACTGATCCCAATCTTAAATGTAATTTTGTTATTCATCTTATCTGAAAATTTGGAGAAGATTCAATCAAATGTGTAGTATCTGGTTTGATGGCAAGCCCATGGAGTAGAAAAGTCGTATATGATTGTTGTAATCGGAGGAAATTCAAATGGCTACAACGTTAGTAAATTTTATTGAAACTTATAGAATAAAATGACATTTTTATTTTTTAGTTTCTCGTCCTATCTGTCCGTCTGTCCACCCGTCCGTTCATCTGTCCGTTCGTCCGTCCTTCATAAGAAATTTCTTCCGAAACTATAGAAGATAGAAAAGCTCAAACTTTGTGTCAAAGGTCTTTCAAAAGTTTAGGTCTTGTTAAATATATCAAATTTTTTTAAGGTATCCCCCCTTATGACGAAGTGGCCCTTAACAAATTTTTTCATTAAATGTAGTCGACTAGGGTATCAAATGAAAGGTCTAACCCCTTCCAGAATCTGAAAAATAAGTCATTTTTTGCATTAGGAGTCCAGGGGGGAGTGTGCGAACAATATTTGTGTCCTCTCCCTACATGATTGGACACTTTTGAGCCGAAAATCCGAACAAAATTACGAAAGTAGGTCTTTATGAGTCCAAGGGCAACAAATACCACAGATATCGAAATTCACTCAACTCTGTTAATAATGGCATGATTTGTAAATTTTACTTTTCCCCCAAAAATCAAAACGGTGCCCTTAAACATCTTAACGTTTTACGTTTACGTAGGTTAATATGAAACCGTTATGCCTACAAATTTGATGGAAATTAAACCATAACTAAGTGAGTTATTGCTATTTCAATTGTATGGAATTACAAGAGCAATCGTCGATTCATGGCATCAGAAATTTTTTTTCAACCCTAGAATGGTAAGAAAGCCCTTCTCTTATAGCCCAGTCATATTAGGGCTTTCACCTCGGAATGAAAGATAATAAGCTGCAAATTGGTATGAACCTTTGTTTTGTCATTCTAAATGTTGTCTCAAAAGTCACAATCGTTATCGTGTTCGCGTCTCAAGATATTCAAGGTCAAAGGTCACAAAAATCGGTTTTTCGCGAATATCTGGCTTCCTATCGGTTAAATGAGATTTGCATTTATTATAAAAGTTGTAGGCTATAAAATTCCCTACAACTTTTGTTTAAACTTTTTTTTCATACGACCAACCGTTTTGAAGGTAGAGCGCGAAGAGTGCACATCGTACAGTCATATACGGCCTAATGCAAGGTCAAGCGTGAGTTATGGTTATCAGCACGTTATAAAGTCAATTATTTACTTGGAAATTATAATTATTAAACAATGCCTATTATTTTTGTACTAACTATTAATTATTTATATTTAATTAAAGTAAGTAACTTGATTATTTATATATAATTATTCATATTTAACTATTTGACAAAACAAAGGTTCATACCAATTTGCAGCTTATTATTTTTCATTCCGAGGTTGACCCCTTTTTTTACCTAATATGACTGGGCTATACAACTTTTCAAAAACTTTGGTGAAAGTTGGAGCCGAATTGCGACCTCTAACGTGGTCAACAATCTCGTTATATACATACACACATATACAGATATATCCATATATATGCATATATATATACATATGTGTATATATATAGATATATATATATATATATATATATATATATATATATATATATATATATATATATATATCTATATATATACACATATGTATATATATATGCATATATATGGATATATCTGTATATGTGTGTATGTATATAACGAGATTGTTGACCACGTTAGAGGTCGCAATTCGGCTCCAACTTTCACCAAAGTTTTTGAAAAGTTGTATAGCCCAGTCATATTAGGTAAAAAAAGGGGTCAACCTCGAAATGAAAGATAATAAGCTGCAAATTGGTATGAACCTTTGTTTTGTCAAATAGTTAAATATGAATAATTATATATAAATAATCAAGTTACTTACTTTAATTAAATATAAATAATTAATAGTTAGTACATAAATAATAGGCATTGTTTAATAATTATAATTTCCAAGTAAATAATTGACTTTATAACGTACTGATAACCATAACTCACGCTTGACCTTGCATTAGGCCGTATATGACTGTACGATGTGCACTCTTCGCGCTCTACCTTCAAAACGGTTGGTCGTATGAAAAAAAAGTTTCAACAAAAGTTGTAGGGAATTTTATAGCCTACAACTTTTATAATAAATGCAAATCTCATTTAACCGATAGGAAGCCAGATATTCGCGAAAAACCGATTTTTGTGACCTTTGACCTTGAATATCTTGAGACGCGAACACGATAACGATTTAGACTTTTGAGACAACATTTAGAATGACAAAACAAAGGTTCATACCAATTTGCAGCTTATTATCTTTCATTCCGAGGTTGACCCCTTTTTTACCTAATATGACTGGGCTATCCGCCATTTCAATGCGAAAAAACCTCACGCCGCTGTTAGCAATTTTAGATTGCAAGTTTTTGTCGATTTTTCGCGCTATGAAATCGTTAAAAGTACAAGAAGTTGATTATTTTTGTGTTTAATTGACCGTTTACAAAACTGACGATAGATACAAGCCATATGGCAGCAGCGCTTACTACCACACACATGACCATTAGTAGGCCGACTTTGCTGGCTAACGTACATGGCGTTATATGAAGAATTGTGGAGGTGCCAACGAAAATTCGAGGTTTTGTACGGTTTAGAGACGGATTTCTACAGTGAAATCCAGATGATCCGCGGAGAACACAATAGCGCTCCTAGTGAAGTGAAAATTATTTCAGTCTTATACCCGTTTAGTTTTTATCGCCTCCCAAAGTGAATTTATAGGAGATTGTTTACATCTCAACGCTGAGCTATCAGTCGAAGGTGCAAAACGTGTGCTTCATTTGCTCGTCTTGGAAAGTTTAGGAGCACAATGGGCTATACAAGGTGAATTTATAGCTTGCACGGAATGCGTTCGGCACGTTTTTTATTCGGAAAAAAGTATATATGACGAAATATAAGCATTTGCTAATGCCGCAGTTGGGTGACAGCTACCGGAAGCTTGTCCATAGTAGGCCGGCTAATACATATGCGAATTGCTACCATATGGCTTCCTATCTAACGTCAGTTTTGACCGTTTATGATATACCCTTGGACGTTTTTGAACTGGAATGAGGAAGACATCATTCTTTTGATGATTTGTTTTCATTATGAATGCATAATGGTCGCTATTGTAAGGAAGCACCTGCATTTTCCATTGAGGACAATTGAAGGTAAATTCAAGTCTTGCGTCAGCAACGCAAAGGTCATAAAATATATTTGTACTAGGGTATATTGGGAAACTAAAGAGTGTAGACCAAAACTGAAATACAAAACTAAACGTGTGGAGAACAGTGCACTCAAAATCAACTTAGCAGTTACCATGCAAGCATTTGGCGAAAAAGAACAGTGGTTTCTTGATTCGGGAGCCTCGTCGCATATGTATTCTCAGGAAGAAAAATTCGCAGAGTTTAAGAACAACGCGTAAAGATTGAAACTTAATCGGCTAATATTATAGGCAATGAAGAAATATTTTTGAAAACCGAACGTGTGACGGCGAGCCTAAGTGAAATTTTCTACGTTCACGATCTGAAATCGAATCTAATGTCTGTATAGAAAGTACTGATCCCCGGCTTTGAAGTTATTTTTCGGCAAGATGGCGCAGTAATAATAGAGCCGAAATCTGTTGAAAATTTGCAACAGTCTCTTGAAAGTCAAATCTGTACCACATAAATGAATCGAAAGAGCACGGAAATACTGCATAGTGCTCGGAACCGAGAAGTGGCGATCTATAAGAGGGGCGTGTAGTATTTGGCCACCTGAATGAAACTGACCTAAAAAATATGATAGGAAACGCATTTGCAGTGGGCATCAAAGCCGATACTAATAGTGATTTGCCACAATGTGCAATATGTACTCAAGGGAAGCAATTTCAAAAACAGTTTCCGAAGTCAAAATCGAAGTATACTGAGTCACTGCAACTCAGATACTCAGACGTTTGTGGACCGATGCGCATTCAATTCATACGGTCAATCGAAATATTTTGTCACATTCATAGATCACACGACAAAATGAAGACAAGTGTACTTTTTGAAACAAAAAGCTGAAGTGATGGAAAAGTTCAAAGATTGTAAAGTATAGTCAAAAATTACACAGGTATAAAAATTAATCCGTTTCGCACAGATAACAGAAAGGAGTAAGTCACTAGCGAATTTTCAAGTTTCTTTAAGCGTGAAGGTATAAAGCACGAATAAACCGTCGAATATACCCCTCAGCAATATGGAACCGCTGAACAAAACGCTGGTTAAAAGTGCACGCTGCATGATGCTTGATGATGCATGGATGAGCTGTAAATTTTTGAACAGAAGCTATTCTGACACCGAATTATGTTAGGAACTGATGCCCATTACACAGTTTAGACGATGAAATACTCTATCATGTGTGGATGAAGAAGAAGCTAAATGTCAGTTATCTACATAAATTTGGTGCAGTGGCGTACATGTTCGATAAAACTTCCGGAGAAAGTAATCCGCAATCCAAGGCATATAGCCTTTAGAGTCTAGATGAGAAACAAATCTACAGAAGTCGAGATGCGAAGTTCTCTGACAAGCTCGAGCAGAACGATTAGATCATAGACTTTATAGGCGAAAATAACCTCCAAGAGTCCAGTCAAGAAATAGAGATTGAACTCCTGAACAAGCCGACGGAAAGAGAATCACCATCAGGTATCATTAAACAAGAAGATGCCAAGCAGACGTTCAAGAAAGTTTCTGAAATACCTAAAATTTCTGGATAAAAAAGATAAAGACGCCGCTAAACTCGTTGAACAAATGATGAAAATAAAACTACAGAAACTGAAACAAGCGAGTACATAGCAAACCTAATTGGACAACAAGATCCACAGATCGTCGAAGATCCACTCGGTTGCCCCGAGCGGGAAGAATGGAAGGCTTCAATGATACAAGAATATGGAGCACTCCAGAAAAACGGCACGTGGATCCTAGTAGATCGATTGCTAAATACGGATGTCTTCAAGACAAAGTATAAAACCTCTTATGGGCGTTTTTAAATAGCTAAATATTAGGCTTAGACGAAGTTTAGATTCAGTAATAAAGAAAATTACAGAATGATTTAATCTCGCTTAATGACTCTCAACTTAAGTAAAGGTTGATCTAAATCAAGAAAATTCAAATCGCCGCTCTAGCCATCTTTTAACCTAAAGGCCAGTGTGACAACTGCGCCCAAATTAACAGTCTCTGTAAACTCTTGGAGCGAGAATAGCCTTCTTGATTCAACTATAAGATATATGTGGTAACTTAAAAAGATGTTTAAAGGTATATAGTAAGCTCAAAAACTATCTAGATCCAAAACACACAGTAGCTCCTGAAGAAATGATACAGGAGAACTAACATATTTTTCGCTTAATAAAAATAATTAAAGTTCAGTCTAAAGTGATTCGTGAATTAGAAACGGAAGGAATTGGAATAATCACTTTTTGATTATCACGAGTGCTATATTATTCAAATCAAGGTGACGTTCTTATTTTAAGAATTTTGAGAACTATTTGCCGAATTCATACGACAATTAAATTTGGCTGCATAAATCTCGATTAAATAAATATTTTTTTAACTGGTAATGCGCTTACAAAGAGTTTAGCTTAATGAATGAACGCAATAAGTTATGTTCAAGTGAAAGACAAAGGTGTCATCTCATAAAGTGCAATCCGTTGCAACAGTATGCATGCATCTTCTACCTTTGCATCCTCCAAGTTTTAAGATACACATGTCATCTCCGGTCTGGAAAACCATGTGTGGATGCCTACATACAAGCTGTAAATGGCATGCTATGTAGGTAAGAGATTTGCATTAGAGGAAGAACTAAGCCGGCCGTTTATCATAAGTGGCAATTAGAGCTGCGATATGTCTTTTAGACCGCTACCGACTTTTCGTCGGCGAAAGGCACATTCGTCTAAAGGTAAGAAGAAAATGCTCGTATCTTACACGTCTGCGTCTATTTGCCAACGTAAATCTTACAATTACACATCCCGTTGCTCATGGACGCGAACACGATGGAATCATATCATTTTTGTGGTGCAAATAAGCAGAATCGAAACAGCCAACGGGCTGATATGCATACCGTGAATACGAGTAATACCAATACCTGCTTAACGACTTTTTGTGAAGATTGCTCTGGTTAGGGGTTGGAGATGTAATATCGATGAAAGATTCGATTTATTTGCAGAATAATAAACTAACATTATATGTTTTCAACAAGAAAAGCGATTTCAATAGACAACAGGGTTCAATGCTGGATACTCAGGGAAAATATTTTGTACATTTCCCCCTCTCCTGCCAAGTGCGAAAGTGATAGTGAGTTTTAAGACCTGTTTTGAAAAGACCTCATGGAAACCTTTCCTTCCGAGTGATTCTTCGGTCGGTCTGACGTTGAATTATTGTACGCAATAGTTTAAAATCAAGACGCATTGCAGCTGAGTGGACGGCTAAAGCGTGGTACTGACCATATCACACCTTCTCGAGTGCCGAAGCTTTCGATCATCACTCCTGAAAAATATTAGAGAAGAAAATGTTAGAAGAAGGTGGTTTCGACGTATGTACTAATTCTCATCGGGCCATCAGCGATGAGTATCTAATAAGAGTGATGGCCCGATGAGAATTAGTACACACGTCGAAACCACCTTCTTCTAACATTTTTCATCTCTAATAATTTTTCAGGAAAGATTATTAAAATAAGTAACTCAATCATGTAGCAACATTAAGAATTTCATAAGTTATTTTCAAGCTATCGGAGCCATCCAAAAACTACATCGATATCCGCACGAAGCTATGAAAGCTCACTGTAGAGCTCTAAGTTAGTTTTGATATTTACAAACATTAAATCAACTTAAATGTTCTGTTTTGATTTTGGACAGCAACATTTAAAATTGAATAATCATATTATACTAACAATCTTAGGTCAATTGTAACTTTGACGGGTTTTTGCGTTAATGAAGGTAACAAACGCCAGACTTTAGAGCCATACAAAAGTATGGAGTTACTTGTAGGCGTTTCGGTTGATGAGATCACCGTGGCATCAGTCCACTCAATGACTGTACTACCTACACTGCTCTATCACATACCTTACGGTTACGTTGCTATCTAGAATAACTCCCAGATATATGACAGACATGTTGATTGAACTTCTACGGAGCCGATTGTCATGGGTATTAAGATTTTAGGTTTTGACAACCTGCAGACTGTGGCCTGTCAAGGTTTCAATATTTAAGTAGTTTTGCAAAAGGTCTCAATACTCTGTAAGTTTGCAGAAAATCGAATCATACTCACGGAAGTTACAGCTATTTGAAATTTCTCTAATCACAAAAGTCACAGTACATGATTTTTTTATTCTATGAACTTTCGCATGGAACTCATTTATTATAAGCACCTTGCTTAGCAATACCAAACAAAATTGAATTTAAGGGTACTGTTACGTGATATAAAATTAAGCACAAAAAAACCCCGGAGCCAATCCTGTAAGAGAAAGATTCCTTGCACTCCATCATTTTAATCGGATTATTGTCAAGGAACCACTCCACGCGCTGAAGGACTGGTAAGAAGGATTAATTGATCAAGTAGAGTTACTATTAGTATGAACCATGTAATTATTAGAGATAAGTAAAGTTAGGGATAAAAGGAAGCAGGTATTTTTCGCCACCGAAGTTCAACTTCGCTTCCACGACGAGGATTGGCAGGAAAATTTGGAGCTAGGGGAGCGCAACCTCTCAAAGAACGATTCCGGGGTGCACAAAGGTATCCAACGTTAAGGTGCTACTGCTTTGGTTCGATTTTCGTAGCATATGCTCGTGGCACTCTAGTGCTTCGTCGGCTTCTAGATGGTTTATGGATGGTTGGCTGATAAGTTAGTAGATATACTCGTAGCATATACGAAATAAAACACAAAGGAATTCCTCTGGATTAATGTAAAATCTACAAATAACTGTTGTCTAGGATCACAAGACGGAAGTGCAACTTTAGAAACACAGTTGCTGGAAGATATGCTGACGAAACTCTGAAAATGTGATTTTTTGAAAAGCGCTGACGAGTGCATCGAAATTCTCAAATTCTGTAATCACAAGTATTCAAAACACACCAAATATGAAATTAAGATACTAACAAGAGCCCGACCAAACCATACAAAATCACAATAGTGCGACCAGTGGTCAAGGAATTGAAAATCACAAACTGTTGATTTGAGCGTTTACCCGACGATGATTTTGGCAAACCACAATGGCAAACGAGAACCAAAAGCTTTGTTGTTGCTTGCAAAAACAGGAATAACACTATCCAGGGGTAATACTGCTGATAGCTTCTCATAGGCACTCTTGGAACCCGCTGCCCATACACTTCCCCCGTCACACCTAGACTAGCGGCTTGCAGCTCGATTTCTTGTTGGAAGTTTTCCGTGATGTAAGTTCCTCGCACCCACCAAAATGTACTTACGAAATCCTTGATCCTATCGTCCGACACGCAGTCTACCGCCTTGCCGAAATATTCCTTCGTAAAATCCAACCAAACTTATACCAGTCTTATACATAAATTTTTAGTTGATTGTTAATTAAATCCTACATAGAGGACCAGTATTCTGATAAGATACTAAACAATCAGCACAATTCACAAATGTTTGCAAGGGAACAATACGATACATCTTTGTCGTTCTTGGCATATCACACATACAGATCCTTTTTTTTCCGTTTCGTTCTTTTTGCTGTCAGTTTTATTTTGAGTGGAGCTTGATTGTCATATCGCAGATCTTGGTTGAATAGAACTACGGCTTAAAATAGCAGATCTGCGCAATTTAATGATGCTTCTGGCATGGTATGGATGTTTATATCTGTCAAATTGAAGTCTCAGGTATGGCGGATTTCGAATGTTACTGGCTAAATGCACTAAAATTCGGTTCAAAAATCGTAGCAATGAATTCGTTATCAAGTGGAAGAGTATCGTAGCTTCTACGACTGTCCAAACGGGCTTATCCTTTAATCGAAATACGATCAAAGTATACACTTTTACAGCTAATGAGGTTAACGTTGAACACTCCAATAATATGCAGTTGTATCGCAGAGATTAAAGACGATATTAAAACTAAATTCTATTTGGCACACACAATAAAACTTACTCACGAAATCCTTAATCTTATCGTCCGACACGCAGTTTATCGCCTTGCCGAAATATTCTTTCGCAGATACAATGATGGCAAAGGTAACGAAGATGGCAACTGTAACCTGACAGTGTAAACCAAATACGCCACCATAAATGCGTACCTTCTTTATCTTACAATATTTTGCGATGGGCTTAAGCATTTGCAACATTTTTCACGCGAGAGCAACCAAATGAAGAACTAACTGCTAGAATCGCAATGACGATCGTGCACGTAAACACTCCACAGGTATCAAAATAACAAATAACATTACAACCAAACCAAGTCGATATTGCTGTTATCCAAAATGCAAACAATTCTGCGCGAAAGAAAGATGGCTATCAAGAAAAATTGGGTTCGAATCCAAGGAAAACGCTGTAAAGTTGAGCAGCCATGGTGGTTGTTGTGGCCTTGGGGAGACGTTGCGACAAATTAATAAAAGAGCCAACGAGGATCGAAGCGGTCTCGTTTACGGATTCTTTCAACGACGAGAAGGACCATCTTGCAGGATATTGGGTAATCATGAGTGCAATCATAGCCACTACGACCAAGAATCAACAGGCGCGAGTATTAGGCGCGTACAACGAAGATAATTGAATTGGACAGCGAACAGCGTTGGAGTTCCGTCGCGAGCGCGCAAAATGGGCAGAAGCGGAAGAAGTGGAGGAATCGGAAGGCTTTAGGATTTTATGAGCTACAGTTTGACCATCAACGGATCCCACAACGTAAGAAATTTAAAGAAAATTGTAAGTTTGTGAATATTTACCCTTTCAGGGTAAAATTAAAAATAACTTTGAATTATAATTTGGAATTTTTTGCATGTGATTACTGTTTTCAGACAGTGTGATCGCGCGTAAAGCATGTAGTGTTGACGGAAGGCGTAAATTACACCTGGAGTGGCAAGAATACTTCCTGCCGGGGATCCCGAATTGCATCAAATTGGTTTTTGTGGAAGTGTTGGTAGGCGGCTCGACGAACCGAGAAAAGAACTACTCGCGGCTAGAGGAATATTAGCCAGTCAAGATAAGGTGTCGGCTTGGTCTGTGTGACACAACTCAGTGTTTTATAGTGTCCTAACCGTTCCGGGGACCCTCAAGCTCGCCAATTGGCTCCTGGGGGCAGTTGAAGTTTGGTGAGTGGCGCCTTCCTGCCCCGTCTCCACGGGTTAGACGGGACCCCAATTCCCCCAACCGGAATTGCTTGGAGTAACGTAACAGTAACTAGATAATATTATTAAGGAAAATTGGAAATTTTTAAATCCTACTATTGTTTACAAAGTAGAGTGAATATTGACTTGTAAGATATTTGTAACGGTTGAACTTGTGAACAACTACCTCGACGATTTTTCCAGATCTTCTTCTTTTTCGTAGCACTACAGCCCCTCTCGGGCCATCGCTTCTTGTAATAAGCGCCTACAAGTGTCTCCGTCCATTGACTGCGCCCTCCAACTTCGAAATCCGAGCAGCGATGAACTGTCTTCGTCGACCGAGTCAGACCAGCGTTTCCTCGGATTCTCCTACGGTCTCTTCAGTTTTCCAAATGAATACATTTTGGGTATGCGTTGTTCGTCCGTCCGATTCATGTGTCCAGCCCGTCGCAGGTTCCGCAGTCTTACAATCGTTGAGACCTCCAGCTCGTCAAAAATTTCATACAGCTCATGGTTGTATCGAATTCACCATCGGCCCCTGTCTAGCTTCGCTCCAATTATTCGCCTCAGGACCCGTCGCTGAAAAGCATTCAATATGTTCGCGGATGCTTGGGTTAGGGTCCATGTATCACACCCATAGCATAACACTGGTCTTATTACAGATTTGTATACTGTTTTCCTGTAGTCCGCGTGGCTTAGTAGTTAGAGACTAAGCCGGTAAGCTAAAGGTCGCTGGTTCAAGTCTCGTTGGTGTCAAAGAGAGCCTGTTCAGTTATGATACGTGCTGGTTTGGAATCGGAACGTATCGCAGCTGGGTGGACGGATACACGGTCAAAGCGTGATGGTGACCATATCACCTTGTGGAATGTCGATACATTCGATCATGACAATGAGATACTCTAACTATCTCTCAGCGAAGGCCCGAAAGGGGCTGTAGGGCTACAAAGAAGAAGAAGATACTGTTTTCCTGTGCATGCAGCTGGTTTTCAAGATCGTCAAAGCTAAAAAAAAAATATTTTATTTGCGAGCCGTATTCTTTGGCGTATTTCATCTCTTTCATTACCAGTTCTCGTTATTTTCATGCCTAAATATACAAATTCGCTTTCATTTTCGATATCGTATTCGCCAAATGTGATGTTTTGTATATTTGTGGTATTTTATCTTGACTGGGTCATGAGCTTTGTTTTATTTTCATTGATTTGTGGTCCTACCAGTTTTGCTTCGCTGTCGAGTTTCAGGAAGAATTCTTTCGCAGTTGTTAATTACCGTGAAACATTGTTGATGTCCACATAGGCTACTGCTTGGCTCGGCGTGTATAGTAATGTACCTCACCTATCGACAAGTAGCTTCCTTATGACGTCCTCCAAACATTTCCAGATCACAGTTGTCTAATTGCAAGGAGGGTACACACATTTTACGTATATTTTTCCTCCCCCTGCAGCCCTCAAGGCAAAAGTGCATGCTGAAGATCTTTTTTTGAAAGTTCTCGTCAAGACCTTTCATTAGATACCCCACGTGGCCACTGTTGGCAAATAACATTTTTCAAGGGTTCTCTTGCCTGTATGGGAAGACCTCGTATAAGAATTTTCTTTTCATATTCAAAATTTTCAAAAGGCCGTCACTTTACACCCACGTTCTATGTTTGGTCTTTGTCACTATTGTAGTTTCAAAGAAACTACAATACAGACAGATGGACGGACCAACGGATGGGCAGGTGGCGATTTCAACAGAATTTTGTAAGCTAGTACAAAACCCTAAGAACGAGATTCACTAGATTTTCATTTGGGATAGAATGCTTATTTTTGTTACAAAAGGCTAAAAAATCTGGTTGAATTACCATCTGTATAAAATTCGCAATGAATCCTTGAACCTGCATGCACGTAGTCCTGTCCTTTGTCGCAGCTTACACAGTTATTCGAAACTCGATGTTTTGGTTGGTGGTGTTGGCAATATTGCGCTCTGACATTTGGTCCGTTCGAATCGTGATCGTGGCGATAATGATGTCGTCGGGATCATCGCATGAAATCAATGTTTCACGAGTTGTTCCGGTTATGTGGTTACCGTTCATGGTCATGGTAATATGATGGCTCTTCATACACTTCGCCAAAGTTGACATCGTTTGTGCTGCGGCGATGTACCTAGCCGTGATGTTCTCCGGTTAGCAAGTGGTCCTTTAAGCTGATTATCTGGAAGCGAAGCCTCCCGCCATCAATGGGAATTTCTATTTCCGAAATTGGCAGACATTCCTAAATGGTAGTTTATATGATGCAGGGGGTATGTTGTAGTTTATATGATTTTTTTTTTCATTTATAGGATTTCCCCTATTTGACTTGGGAATACTGTAGGTCAAACCACCTTTCACCCGGTTAAGCAAAGAACAACTAGCTCAGAGTTCCCAACGTTTGCAGTCTGACCGTAAGTTTGGCTCCGAGTGTTTCTACAAGCTTCGGCGTCACGCTAGTAAGCATAAGATTTACCATCCAATGACTATTGCCTCCATTTCCCAACTGTGTTCTCCATTGCATGCTTTGGTGGCAAGAATATTGTCGATACTGTAACTGCTGTAGAAAATCTTTGACGAGGCTTTGGAAAAGTATGAAATATTCGGAGAAATGTACGAAAATTTTGCGTCCTCTTTCCTTCGTCAGTGGAAACCTTTCATCTAATATATCCAAAAAAGTCAACAGGAAATATGTCTTTACAAATTCAAAGGCAATAACTACCTCAGAAGCCAAAATTCTATCAACTTTGCTAATAATACCTTTTATGAATTTTACGTTTTTGACTATAAAACCAAAATGGGTTAAGTTAACAAAAATCGAATCATAAAAAGCTAAGTTACATCCAGTAGTCCGCGTGGTGTAGTGGTTAGAACACTAAACCCGTAAGCCGAATGTGTCTGGTTCGAGTTTCGTTGGCGTCAACGAGATTTAGTTCGAGTCATTCTTCGAACGGACTTTATACCTGTTCAGCTATGATACGTGCTGGTTTAAAATCAGAACGTATCGCAGCTGGGTGGACGGACACACGGCCAAAGCCTGATAATGATCATATCAATTTCTGTAGTGCCGATACATTCTTTCATGATAATAAGATACTCTAACTATCTCTAAGCAAAGGCCCGAGAGGAGCTGTAGTGCTACGAAAAAAAAGTGACAGCCGATAAAAACATCAACAATTACGAAAACCACAACACATAATAGTGGGGACATAGACCCCAAAAATTTTGATGAAGATTTTAAAGGTGGTTTCTAACATTGATACATCATCATGGCAACTAAAACACTGAGATCAAATATTGACAATAAAAAGGCGGCGAATTTATGTATATAATGACCACGATTAATTTTTCCGGACTCAATTATGGAGAAAGTATATGAATCAATTTTGCTACTCAAATGATGTTATTTGAGTTACTAATTGAATAACAAGACCCTTCTACTCTTTTGCTACTTTGACTTGTTTCTTTTGCTTTGCAGTTAAATTTTAAATCAAATTTTAAACGGAAATTTTTTGAAATTTAATTTACCCGGAGGGTAGCATAAAATACTTTGGCTCGGGCGCATTTTTCTCGTGGATGAAATTTACGAGAATACCGCTGCATTATTAAGAGATAAAAAAAGAAATACGAAACTACACTAAAAAACTGCCAGAAGTAACCCACTTGTCTCATGCACTTGTAACAAATTTCCTCTCTACTTCAAAAAGTTCGAAGAAAACAGTGTAGTACCAGCTCCTAGTCTCGAACTCAAGCATCCAGAAACATATTGAACGCCTTCAAGAGACAGACTCTGAGGCGAAAGATCGGAGCAAAGCTAGACGCGGACCAATGGCAACTTCGATACAACCATGAGTTGTATGAAATTTACGAGCCGGAGGTCTCAACGATTGTGACTGCAGAAGCTGCAATGGGATGGCCACATGAATCGTATGGATGAAGAATGGATACACAAAAAGGTATTCGTTAGGGGAACTTGAAGACGAAAGCCAGTGGGGAAAGCGAGGAAATACTGGTTCGACTCAGTCGACGAAGACAGTTTATCGCTGCTCAGATTTTAAGATTGAAGGCCCGAGAGGCGGTGTAGGGCTACGAAGAAGAAGAAACTTCTAATCCAGCTTTGCGTTTAATGGCGATTGGCACTTCCTCACTAAAAGTGAGGCAATTCAGGTCAAATAGCTCTATTTTGACCCTTGGATTCAGATATGTTCTTTATAATCCACACCAGCTCGGGTCAAGACCTGGTGTTTCGTCTAGTCAACGCAGCGATTAATTTCAAGAAGATAGGTGGCTTATCCTATCTGTCCAACCAGAAACTAAAGTTTGAACGAAGAAACCTTATGGCGGATCGCCCACATAATTTCTGAGCATGGACTCCGTTGGTTAGTTTGACGATGAGAGCAGCCGGTTTACGCTCCGCTGTTTCTTTTCTTCTCTGTTGTCATTCCTTATGTAAGATTTTCGAGCTTTTTGTGCTGACCATTTTTATAGTGCACTAATTTTTTATAGTTTCAGTCTCATCATTTTCCTCCTTCTTGTGAAGGACTGTTACTCAGTTCCCGCGATCAGATTTAGGCATTTTTTCCTCACTCAGATTTCTTGAGTGCCTTCAGGAATTGATTCAGTTGCTCCATAATTGTGCAATGGCTAGTCAGAGAGAGAGCCCTTACAGGTTTGGCTGCCTCAGTGGGTTTCCAGTCAAATAACAGCTGACCCTCAAACTGCACCATTGACTAGTTCAAAGGAAAATTGGTTTCGAGGTGTTTTTGAACTTTGGTAGCCTTCAGTGCTTTGCGAGGAGTCTGCTTATATTTTTTCCGCATATCTTTATCGCTTGTGCTTGATGTAAGCTATTTTCTTATAGCTGGTTGTTTGGAGCCACTGGTTAGGTACGGCTGGAAACAGCATATCTTATTTCTTGTATTTGGGCCCCCGATAGCATTCAGTACTTTATGTCAACTTAAATTGCTTCATAAAGGAAGGTTTCTATTGACTTTTGCTCTCCTTCTAAACTTAAAGCATTCAATTAAAATATCAGCTGCATTCGGTGCCACAACGGTTGTCGTAGAGTATTGCAGTCTATCTCTTTCGTCGTTTGAATTGTTCTGATAGGGTTATTTTTGCAATGATGATTGAGTATTAACTGTCACACACTATCGACTGTGTAATCACCATAATGATCCTATGTGTATATCTACAATGTAGGGAGGCAACGAGAGGTCTGGCACCACCAGTCGTGGAGTTTTGCACACAGCCCCAGGTGACAGCTAGTTGGGAACATTGTCAACCGAATCTTTTTTACCGCTCGAAAATACTCGTTGACGTTGGTTTTCACTTCGGTGGTACTGCGCATGAAATGACAATGCCGTAGCCACCAGCGAAAAAAATTTCAGATACTATCATTAATCGTGCCTTGAACCGTGGGCTAAACTATCTTGTCTCAAAAAATCAAAAAACCTCAAAAAATAATCTGTTTTGTACCAAGTTTGTGTCGGCTCCTTTTTAATACTGCTACAGCTCCTCTAGGGTCTTCACTTCCCGCAACGATTGCCTTCACCTGTCCCGGTCCATTGACCACATCCTCCGATTTCAAAACCGGAACAGCGATGAACTGTCTTCGTCGACCGAGTCAGGCTAGCGTTTACTCGGTTTCCCCACCAATCTCCAGCCTTCAATTCTCCCAACGAATATCTTTTCAAAAATTTCATACAGCTCATAGTTGTATCGAATTCACCATACGTCCCCGTCATACGACCCGTCTTTCGAAGGCGTCCAATATGTTCGCGGATGCTTGGGTTAGGGTCCATATTTCACATCCATAGCATAACACAGGTCTTATCACAGATTTGTATACTTGGAGCTTTGTTTTCCTGTGTATGCAGCTGGTCTTCAAATTCATCAAAACTGAATAAAATATATTATTTGCAAGCTGCATTCTTCAGCATATTTCATCTCTTTCATGAGCGCCTAAATACACAGATTTGCTCAAAATTTCGATGTTGTTTCGTCAAGTGTGATATTTTGGGTTTTTGAGGTATTTTTTCTCGACTACGTCATGGGCTTAATTTTATTCTCATTGATTTATGGCCCTAGTAGTTTTGCTTCGCTGTTGAGTTTCAGGAAGAGTTCTTTGGCAATTGTCAACGACCGTGATAAAATATTGTTGTCGTCCGCATAGGCTACTACTAGGCTCGACTTGTATAATAACATACCTCTTGTATTGACAGGTATATACATATTCTACAGCCAAATTGAATAGCAATGGGGCCAGGCCATCTCCTTGCTTTAGTCCGATATTTGTGTCAAAGGCATCGGTAAGCTGGTTATTCATGCGGACTTGGGAGATCGTCGACCTCATAGTCATTTTGGTAAGACGGACTAATTTGGCTGGGATACCAAGCACAGCATTATTTGGTACAGTATGTTACGATCAATACTGTCCTTTGCTTGCTTAAAGTCAACGAAAAGTTGGTGTACGTTTACGTTGAGCTCCCAGCATTTTTGAAGCACCTGCTTGACTGTAAACAATTAGTCTACCGTCGATTTGCCTGATTTAAACTACCTTGATCTTCCCCAATGATACTATTGACATATGGTCTGATTTTATTTCCTAAGATTTCGAAAATATTTTGTACAGGGTAAAATAGTGATATACCTCTATAATTTCCGCACTGTAGCTTGTCACCTTTTTCTGTGGATAGAGAATATAACTGATTAGCTCTTTTTGCCAAATGTGCTAGATGGCCTTATGGATGGCTTTCTGAACACCACTGCTACCATATTTGATGCGCTCCACTGGTGATGGTGGAACAAACTTCATCCCGAGTGCGGTACACCCTCGATGTGTGAAAGTGTGAAAATCGATTAAAGGACTGATCTGAATGAGATTCTTAGATTCGTCAGTGCCGTTTAACTACCACAACAGATATTTTTTCGTAAACTTCATTTTTCCGCAAATGATCTAGGTGGGATCTATAAGAATTACTAATATGACTACATTTGGTTGAAAAACTATGGCATGTATTCCTAGAGGTTTCATCTTCGTTCATGAAAAGAGCATCAGAAAACTTAAAAAATATTTCCGAGTCTTCTCAGGAAGATCTCAAAGCTCTATGGATTGTGTATTCGACAGTAAGTAGGAATTTTGTAGGCATTGCACCAAAGATCCTGTTTCAAACTTCTACATCATTAAGAAGCTTTCCCTACATGATTTGATAGCTTTCTGTTTTTCTACATATTTAAATTTAATAACTTGGCTCTGGAGAAATAAACAAAAAGATAGCAAATTTTGAAGAGCATTAATGGTTTCTCCAATGTAGTACAGAATTCTCTTATAATACTCAGACACACCGTTAGCTGCATTTTGTTCCTCTGAAACCAGATGCGGATCGTTGTCATAAACCAGTGTATCGCAAAGCCCTTGCCGCGAAAAGGCTTCCTCCAATCGTTCGATTGTCTTTGTGGATTGCATTTTGTATACCTCTATCCAGTTGCTGAACGCATCAATAATAGTTAAATACCAAAATCCAATTATTGGTCCCGCGAAATCGATATGAATACGAGGACATGGTCCGTCCGGTATGGGCCGTGATTGAAGCGAATAATAGGTCGATGATTTGGAATTAATTGCGCAGCTTCCACACCTTTTGATCAGCATGCCGATATCGTCATCAATAGATGGCCAGTAAACTTTGCTTCGTGCCAACAGTTTCATCCGAGCGATACCTGGATAGCCTTGATGCAGCTCCTTCAAAATTGTCCCCCGATAGCAAACTGGCACAACGATGCGATGTCCATAAAAGATGCACCATTGAATGCTAGTGAGTGATTCTCGTTGGACAAATAATTTCGCAACGTCCGCGTTATAGATCTGCATTGTAGCTCGTGGCCACCCATTTTCGATGTAATCTGCAACTTCCCTAATTGTTTGGCATCTGCTGGTTTCTTGTTTGAGGGCTTCAAATGTTATGGGCAACATTCGTGCTGTGCCGATCGCAAAGCAAGCTATAGAGCAATTCTCCATCCTACCGATAACAACATCTTCGTTCGACTTCTCTTGTTTTACTATGAGCCGCGAGATGAAGTCTGCATATGCAAAACTTCCCGTATTAATGTACTTGATTTGGAAATTGTAAGTAAGCATCATTAGTGTGTATTTTTGTAGACGTCTGGCTATGTAGGCAGGTATCCCTTTCTTTGCACCTAGAATTATTTTTCTACCGTTAGATAGTAGCGATTTTTAAAGTCCTATTAGGTGATTATATGTAGATTGATTTCTTGATTTCATCGCCTTTTTAAGCCGTCGGACCAGACAAATTTAGTGACTACATTTTTAATAAATCTTCTATGATGCGCATCACACATATTCTTTCGTTTACTGCCATCTAGTCGAAAAAGCACGATTTGAAGTCTCTATCAAAATTAAATCCAAGTTTAAATTCTTATCTACCCGGACGCTTGCGACTTTCCCTACGTATTTAAATTCCTGGATTATGGGCACATTAAGTTGGTGCGTACTGGTATATTGTACTAGATCCCTATCAGCGCTGCTTTTGTTCAGTTGTCTGACATGCCAAGATGGGAATGTTTAATTACCTCAGCAATAAAAAAATCACTGAAGATGACTCAAAGGAGTCGAAGCACGTCTGTTCACACAACAAAGAGAGGCCCGACGGCTTTTCAAGAAAGACAAACCCTCTGAAGAGAGAGGGTCGCAAGGAAACTGATTTTCTCATGAAGTTTCTAAGATCACTTGTTAGGGCCTATACCGGCCACTACCTTGTCGGAGTAGTAACAAGTGACTTGTGCAGAGATTCAATTATCTAAACAAGGTATCTGAATGTGGTAAGAGGTGAATCCTAAACTTCTCATTAATTACGGGCACGTTCAAACTTAATCAAGAAACAACAATAATAAAAAATTTGCATGCTTTGTCACCTTAGGCAAAATGTTAAGCTGGTATCGCTAAGGGGCCCTTAGGGCTCATGTGAAGTCTAGGCCGTCACAAAAGCCTGACCTATCCAGCGATTACTACGTGGAGGAGCAAGTAGTGATTATCAAAACAAGTATTGGCATTTCTTAGCATTTGATGTCTTATCTTTCGCAAACTGGTAAACTCAATGCAAGACACCGGAACCGTCTACTATCATTTGGTCCCTGAAGGGAAAATTGTCCAAGTTTTTATGTCTGTTCAACTGCAAATAGCATCAAAAGTAAATTGAAACTATAGTAGGTTTTTATGGCTTTGTAAAATGAATTTTACAAAAATCTACCAGTTTTACGTTCTATCTGTCCGTCTGTCTGTGCGTTACGAAATACTTTAGAAACGATTGAAGTTATAAAGCTCACACTCGAAGTTTAGGTATTATCAAACATTTAAAAAAATTTAAGGGGGTCCCTCCTTATATCAAAATGAACCTGAAAATTTTCTTCTATCAAAGGTAGTCGAGTTGGATATCGAATGAAAGACCTTGGCTAGATATTTTAGAACATGGAATGAAAAACTCATTTCGTACCCGAGGGGGCCCAGGGGGAGGCAAAATGTGCGGAAAATGTGTACCCATCTCCATTCGCCATTGGACGCCTTTGAGTCAAAAAATCAATCCGGAAAAAATCAAGAAAATAGGTCTTTACGATTAAAAGGGCAACAACAACCTAAGAAATCGAAATTTACTCAACTTTGTTAATAATAGTATTATTTTTGAATTTTTCGTCTTGCTCCAATCAAACCGGAATACTAACCTTAAGCTTCTTAAAATTTCTTAATTAGGAGTATGTACATTAACGTAAGAGCCTTCCGACCAGAAAATTTCATTGAAATGGAATCATAATTAAGTGAGATATAACCATTTCAATTATATGGAAATACAACAACCTCAACATGTGTTGGTGCATAGTATACTCGTATATTTCAAATCGACTTAGCAACTGCAATTTTTTCGCATTTTTATGAAAATTTCAAGAATAGAGTTTTATTTGAATATGTTTTATTATCTGAGTATTCAGAAAACTTATTAAAGATTTAACGAATTGACGACTGTTTTGAGTTACTGAAAGAAACTTTCGACTTTTCATATATGATTGAACGATTTCAACACACAAGAAATTAACTCAAATGTCAGCAAAGTCGTTTTGAACTTTAGATGGTTACAAAGTGTTCCTGGTAGGAGCGCTCTTTTACCTACTTGACTTGTTTACAACTCAAAGATCTGATGGCAGCGAAAGGAAACGTCTTTTAATGAACATACGAGTATATTCAATTAAGCCGCAGTGAAAAATATTGATGGCAATAATACTAATATGTTGAAGAACCACTGACGAAACTCAATATTAATAGCTGCAGCCCTCAAAGTTCGTCTGAGAGTCCAACGTTAAATTTAAAAGTTGAAGCCAACTCTGAAAAAGTTACAAGGAATCCAAAATATCGCGACTGATTAAATCACTAATGTATTTATCTGTGGCAACCAGTTCCGGCATAGTTCACAATATAAGTGTGTTAAGTCAATTCAACGAGAATCCAATTGATGAGAGTCGTAAAGAAGGAAGCGATAAGCATCATAGTACATTCACATAATATATACACCTTCCATTTACACTGTGTTGCACACTTTCTGAATTTTCCCAGGGGCCGGTCAGTTAAGCCGGGGCACGTCAGCTGAGCCGAGGCCTGTTGTATTCAAAAAAAAGCAAATAATATTTGCAAAAAAAGGTGTTCTTTTACGCATTTCAGAACAAAAGATTGAATTTGTTTTTCTGCAAAATTATTAATTTTTTGAGATCTGGTAATCCTCACGGATATCAGCACTAATTCCCTCTCAAAAAATTCCGAGGAATTCCTGTTGAGATATCGGGCTTACTGAATGCTCCAACAAGCAACAAGGGTTTCGTAGTAGTCGTTCACTCATTCATGGGTCAATTGACTTCGTCTTCGAAATCTCTATTTTAAGATAGCATCGCTTTCAATGATTGAAAAATCGTGAAGAGTAGCCTGTTACAATGTCCACCAGACGTACCTTGGGCATCTTAGGGCTCGCTTGGTAAATAAGATCAGAGAGCTTTGCGCAATTGGTTGGATATTTCCCTCGAGGCTCAATGTCACCATGTTCCTACTCCCCCGAGGAAAGTTCCGATTTTCACAGGGTCTTATTTCCCCGAGACACCCGATTTCCAGTTTGCCATCATTAAGGTGATTTTTGGAGGAGGCACCGTCTCAACAGGACGAACTGACTCGTTAGCGGGTGTCGGTCAAGCTGTAGCCATATTGCTGATGGACACATCGAAACGTTTGTCCCTCATTGGTGATGGTTGAGTGTGACCCCACGTATCCCAAGGTATGGGTCAAGGTGGTGGATATGGAGCCCAAGAACAAATGTGCTCTGCTCTCCCAATCTGGGTCAGCTGGTTCAAAGCTGCGTTCTGAGGTCCTCGCTGCTCAGGAAGAGTCGCAGGACCAAAAGTTGGTATTTGGACCTGACTGAGTCGGGGTATGTGTTCCGGGGCCATGGGGTTCATGGAGGAGCTGGGTACCATCCGAGCTGGCTCAGATCACCGATTATTGGGACGTTCCCAAGAGCTTGGGTCTGAGTCCTATTCCGGAGGCGTTTGCGGACGTGTCTGTGGAACATTCTCCTGTCTTTGCTCTAAAGCGGCTACCCGGGTGGTCAGGCCTTGCAGTAATGCTAGCATTTCCTGGAAGGCCTTCGCATTCGTGGATGCATTAGGCTGCTGTCTTACCATGGGTGGTATCGCACTAGCCACCTAAATAATCTCCAGATCCGCTACAGGTTCTGAAGCTCGGTCCCGGCTGTCTACATTCTTAGGCACGGCTCCTTGACTGGCAGGTGTGTTGTCACTGGTCAGTGGTGTCTTTGTCGGTGCTATAGATTGCCGACAAAACAGACAAGTAGTGGACGCTTGCATATCTTACTGCAGACAACTTGCATAGAAGTTATGTCCGCACTGCAGCGTCCGCACATATGTGCCATCAACCATGGCCTATTGGCAAATGACGCACAGCGTCGTTGGTCCAACGTCAGAGCGAAGGCGACGCCTATTGGGCGTCCATCTGGTAGGCAACATACTAATCTATGTAATAAAAAAATTTAAAGGTAAATACATATGATGTGAATGTGAACGAAAAAAGGTATATAGATGTGTTTGTAAATATATATAGGGTGCATTAGCGAAATCCGGAAAAGTCACGCAGTTTAAAATAGTTCTTGTTTATTACTTATAAACTGAAACTTATCACAAAAGTTATGTCTTAATTCTAACTATGCTCCTTAAATTTATAACTCAATGTAACCCCTGCTTGCTTCAATCACCGCTTCAATTCTCCACCCGAACCGCGAGCACGCCTTCCTTAACTGCTCTCGTGTTGAATTGATGAATGCTGCTTCCACAGCGGCCAGCACCGATGCAACATTAAGATGTCTGGATTTGTTAGTAACCCGATCAATAACGCTTCACCCGCAATAGTCCAGGGGATTTAAATCTGGGAGCTGGGGGGAAAAATCCGGATGCAACCCGCAGCTCCGTTCTTCAGTGAACATAGAAGCAAGTTACAGCGGGCAATCTTTTTGTTTTAGCAACCTCGGAGAGCATCTGTCGCACCTTTATTACGTAGAACATGTACCTCTGCGGCGGCACATGTTAGCCCCACTTTCACCCAATATGCCTACCATTTGTTTGAGCGAGCTCCCAGAATCCACCGAAATGACGTCTTGGGCCCTTCGAACAACTTCCGGGGTCCATGCCGTCTTCTTCTTCGCATGAATTTTCCTTGCTGGACTAGGAGAACCTTCCTCACAATTTTCTGTAGCCGCATACTTCTGAACAATATCGTAAACTGTGGATTTCGGATACCCGAAAAAAACGTATAGTTTCTGTTGGCGACCGTCCGGTGCAAAGACTTAATAATCGCCGCTCTTCGATTGCATTACACGCTCCATTGCACTAACTCCGCCATTTAGCATGCCATTTAAAATGCACACACGTCTACTCAGTTGAAATGACATCAAATGACTGCTGTCGTTGAAATCCACTATAGCGACAACCGAAGTTTTCTTGACGCACCCTTTATATAAAATATCCTAATTGTATAAATTCTCCCATGCATATAAGGTATGAAATATAGAATTTTTATGTTTTGGTTTATAAGCGGGCGAAAATGGCAAGCTATACGCTATTCCTCATAAAAAAATTTATGCCAAGATACATATGCGTAAACCAAATGCAAATATGTATCATACGATAGATTCGGTCTTCTTGCCTTTCACTCTCGCAGGCAGGGACACCAATGACACAGCTCGCCTAGGCTTTAACAGGGACTCCTCTCTTGAGGCACCGCGAATATTCGGGCTCTTAAATCGTCTCTTGATCGTTTGCGTTAACCAAGAAAAGTGTGTCGGCCCAGGGTTGATTCTGATCCGCAAGCAGCGCGTGTCTTGTCATGGATAGTCCCGGACTAGCTTAGCTGCCAATGACATGAAATCAAATTCCATGTAGTGAAAGACACTAAGGCACCGCTGGGTTTGGGGCGCGAATCAGAACCCGCTGCAAAAACATGTTATATAACAGCTTTCGAACACATGCCGGGACTCTAATATGACTACGTGTTGCTAGTTATACAATGGTCATAAATCACCAATATATAAATCAGAACCAAGTCCAAATGATATTGATGTCTCAAGACAACTTAAGCTCCGAATGTTGTCAGATTTGCTGGAGCGCGTTTATTATAATTACCTTCGGTAGTTACCTACCCGCCAAAAATTTGGACACCTAGTGGTACTAACCTCCATATACTGGGGTTACTCCGACTGGGGATTCTGGTGCCGGGGTCGCTCATAGATGGACGAGTGTTGGCGCCACTCACTCCCGAAATACCCCATATGGCCGCCAAGCGAGGCTGCGGCACGCCGAAGTATGATTTCCAAGCCTGAACCTGCATGGAACTTCTGGGAATTAAAATTCTCCACCTGAAAAAAAAGCTTTCTCTCTTCCACCAACTTTCAACGCACTAACTGCTGAGCAATATGGAAGACCTGTACCAGATGAAAAAAAAAAAAAGAAACCAATTTGGTAAATAACAACACAACCCCAACTTCCACAACTCGCGAAAAGGCCTAGACCTCTGAGGCAGCTTGCATTCAGCTTACCCGAGTGTTTCGCTTCAACTAGCAAAAAAAGGAACACCTGTAACCACTCGAGCCACGCGCACACCTTTTGGGGCCAAATACAGCGAATACAATTGCGAATTCATTTCACTAAAAATAAAATAAAATTGATATACCTGTAGGCACTCGAGCCACGCACACACTTCTTGGATCAGAATAAAGCAAATGAAATTTTCTTATTTATTTCACTAAAAAATATTTAAATTGATATTTTCGCGAAAATTTAACTTCCCCTTACTTAACACTTATCACGAAAATGGTATAGTACAATTAGACAGGACAAGAAGTTAGGGGCCCCTTTCCTTTGCGCGATGCTTCCGCCAGAAGTATAAGCTCCGTTTCACCTCCGCTCCGCTGGAATGTCCACACTGCTCCAGTCTCCAGGCACTCTTACTCTGTTGTGAAGTCACTCCTTTGCAGCGCAATCCTACGTTTCACTTAACAATTGCCTCTTCGGTATCGCTGTTCTGATCGCTGCTCTGATCACCTTCTGTTCCTTCGAGGATTCATGTTGATGAAAAAAGAGGCCCTTCCACTGACCGATCGTCCTTAAATAACTTCTCCTTAACGGAGCACCGGTTTAATTTCGAGGTCAACTGGATTAATGCACTTGTCTTCGAAAGGTTGTCGGCGGCGAAAAGTATTTTTTTATTGAATCACGGCCTCAAACCTTTCCAGTAGGCACTTCAACGTTATCATTGTGGAGAGTCTCTATGATCCGCCATCTTATGGGCATTGTCGTATCACTGGAAAGTACGACGTCCAAATGACAGTTGGTCGTTTGTTTACTCCGCGGAGTGTTTCCATTTTACGATCCAAGTTTAAGTTATTGAAAAACAAAGCCCAGTGAGTGCATTTTAGTATCGTTAATTAGTAGTTTGGAAGTGCCGTAATGCGGCGATGTGGGAAGCAAATGTGGCCGGAAAAGTTGGATCGTAGGCCAAATCATTTCCGATTCAATATCCCGGTTACATTTTGCTCTGATTCGAACGCTAGCTCTTCCCCTGTATTTTCACGGCGATATTTACTACTGTCCCGAGTAAACAGTCGCGCTCTTCCTCATCGTGGTGACAGTTTCTGCGCTAGATGACTCCATAGTTCAGCTGATGGGGTGTAATGGGACTGCGGTACGCCATCATCTTTTACAGACTATGTTGGATGCCACTGAGAGGACCATAGGCCAGCGTTCATATCCGGAATCGGCTTCGGACCAAGATTCGTAGATGGTATATGTTTCGCCGTGCTAGTTAAAGTTTATGTTAACGAGCAGCGGGCTGATTCCTTCCTCCTTAATTCTGACGGTCCTTTACTAATTATATGAAACTCTCAGTTTGAATTCTTAACCTAATTCCTTACTTTAATCAAAAAGTTGTTTGGATTTATAGAAACCTGCAACTACTGATTTTCGTCGTGGCTCGGTTGGTTATGGTGTTTTTTAATTAAATTAATTTCTTCTTAAAACAGACTCATTTTTTTTTGTTTTGTTTACTCCTCGTGCTTATGTTAGGAGGAGTTTCCCTAAGGGGGAAACGAAATATGATACCGTAACAATGGAGATACCTAGAGAAGATGGTCTGTCTCATTGTTCACGACTGTTGATATGGCCGAGCTTTTTGGGCCCTATGTTGGGCGCAATTTGTAGTGTTTTAACGGGTGTAAGGTGGTCCGTTTAGGACTGCTGCCTCAGCGAATGCGAGATTTATGCTCAACTAGAGATTGCCTTGCCTGGGGACACGTAAGTACGCCAGCATGCTAGCTTTGCGGTATCGTGGGGTGTGTTCTTTTCCCACAGCACAAGGGCCCACTTTAAAAATATTTTTCGCACTTACGTATCTTTCGTTGACTAAAGTCAAAAATACAATTGGGTCTTCTGATTTGCAAAACTAAATGGGCATGGGATCCGCCACGTTGGCTGGCCCCTCCGCTATCAGCTAACCATCGGGTAAGCTTTTCTGTTTTGTGCTTTTCAGGGGCTTTCGCCGGGATGCTTAGAATGCCTCACAAGACACAGCCCAAGGCATCAATTAGGACGACTGGGAGGGGCACCGCCTCCATCTGGATGCCCCACATATATTCATGGGCTGTGAGCATTCGTGGCGACGACGAAATCGCCTTGAGTCTCACAAGCGGTAAACCGGACATTGCCGTCGCGTTTCTTTTGTCAATCTTTTCGGTAGATTACTTAAGCCATCGATACCTACCCACGGTTTCGTTCGTTTTGCATTTTTGACTTTAGTCAAAGAAAAGAACCCGCTCCACGACACCGCAAAGCTAGCTTGCCAGCGCACTTACGCGTCCCCAAACAAGGCCATCCCCAACGGACGCTCTTACACCCATAGAAACACTGCAGATGCCAGGTGAACAATCCTAACAAGGATATCAGGAGTAGGATATCTAGAGAAGAAAACTCGCTACGGAAACAACAGTTGGAATCAACAATAGTGATCCACAACCAGAGATCGCATTACAAAGCCTAGAAGACAAACTAACACCAATGACAAATTAACCAGGTAGTTGCCGATCGAAAAATGTATCGTCCATGTACATAAAATGTCAAAGACAGATTAATAAATTAATCTTATTAATTAAAAACCCATTTTCGCTGATTTCGTTATGGTAAAGGCAAATGCTTCACAGAAAGTAAAATACTCGTATATGTAGTGAACTCTCTCCAGGAGTGTTTTTGTGAACTGAAACTTCCAGTTCATGCTAGTATACACCAGGTACATTGCTTCAATATAACACTGGGTTTCTGTTAGTCATTCTAAGCTCAAAGCAACTGCTCCTATTCATAATTGAATATCCACTCAATTTTAAGTTCAATTTCTGAGTAAAAAGAATGAATGTTTACCCATTAAGATTCTAGTAGTAGTACTGAGTAATTGATTTTTTCTCATCAATCTGGGAAATTGTAAAAGTGATGGGATGAAGGCAATAGGTGATTAAATATATATTCAATTACTTTGAAATGAAAACCGAAGTTGAGACTTACCTGTGAGTTAAAACTCAACTTAACAATATCCGCATTTAGCACATCAACATCATGCGCACGCGTATCAATTTCTAACGCCAGGATCTAATGAAAATCGTCTTGCATAATACATATGTATATGTGAAGAACTAGCCGACCTACTGTCGCATCTATATCGAATGGCGCGGTGGCTCTCTATTTTACATGCTGATAACAAGAGGTAGTCTCAACTTCCATTGTAATATGAAAGTAATTGAATTTTCATCTCCTGAGAGTAATGGGAAGAAATCAACTACCCAATACAATTACTAGGATTATAATGGGTAAATTTCAATTCATATTACTTAAGAAGGAAAGACAGAAAACCATCGTTGAATGCTTAGTATATTTCCCTTTTTTGAAATTTTGAGATGTTTTACTAGATAACATTTTACTTTACAGGATGTATAGAAAGATAAAAGGCAAAAGAAAAAGATTTAGATTAATGTGTATGCATCTGGAACGCAGTTAAAAGGTTTATATACTGAGCAGGCAGGAGGAGGGAAGTAAATATACCGAATATTTTTCCGCTGCGAAGATATGTTTGCTTTGATTCAGCTTTTCAAGTAAACCTTTTAATCGATACTGCACAAAATTACAGACAAGGATTCATTGATCATCATTTTCGGTCTTCTTAGAAAACTTGGTTATTGTAGCTGCTCTATTTTCCTATTTTCCGCTGCAAATGTGTAACACATGGAAGGACGGTCAAATGAGCAGATAAAATACACAAGGCATTGTACAAGGAATTGATTACAAAGCTTTAACCAAGCAATCTAGAATACAGGACTCAAATTCCTTGCTGAAGTGCAATAGAATATAAAGACAGTTGCTATATTTCTCAAAATCTTCTCGGAGAGAATGTCTCCAAATATGTCACACGCGTACGATTGAAATCAAAATAACAATGTGTCAAAACATATTCCTTGCAGACGTGTGAACATTTCCATGACACCAATCAAATACTATTTCAATAATTCCCTAAATGAAACTGAAGACTCTTGAAATGCGAAATTTGATACGATTTTGGTGTGCTGAATCATGCATCGTTTTTGGTCTCTGACTTCTTTTCATTGCACTCTGTTCTTTGTGTAATTTCCTCTTGAATGCAATTTATGTACATATGTGCATGGAAATCATGTTATTTTTATTATGATCGGATCAAATGTTTCTGTCTGTCTTTTCTCTTTCAAATTTCGTGTGTTAATATGAAGGGTATAATTTTACAGAGTTTTGGCTGTTGACTTTGTTTTGTTTATTATTCCATTGAAATCGAGGGTATAATGAGAGATTGTATTTTAAATTTGAGTGCATGTAGTTCTTAAGAAGTAATTAAAGTCCATACGAATTATGAATTAAAGTTGAATTCAATTCTTCAGGTTTTGGCGAACAAGATTTATGGTTAAAAGTTCATCGGTAAGAAGACCGCACATAAACAGACAATTTAATTGGACAAATGGCCACTTGAACAAGATGAGACCGAAGAATCTGAACTGGAATTATAATCAATGGGGCGGAATTTCACGGAAGAATTGTACATTTTATTGGCAAGTTTGTTAATGAATGGGTCATACATTCGAGTTATGTTTGATAACTTTTCATTTCAATTTGTTGAATTTGGGGGCCATTAAATCCAATTTTCGAGCCATATCTTGGAATACACTGCGATTTTGAATATTAAGTTTAGTTAACCAGAATAGATACACAAGAAGAAAATCGGAACAACTTCATCCAACTGACCAGGAGTCCTTGAAATACGGGAAGCAGGCGTTTCCATACAAAAACTTGTTTTAAACAAACAAAAAGCAATTTATAGCAGCATGATGAATTTAAGCGAGCTACAAAGCTTCTTTCTGAGTGCTTCTATTCTTTGATTTTTATCATCATCATGCTTGATGAATAGTAGAAGTCCTTTGAGTTAAATGAGAATTTTGTTTCGTTGAAACCGCAATAGACTCTTGCCATCTGCGCCATAAAACATTGACATGAGGTCCCTGGAATAGGCAGCAGACTTGAAATCATACTGGCTTCGGAAACTTCTGGGAAATTGTACAAATTATAGTATGCTAGTAAAATGGCATTCAAACATTTGATTGTGCTTCATGTAGATGATTTACTTTAGAATATCTCGTGGGTTCAATTCCAGCCCAAGTTTAAGAAGTACAAGTAAACTGGGGTGAAACTGTGCCACCGGTACTTTTTTACATATTTCAGCTTGGCGTATTTTACTCGCGTGCCATCCCCATCATCTCATTTTTCCTGAGCAGCATAGATGCATATCAATGCAATAACGGACAAGAACAAAAATTAATGGGACGAAAGCTGCCGATCAGAATACTCGTGTTAGCAATAGCCGTGTTTTCATGTGAAGTATCATTGTCTGTAAAATAAGGGTTAGTGAAGAAAATTTGTTGAAAACTGGAATTTGCAGGTATGTTGTTTCAATGGCTAATAAAGTCGAGTCTTGAAATAGAAAGCATTCTAAACTCTCTATGAACCGGCTTAAGAGTTACGGTCATCTATATACAGGGTGCGTACGGTATTTGAGGACATGCATAAATGTGACTATAACTTCGCTAATTTTTATAAATTTTTTTTTTCCATTTCAGATAAGAAATGGCGGACTACAACTGCACTCAAGAAATGAAGAGACATGCTGTCATCGCCACTATATGTGCGAACCATACAGATTTAGAGATCTCTAATTTTCTTGATTGCGCCCGTTCATTCGTGCATAAGGTTCGCCGTGAATTGGAAGCATCAGGAGGCGATACAGAATCGGTTGCAAAACGCAAAAAGCGCTGACACTGTCCGATCTGCAGAATTTTCAGAGCAAGTGCAAGCGATCATAGACGAGGACCCTTCAAAACCAATGAGGGTCCTTGCGAATGAGCTTCATGTTTCTGAGCGCCTTATTCGTAGAGTTGTCCACGAAGACCTGCGGTATAAGTCTTACGTGGTGCGCAGAGGACAGCTCATGTCGGAACGAACACGGGAACAGAGAGTTCTCCGATCAAAACGTATTTTAAACAAAATCATACACCCTGAGGCGCCCAAAATGTTATTGTTTTTTTCCGACGAAAAAAAATTTTGACCATGATCGAAAGACCAATCGCAGGAATGACAGATGGCTATGTTCAAATCCTACGAAGGTTCCTGTTGTTATGCATACCAAATTTCCAGTCACTGTTATGGTTTTAGGTGTTGTCAGCAACGAAGGATATGTTGTGCCACCACACTTTTTTACTCAAGGACTTCGACTGAACTCTGCTGCATGCATCGAGGTTTTGGAGACGGTAGTGAAACCCTGGATACACAATGTAAGTGGAGGCAGACCATACATTTTTCAGCAAAACTCTGCTCCTTCACATAAAGCGATGGCGACACAAGTTTGGATGGCCGAAAATTTTTATGACCACATCACACCGAACTTATGGCCACCTAGATCCCCAGACCTTAATCCTTTGGATTATTACGTATGGGGCGTAGTTGAGCGTGCGACCAATAAGCGTCCTCATAAAACCACTTCTTTGCTGAAGACTGCTTTTAATGCCGTTATGGTCAATATGAACAAGGAGCATTCGATTCGGGCATGTAATCGTTTCCGGAGCCGGATCGAAGAGGTTATCGCTGCTAATGGTGATTTTATTGAATAACTTTATAGCTATATATTAGTTTAACGTTGTATAGAAAATTCCTGAAATTTCATTAAATTTTGTTAAAAATACAAGCTCATTAATTTTACTTTCAATTTGTCCTCAAATACCAAACGCACCCTGTATATCCTGGTAAAATATAGAGGGGACTTTGTACCACAAAGTAAGCGCGGTTGAATCGCGTTTAATTGATCTGTAATAAATGGAGCGCTTTTTTATAGTATCTAATTTTGTCGGTTACAGTATGCAATGTCAGTACGTTCGAAAACCTGGGACAAGGCCGCACAAAAATTACCAACCAGAATCTGTAGAGCGGATTTTGGGAGAAATTCAAAATGGAAAAATCTCAATCCGAGAAGCTGGAAGTTAGTACGGACTTCACAGAAACCCAATTACAAATAAGCTGAGGAAACAACACCTAAAAATACTGGAGAACCAACTGTTCTCAGAGAAGATGAGGAGTAGTATGCTTTCGTTTCCCATATTATAGTTCTAACATCATTCAGATTCTCGGTGAGTGTAATTGAGCTCAGGGTTATTGTTGTATCTTACTTAGAGAGGCAGGGTAGGACAGTAAGAAAATTCAAGCATAACCTGCCAGGACGTGATTGGGCAGCCTCTTTTCTCAAAAGACATGAGGCAAATATTTCCAACCGAGTGTCCAGAAATATTACTCGCGGTCGAGCTAGCGTCAATGAAGAAGTAATAAATAGATTTTTTTACCCTCTCAAACGAGAGATCGTGGATGTTCCCGCAGGGAATATCTGGAACTTTAATGGAACGTGTCTCGTGGATGATCCTGGTTGAAGCAAAGCTCTTGTTAGAAGGGGCAGCAAATATCTCGAAAATATAAAAAATTCAACAAACTCCAGCACGTCAATTATGATGAGTGGAAGTGCTAGAGGTAAAACACAAAGCAAAGATTACGGGAAATTTGGGTGGATAATGGCCCTGAAAAAGCTAGCTATAATCGAACCAAGCCTGGCTGGTTTGACTTCTACTGTTACGAAGACTGGTTCACAAATACGAGTATACTACTCCCAATTCTAAAAAGGCAAACGAGAAAAAAATGATAATAAGTGACAATTTTAGCTCTCACATTAACATTGCGGTGATACAGCTTTGCCAAGAAAACGATGAACCTTTTTTAGGTCTGCCCTTAAACGCAACCTCTAGAAGTTGCTTATTCTCGACCACTGAAAATAGCATGGCGAAAGGTACTTGGTACTTGAAAGGAGAAAGTGCGCCACAGTCGATCCTCATCAGTACTGAAGGACGAATTTCCAGGTCTGCTGAAAGAACTGAAGAGCAGTCTCCAAGAAAGGTCATCGGACAACTAAAAGCTGGAATTCTTCAATGGGGGATTTGTCCACTAAATTGACAAGAAGTATTGTACAGACTCCCTACGTAAGTCATCGAATCCCTGCCTACCATCAGAGAATCAGTCGGAGAGAGCTTTATTCAAAATGTCACTTCAAAAAGGCAGGAAATGACATCTACAAGAACTACTAGATGATATAACCCCCCCTAACGATAATTCTGCGCAGCCTTCAACTTCGACAGGGCTAGTTCATCAACACCGTTTGACACCTCCTCCAGACTCAGTTGCGCAATTTTCTGATACATCTGACAGCGATAGTGAAAGAAAAGGCCATGTTTCTTATGCAGAGTGCGATGAAAGTCCCTCCTCGCCTTCACGATTAGAAGAAAGTTCGGACACTAATATGTGACCCAACGAAAACTCCAACCCTACAGACCTACATAACATAATTAAAGCCAATGTTGGTGATTACTTTTGGAAGTGACTTGTTCAACCAGACTATACTGGTATTTCAACCACAACATAAAAAAAAAATCATCGACAAACCCATTCAAATACCAAGGCGAGATATTTTCAACGTACCTAAATTACAAAAGTAGAGTTCCTAATTGACTAAGATCGTTTGTTATTGCGATTCGAAGGCTGTTTTTGATTTTAATTATTTTGAAGTAAAAAAAAATTGTTTTGATTATATTTTGTATGATGAAATGGTTTGCTAAAGGACCTAGGTATGATATTTCATTTATAACTACAAGATCGCAGATTCACTATTGTATATAAGGTTATGTTTGTTCCACCTTATTCAGATTATACGATATCTATGAAAAACTAAGATTGCGTAAACTCCCTCCATCATTTGGGGTGAAAATGTGGCACAGAAGAAGCTTCTTCATGGCTACTATTGGAGGGTGAAAAAATTGAAAGATTACTTAAAAGTAAAGCCAAAGAACGTTGCTATCTATTCCAACCACTTTTTTGTTATATCACATTCTATTTCGTCATAGATCAAAAAGAAAACCTCAAATTATCCCACAAAATCTCCACAGTTTACAGTAGTATGAATTCTAGTGAACAAATATTTTCAATGAATTTTCATCCTACAAGAATGTAGTATTTTGATTTCCTGATCAGTCATAACATATTTAAGGTTGTTTTTCAAATGGGTGATTGAATTTAAACGTCGTTCAATCGCCTATATAAACATGTTTTTTCCAATTTGCAGTGGGTTTTCAAGATCAAGTGTTACATTGAAAATGAAACGAAAATTATAGATGAAACGTTTACAACAAAATCTTTCATTTGATATGTTACACGGTACACTATGCTAATTTTTTTATCCCTCCTTCTCATTCCCAAAAAGTTAGTTAGTCACAGGAATGCATCATCAACATTTATGGCGCGGCAGCCCAAACCACAGGAATGCATACGTGTACCAAATTCGAACTTGGTCCGTTCCGCAGATTCTGAGCAAATGGATTGCTACAGATGGACAGACAGATTCCCGGGTGCATCTATAAGAGTTCCTGGTTTGCATTTGAATTTATAGAAACGTTAAAAATCAATTCACTGCATCAAACCAGACTAAAGGACTTAAACGGACTCTAGTCTTAAAAACAAAGAAAACTAATCCGAAAGAAATTTCCCACGGAAGTGCATATCACTTTGCAAAAAAAGTAAAACTGGCTAAAAAGGATGTGAGACCTTGCCATCATGCCATGATCGGCCGATACCCAATCGTCTAGGTCGAGGGATATATTTGAAAGTATGATTATCGCTGGTTGATATGTATTTACCTAGTTTTCTGACAAGCCTGTTCTTGTCTGCCCAGTTGCCTCGCTCCTCCTAACATATATGTGAATGACCGATTTCACAGTACACCACATACTTATCGAATGGCCAGTATCTCAGCCTGGAAAATACTAGCGTAGTTAGAAGGCAAAAGGTTTTGTGACGTTGCTGATGCATGCGATCGGTGTCAACCTCCTTTTCGGATGCTCTATAATATCTGCCTCGCCTTCGTGCACCTCTACCCAACGTGTTATTTTCTCTGAACTTATTCCGGTTTTTCACTTTCAAAAAATAGGAATACCTTGTTTATTTGTTTTCAGCTCTAAGAGTACTCAATTCGGAATGGTTTTCGCTGTTTTCTCTCTTTTGATGTGATTCCCGAATCATGATTTTATTTCTCAAGTCACAAATTTTTCATATATTTCCTTTTTACCATTTTGGTAAAATGGACTAATTTGGCTGGGGTGCCAAAGCAAAACATTATTTGGTACAGTACGTTCGATCAATGCTGTCGTATGCTTGCTTGAGGTCAACGAAAATTTGTTGTACCTACGTGTATTTTAAACTTCGAGCATTTTTCAAGTACCTGCTTGACTGTGAACAATTGGTCTATTGTCGGTCTACCTGCACTAAACTCATCTTAATACTCCCCAATAATACTGTTGCCGTATGATCTGATTGTATTTTCTAAGATCTTTGAAAATATTTTGAACGTCGTACAAAGTAGTGATATGCATCTATAGTTTTCGCACCGTTTTTTGTGGATAGGGAATATAATTGATTGGCACCATTCTTCCGGCATATGTTCTTGTTGCAAAATACGCTGGACGACTTTTTGAATAGATTTATGAACACTGCTGCCATCATATTTGATGAGTTCCACTGGAATCTCATCGATACTTGACGCGTAATTGTTCTTTTGGGCCTTGATGGTGGAACGAACTTCATCCAGGGTTGGTGGGGCCAATGGAAGCTCTCCACAGATATCTATAGGCTCCGATATTCTAGAGCTGTGCGAATGATTAAGGAGTTTCGTGAAATATGATGCCCATGTTTCCTTAATCTTGGTTTCTTCAGCGATGATATTGCCAATCTCATCACGACACAGCGTGGTTTTGAGCGGATAACCACGTTCCAGCCTTTTCACTACATGGTATGGTTGCCTTGCGTTGTTCTCGCTAGACTTACATCTATACTTCTCAATTGATCGTCATAGAGTTTTGTTTTCTTAGTTCTAATTTTTTTATTCGCTACTCTTCTGAGATTTTCATAGTGTTCTCTCTTCGCTCTTTGCCTACGTATTCTTTGTACGCCTGACTCTTTTTCTCTAACGCATTCTGGCACTCATCATCGAACCAATCATTTCTCTTGTGCCAGGCTTGATGTCCGATTGTGTGTTCTGCCATGGTCTTAATAGCAGCTTTCACTTCCATCCAGAGCTCGTTGCTTGTTTACGTCGATGCGTCTGATAAGATGGGAGTCAACTGGTTGTCGAGGGTCTGCCTGTAGTTTGACCACAGACTCCATTTGGAGCCTTTCGATGTCGGATTTTCATAGCGGGCTCATTTTCACCGAATATGCCTTTGACATACGACATCGATAGGTTAATTTGAGCAAGTGACGATCTGAATCACAATTGGCTCATCGGTATGTGCGTACGTCTAGTATGTTCGAGGCCCAACGTTTTTGGATCAGAACATGGTCGATCTGGTTTTGTGTGTTGCCATCTGGTGATACCCAGGTCATTTAATTAATGCGTTCATGTGGAATGCAAGCCGAACTTATGACTAGATTTCTGCTACATGCGAAGTTAATCAGGCGCTGACCGTTGTCATTTGTTTCGTTGTGGAGGCTATATCCTCAAATCGTTCCCCGATGATATAGCTCATTACCAACCTTAGCGTTGAAATAACCCAGAATTATTTTTATGTGGTTTGTAGGCAACAAGTCGACTAGTCTTTCCAGTTGATTGTAGCACGTTTCTTTCGTTTCTTTGTGCTTTTCGTCGGTTGAGGCGTGAACATTTATCAGCCAGATTTTGAAGAATTTCACTTTCACACACAACAGTTCATTGACTTCCGTAAAATCAATAACGTGCGATTTTAACTCCCTATCCACAATTAAGGCCATACCAACTTTACGTTTTCCAATAGGCTTTCAACTTTCTTAGATCGCCAGCATCTTGAATTTATATTGACTGGCCTGTTGTAAAAGTTCCTTAACAGCGCTAGCATAATGGAGTGAGCTGACATTCCAGGATCCAATACCATAGTCCCTTTTCCGTCTGCGAATTCGTGGCCACGAGTCCAACCATTCCGGGGCCCTTCCGAAGGCTTAGAAACATTGTAGGGATTTTTCCAGGGACGGCGAGCTAGCCCGTCGTCCAACCTCTATTCCAGCGGGATGGTTATTACTTCAATTCCGTTATCAGGCGTGAAAGACTCGTCTCCACCCTCTTTTGTCCCCACAAATGTATATAAGTAGGAATCAATAGCAGAATTATAAATGTATTAACAGGTATTAGCATTTCTCGGCATTTAATGTCCCATTTTTGGGGAACAAGCCCAATGTTCGACACCGAGAATATTTACTACCAATTAATTGTGGGGCTTAGGATGAGGAATCATGGAAGCTGTGGGTTGGGAAAACAAGAGGATCCCTCCTCATTTCTCAATCGGGCTTGGGACCGTCTACGGCGGAGTTGTTTACTCATTCTAAAAAACCGTTTTAATTTCAAGCGTGGGTTTGAATTTACAGTTTGTGAAGTTTAGCTAGACAAAAAGGGGTGAGAGGCTTCGGCGAATTTTGGTGGTGTAACGTTTCTCAATGGAATTTGAAATGATTGCTGTGATTCAAATGCAATAAAGGGAAGACAATTTTTTAGTCTCTTCCCGCAAATGATAGTAATTTGAAGTGCTTTTTTATTTACGTTTCATCTTTCATCTTTCAGGCTTGTCCTGCGGTAAACGAAACCGGGAGTGATGTTTTTCAGCGGGAGCAGCCTCTTGGTCACGTAAGAAAGAAGTTCCAAAGGAGCGATTCCAGAAGCTGGGGACTATTAGTCGGCTCAAAAGAGTGTTTCAAAAACTTATCAAGAATGCCGATAACTCATGGAAGCAAGCTTATAAGATCTATCGGGAAGGAGCAAGGGACATGGTATGTCGGGGCTTCGTCTTCGTGAGAATGCGACTCTGACATGGAGTGACTGGGCTGAGTATTTATTGGAAAAGTTATATCCTGTGGCAGAATCGGGGCGCCACATCTTGGAAGTGCTGCAGAGCAGGAGAACACTCCTTCTCTACAGAGCTAGGAGATAGATGCGAGTGCATATTTTTAAATATATTGATTAACTTTAGGTATAACTGGATTCACGAATTTTTACTTATAAAACTATTGAAATCAAAATGAATTACAGAATATTTCTTCTTTGTGTTAAAAATAAGAGACTAACGTATTGAAATCCAAGGCGACAGCTTAATGTGAAGCTAAGTTGTGACTGCAACATGGAGTGACTGTGTGGAGTATTTATTGGAAAAGTTATTTCCTGGGGCAGAATCGGAGACACCACATCTTGAAAGTGCTGCATAGCAGAACTGCTAACGTGCTAGGGGATAGTTTTAAAAGATAACGCTTCAGGAAGTCACCAGGATGGGATGATATAACTGGTCAGATGTGTGAAAACTTCTGGCAGGCCGTGGCAGGCTACGATCAGTGTCTTTTCTGCAAGTGCTTTCGGCAGGCAGCTGTAGATTTTGGCCTGCCAAGGTGGTGATACTGCTCAAGTCGTCAAGCTCTTCCCTTCTTCCATCACATGTGAAAGTGATGAAGATGGTCATAGTCTACGGAGTAGAGGATCTGATATCTGATATCCTGTCGGATAGGCAGTACGATTTCCATATGGGGCGTTGTACTAGTGACGTGTAGCTACATGTCATGTCTACTGTGCATGCAAGTTGATTTCAGATGTGATTTTGACCGTTTGAGCTGGCCGGCAGTCTTTGTTAAACAAACTTCATTTGATTGCAAAGAATTAGGGTTTTGAAGGAGCTACTTTTTGAGCAGAAGTCCATTCGTCCAGAGTTTGTGGGACAAAGTGTTGGTATCAGTTCAAATAGGACGCCCACAGGGGTCCATAGCAGGCTTATTTATATGAAACCTTGCTATGAATGAGTTTTTGGTGGGAGTTCTCTGCTGTTTGCAACACATGTGCATATACCAGTGACTCCCTGATACTAGTTGAAGATCCAAGTCGCCTTGAACCTGAAGCTAAGAGAATGCAGTATACTACTGCGACCAAAAAATAAGGCGACATTTGAATTTAAACTGCGCACGTCGAAGGATTTGGAGAATAATTGTTTTTTTAGGTTGGTAGTACTGTCAGTGACATCTATGTCAAATTTACATGTCAAAATATTCATTAGTGTTTGAGAGATTTCGGACACAGTAGTATGTACGTTGTGTAACCGAGTTGATCTGACTGTCTCGGCGGAAAAAAGTCTATGCTGCTTTTAAAAGGAGCGCTTAGCCTGACTCGTCCATCATGGATGAAGAATGAGGTGCGAGTCCTTGAATATGAGACTACGGTCACATATTTGGGAATCATGTGGGCGAGAGACTGTCATTTTGACCCCATTTTAAAGGACTGAGGGGACGCCTTTTGCATCTAGCCTCCATGCTACGCTGTGTGTAAGAAGTGGGGAATTAGAAGAAAGGCTTTCGAGAGAATTTATGCTGCTTGTGCGGCTTACGGGGCACCACTATCCTTGAAGAGTGTAATGAGTGCAATTGGCAGAAGTCTCACAGCACAACACCAGAGAGTTGTCCCAGCCATCTGCATGCCGCACCGTTTTGACTGACACCATTGGAAATCATATGTCGAGCACTGGCTTTCAGGATGCGGAGGGGATTATCTATTGGCGAGCATAAGTGGTTCCAAGGCGCTGACCCTAGAATTCAGAGTCAGACCGACATACAGTCCATGCTGCAGGATGGCATGATTGCTTCGAAAATCAAGTGGAATGGATGCACTAAGGGGCTTGTGACATAAATCTTTTCGCCTGATGTCCTGTCACCTATATGGGTTTTACACCTTGACTTTTGGCTTCGTTTATGATTTCTTCTGACGGGGCATGGTAGTTTGAATGCAACGCTGTATAAACATAGTCTAGAGGATGATGCACGCTGTGAAGTCTGTGGGGCGGGATGGGCAGCATGCACTATTCAAATGTCTAGCATATGCTAACCTCCGTAGTGTATGTGCCTCAGCCACGCTTAAAAGTCCCGAAGATAACACGTGCGCTTTGATGGGTGGCACGTAATTCGTGGGATTGAACATCTATGCTCAACGAGCTTCTGAAAAGCGGCTGCAGCTTTACTCAGCAAGAGATATGTAGAGTCTGTTGGGTCCTTGGTGTAATAATATGCCTTGTTGTAGACGTCTTGTTTATAATTGTCTTTGGTGGTGGTAGGTGGTGATTGTGCTGGTGAGTAGTTTTAAAAATGACGGTGGCTACTTTCTGTCAGCCACAGAACGATGGACCAGAGCTGAGTTCCGAGATTTGTTAATCTTTGCGGGGTCCCTTCTTCGTAAATTCGAGGCTGGGTTGCCAACGCATCGTGTTTGGAGCGAAAGATAGTAGTGGCATTTGGGCCGAGTGTCATGTAAATCTGAGCAGAAATGACAGAAATGGCTCATGACAGGTTGCTGTCACCCCCTACACGGTGAGGAGCCTATCCTGAAACGCGGTCATTTATGGTTTTCATACCGCGGCTAGAAGGGAAATTTGCACACCGACCAGTGTGTGGCAGGTTCGCAACCGGGGTAACTTGCACCCCACACTTTGGGTGAGAGGCGTTGGTTGACGCTTAATTCAACCTCCTCGATGGGGACCATGAGGTTAGGCCTATTCGTGGCAGATACTCACGTTAAGCACCATAACTTTATGCAGGGGGATAGAAAATGTTTTGCAGAGTCATTTGAATTTTACTACAAAAACAAGGGCCTATCGTTTTCATATTTACAATGGACTTTCTGAACGGAAGTGAAGCTGTCCGATAGGGATGACTTTGTTTGAAGTTTCTTGAGGGAAGCCTACTAAATGCCACTCAATTTCAGAAGCCACGGAGGACTGTAGTAACCTGCCATGCCTAAGAAGGATCGAAGCTCCTTTGGGGTGGTAGGAGGCGGAAAGTCTACTATAGTCTGTAACATACTTTATGTGGATTTGAGTTAATGACTTCAGCTGAAACAATGAACCCAAGAAATTCTACTTCGTTCTTTAAAAATTCACATTTATCGATTTGTATCTTGAAATTGGCGTTCTGTGAGGTTTCAAACACAATATCCATGTTCTGTAATAGCTCATTTTCGTCTCGGCCAGAAATGATGATATCATCTATGTGGAGTTGACACCTGCATCCTATATGTTCTCGCAGTGCATCGTCAACGGCTCGTTGAAATGCTGGGGTTCCGTTCTTTAGACCAAATGCTAAGCGGGTGAACTCGTATTTACCATTATTTACAGAAAAAGCAGTTTTTCCATATCCTTTTGACTCATTGGAATTTGATAGAAACCGCTTTTTATATCAACGACCGTGTAAAACATGTTGTGGCCAACGTTTGCCAAAATTTCATTTATTTCGAGTAAGGGATATGTGTCAAGAATAGTGACTTCAATTAATTTCCTATAATCGATAACCAACCTATATTTTTTTCCTCAGGTGCGTCCATCTTCTTCGGAATTGCCCAAACTGTGCATTATAGAGACCTAGAAGGCCGAATAATACCATCTTTAAGAATTTTTTGTATTTCTTGATCCACTACGGGTTTCAATGCCATTGTGTATACGTATGATTCAGAATATACCGGTCTATGGGTAGTGGTGCGGATCTCAGATTCCACTTTAGTAGTACAGGTGAGTTTTTCGTCCGGCTCACTAAAGGGGTTTGGGTATTTATCAAGGATGTGGAATAGTTTGTTAGATTGCTCATTAGAGAGATGTGCTGTCCTTACTCCTATGCTGTTAATCGCTATGCTGTCATTACCTAAAATTCCATGAAATGACTTAAGCGTAGGAAGGACGAAAAATGTCAAAGGTGGAACCGAAGGACCGAAAAGATTAATCAAGGCATTATGAGTAATTTGAATATTTCCTCCCACGGAATTAGCAAAAAAGTGTTTTTATTGGGATAACATAGCTTTACCCAGCTTGGCTGTATATAATTTTTATTTGAGCCAGTATCTATGGGGATTTTCATTATAAATCCGCTCTTCGTCCAGTACTCAAAATACGGGAGCGAAGAGCTCGTTAATCTAAAAAATGCACGTCCTGGAAGTCAGAGGTTCGTTTGGCTCGCAATAGTCCTGCACTTCAGGTTCTGTATGCATATATGCCTCATTTCCAAGTTCGGATGCTTGAACAAAGCCAATCAAAGACTGATCATGATGTTGGTCCTCATGTGTCATGGATTCGTCATACTCAGCAATCTCCTTATCTTAGTTTAAACCTTGCGTAAAGTGCATTCGTTGTTGTTTCGAAGGATAATGAATGGGTTGGTTACTGTCTCTTTTCGGGGGAAATTGCTGTCTTTGGTTGGGTCGATTTTAATAATTTACATTCATCGAGTGGATGGGCCGGTCCACGTCTATGGACTCTGGCCTATCTCGAGGTTTTGGTGGTAGTTGCCACTGAGGGAATTGCTTCCTTGGAACCTGGCAGGATTGGGTGTTAGGATTGAACTGATAAGGATTATAAGGCCTATTGAAGCCTTGATTTTGATTAGGCGTTGGGTGAAATCCAGGTTGCACTAAAGGGTTTGTGGGGTAAAGGCATCTAGGGGGTGGAAGCGGTGCTACCTGCTGGAGATTTTGAGGTGTTGGTATCGGTACCTGCTGAATGTTTCTTTGCCTTGAAGGTACTGGTGGAGTAGTATTGTCCTGGATTCGACGCACTGCATTATTGCTACTTTGAGCGTAATTTATGCTGTAATCAACATTAACCTGTTTCAAGCATAACTTTAAAGCATGTGGGAGATCAACAGGTTCTCGCATTGTCAAAAGGTGCGGTAAATATCCGTTAAGGCCACGAATAAATGTGTCTAAAGCTTTGTTTCTGAAAGTCTGTACCATTATATTGGAAGCTTCAGGACCCAAATCCATGCAGGAAATTCTATCCAGGATAAGTGAAAGATGGTGACATACTTCCTGATAGAACTCTTGGATACTGTTCCAACCCTGCACCAAGGAGCTCATTTGGTATTCCAGAGTATTTATTTCCCTCTTATCAGAAAAGTGAATTGTCAGACAGCGGCGTATTTGATCCCAATTAAGTGGAGTGTTGTAAGACTCCAACGCTGTATCTGCTTGACCGACAATCTTATTTCTAATTAAATTAAGTATCCCATAATATTTAGGTGATCCTTTGAGATGATTAAAGAGTCTCAGCACTCTACACTTTTTCGCCAGGAGTTAAATTTTCCTGGCTTACCTGAGAATTCCCGTAGACCTTTAGTCACGTCGGGAATTCTGTCCGTTTCACATAAATTTCCCAGTTGATCTTCATTGATCACTTGGTCTCTTGAGTAATTTGGGTCAATAACTGGATTCAATAATTGTTGAATTAAACGGGGGCATTCCCGCTGTAAAATATTGGCCACTGAACTTTCCACATGGGCGTTCAGGTTCTTTCTCTGTTTCGGGCCAGGAGTATTTCTAACGGGGTTCGGATGGTTAGTTTGATTGAGTAGAGCGGGTCGAATCAAATTTTCGTGCCGGACTATATTTTATGGAAAGGACACTATCACAAATAATTTTAATCTTGAATTACGTACTTACTAGACATTCTCTTTCCACCATATAACTTTCATTCAACTTTGTAGCTTATTTTATTTAAAAATTGCAAAATCGCATATCTGCCTAAATTTTTACTTTTTCGAATATTAATTTATTTGCATTCAATTTTCACTTTCACTAAAAATGATCAATTCTATAGAAACCACTAGATTTAAAATTTATCAGGTATTAATCTCGAACTAAATTTTTCAATAATCCTGCACTGAATTTTCCTTAAGGTTCACTAGAGCCATTCCACCACTTACACTAATAATAAGAAGAATTAATTCTAGAGGCGGCTGCTGATTTGTTCAGCTCCTTTTTGTCTGCTATCAGATTACTCTCAGAATTTAAAAAAGACGCGCGTAGAATATTGCAACCGAGCCTTTCGTAGCGTACTGCAACTTTCGGACGATTTTCACGACGGAACAGATCCTTTCTTGTTTTTAAAAATTTTATTTTAATAAAGACAACTAAGTATCCTCGGTTAGAATTTAGTAAAAAACATATAATTTTATTTTCGATCTCCAACAGGTGAAAAGTCACCTCAGATTTATGGAAATTGCAACGTTGCGTCTGGAGAGTGTCCGGTGATTTTCAATGAATGTGGAAAAAAAATAATTTCGAAATATAATGACGCTAGTAAGCGTGTTAAGTGTGGGAAAATCTTAGATTGCTGGTGTTAACTTATAGTATCCCAATAGGAAAATTTAGTAGTGCTTCCAGTGGCAGAGTAAATAGTAGCGCTTCATGTTTCGGTCTGAACGTTGTTACAAAGAAGCGCATAAAAAGCAGCGACCAGAATGCAATTTAAGTGCACCTGCGATTTGAAGAAATTTCTTGAAAGTTTAATGCGTTTTAGTTTAGCTAAGTGATTATCATCGTGTCATATTCAGTCTTGTAGTGAAACAAAGTGATTTAGACGCGTTGTTCCGATAATTGTTTTGTGGCAATCGATTTCTTGCATGTTCAATGGGATTAATTTTTATTGCATTTATTAATTCATTCAGTCCGTTGGTGATTAAGACGCGTTGTTCCGGGAAGTATTGTAGCGTTGTGCTGACTTATTTTGCCAAACGATCTTTCTAAATCCGATAATTCTACATACCAGCGGTAAGTTAAATTTTGATATTTTTACTATGGGCAAGGTAGGAATACTATAATTGTCCAGATTCATTTTAATATATCCGGCGTACATTCAAATGCAATTATTCCAACAAAACATATACTAGAGAATGCACTACATGGATTCGCTAGGAAATTCATTTAAACTTAAATAGAGCTTTGGGAAAAATGCACCTGTATACTTCTCGTCGGTGATAATGCGTGGACGTTTCCTCTTCTTACTTTGCACCTTCCTCATTGGCATGACGAGACGTATGTTCTGTATATAGTTTTGTTTATTATTTGTTTAATTGTCAATTTCCAGTCATTTCTGAAATTAGTACCATTTACCTTCTAATGTTTTTATGTAGATCTAAAATGAGCAAAAAGGTTGCCGGCATAAGCAAACGACATTTTAGAAGACTCGCGAAGCGGGAGGTTCAAAAAGTTGGGTTTAAACTAATTCAGAGCCAGCTAGGTGCGATTTAGATCATGAAATTCACACTGAATCTGAGAACAATATAGGATGTAGTTCTGCTGCTTTAGAAACCGTAAATGAAGCCAACAAACCATCCGAAATCAGGAAATAGATTGTGAGTTATCGGATAAGAAGAAATGCAAGTGATTCTCTTTTATTAATTTTGAACCAAGCGAGATTGGAATTGGCTTCATCGACTTAAGCGATTCTTCACACAAACGAAAATGAAATCATCGTGAAAGTGGTTCCTCTTGGTGAATATTTTCACTTTAGTATTGAGAAATGCCTTAACAACTCAAATATTATTTGGCTTGAAAACAAACCATATATAGAAATCGATGTGGGAATCGACGGTATTCTACTCTTTAAAAGTTTTGGCACTACCCTATGGCCAATAGTAGGTGCTCTGCCCCAATGCGAACAAATGAAACCATTCTTTATGGGTGCTTACGTTGGACCAGCGAAACCAGATGATGCGAACAGCTATTTGGAATCATTTGTCAGCGAAATGAAAATAATGCAATCTGATGGACTTCAATTGAATGGTAATAAGTTCCTTGTTAAAATATGAGTATTTGTTTGCGACGCAATCGCCAGAGCATTTGTAATGGGGACAGTTGGCCAGACTGCTGCAGATGGCTGTAGCAAATGCGACCAAAAAGGGTGTCGAATAGATGGAACTCTCACTTACAGCACATGTTCAGGAAATTTGAGAACTGATGCCGATTTTATGGATAGAAAGTTTATCAGTTACCACAAGCCCTCATTTCAGAATAAAAGAATTGTTTTAGAAGAACTAGAGATACAAATGATATCGGCATTCCCGTTGGATGTTATGCATCTGATCGATTTAGGAATTATGAAAAAATATTAACATCCATTTGGAATGGGACGTTTGTCAGGGAAAGACTACCGCAAGCAAAAAAAAACGAAATGGACGGGAAGTTATTGTCCTTAGTACCATTTATTCCTAAAGAATTTGGTAGAAAGCCACGCTGCATGAATGAAATATGTAGATGGAAAGCCACTAAGTTCCGGTAATTAGTGCTTTACACCGTAATGGTGTTATTTAAAAATATCCTTGACGAAGATATGTTTGTTCACTTTTTACTGTTGTCCTCTTCTTATCGGCTATTTTCTTGTCCGCAAAATTGTAGAAAAAATCTTGATGTCGTTCAAAGTACGCTACAGTTGTTTGTCACTAATTTTCAATACCCTTACGGTAAAAATAAGATAAGCTATAATTTACACAATCTTCTACATTTAACAAAATATTATTATGGAGAACCTCAGTCCAATAAATTTCAACATAGCATCTAAGGGCACTTTAAACCCTATCGTCGAGATAGTTGAAAAGACAGCTATCTTTACAACTCAGAGTTTTTTTTCCCACGGCGTATTACAATATGTTTTTTTTTATCACTAAGAGCTGATCACGAAATGGACAAGATGAGATTAATAGGATAACTTCACATAATTTGTGTGCCCCCTTATACCGATGGTCTAATCATTGTCTGGGTGGCACACCTGAGGAAACGACGAAATGTGAAGTGCAAGTCGCACGAACGTTGTGCGACGAAGAAAGTGTGATGAAGAGAGTGGAAGGGAATGGAGGTTTAAAAAAAAAAAAAATTGTGCACCTGCATGGAAGTGCCGATAAATTTTCCGCATATAAATTTCAGAATTTCCTCCAAATCTTGAAGAAAGATTGTTGCAAACCAAATATAATCTTGCAGCAATTGAATAATCGGGAATGCGAAAGATTTCAGTTACAGAATACAACTGTTGACGATTCAAAAACCAGTGACGCCATCGTTGTCGAATTAAGGAAGCTGCGAATTTGATGGATTTTATTTAGACTCTGAGTCCCCAAACAATCATTGTAACATTAAACCATTCAAAGTGATGGGTTTGAAACGAAATGCTGATGGCAAGGAAAAGGTCTATGGAAAAGTGTATAGCACAAGGTCACGATTTTTCAACGAGCCTGTTTGTTCTATGGCTGCTTTGGGAATTTGCCTCGCAGACACTCTTTCATAAAAAATGGAAGCATATGCAATAGACGATGTTTTATGTAAACTTGTATGCCTTCCATATGAATATGGATTTGTTTTGATTCCTGTGTTGCACAATTGCTTATGAAAATCAGATTTGTTTTGAAATATTTTTCGCTAAATAATAAAATTAATTCTCAGATCATAATCGAAGATATGAACGAACACTTTGAAGCAATACAGTGTTCCGGCAAAATGCCACGCTAGGCTTGAAAAGCATTGAAAATATAGGTAATCATTTTTTTTTTATTTGCTAAACCATTTTACTGGAAATGTTCGATCTTTTAAAAACTTAATAGAGTTTAGACCGATCAAATGGTTTTGCTCTGGTCACAATCCAATAACTGTTTTGACATATTTCAGACCCGAATTGCGAGGAGGGACCACCGTGCAAAAAATGGAAAAAAAATTGGTAAAAGGTTTATACCTATTAAATTTTAATCTTTAATGTCCTTACTTTAGAGGGACAAAATAATTTAATTTTGAATGAAGTAACTAAACTGATCGAGATCACATCAAAATTTGTTGTAATGATGAATAGAGCCACAAAAAAGCTTCTTACTATTGAGGTAGCACTACATTTATTTTCGATATATTAAATGGAGGAACTAGACTCTATTGAAGCAAGAATCGCTGCCGCTGAAATAGACCAAGACAATTTAGTATGCATATTACATAGATATCTGCGCATTTTGAATTCTGTCGAACCCATTTTTAGATAAGATACATCAAGCAAACAACAGGCAACCAGCAATTAAAAAAATGCATCAAACGTTTCTTCAGTGAAGAATTTTGAAAAACTATCAATTGGGATGGTCAACAGAAAAAAAGCATCAATCAAAAATAAGCTACTTTTCAGACGATTTGTTTTCGGTAAAGTTTGAAATAAACTCGACCATAATTTCATTTAGGTACTTTTTAATAGAAGCTATAAAATCGGAAACTTTTGAGTTCGATGAATTTGAAAAGGAATTCAAGCGAGGTTTAAGATCGAAAAAAAATAAAATATATAAGAATACTTATAAAAATAAGAAAAACTAGATGTTTTCTATTAAATTAGAAATGAATTTAACTTGTTCTTGTGAACCATTAATTATTACACATTTGTTTTATGTATCTACGAAACTGAATGATTTTTAAAATTTGATATAACTGCAACCGTTTTCTTATTGGAAATGCGCTCATAAATAATCCAATACCTACTTTTTTTAGAAAATAGTTTTTGTTATCAACAACGAATCGAGTCAGAGTTTTTCGAAATCATGGAATGTTATGTTTTTTAAAGTTTGTACGCAAGAATTGAATGATTTTTAACTTTCTTATTAAAATGTCTATATCAAAAAATATTAGCAGTAATACAGGGTTATCCATTTCGTGGTAGGAAAGTATAACCCTGCCATTTGACATCTGTCAGAATGAAATGTCATCCAAAGCATGTTTTGTTTTTGTTTAAGGTTTGCCATTTAGAGCCGAGCCGATTACGGTCGACATAGTCGACCTACACAGCAAACAATTTCGAACACAGTGAGAAAATTTGAAGAGACTGGATCGGTTATTGATATTGCAAGGCCTATGCATCATCGCAACATTCGTTCTGCTGAAAATATCGCTGTTGTTGCTCAAAATGTGGAGGAAGACCCGAATGCTCAACATTTGGGCTTGTCTTACAGGCTCATTGTGGCGGATTTCGCATTTGGATTTGCATCTCCATCCGTACAAAATCCAACTCACTCAAGCACTTAAGCCTCAAGACCATACACAACGCAGAATGTATGCGAATTGGGTGATTGAACAACAAGCCATTGATAACGATTTTGCGAACAAAATTTTCTTTAGTGATGAGGCTCATTTTTCGCTCAGTGGTTACGTAAATAAACGATCAAGGAAAAGCCATTACAGTCAATTCTGACCGCTATGGACGGATGTTAACCGATTATTTTTGGAGAGAAATTGAAGATTATGATCTGGAGAACATGTGGTTTCAACAGGACAGAGCCACAAGCCACACAACACGGGCTAATCGAGCATTTTTCAAGAGAAATTTTCAGGACACCTAAGTTCGAGATTGAGTGATGTCAATTGGCCCGCAAGATCCTGCGACCTAACACCTTTGGATTTCTTTTTATGGGGCTATGCGAAGGATCGTATTTATGCGAACAATCCTCAAAATCTTGAGCAATTGAAAACCAATATTCGTGAAGTTATGGCCGAGATATTGCCGGAATTGTGCCGAAAAGTCATTGAAAATTACCTCAAAAGGTTTGAGGCCTGTAAGAGGTCCCGTGGAGGACATTTGGATGATGTTGTATTTTATGTATAATGGCAAGGTTCAATCTTTATATTGAATAAAAAATTTCGTTTCCATCTTTAGCTTTACTTTTCCAAGCGTAAAATGCATAACCCTATATAATATTTTGATGAAACCTAAAGTTTTCGTGTTTTTATAAATAATGAAGTGTGTACTAAGAATTTTATTTGCCTCTGGCCGGGTTGTGCGCCAGCTCTTAAGATGCTGTAAAAGCGCTGGCAATGAACTGGCATGCAACTAGCTTTACTTAATGGAAATGTAATATAATCGCTTCCTATTCACTTCTATTTCGACGCCGAAAAAGCGCTTCAAAAGTTATAATGAGGAAGCGCTTCATTTAGCGGACATACAATGTTAAAAAATATAAGAACTCGGAAACGAGATGGAAGCACTTCATTACTTCCAAAGAAGCGCTCTGAAATTAATGCCGCAGCGCTTCTTTTCCTATTGAGATGTATAAAATTTGAGCGTTTACTTGCAAGACATATGTTAATTGTTAGTGGTGTGGCTGATTTGCACTTCGCATATGCTAGATGTATATATAGTATATATCATGAAGACTTCCAAAAATCCTTTCTAATTAAAAATGCGGGACAATAAAGAGGCCGAACAATGGACAAATTTGATGACATTTTTCAACCAGCCCAGTAATAGCTCCTGAAATCAGAATGAACGCAAATTTTTGATTCTTTGGAAATATGTTTAATTTAACTAACTATTTAGAAAATAAATCAATTCAATTTTTGGAGTCGTCAAAACGTATCTCTTAAGGTGACCAGATTCGACTCAGCTACCTTAAAATTGTTTCATTTAATGTTATATCAAATAATAAACAGAAAATCGAGAGCACAACATGTTATTTCGTGGCCACAAAAGAACTTCTAGACTTCTGCTGATCCACTAAGTCACTATCCGTCAAGAATCAGTGCCTATCGCTACTGAGTAGGCTCATATTCTATCCTAAGAATCAATCGATAGAAACATAATTTTTGAAGGAATCAACGTGAAACTCGATCCCTTGATAATGTTCTACAACAATCGATACCAGCAATACTCTTAGCATCCTTGTTGCACCCGAATTGGCATTAACTCCAGCGCATGCTCAGACAGACGTGCAATCTGGTTGTCAACTATAACTCGCGAAATGAACGCCAAAACACCCACACAGTTTTGAAATGCTCAGCAGATGACAGTTGTTGGGCTGTGGGTTAAAGATGACCGTTAGTTCTTGAAATCATGTTTCACGTTAGGTCCATGTGCGCGCACAACCAGCGTTCAGCATCACCTTTGCATGTCCGCAGGTAATTCAGAGCTCTTTCAAGTTTGTCTGATCCGATGCGAAGTGATAAAGAATAGTAACGTTATTTAGTGAGCTTTTATTGTTTCTTCATGGCGATGTTGGTGCTGTTACTACAATATTTTGGTTGGCGCGGTTATAATTGCATCTATGGCACCATGCTCCATTGCACTCGTATACGGCGCCCGTAGACGCATGGACTCACTGGCTCATGGGCACTGGGTAATGGAAGCGCCGCAATGGCAATAAATTTTAAGCTGATGGCTAAATAAAAACATTAGACTTCTACTTCTCAGAGATATATGGGTGTAAATTTACTGGTCGAAGAATGGTATGTCATGCCCGGAAGGCTTCAACGATTCTCGGTTATTGATCAAAGGTTAAATATTTACTATCCGATTCCCATTCCACGTCTTCATTATCATTCGAGTATGAATGATGTTCTAAAACGGCACATCAGGGGGCCTGAATAAAACGTGATCTCGAGCGTGGATGAAAAGCGCTAAAACGGCTATTTGGAATATTAGTGAACATTAATAAACTCGTAACATATTCATGACTATCAGGAAATTTGTTTTTACTTGCGAAAGTTAGCAGTTTTACACTCCATTACAGGAGAATATAATAGCAATCACGATTTAAACTTTCGTTTTGGCAAATGTCAAGATTTATTGTTTGCACTGTATTCGCGTAATTTAAACTATCGATCATATTCACTATCGAACAAAAAGTCGGACTACAGCTGTTTTGACTGAATTGGACCACACGTGCTTGTTTGAATGCTTATCGCATACGCTAAATTATTATTACAGAGATATGAGCGAACTTTTAATTTCTTTTAACCGATTTTATTGAAAGTTAAATATGTGAATCGATTTTTTGACTGTTCAATGAATCGTAGTGAAATTAGAAACAAGTAATTAAAGTAAATCTTAAAAAAAAACAAACGAGATAGTTTTTTTTCTGGTAGCGAGGTGAAGGCATTTACGCCCGCCACTAAACACCTCCCCTGTCAATCTGAGAACCTAGCCTGGAACCGTTTGGCACATTACTTCGGGCCAGGTCTCGTTTTGTTACGCCGTGGGGCGCCTTCAAGCTGGGGAGTCCCTTTCCTAGCGGGAGGGGAGAGGGGAAGAGGAAATGCCAGAAGAGCGATCCCCCAGCCCCAGCACCTCCGGCTGCTGTGAGTCCCTTTTATCTTTTAGGACTGCCCGAGCATAATGTGCCACCTGGTTCCATTCGTCAACCGATTCGAGCATCACCGCAACTATACTCGTATTATCCGGGGTGAGCTCTCCCTCTCCCTGTAGAGTTCCCTTCGCAGCCTGACCCATTTTGTACACGCAAAAAATGTGTGACAGGCATTGTCCTCCTCTCCTGGGCAAAACCGACAATCGGGAGACCGTGACTTAAAGATCTTGTGCAGGTAAGACTGAAAACACCCATGGCCCGCTCAAAAGCTGGGTCAGATAGCAGTCAGTCTCACCATGCCTTCGATTTAGCCACGGTCTCACATCAAAGATGAGGCGCGCAGTCCACCTTCCTTTCGTGCAATTCACCCAAGACTGCTGCCAATCGTTGAGCGAGCGTTGTCTCTCCTCGCGGACAACCATCTCCCTCGCATCCTCGTTTCGGCGCAGGTAAATAGCGCGGCGCTCTCTAGCAAGGAGAACGACAGGTATCACGCCTGCAATCACTCTCACTGCCGAGTCGGAGACTGTTGGATACGAAGATGCAATTCTCAGTGCTCCTCTTCTCTGTACCTGTGCCAATCGTTTTCGGTATGCCTCCTTGCTGAGAGCGTCGCCCCATACCTCTGCTCCGTACAGTAGCACTGACCCTACAGCACTCATCAAGAGGCGTCTTCTTGATGGGCTGGGTCCCCTTCCGTTGGCCATAAGTCGACTCAGGGCCGATATTCCCGAAGCAGCCTTCTCAGCCGTTGCCCAGATTTGCTCAGAGAAACTCATCTTCGACTCGATCAGTAGCCCCAGGTACTTCACCGCTGGCTTCGATTCGATTTGTATATCTCCAATACTGATCATCCTTACTCTAGGGATTATCTTTTTTGTCAAGATGACCACTTCGGTTTTCTCCAGTGCTAAACTCAGCCCGCGAGCAGTCATCCAGTCCCTCACTCGGCGCATTAGCATACCTAGCCTAAGTTGCGCTTGTTCAACGGTGCGTCCGGCGACCAGAGCCGCAACATCATCCGCATAGCAGATCAAGCGCGACTCATCTGGCATCTCAAGTCACAGTAGCCCGTCGTAAGACACGTTCCACAGGTCCGGACCAAGGATAGATCCCTGGGCAACACCCGATGTAATTTTCACCCTTCGTTGGCCCTGTGTCGTGTCGTAGAGCAGGCTTCGGTCCTTTAGGTAGTTCCTCAAAAGCCGCATTAGATATTCTGGAACTTGAAAAGAGTTTTCCAGCGTGTCCAGAATATCCACCCATCTAGCGGAGTTGAAGGCATTCCTGACGTCGAGTGTCACCAACAGGACGATCCGTCGCTTGGTGCGACTATATGCCTCTGCCTTTTGGACCGCGTTCACCACCTCTGCAATCGCATCAATGGTAGAACGTCCTGCTCTAAAGCCGTACTGCCGAGGAGATAGGTCCCCAGCAGTACGAATCGCGTCAGTGAGTCTTCCCTTGATGAGTTTCTCTAGCACTTTCCCAGCCGTGTCTAGCATGCATAACGGGCGGTATGCAGACGGCGATTCGGGATTTCCCTTCCCCTTGCTGACCAGCACGAGCCTCGCCACCTTCCATCGTACCGGGAAAACCCCGTCCCGTAGGCAAGCGTTGAATGTGCTGAGCAGCAAGTCAGGGCAATGGTGATAGACGAGCTGCAAAACCTCAGCTGGAACACCATCTGGACCTGGAGCATTCCTCGCTTTCAGGGAGAGGACTACCTCCTCCAGTTCCAGCTGTGTGAAGAGTGGGCACTCGACTGCTGTTTCACCATGGACAGCGTCAACACGGACGGGATGGGCGGGGAAGAGTCCCCGCATTATCGCGTCCATCTTTTCCGCGTCATGTATACAAGGCTTCCGTAGGGCACCAAGTTTCCCCGTGACCAGCTTGTAGCCAAGGCCCCACGGATCCCTATTTACATCGTCCACGAGGTCTTGCCAGCATCGGGCCTTGCTCTTGTTAAAAAGCCTGCAAAGATATTTCCTGCCGGACCTGTAAGCTGCTAGCCTAGTGTCTGCCTCCTCCCGTGTTCGCGCCCGCTGGGCCTCTCGCCGAAGTTTGTGACACTCGCTTCTTTGTTCGGCGATCTCGTTTGACCACCAGTATACTGGAGGCTTACCGTGTCGGGGTCTCCGACGGGGCATGGAAGACTCGCAAGCAGCTATGATGGTACTCATAGTTGAGTTCACCAAGTCCTTGGCTGTACGCCCTCCACTCCCTGGCGGAGCTCCCAGCAACGGTGCGCCTGCCGTAAGTGCGTCAGCGAACCTCTCAACGTCCATCCTCCCAGTCCTCCATCCGAGGATTGAAGTTTGGGAATATGCACGCAGAGTGGCACTGTCGTGAATCTCAACCGCTATATACTGGTGATCACTAGCCGAGTAGTCCTCTAGTACTCGCCAGTTGTGTACTCTAGGTACCAGGGACTCCGAAGCGAGTGTCACATCGGGTATGGTTCCTACGCAACCCCAGCGGCGGAAAGTAGGGGTGTTACCAGTATTTAGGACAAAAAGCGCTGTTCTGGCCGCCATGTCCAAGATTTGCTTTCCCCTTGGGTCGGATTGTGGCATACCCCATTCAATGGCTCTAGCGTTGAAGTCTCCCCCGACCAGCATGTGGCCCTCTGTGTTCGAGACAGCGTCCTCCAGGGCATCGAGTTTGGTTCGAAAAGATCGCATTGCCTCGTTAAGCGTCAGATAAACACTGAAATATGTTATCCCTGAACACCGCACCCACACAAAACCATCCCCGCGTCCATGGCCCTGCACCTGAAGGCGGGCGCTGTCTCGAACCCAGATGGCCGAGGTACTAGATTTGTCAGGGTACCACGCTTGCGAGTCCTTGTTATGATGTTGCTCGCTCAGCAACAGGAGGTCAGCTTTCTTATCCCTCGCAAACTGCTCAAGTAGGTCCTGGGCGTTTGTGCTTCCGTGCAAATTGACCTGCAGGATACGGATCATTTGAGTATCGATTTGGCTTTAGTTAAGGCCTCCTTGAAAACCCAGCATATCCCTGTCCCCGGCTCATGTTTGAGGTCGCCGGGTGCTAGCTTAGAATCCTTGCAAAGAATGCATTTTGCCTCGTTCGTGCACTCCTTCCTTTTGTGCCCCGTTTCACCACATTTGTAGCACAGAGATCTCCTGTCGGGTCCCCTACAGCCATACGCGGTGTGTCCGTATTCGAAGCATCTGAAGCAGCGGATAGGGATCGCTCTTCTCCGTATCCTGCAGATCACCCAACCTATCTTAATATTGCCCTTCGTCAGGATTTGCTGGGCGTCTTTATCAGCTAGTTCGACAATAGCCATGCGTTGCCCCCTTGTGTTTTCACGTGTCAATCTTGCCTTGACTTCACTTAAGCTGGGGAACTCCCTCCTAATAGCATCCTCTACTTCAGCTTTGTCCGTGACGCAGTCGAGGTCCCTGATTTCCAGGGTGGCCATTGGTTCGAGCGAGGCAACCGTTGCCGCATCTCCAAGAACCTTTTGAACCGCGTCACGGAATGCATCTTTGTTTGTGGCCTCTGGCTCGAATTCCACCAGCAGGCCACCGGTCCGGGTTGGTCGAACTGCTTTGATGGCAGTTTTGGTGTCGTCTGGCTTGACCGCTCCTTTAATTTCACGGAGGACATCTGCGTAGGTTCGGCCCTTAGTGGGTTTAATAAGCAGTGCCTCTCGCAAGGGAGGATAGCTTGTTGACTAAAGTATTTAGCTGGCTAAAAGCTGGAAGCAGTAAATGTTCGAAAACGGTTTGGGATGTATTCAATGAACGTTGTATTTATCTAAATTGCGGTATACTGTTATCAACTGGGCGTTAGGCTAATTGTTTCTAATACCGGGTTTCAGATAGATTAAATTTCTTCTCGGTGGTGCAACCGAAAGGTCTATCTGTATGTGCATAAAAATTATTCCCGCTAATTGATAGCCAGTTTGAAATAATCTAATTTATGAATAACGATAGCGAGTTCTTCAAAGAGAAAAAGGATCTTTTCGTCATTGTTAATAACAAGAAGCATAACGGAGAAAACGACCACGAAGAAAAGCTCTTGAAGCGAAAAGGGCGCTACATTTTACCTACACCCCAAAATATGAAAAAGCTCATTTTTTTTGGCTGAAGGAATTAGACATTTCAGAACAACCACATATTCTTCTTAAAATGTTAAAAGTGAAAACAAATGAAATAGAATTCATGAATGTTACAATAACCCACAACTGGATTTGGGGTCAAAGAAAAACCAAACGGAAGTACTTATTGCAGGAATTTCAAAAATGTGTTTCTAGAATAATAAATTTTATATGTCACAAGATTTATGATAGATTTATTTAAATTTTATTTATATATTCAAAAAGATTTTATCACTCTTAGCTGCACTGACTCATAGGATGTGATTTCTTCACATTTTATCTATTACGGGTCTTTTTTGATCCCAATGCCAATGACATTTTCGCTGTAAGTCTCAAAAAATAGTAATCTCAGTTCACTTCAGCAGGCTCCATAACAATGAAGTTAGCGAGTACTTTACAGTGAAAAAATATGTTGACATTATAACTGACATTTACACTCTGACAAAAAAGAACCCGGAAATTGCAAACGAAACGCAAAATATTTAATTATTCATCAATATTTATTTTGTCGCCTTCAAAGTAATACCCATCAGATGCACTACACTTACGCCAACGATTTTTCCAGTTCTCGAAACACTTTTCATAAGCACTTTTTGGGATGGCCTTCAGCTCCTTCAGCGAGTTTGTGACAAAAAAGTACCCGGAAATTGCAAATGAAACGCAAAATATCAAAAAACATCAAAATCACACTGAGCCAAATCTAGTCGTAGTGAATACGGTGGTTGATCGATGGAATTTATTGGATTTTTGGCTTCGAATGCGGTCACAATAAAAAAACTCATAAAAATCGCAACGCACTACTGAGGTGTACCGACTTAAGCAGCTGCTGTAAACAAATTGGTTGACAGATCGCGCTCATATTTGGCATAGTAATTAAGGACAGTCCTACCAACTTAACAAAATACATTATATTGAAATATCATTTACCTGGGGAATTTAAATTACAATTTCCGGATACTTCGTTGTCACAGTGTATTTACTCGTGGGAGACATCATATACTCATCGCAGACAAATGTTCATGGTATAATCTGATGCAACTATCACTTAGATGTCTTAGATATATTAAAGCCACAGCAGTAATTCTACTCATATGAAAATTTAGACTCATGCACTCTAAATATTGGGTTGTTCGATAATTAATATCGTTTTTTTCATGTTTTTCAAAGTAAATTTATCTATACGAACAACAAACATTAATCAATGATATATTGACCATTTTGTTGGATGACCTTTTGTCATCTTTCGATAAGTTGAAAAATTCCACGTTCGAAGAAGCCTTGGTTTTTGGAAGCGAAGAACTGGTCCAACTCATTTTTAACAGTCTGATCGGAATCGAAGGTCAAAGTCAAAGTCAAAAGGGCTTTATTTAATACTAATCGTTATAAATTTTTAAAAGAACATAAAGCAAATTCCAAACAATAAAACTATGAAAAACTTAATGGCCCGAAGGCCTCTCTAAATTTATACGTTATCAGTTAAACACATTTAATGAAAAAAAAACACTAGCAAATTTAAATTAATTAAGATTATTACATATTTTTTGATTTAATTGGAGAAAGGAGAAAAACCAACCAACATTCTTCAAAAATTACTGATATAACTAACACAACAATGCACTTATATCCTATACCTTATATGTTACACCCTAGTTCTAAATAAGTTCAATCAAAAAAAAACGTTACCTTATATTGAAACCTATACCCAATTTATAATACAAATAAACAACAACACTAGATGTAGCAATAATGAGATGAATCTAAAAAACTAAGTAACGAGAAAAAGCACAAAAACAGAAAATAAACACGAATAATTTAGACATTGTCATTCAGCCACCAATACCTAGATTGCTCCATCTCACCTCGACCAGCCTCAACAAATCTAGCAAATGAATATATCCATTGGAATTGTTGGTCTCGTGAACTCAGATTCGGAGGATATTTTATCTTTTTATCGGTGGCCCGTCTATATATGTGATATATGATTGGGACGCCGTCAGAATCAAAAACATATCGATTCATGTCCAAATACACGAATGCTTCTGGAGGAACGAAGCCAGTTGTGAGGCAAGTCACCATATACCCGTCTGTAGGGCGGAACGGCTGTGAAATCCAAGGATTTTCACTCACAGTTACATATCTTGCGATATGATTTCGAAGAAGTTTCAATATGAAGATATCGACTCTTGTCACCTCAGCAGTTTGATAAATTTTCCTATTCGATATATAGTGCTTCCAATCCGTCTCAGGCTTTCTGTACAAACCAGTAAATGCACGAAGACATTTCCTTTCGAAAACTCTTAATTTTTCCATAGTACTAGCGCTCTGGTTGTACCAGATCTGACATCCATATGTCAAAACTGGTCTAACCAGGGTCTTGTAACAAATAACTTTGATTTTTTTATCAATGTATCTGAAACGAAAGAGTCGCCGAAGAGCCATGACTACTTTTAGTGCTTTACTGAGCATGATTTTGACATGTTCAGTATAGTACAGATACTGATCGAGATGATCACCGAGGTATCGAGCACAGGATTTATGTGGAACCCGTTCTGAACTACCCTCACCAGCCATGATGTGGAAATCCTTCCAATTACGTTTTAGGTCTTGACTCGCCCCCAGCATGCGTTGTCCTAAACAAAATTGTTTCGCCCTTCTGCTCGGTGATTTTCATTCGCCCGTTGTCGGTGTAGAGCTGCACATCATTAAACATTTTTTGAAGATTGCTCTGAACTATTGTAGCTTTTCGGTCTGTCGTATAGATGATCAGATCATCAGTAAACGCTACCAATGATCGCGTAGGCAAGACGTTAGAACCAAAGCTGTTCAATAGCTTGCGAATGAATATTGAGAAGAGCAGGGGCGCAGTAACTGGTCCCTGCTGTAGACCATTCAAGAACTTGAATTCGCGCGTTGTTGTCAGATTTCCATCAGTTACAACAAATGATTTCCCGAATAACATATTACACATTATGGCGACAAGGTGTCTGGGGAACTTGTCCTGAAGAAGTTTGAAAACTAGTCCATCCAACCACACCGTATCGAAGGCTTTCTCCATATCAATGAGACATGCTCCAACACATTCTTTGTTGTTTAGTTTCCAACAGATGTCTGAGGTTACTTTCGTTATTGCATGTTTGGTCGAATGCCTGGCACGAAAACCAAATTGGCAATTCGGCATCGACTCATATTTCTCAATGTGGGCGTTTAATGCTCTGTTGAGTATCTCTTGAAACACCTTGCTAATGTTAGGTAGCAAGCTGATTGAGCAATAGCTTTTAGGGCATGAAGATTCTTTTCCTTTCTTCAAGATCGGAAATACCTTAGCCTTTTCCCACTCATTTGGGAAATTAAATTGTTCAACATGTTGTTGAACAATATGCATTAATTCCTAATAGCAACCTCAGGCAAATATCGGAGAACTATATTTGGAATTCCGTCAGTACCACTTGATATTTTGTTGTTTATTCTGCAAAATATGAAACACAAGTCTTCATAGCTAACAAAAAAATCAATAAGATTCAAGCTCGGAATGAGGTCAGATGTTAATGTTTCATTGAAATGAAGAATTGATTGGCCGTTCAGGCTTGATTTGAAGTCGGAAACTTTTGCTTCAACGACCTCTGAAAACATTTCATTCCCTCTCTCTGGGTTTGGCAGATGGACCAATTCAAAATGTGTTCCAACCAGGGCAAGTTTCTCCAATCCATCACATATAATCCTGTTTCCATTTCTATCCGGAGTCGTACTATCAATTTCGATACCAGCCCTATCGAGAAGATTCATCTCACACTAGCGACTTCAAGATTCGATACCTTCACTGGAGACTTCTTGCGGAATATGCTATTTACTTTCGCGAAACCGCCATCTGGGTTCTGTAGGCGAATACCCCTCAGTTTTTCCGCCCATTGATTGCTGACCTCACTCCTGAAGTACGAACGGATCAAGTTCCGGACATTCTTCAGGTGTTATTTCAACAAAGCCAACGAGGTATGGTTGTAGTCCAAAAATCGCGTATGAGAAGAAGGCTTTTCAATCTTTTCAACCTTGCGATGGTTGGTGTTTCATATCCTTCCATATTGTTTCGATGTTTAATCTTGGGAACTACTTTCTCAATCGTTTCCAACGTCAGCTTCCCTAACTTCGACAAATAGAGCTCTATTTCATCGTTAGTTAGATTCCTATCATTAGGAACCATTGAGCAAGAGTTGCCATCATCAGAAGGAGAACATTGCTTCTGGTACTCCCGATTAAACTTCTTTTGAAACTTTCCCCAGTCTGTTCTTTTGAAATTCAACCGATGGTTTTCATGTTGAACTGGAATGAGGAAGAAATCATCCCTTTGATGATTGATTTCCATTACGATTGCGTTATGGTCGCTATCGTAAGGAAGCACCTGCAGTTTCCGTTGAGGACTATTAAAGCTGAATTCAAGTCTTGCGTCAGCAATGCAGAGATCGAAATATGAATTTGTCCTAGGGTATGTTGGGAACTCCGACTCATATAGGTTCCACCTGTATTCAATTTGGCTCTCTGTTATCCATGATTTCAGGAATACACCTCTTGGATTATTGGTGGCGTTTAACCATTATGTATGCTTGGCATTCAGGTCACCGGCAAAAATATAATAACTATGCAGCCTGTTCAATTCGAGTATTTCAAACAAGGAATTGAGTTCTTCCTCTAACTTGAGAACATTTTGACCAGTTGCATAGGCAGAGATAATGAAGAAGTAATCTCCACCTGGCAGTGAAATCTTGATGACAGACACTTCAAGAAATTCAAAGCTTTTGAATTCGACTTTTTCAATATTTTGGAAACAATAGGGTCTTCTAACCAATATCCCAGTGCCACCTCCCCCATCACCTCTTACCCTATCGTTTCTTACGATTGCAAAATCTTTGAATTCCATGGAATGCCATGAATTGAGGTGGGTTTCAGTGAGAAGTATGATGTCAGGCTTTTGCTTAACAACAAATTCAAGGAGATAATCACGTCGATGTATAGCAACGATAGAGTTGACGTTGATCGATATGGGGCGAAGTTTATCCATGGGAATATGACTGGATGAAAAGTTATTATTAGGCATTTGAAAAACCTAAACGCCGAAAGGCAAAGTTGATTTTTGAATCTTGTTTGTCGATTCTCTCCGATAAAGAATTAAGTTGCTGGTAAATTTTGAGAAGCAGCTCATTATTGCCACTTACATTATTTACATTATTTCCAGCTTTTTCTGCTGGTCCTCTAGCGGCGAGTGGAAATGATACTCCGGGCTTGACGAATTTGGAAGGTATCATATTACGGTGTACTTGTGTTTGCGTTGGAGCAAGTTTAACTTTTACATCTTGATATCGGGAGCATCCTCGATATGATGCCGGGTGGCCAAAAATACCGCAGTTAACGCAGTATAATTTTTCTTTAGGCTCCGTCTGAGCCAATTTGCACTCACCGGGAGCATGAACGTCTTTGCACCGATAGTGCAAGGCGCAATTGGCAGCCGAATGTCCAAATCTTTGACACCGGTAACACTGGTTGACTTCTCTTTTCTGGAAGCGTTCCCAATTGTTCCCAATTTGTACCAGGTAAAGTGATAAATTCTTCCTTTCTATGGTCGGCCTGCTTGTCGCAAAGGCTTTGACTGAAACAAAATCAATATCTGGTGCAGCTTCCTTGAGCACCTGAAGAAGATCGACCGTATCCTCTCCGCAGCCCAAACCCTTCAACAAGAAGGTCTGATTCTTTTCACTTTTTGGGGTATAAGTCAATTGTGGAACCTCCCCAGAATTCAGCGCATCTTTGGCCGACTTGAAATCAACCAGAGATTTCGTTCTTATAGGTAATTTTTCGGCATTAACTCTTTTGGTTTCAAAATTGGCTAGTTTATTTTCGGCTGCCAATAGCCGAACCATATCTTTCCCGCTTTGTCCGAACACGTTGATTGGCGGAACTTTTTCTGTCTTGTTGGAAGCTTTTTCAGAGGAACCAGCAGAACTGCGGGCTGGGTTTTTCTCCTTATGTTTGCTCTTTAAATATTGAATAAAATTTAAGTCATTATCTTGATAAGAATTACCTTCGATGTTTTCTTCAATTTCCATTTCTTTGGTTAATCCCTCCAGCGCTGCAAAATAGTTTTGGCTCTCGTTGGTGCCACCAGCACTTAGAACTTCTTCTGGAATTGCTTGCTTTGCACTTTTCTTCGGCCTTTTACCTGTTGCCATTGATTTTGCGGCTGCGTTTTTTGAGGCTTCATCCCTTTCTTGAAGTGATCCTTGAAGGACTGTATCTCCAGCCTTAGTTCATTTTCTTTTTGCAATTTGGCCATTTGTTGATTGTCCACTATTATTTGCAGCTTGCACCCTCCATCTGCGGAGTTTTCTTCGCTATGTTTTCTCTTGGTGATCGCCAGTTTCGTATTCGTCGTTTCCCCAGGTTGCCCCAACAGTGGGAAGCCGTCGGGCTTCTCCATACCAGCGGCGAAGTTTTCCATGGTAATTTGTTTTTCGTTACCAATTGAAGTAAAAAATTTTCGATAGAAATTTCCTGAGTCGATTACTGCAAAAATATTAGTTTTTTCCGATAAAAATTAACTTCGGACTAACGTTTTTAAAAAAAATTAATTTAATTTTTGAAAACTTTTGACAGGAGCGATTTAAAAGACGTCTATACGCAAAGACTACTACGATCCCGGCGTGTGCGCTCAAGCCATAGCTAATCCGGAATCGAAGGTTTTACCATTCAAATGTTGTTGAATAGAGCAAAACAAATGAAAGTCTGATGGTGCTAAGTCAAGGCTATAGGGTGGATGTGGCATGAGTTCCCAGTTGTGCTTCATTAATTTTTGATGGGTTATCAAAGAGGTATAGGGTCAGGCGTCATCATGATGGTTCAGGGCATTTTTAGGGGTTTCGTAAAGTAATTTTAAAAGACCCTACTAAAATCACGTCCTGTCTGTCCGTCCGTCTATGTATCATAGCAATTTTTCTGCCAAGCTGCTTAAGCTATTGTAGAAACATTAAATTTTGTATGTAGGTGTAAAGCGGTGCTCTCTTCAAAGTTCAACTATAAAATGCTATAAGGTATTTAAGGGGGTCTTCCCATAGTGGGGGGGGGGGTATCGAATGAAAGGCATTGATAAGAGCTTTTCAAAACAGGTCTTAAGCTGACATTTTTTCTTCGGGGGGCCCACAGGTAGGAGAAATACAGGAAAAATGTGTCCCTCTTGCGTTTGGACACCTGTGGTCTGAAAAATCTGATAAAAAATATGGAGGTACGTGTTTTTGAGCGCAAAAACAGCAAATAGCTTAGAAGTCAAAATCGTTCAACTTTGTTAATAATAGTATGAACTTCGAATTTCACATTTTCCCCTATAAAATCATATAGGTACCCTTAAAAACAACGAGATTCGATATTTAAGTAGTCTTATAAAAAGTACTTATATTCTGTAAGTTTAATGAAAATCAAATGATATACACGGAAGTTATAGCCAGTAGCGGGTTTGCCTATGGAGCCACTCCCAGGCACGATTCGGCCTGCCGGCCCTTTCTGTTTCGCTAATAAAGGAAACGCATCAAGATAAAAGGCATATTTGATTTTCACCTCGTAGGTACACTTTTGTTTATGGCTTTTTCCAACAAGGGCAGAGTGTAGTAAATTATTTTCCAATTTTATTAATACAGCGCACGCACGTGAATAAACTAATCGCTAGCCGCAGTACAATTCTTGGCAAAGTCGATTAAAATTTTCTACATCTACTTAAAATTGTCCTTTTATAACTTGTTTTTTATGCATTATAAAATTAATAATATCTTGTTATATAATTATGTGCTATATTTTAACGTAACCATCAAGAAAATATTCAAACCTTTAGTTTTTCATTTGTTGAAGATTTAAAATAAGACGACTCACAAGATTTGTATGTTTTATTTATTGGACTTAAAATGTGATACTTTTTTAACACAAATAAAAGAAATTCGCCTAAACTTACAATTTTTTTTTTTTGATTATGGTGAAAAAATATTAAAAAATGTTGTGATCAAAGAATATTGACATCATATGTTGATCATAAAGTATTGTTTAGTTTGCAGTTTTAACCCAAAAATAAAACTGTCATAGTCTCATGAAAATATATTATTTAATAAAGCGTTTACGCCAGGTGCGGACTAAGGCTGTCAGAGGCCCGGAGCGGAAAGTCTATATGGGGCCCCCCATGCAAAAAAATTGATTTAGTTTTACAGTACATTTCGGAAAAATAAATAATATTGGTGTTTAATTTTTGTTTTTATAATTAATATATATATATATATATATATATATATATATATATATATATATATATATATATATATATACATATATCTATATATATATATATATATATATATATATATACATATATACATATATATACATATATATATACATATATATATATATATATATATATATATATATATATATATATATATATATTTATATATATATATATATATATATATATATATATATTTATATATATATATATATATATATATATATATATATATATATATATATTTATATATATATATATATATATATATATATATATATATATATATATATATATATATATATATATATATATATATATATATATGTTTGTTTGAAATTTTAATTTGATTAAGCACGATAGTATTCTTATTTTTTGATCGATATTATTGTAATATTGTTTAAAGTAAGAGTGCCAAGAGGGCCATTAAACTTGTTGCTTTTATAATTATTTAATTTTTTTATGTTTTATGTAATTTATATTGATTTACAAAATAAAGCAACTTTGAACTTAAATTTGAGATGGAACGACAAATCATATTGTACATCGTTTTTATTTTCTGCTAGTATTTATTTAACATATTTTCTTGCCTTTATTTTACTAAACTCTTCAATAATTTCAGTAAAACCAATTTCCTTTGAAAATCTTCTTTCAATTGAAAGTATGGGAAGATTGACAGTTGCTCTTGATGCATCGTAGATCGAAGGTTACCTTTAATTAGTTGGAGTTTGGAAAAACTTCTTTCGCATGATGCAACTGAGACGCAAATGGTCAAGAAGTACTGAAGTATAACCGATGTACTAGGTAGAGATTCACTGAAGTCCCATTTCATTATGAACTGTAGCATTTCTTGGGCTGTCCAGCTGGCAGCAATGTCAACACTCGTATTGGTTGCAAGTAGATGCCTACGATATCGCTTTATTTCTTACAGCACCTGTTCTTTATCTAACTCATCATAATTTTGTACCAGATTGTCTGCTACTACAGCCAGAGGATTGTCAGAAGCTTCCAGCATGAACCTTGTTTCAACAATTTTGAAAATTTTGCTGGTCATTAATTGCCACGTATCGTTGGGACAATTCATTTATAAATCGATAAATGCGTTCGAACATTGATCGACGTACTTCCTCTTGAATTGTCAAAGCAGCAGCAAGAGCTAGTTCACCGGGCATTATTTTTCTTACCCTCCTTCTTCCTCTTCGCTCGGTGTCAATATCCATATCATAACATTTTTTGTGTCAAATGTGACAGCATTGTCTACAATCAGGATTCGTTCAGGCACTAAATAATTGTTCAGGGCTTTAAGTTTAGTGAGTCCTTTATCCAAAGACATTTTCGGAGACTTTAGGTATTGTTGAACTAAATTAATTGCTCTAGTATTGTGTGCCAAAATTTACTATATGTTAAAAAGCTAAAGTCACAAATTGCTGGCAAAATCAAGCTTGCTGCTGATCTAGTATCAAGATTGGATTTTTATGGATTTTGCATATATTCTAAAGTACTGACAATTATTTCCACGTTATCTGTTACAACTTTAACAGAGTTGTAATGAGCGCTCCTGCGAGATCAGACAAACGTTTACCTGTTTTCTCTTTGAATAATTCCCACCTCTGTGTAAATAATGAGAAGAATGAATATAGCCTTTTTACAGCTGCAAAACGTGTGACGCTTTAAGAAACACATGAGAATGCATGTACTCCAAAAAGATTCAAGGAATGATTCGCACAGGGACTGAACATAGCCTTTGGATTGAGTTCTAGAAGTTTTTGTTGCAATCCTCAATGTACACCTGACATTGACACGGCATTTTCATAACCTTAAGCTCTACACAACCCAATATCCAGGCTATCTTTTTGCAACTTCTGCTGGA